>OU745269.1:2446250-3665625 GCA_916618015.1 Xestia c-nigrum | reverse complement strand
GTTGTTGTTGTTTGAAGAGTTAACATTGTATTGCATACAAAATGAGTGATTTGCCAGCAACCGAAGTCGCCAGAGCTGTGCCAATGATCGAGGAAGGTCACACATACCGTTCAGTGAGTCGAGCGTTGGGTGTATCAGTATCTGTGATCCACCGTAATGTTAAATGATACAGACAGACAGGATCCTACGTACGGAGGCGGGGACAAGGCAGAAATCGTGCAACCAGTGCCGTAGACGAACGTTTTATAAGGGTGCAAACGTTGAGAAACCGTCGTCAAACAGCTGTCCAGACCCGCGAACACAAAATCTGGGCCTATAAATGGGGCAAAAGGCATTACATGGGGTTCCAAGATCTCTGTTATGTATCTGTGTGCAGTCAGAGAACCTCCATCGATGATGACCAAAGCTGTACGAGCTGTTAAACTTATGCCACCCCACACCATAACGGACCCTCCACCATACGACACCGTTTCGGTAAAATTGGCTTGATGGTACCGTTCTCCTCGATACCTCCACATCCTTTCCCTCCCGTCGATGAAATTCACACAAAATCGGCTTTCGTCAGAGAATAAAACTCGACCCCATTCATCGGACCAATCTTGGTGCTTACGAGCGAACGCTAATCTTGCAACTCGATGACTTACCTCAAGTTTAGGCGCCTTAGCTGGTACATACGACTTTAAACCAGCTTCGTTTAACCTTTTTCTTACTGTTCGTTCACTTACACGCACGTTACGCACTTCTTCCAAGAGATTTCGGGTCTGGACAGCTGTTTGACGACGGTTTCTCAACGTTTGCACCCTTATAAAACGTTCGTCTACAGCACTGGTTGCACGATTTCTGCCTTGTCCCCGCCTCCACACGTAGGATCCTGTCTGTCTGTATCGTTTAACATTACGGTGGATCACAGATACTGATACACCCAACGCTCGACTTACTGAACGGTATGTGTGACCTTCCTCGATCATTGGCACAGCTCTGGCGACTTCGGTTGCTGGCAAATCACTCATTTTGTATGCAATACAATGTTAACTCTTCAAACAATAACAACAAGATAAGCTAGGGCCACTATTGACTGCACAAACAAAATCCTTATCAAAAACACTTAAAAGCGCTGACTGTCAACAAAAACTTAAGAGGGTATAATTTCTGTTAGATCATTGAAGAATGTCAAAATGTCTCAAAATGTTATGTTATACGAGGGTTACATTTTAAATAAATGAACCACTTGACGAATTACTCACGAGTAACAAAAAAAAACAACCTTTTTTTTGTGTTCCCCTAATTGTGCCGGTGTGTGTAGTTGGGAAAAGGCTAGGCAGATGATGATGATGATGATCGTTCCAAAGGCAACAGAAAACCGCAGCAGCCGATGAACTGCTACGACAGCTCGCAGCTTCGCAGCACCACGACTGGTGGCCATGTACACTTCTAACAAACGACAGCTGAGTCACTAGCTTCTGCCCGCGACTTCGTTCGCGTGAAGTTTTGATATCGCAATGCATCGCCCAACGGAAGCTTTTTTTCCCGTTTGCAACATTTCTTATTACTGCCTCGCTCCTATTGGTCATAGCGAGATGTTATATAGCTTATAGCCTTCCTCGATAAATGGACTATCTAACGCAAAAATATTTTTTGAATTCGAGCCGGTATTTCCTGAGATTAGCGCGTTCAACCAAACAAAAAAACTCTTCTCCTCTAAAGATACTAATTTAAATATGTTGAAACTGGTATAAGTTTTGAGTACGAATGTGGATGGGTATATGAGTAGAGGAAGACCAAAGAAATTATGGATGGACTGTGTGGAGAATGATATGGCAATAAAAGAGGTGTCTGATGAGATGACGAGTAATAGAGAAGAAGTATGCAAGAAGAAGACATACCCTCATCCGTGTGTCACTGCGGGGGGCCTACTGAAAACCAGCGCTGAGTGTTTTACACCCAGCATATGATGAGTTGGCTACCCTTTCGTTATGGGCATGTCCAGCGCAGTTGAGCTGTTTTAATTAATTGTTAAGCTGTTTGTTGTTATAATCTATATGTATGTGCTGCTCTTTGTGTTGTGCTGTCCATTAGCGAATAAATGATTATTCTTTTCTATTCTATTCTATTCTATTCTACATACTGTGTTGACCTCAAATAAATTGGTATAAGGGCAGAAGAACGATGGTGATGATGTAGAAACAAGTCCTGTCAAGCGGTCTTTCAATAAAACTTCAACAGTCAGCCAGCAAAAATAACAGCGAACGCTAATAATTCCTATAAATTATTCATCATGACTTATAACCTGTTGTTACACTTAATAAGTGCTTGTCAGAAAGGCACGAGTATCGTTTGTGACTAGACTGACTCACAAACTATGCCTTAAGGTGGAGGTTTCTTGTAAACGGTCCAAAAGGCGGTTTTTAAAAGCAGTGTATCTCTAAAACTGTAAATAATTTCGACAAATAAAAAAAACTTTATATTTTGAAGTCCTTTTTGCATACACTGATGGAACTCAAAACATAATTTGACAAACTTTAATGCACCAAAAAAATCTTCAAACATACCTCTTAATTTTCTTTCAAAGCAGTGTAGCCATTTATTGACAATGATAATTATAATTAAAAATATAACATAAAATTTCAAATGCTAAACTACATCTAGTGATGGATTAATTATTATTAAATAGTTAAGTTCTAGTTTTAAATCGATCGAAAATACTCATTTCGCACTATTCGGCCCGCAGTGACTGAAGTAACAACCACTTTGTAGTGCAAGCTAATTAGAACTTTATTCTAACAGTATTTCAAACGAAGTTTGAACCACCACAAATAGAGTTGCTTATTTAGCTGATGTCGTCGCCTTAAACGAGGCTTAATAAATATACGGTGTGACCTAAGTGCCATTTAGTAAGTCTGTTATGAAGTCATAATTAAGAATTTTAGAGCATTTTAGACTTATATTAAGATTAGACAACTTAATTTTGACTTAGTCTATGGTCTGGAGGTCACTTGCGAGACTTTTGGGCACATTTTTATTCCCAACAAGAATTTGTGAGGTCATCATTTCAGCCGAAAGACGTCCGTACTGCTGGATATAGACCTCCCACAAGTCGCCACATTGAGCGACTGCCTATCTGACCTCCACAACCCAGTTAATACTGGGAAATACGATACCACTTGGTAAGACTGGTGTCAGACTTTTACTTTTGCTATAACTATTTATTTTATATAGTTTATTTTTTTTTACGTTTCCTTGTGGTTTCGCCGTAGTCGATTGCTACGAAACAAATGGCAATAGTTTTCAAAGGATTGCGTCTTGTCTCATTAACTATAGCCTATATTTAGAACCCACACCAGTCTTCTACTGGGGTGATTATCATGCTATCTAAGTACCCACACCTAATAATGTTTTTTTTTATGATTATAATTTTTTTACTTATACTTTTCTTATTATAGTTTGTACTGACTCTTCCGGGTTTCATTTACCGGCTGAGCCCCAAACGTTTCAATGGCAATGGTAATCTAATAAATTTACCATTCATTAGGTAACAAAGATATGTCCATAATCAAATTTAAAATGAGGCAACCGGAATAGAGTTCAACTATAATTGTTAGTGAATTCGGGGTGAGGTCAACTGTGGCATTGCGATAACACAATTAGGTCATTTAGTCTGGCATTTGCGATAGACGTGGCAAACCGACTTCTAGACTATGATTCAATTTGTGAATAGGCATTGTGAATCAGTTGATTAAGGTAGATTCTCCAGGGTAGTCCGCAAAATTTAAATTTTCTCACGTTATTTCCAATTTACAGGCCCGTGCTAGGTTGTGTTTTGATTAAAATATGATTCGCGGCTGTAAGACGTATTTAGTAACAGAATTATAATCATCAAAATCATTAATACAACCCTCTAAGTTCATAAAGGTCGATTGAATGACTATTTCATGAAAAAGTAAGTAAATAAAATAAATAAATATCGCTGGACATTAACACACAGCGCCATCTAGTGCCACACTAAGCAAAGCTTGTGTCGTGGACACTAGATAGTTGATATACTACATGTAGGTATACTTTTTTGTAAATAAATACTTAGTATACATATAAACATCCATGACTCGGAAACAAAAATGTCCGTGCTCATCACACAAACATTTGCTCCTACCGGGATTCGAACCCAGGACCCTAACAACGTAAGGCAGCGTTACTATTATACCACTACGCCAATCGGTCGTCGTTTCAAGAAAATTTCTGTCAAGAAAATTTTGAATGTTTGAAAAATTTTGAAATGTCAAGAAAATTTTGAATTTTACGGGCTAGCACGACGATTTCACCTTAACTTGAGTAAATGTTCTGTGTTGACATGTTTTGGAGAGAGCCTTCGTTTTTTTCCCTCCTAACTTTTTGGAGAGAGCCTTCGTTTTTTTCCCTCCTAACTTTAAATTTAAATGGCGCCGCCTTTAGATGCAGGGCTTCTAATGCAATTATGTTTATTGCTTGAATGAGTATACTCGTATTAGAGGAAATTTGAAAGTGGCGCCTGAAAAATTTAAAGGACCTTTCATGTAATAAGGTGGGAAGAAACGCATGTTGCTATAAAACTGATGGATAGTAATTTTGATGGTTTAGAGGGAGAGGAAGTCCAAATAAAAGATGGATGGGTTGTGTGAAGAATGGTATGAAAGAGAAAGGAGTAAATGATGCCGGGACGTTTGACAGAGGAGAATGAAAGAGTAAAACTTACTGAGCTGACCTCAAGAAGAATGGGGCAACGGTGATGAACATGATTTTATGAGTCGTCTTAACAATTCAAATTCAAATTCAATTCAAAATTGTTTATTTCTTCAACCAAATACGACAATTAGTTGGTGATTGGAGCCTTCTTTTAAGCAAACAATGCCTGTATTAGTAGAAGACTCCGCTCTTCCATAACAAAAGAAAGAAAATTATTTAAAACATATCATAGGTAAAGTAGACAACAATATAAATAATAATAATAATAATAATAAAATAACATTTATAACTGTAGTTTGTGTGTGAGTGAGTGTGTGCGTGGGTATGTTTGTATGCGTGTGTAGGTATGTGTATGTTTGTGTGCCTGTGTGAGAGGTTATGCCGTGAGTTTCAAGAGCTCTTCCGTTTCCTCATAGGTACGTGGTTTGATCCAATTCAATGTATTTTAACAATTAATAGTCTCATTCGAATGGCAGACGTAGACAAACCTGAAAACGATGTCCTTCGTTTATAGAGTTTATTCAGTGGTTTATGTAGTGTTTGTTTTATTACAATTAATCACCGCTGCTAATCCAATTCTCATTGAGCCAATTAACCAATCTGAAACATTAGAACTGGACAAGGTTGAAATCATTAAAGTTTATGTTTGACGCATAGTCTGGCGCCTAAGTCTACCTAGGGTGAAAATATTAATAAACTTCAGAGAAAAAAAGTACAAATGTTCTGAAATTCTTGGGTATTTGCTCTTGTCTCGAAATCACTCGCCAGTTCAGTCCTGAATAACCTCCTGTGGGGATTGTACTTCTATAGATACTATACAGAGTGTAAACCACCTCATCACAAAGCCGTTAACCAAGCATTCTGTACATCAAACTAAGTAACTTTACGCAAAAAATTATTGCTGGGAAACAACTTTATTTTTTGAGGTTAAAATCATGTTTTGTGGTAGAAGTAGAACTCAATGTTGTGCTAATGAATGGATTGAATAGTACGGGGGTCGTGGAGGTGTTAAAAGTTAAAATACTACAAAAAAAAACTTTTACTAAAAACAAAACTTGTCAAATAGTTGTAACTTTGAACTCTCATATCTCCGTGACTAGATGGTTCTCAGGTTCCCAGGTAGTGAAGAGGTGTTTTACACCCTTTATAATTATATACTCATCGTCTAATCGTCACCATAAATGGCTGGAAAAGGACCGTCAATGAAGCAGAAAGGCCCTTGTTCCCCATTATTGCGATCAGTTCTTTGTTCTGGACCTCGGAACCTTCTTGTTACGTTTGCAGGTCATAATTCCAACCTTTTCACAAGTTTTTAATATTATAACTCAACTGTAAACACCTCCATTAGCACAATATTTTGAGTGCGTTACATTGATGATAATGAGGGATCACGAGGAGCTCGTGGCTAAAAAAAACTGCCACTCGGGCCGATCTTTAGGTTAAGCCGTGCTTGCCTAGGTTGGTCTGTGGATGGGTGACCACCCATACATACCGAGTTTCCTCCGTGCCTCGGAAAACACGTTAGGCTGTTGGTCCCGGCTGTCATTTGTCCATCTTTGGTAGTCGTTACAGGTACTCAGTTGCCCAAAAAGTCTGCCAACCAGTCTTACGAAGTGATATCGTATTACCCAGTGTTAACTGGGTTGTGGAGACCAGATAGGCAGTCGCTCCATGTAAAATACTGGTATTCAGCTGCATCCGGTTAGACTGGAAGCCGAACCCAACATAATTATGTATTTATTATTTATTTACTTATTTACACCAATTATAACATCCTTACAGACTATTCCAATACGATGCTATGACAAACATTATAGAATGGGTTCCATCTATCTGGCAGAATCTTGTTGCTCCGAAATTCATTTAGCATAACACACTTGGCATAATTTTCTTTAAACGAATATATTAAAGGCATATTTTTTTTTAAATATACTTATTGTTTGGGTGAATGTGTGTATGACCGAATTTCGAATGGCATACTTTTTGATGGCAGTTTTTTATTTGGCATAATTACCTTTGGCATTGTTCAAATTTCGCATAATTTCGTTTAGAATAATGTTTATTTAGAACGACGATTATTTGATATAATTTCACTTGGCATACTATGAAGATTGCAGAATTTCATTTGGAATAATTTTATTTGGCAGTATTGCCATTTTTTAATGCCACAAAATAGCATTTTAACCTTAATTTAAAATTAAAATATTATCTTAAAAAGTCAATATGTTGTGCTAGAAAAGTTAGTGACAGAAACGAATCGCTCCAAAACCGACTCCACGTAGTCTTGTCTGCCCTACCCCTAGAGTGTAATTTAAAATCGCGTAGGCGCGGAGGGGCGAGGCGGGCCGCGAGCTGAGGAGCAGGAGGTTTTAACACTCGCTGCCGCGGCTGAGGCTGGCCGGCTTAGCCGGCCAGCAAGCCGAAGCTGCGGTGGTGAGCGTTGAAACACATCTGCGACGAGAAGCTCGCGTGGGACCGCCGGGGCCCCGCAGCGCCGAAGCCGTGACAGAAACCATGCCTGCTGCATGTTGCATTCTCGTTTGCTGCATGCTTGCTGCATTCTTGCTGCATGCTTGCTGCATGCTTGCTGCATGCTTACTGCATGCTTACTGCATGCTCATTGCATGCATGGTATATGCGGGTTTGCATGTTTGCTGCATGCTTGCTGCACGTTTGATGCATGCTTGCTGCAGGCTTGCTGCATGCTTGCTGTATGCTTACTGCATGCATGGTGTATGCAGGTTTGCATGTTTGCTGCATGCTTGCTGCATGCATGGTGTATGTTTGTTTGCATGTCTGCCTGCTTCTTACAGGAAAATAAAAACCACATGATCTCAATCTACTGTTTTAATAAAAGAAAGAAAGAAAATTATGTTTATTTAGCCGTTAAACCCAAAATATTATGATTTTCACCATGAAAAACAGGTAAAAACACCGGTAATTATTACGGTAAGAAATATAAAATTAAACTAACAATGAATTTTCTGTACCTATTGAAAATAGTCTTTCCATAATTATGCATAAGAAGTGTATGCGAAAAGATGATTCAAACTATAAACTTCCTGAGATATGATAGTTCTGCCATTCAATGACTATTGATATGAAATTTATGCCAATAGATGATTCTAACCCTAAACTTTCTGCGATAGGATGGTTCAACGTTTAATGTTTATGCATATGAAATTTATGCAAAACGATGATACTGACCTCCAACTGTCTGCGACAAGATGGTTCGACTTTTAATTTTTATGCATATGAAATTTATGCCTTTAGATGATTCTGACTTACAAAATTATGAGTTTGAATGTATGATAAATGCGTGTCTGCCAAACGATTTTCTGCGAAATGAAGTTTATGCTATCCGCTGTTATGCAAAGTAATAATATGGCATAAAAAGTTCTGCTATAAAGGGTGGACCCCTATAGAATAGGTTCATTTTTGAACACATACAATAGAAAAACACACAATATAATAGTAGTTTATCTACCCAAATATCATAAACTCTCTCTAATGCGTTCAAAAACCATAGACTATGACCAGCATTACCAACCTGTAGAAATAAACGGAACTGTAATGAACTCATAACGCAACTGAAAACAGTAGGTTATGAGTTTTAAATTTGGAACAGTTGTCAAATTCAAGTGAGTGTGCTATTCTAGTACCACCTACATTAAATCAGATATCGATAAAAAAAAAAAAAAAACCCAATTCAGTATGATTTTAATTATAAATCGCACGACATTTTGATCTCGAGTGACACAAGAATAGTGACTTTGTTCGTTTGCCTATGATTTAAAAAAAAATCCACACTCGTGTTGTAATGCCCTTCATTATGCACAGTCGCATAATAGTAGTTTATGCGACTGTGCATAATGAAGGGCATTACAACACGAGTGTGGGTTTAAGAAACGAGCCGAAGGCGAGTTTCTTAATAGCATCACACTCGTGTTGTAATGCCTAATTATGTATAGTTGCATACACTACTTTATCTACCCAAATATCATAAGGGCTCTATGATGGGTTCAGGAACCATAGGGAAATGACCTGCATTGTTACTTGGCCCTTGATTTTTGTGCCAACAGGTTATTAGTTGCATTCGTCGCTGCATTTACGATATCTGGCGGAGTATTCATGTCAATTTCTGAGTCACTATCACTTATTTTCGACAGAAATAAAGAACTTAACAGAAAATTTATCTACTCGTAACTGGATTACTGGAAATAAAAAGCTAACGAACAAATGACAGCTCGAAATGGCGGCGTTTCGGATATCTGTCATTTTTTTTTCAATCATTGGCAAACGAACAAAGTCACTATTCTTGTGTCACTCGAGATCAAAATGTCGTGCGATTTATAATTAAAATCATACTGAATTGGTGTTTTTTTTTTATCGATATCTGATTTAACGTAGGTGGTACTAGAATAGCACACTCACTTGAATTTGACACCTGTTCCAAATTTAAAACTCATCTACTGTTTTCAGTTGCGTTATGAGTTCATTACAGTTCCGTTTATTTCTGCAGGTTGGCAATGCTGGTCATTGCCTATGGTTTTTGAACGCATTAGAGAGGGTTTATGATATTTGGGTAGATAAAATAAGTAAAATTACCTAGTAAAAATAAAAACACCAAAATGACAATGTTCACAGTTGCACACCTTTTTCAATTATGAATTGAGCCCTCTGGATAAATCTCTAAAGTTAGGAAGTGGCTAGGCAGATGATGACATTAATGATGATGATGGTGATGATGATGATGATACTTAATGATGATGATGATGACATTGATGGTGATGATGATGACATTGATGATGATGATGATGATGATGATACTTAATGATGATGATGATGATACTTAATGATGATGATGATACTTAATGATGATGATGATAGTGATGATGATAATGATGATGATGATACTTAATGATGATGATGATGACATCTAGCCGGTTTCGGCCACAGCGACTGCATTCGATGGCTTTCTAGTTTGGTTGTACAGAGCACGACGTTTGGTTGTGGGAGCAGCACACACACCAAAGTGTGCTGCTCTTTCATGTGCTCTCAAGTTAGTCTCTGAATATTTTTTTGCTTTCTATACGACTGCGCAACATCAAAGAAAGAAAATAAGAAAGACAGAAAACATATTTATTCGGCAAATGCCATAAGCGCACTCAATTAATAAAAAAAAAGTAAAATCAGTAAAAACTAAAAAATAGACAGAACAAAAAGAGGCAATATTGTGTGTCTCACCTCACGGCTCTGCGCTAAATAGGCCCAGTTCAGCAAACTGCCGAGCAGCTAGTGCCCGACGCTGGTTTTCAACTGGACCTGAGGTGATGATTTTACGGAAGACATGGTTATGTTTTTCAAGCAATGAAGAGCTGCCAGCAACGCAGTTATAGACGACTTCTGAGGCCCTACTCCCTAACGTTTCGTCCATCTATCCGTCTCTCACACGCACTCGTCTGCACGTACACGTCTGCACGTACACGTGCGCGAGAGAGACGGATAGATCCGTCCGTATAGACCAGTGGTTCCCAACTTTTCTTAGACCAGGGACCACTTCGGTATGTTTATTGTTAACAGGGACCATATGGTCCTAGATAAACATGGACACCGACAGGATTATAACTAGGGGAGTGGATCTTTAACTCACACTATTCGAAAATTGGATAATGTGATGAGACCCTTTAGAATTAAGATAGTGATGGACACAAAAGCGATCGAATTGAGGCCGAAAAATTTAAAAAAATATAGAATTTTTCCCTCTGATAGTTTCAATTAGGTTGGGTTGAGCTTGCATCGTCTGTGCAAGTTAAAAAGTACGAATAACATTTTACTCTTTCGCGGACCATAGTCAAGGCTCCTGCGGACCACAGATTGGGAATATTGGGATCCAGTGGTCTATACGGACGGATCTATCCGCGTCTCTCACACACACTCGTCTGCAGACGTGCGCGAGAGAGACGGATAGATCCGTCCGTATAGACGAAATGTTAGGGAGTAGGGCCTCTGCACCAAAGGTTTTCTAGTCCTTAGTTAGTCCCCACAAATCTATACTAATATATCTTCTATATTATAAAAATGAAACCCGTTTTCCGTTGTCACGACATAGCATGAAAACGGTTTGACCGATTTGGCTGATTCTTTTTTTGTTGTGTTTGTTATTGTCAGGAGAAGGTTCTTATGAAAAAAAATGTAGTAGTAGGTAGGTAGGTAGTAGTAGGTAGCTTTTTCCCTCTTATGTGACGCAGACGAAGTTGCGTGGGTCAGCTAGTAATATTATAAAGCAGAAGAGTTTGTTTGTTTGTTTGGTTGAACGCGCTAATCTCAGGAAGTACTGGTTCGAATTGAAAAAATCTTGTGTTGGATAGTCCATTTATCGAGGAAGGCTTTAGGTTATATAACATCACGCTGCAATTATAAGGAGCGGAGCAGGAATGAAAAATGTTGCATAAAACGGGGATTTTTTTCCTTTCGTTTTTCTCTCTTATGTGACGCAGACGAAGTTGCGCGGGTCAGCTAGTGTGCAATAAATCACATGAACAAAACCGTAAATGTATTACCGTGAATCTCAAAGGCAGCCAACTCAAGCAACAAGTTACATCATTTTGTTGTCATGCCTGACTGGCGCAGTAGAGATACCTATGTATTACTGAGACAATACTCATTGCCTATTGTTAAAAGTACATTGTTACACTAGGAGGCTCCGAGGAGGTGCCTTTCATTCAAGATGGAGGATTCTCTTTATCTTTTTATACACTTTGAACACCAGAGCATGCACTTGCGGTGCCAAGCCACAACTTCAACGCAAATGCCTTTATAAAGAACTAGCTGACCCGCGCAACTTCTTCTGTGTTACATACTCGTAAGAGAAAAAAACGTAAGGAAATAATCTCCGTTTTTGCAACATTTTTCATTCCTGCTCCGCTCCCAATAATTGTAGCGTGATGTTATATAGCTTAAAGCCTTCCTCGTTAAATGGACTATCCAATACAAAAAGATTTTTTCTATCCGAGCCGGTAGTTCCTGAGATTAGCGCGTTCAACCAAACAAACAAACTCTTCTCCTTTATAATATAAGTAAGTATAGATAGGGTTTACAAAACTTAAACCCAGATTGGACCCCCAAGTTATCGGGGTCAAAATTGTTGCAAATTAGGTCTAGTACATAGATATATGACCTAAGAGTTCGTTTTGGACACCATTAAACTTGAACGATCTTTAAATCTGTTGAAGCGAAAACACAATTGGATAAAAAAATCTCGATAGAAAAAAAATACTTACTAAAACATCACGTTTTGCAACTCATTTTGAGTTGGGTCTCTGAAAACTTATGTAATTTAATGATGATTTTTAGCCAAAAAAGGTTACAATATTTATTTTCCCGGGCAATGGCCCAAAAAGTCTGACAACCAACTTTATCAAGGGGTATCATAATACTCAGTAATGACTGGGCTGTGGAGATAATATAGGCAGTCACTCCAGGTAAAACCTGCATCCGGTTAGACTGGAAGCCGACCCAAACATAATTGGGAAGAGACTAGCCAGATGATGATCACCCACTTCAAGGAATTACCAATCACTTTGTTTAACAGATTCGTTTTACAATCAGCCATACGGAACACTACAAACACCATTTCAATGCGTTTAGTATTAAGTTACGTAGCATTTGATGACCAGTGTTGACTTTAAATAACAACATTTACTGCTAAAACCATGTCTCCTCAAATTAAATTCTATTGTTTGTTTTTATTTGAGCACCACAGTGCATAAAACGAGACTGTAAAATATAAACTAGGTATTGTAATATTTTATTCTGAATTATTTTTCCGAGCCCACTATAGTCTAAGATCTCGCCTGAGGTCGACTTTCACCCATCTTTTTACATAAATAAACACTTTACTTACCTACGAATTGATTGTCTGATGAAATACAGAACCCCCTACAGACCCTGCCACACACGCCTTTCTTTATTTATACAACGTTATTTTTTAGTCGTTTTAATCCCTCTAAGGGCGGATAGTACTCATGAAAATGAACAACTTATACTATGGGACCGACTATGAAATCTCGAAAAAAAATTCAGCTGCTGCCTACATTTTTTCGAGTTACGCTTCCAATAATGTATGAAGCAGCTGTTTTTTTTTATGCAAGACTATGGGTTTCCAAATTCAAAAATTTTAACTCAATCTTATGCGTTTTCAATAATAATCCATACATCATACTATTTTTTTTTAATCTATTTTCAACACGTTGTACCTATGCCAACTGTCAGTGAATTTAAGTTTTTTTTACTAAGATTTTCAATGTATATTTCAATGTTTTTTTTTTTAATTGTTACAGAGTCTCAAAAACATGCTGAAACAAGGGGAACACTGAAACCACGAAAAACACGAACGAACGAAATGTGTTCAAACTAAAAAACTAACAACTGAACGCATCCAAAATAGAAAGAGACAGACATAGCGAAACAGAGAGCTGCGTCCCAAAATAGTGCGTTCAAAAATAGAAAAAAATATGCCTAGCTCCCAATCAGTTACCGAGAAGAACGCGGCGGGTGCGGACGCCGCGCAGTGGTGGAGAACACCATGGAAAGCTATGGCCGACCTTGCCGAAGCAGTTGACGACCTCATATGTAGCTTCGATTATATGGACACTGCAATGGATAACCTAGTCATGTTAATTTTCATATGGGTCCTCTTTTCGATCGTCCTCCTCGGCATAGCGAAATGGGCGTACGCTCGTTTCGCGAATAAAGTGGTGGAGGTCGACACGAAACAGAAGCCAACGACTGATGACACGAAGAAAACATCGAACGAAATTATAAACAGTGCTGATAGTGTATTGGCTACGAGTGCTAAAGTTAAAAGTGCCGCGTTTAAACCTGCTAAGCCGACTGGGTTTGTGCCAGCTACCCCACCAAACAAGAGAAGGTTGGGTCGCATGTCCCCGGGCCCCGAACAGCTGACTTTAAAAAAGCACCAAAGTGTGTTAGTACCGACCTGTACGGGCCCCGACCCGCCGAGTGTGCAGTGGGTGAATGACCTACTGACTTGGTTATATAATGATTTAGTTATTGTTAACGAATTGGTGCAGCAATGGATTGTGTCCATGAACGAGTTCTCGAAGAAGTCCGTCGAAGAGGTAAGTTTATATTACAGCTTGATTTTATATTTGTCTTTTCAGTAGCATGAGGGTCCTGGATTCGATTTCTAGGTCGGGAAAAGTGTTATTGGGTTTTTCCATCAGGAATTTCTCAGTAGCAGACACGGCGTTTGGATTTGTGGCCGATTGATGGCAATAGGCGCGTCCTTTGTAGACATAACTGGGGAAATTGGTGTGCACTAATACGCACACTTCTGCCCAACCTTTCTGAGATTACAGGCAGTTATGTCGTCTTTTTAGTAGCAAAGATTTTCTTTTTTAGTTTAGCATCAACAAAATCTGTTGCGTGTACATTACCTGATGAGATACCAACATAACATTATGCGTCATGTATTCTATATTGAGAAGTCATGCTTCTCAGTATCGTGGAGGCAATATTCATTCAACCATGAACAGTTTTGCTCAAACTTATCACAATTTTTCTTGTACTCAAAATATACTCAAAATACAAGATAATTGTGGTATATCAAAAAGTTTTGATGTGATTATAGTTTAGATTTGGCCACAAAATTAGAAAAAAAAACTTGCTCGAGAAAGTTTGATTATTTCTCTCAGGAGTGTTTTAAATAAACAGCACAGTTTTTCTTGAACGTTTCTCTACAAGAAAAAAATTTATAGCCATCTTAAGGCAATTAGACGAGCTAAATTAGCAACTGTATTATTTTGTGGTGGTTCAAACTTCGTTTGAAATGCTGTTAGAATAAAGTTCTAACCAGCTTGCACTACGAAGTGGTTGTTACGTCAGTCACTGTGGGCAAAATAGCGCGAAATGAGTAGTTTAGATCGATTTACGATAAAATATTGATTGGGTTAAAAAACTAAAACACTATCATGCTAATATATTGCTTGTAGAATTATTTGCCAAAAAATCAGAATGATCGCATGCATATTAGTATGGTTTTTTTTATTCGAAAGATATTTTTAGAGGTAAGTTCGTGATTTCTTTTTATCGAGCCAAATTAATTGTATTATGTTTTCAAAACAGTATCATGCTAGCATATATCCTGAAGGATATCATATATTTTTCTGGTCTTGTTTATAGCAGTGAATCATATACTTTTAGTAATTATAAAACTCGCGTTTAGCTCATGTAATCGCTTTAATACTGCTCTATCTTTTCCTAGTAACAGTCGAACTAGCAACAGCAATGTATGACAAACTAGCGGAAACACGCGGTTTCACCGGCGTAGTTCCCGTACCCGTGGGAGTACGGTTATAAAATATAGCCTATGTTACTCAGGGTGAATGTAGCTTTCCAATGGTGAAATCATTTTTTAAATCGGCGCAGTAGTTTTTGAGTTTATTCATTATAAACACACACACACACACAAATACAAATTTACTAACACAAAAATACAAATTTTCTAAATCTTTATTATATTAGTGTAAATTAACTTCCCTAATTCAATCGGACTTAAGGAGGATGCTGCAAGCAAATGCCCTGCAAATTCCAAAAAACGTAAGAAAATTTGAATTTCGCGGGCCACCCTGACGCTTTCAACTTAACAACTTCAAGGTTTTTTTTTAAATGGAACCCTAATCTATTTTCTAAAATTGCCAGTAAAAGTCCCTTCAAAATCGGTCCAGCTGAGCCAGATCGGGCCAGAGATTAACCGGAACAAACAGACAGAAAACCAAAAAATTTTTTTTACGTACCGTTATGCATTCAGTAAAAAGCTGTTATTTGATTTTTTTACAAACAGACATTCAGTTTTATTTATTAGTATAAATGAAAAAATATAAATTGTATAAATAAAACATTTATGAACCATTGTATTCATTTATTATTCGCATAAATGTTTCGGTTTGTTTAGATTTGATATGAAAAGTCTAGTTTTAAACGTACACAGGTTTTTTTCTTTAGTCCATTTAGTTTTATTTTAAACAGTTTGCCAGGAAAATAATGTCTCATTGAAATATTCTGAACGATACTACTCCGGAATGTCTGTGAATGTTTCCACCCAACTAGATGATTCACCTTCTTTTTGAAGTCGGTTAAAAACTAGTCTTTATTCAATAACTATTGTTTATGCCCGCAGTTTCGTTCGGTTACTGTCCCACAGGATCACACTACTGGGATAAAAAGTATCCTATGTGTTAATCTAGCTTATAGACTGTCTGTGTGCTAAATTTCATCCAAATCCCGTCAGCAGTTTTTGCGTGGAAGAGTAACAAACATCCAGACATCGATACGTCCTCACAAATTTTCGCGTTTACAATATTAAGCAGGGTAGTAGGATCTGTATCTCACCTCTGTTTTGACTGCACGTCAGATAGGAAGTCGCTCCATGTAAAATATTTACATTCAGCTGCATCCGGTTAGACTAGAAGCCGACCCGAACATATTTAGGAAAAGGCTAGGCAGAATGATGAGCTAGAGAGGTGATGATGACGAATATTTTGTCGCTTAATAGTCACACGCAGATATCTTGTTCTTTTTCCAATACAAATCAATGTTTTGGCTTAATAATATCAGCCGCTCGGGTCGATCTTTAGGTTAAACCGTGCTTGCCTAGGGTGGTCTGTGGATAAGTGACCACTCTTACTTACCGAGTTTCCTCCGTGCCTCGGAAAGCACGTTAAGCTGTTGGCCGTCATTTGTCCAAAAGTCGTTACAGGTAGTCAGTGGCCCAAAAAAGTCTGACACCAGTCATTACCAAGTGATACCGTATTTCTCAGTATTAACTGGGTTGTGGAGGTCAGATAGGCAGTCGCTCCATGTAAAATACTGGTATTCAGCTGCTTCCGGTTAGACTGAAAGCCGACCTCAACATAGTTTGGAAAAGGCAGATGATGACAAATCAAATTTTTTAGCCACCGACTCGAAATGATTACTTATTTAAACTTTGGAGCTTAGCTAGACTAAAGGATTTTCAATTATTGCTTTTCATTTAGTGTTTTCGTCTTTCATCGATCGACACCGGAAACTCGCTTAAAACTAGGGCAAATATGCAGTGAAATGGTTCTCCACTTAGATACGCATAGAAACAAACTGGAATTTAAAACATTTATTCAGTTAAACAAGCATGGACTAATGGAACCACCTTTGAATTTGTGATATCGTTACCTTTTAACATACCCTGTTTTCTTTGACACCACAGTTCTGTAGTTACTAATATAAACATAAACATTAATACAAGATGTGGTGTGATGGTAACTTTTAATGATAGATTGACGAATGATATAAAATATTACCTAAAGGAGATAATAAATAAAGAAGCACTCATTAAATCCATTCAAAATTCTCATTTGATCACATTTATAACATCCTTCCTAACATCGAATGCATTGGATGGGTGTATCTAAAATCATAATTGCTGCTATGACGTCTGTGGCGAACTTTAATTTTTATAATTAATTTTAACCATTGTTCTCATTCTTATGTAATCCTATAATCCTTATGTATGTCTATACTAATATTATAAAGAGGAAAACTTTGTTTGTTTGTTTGTAATGAATAGGCTTAAAAACTACTGGACCGTTTTTAAAAATTCTTTCACCATTCGAAAGCTACATCATCCACGAGTAACATAGGATATATTTTATCCCCGTATTCCCACGGGAACGGGAATTACGCGGGTGAAACCGCGTGGCGGGCGCTAGTGTATAATAAATGTGAATGTAAGCTTGTTTGTTACGCTTTCACGCGAAAACTACTCAACCGATCATCATGAAACTTTGTACACATATTCTTGGAGGTATTAGAAGTAACATAGGATACTTTTTATTAAAAAAAAACTAACCATCACTCGCAGACGAAGTAGCGCGGGTCAGCTAGTATTTAATAAAATAAAATTAAACATATTTAAACCAAAGATAATGGTTACTTAGGCGGTTTACTTGCGATCTTCTTAATCGTGTGGTTAGTGCGTCGTCATCATGGGATCAGCACAGGATAACTTCTTCTTCTATACTTCTTTATAACTCGTCATCTCATCAGACACCTCCTTTTCTAGCCATTGTCATCCTTCACACAGTACATCCATCGTTTCTTTGGTATTTCTCTGCTCTTAAAGCCCTTTGCATTCAAACCCACCATTTACCTCTCTACATTTTCCTTGTGCCTTTTACCAGTTGACAGCGTTGAGGAGGAGTTTTTTGACGCCATTTTTTAAGTTTATAGTTTAAGGCGCTTAAATGCCGTTAGAATAAAGTTCGAATCAGCTTGCACTACAAATGAAAATGAAAATGAAAATTAATGAAAATGAAATCTTTATTTGTAGACATAGGTTGTACAAGGTGTTACAAATAAATATGATAATATAGTGAGTCCATCTACATCTTGCGTTGAAGCGTACAAAGTGGTTGTTACGTCAGCCACTGAAAGAAAGAAAAGAAAAGAAAGGAAAAATGTTTATTCGTCGCAAAGTCATGACGTGCGTGGCTAAATAGCACGAAATGAGTGGTTTCGATCGATTTATAAAAAACTATTGATTGGATTAAAAAACTAAAACTATATCATGCTAATATATTGCTTCTAGAATTATTTGCCAAAAATTCAGAATGATCGCATGTATATTAATTAGTATGTTTTTTATTGTTTGAAAGATATTTTTAGAGATAAGTTCGTGATTTCTTTTTATCGAGCCAAATTAATTGTATTGTTTTCAAAACATCAACAATGATATTCTTCAGGATGCATATCCTGAAGTATATCATATATTTTTCTGGTCTTGTTTATAGCAGTGAATCATAAACTTTAAGTAATTATAAAACTCGCATTTAGCTCATGTAATCGCCTTAAGTTAGTTTAGTTTATTTTAATTTATAATTGTATGTAGCATTATTGTTTTAAATATAATAAATTGACCGTTAAAAACAACACACGTTAAATTTTATATACCAGGCGGTCAAAATATCGAATTAAATCTAAATCGAGGCCCATAACCATATGTTGCTTTAGCCGCGTCACATGGCCTCCACTCAAGGTAACATCTTGTTTTATTATTGTTTATATTCGTTACTAAATAACTGTGGAATCAAAGAAAACACGTGTAAACGAGAAGGCACATAAAGGGTGTAAAACACCTCATCACGAAGCCGAAAGGCACTTGTTCTCCCCATCATTGCGATCATTTTTTTGTTTTACACCATACCTGGGAACCTTCTAGTTACGGAGATATGGGGGGTCAAAGTTACAACTTTTTGACAAGTTTTTTTTGAAATACAAGTTTTTTTTTGTATGGTTTCAACTTTTAACACCTCCACGACCCCCGTACTATTCAATCCATTCATCAGCACTATGTTTTAAGTGCGTTACATTGAGTTATACCACAAAACGGGATTTACATATAATCCCAAAAAAAAGGTCGTTTCCCAGCAAAATTTTTTGCGTAAAGTTACTTAGTT
Organism: Xestia c-nigrum; assembly: GCA_916618015.1. Classification (NCBI taxonomy): domain Eukaryota; kingdom Metazoa; phylum Arthropoda; class Insecta; order Lepidoptera; family Noctuidae; genus Xestia; species Xestia c-nigrum. The sequence continues at coordinate 3,646,396 of OU745269.1, read as the reverse complement.
TGATGTACAGAATGCTTGGTTAACGGCTTTGTGATAAGGTGGTTTACACTCTGTAGAAATAGAGTAGAGAAAGGTCAAATAACTATGTGAAGGATGATATGACTAAAAAGGAGGTGTCTGATGAGATGACGAATAATAGAGAAAGAAGAAGAAGACTTGGAAGGAAGATCATCATCTGGTTTGACGTCGAATTCAAGACAAGTTTTTCAATACATTATTTAAACATTATAAAACTTAAGAAGACGGGTATTTATCGCGAATTTACCTTTAATTTAATCCCGACGTTCACTCGTCGTGTTCGTTGTACTCGTCAAGTGAAATCGCCTAAATATACGGACACTGTTAGTGTAGTGTGCTGTCCTAGTGTGAACCGGCCCTAATTAACATTTATGAAGATGAGTGAGGGTAGTTAAATAAACGCCTTCACTTTGCTCTCGCGGTACCTCCAATACTTCAGTCTCGCCACGACCACGGCTGGTGCAATCCGGTCGAAACGTCGGGATTAAATTAAAGGTAAATTCGCGATAAATACCCGTCTTCTTAAGTTTTATAATGTGTTCTGATCGTGAAAGTTTAAAAAAGACAATTATTTAAGCATGCCATGAAACTGCTTTGTTGCAGGCGTGCACGATGACATTGTTTTCATAGAAAGAAAAGACAGTATCGTATTGTGTTATTCATAACACTAACTCACGATTTTTCAATGAGAACTGGACTTACAGAAACTAAAAAACGACAAAAAAAAAAGAAAGGAAGAAAGGTTTTAGATTTTTGTAATTTATATTTTTGTAATTTTTGTGATTTAGATTTTTTAGTTTTGAAAAAGTTTAGATTTTGTTCCAGACATAATTCAACTTGTAATACATAATAAACTCTTTGGATGGAATTATGTGTCACTAACGCGAAGATGATAAAAAAGTCACAAGTCAAAGTCAAATCAATTATTACCTACTCGTATTTTACTTTCAAAAGTGCCTAATTTAAATCAATGCTTTGAGTTTGAAACCGTGACACATAGCTAGTAGAAACATGAATGGAAACAATGAATTTGAAAGGATCAAAGGCGGCATTCGTTCTAGGGCTCCGGGACTGTTCGCAAGAGATACCGCAGCCCTGGAACACAAAGGGCGAGGAAGGAACATGGAAACCCATCCATGTTTCTTCCTCGTCTTCCTTTATTCACTAAAGGTCTGACACTCCCTCCCGCTCCGCCCAGAGTGGGAGAAGTCATTTGATGATTTCCCATCCGAAAAAAAAGCATAATAATAACTTGAGAAAGTACTGTAGTTGCCCATTCCAAAAATAGATCTTTAGGAGAAGAATGGGAAAGAATCGTCATGGACACTTTTATGTGTGATCCACTGCTCGGGTTCTAAGGATCCTCGTGATATACTTCCTTCTTCTTACCTTCCTCAAGAAGTGGGCTATCAAATCCAAAGAGATTTTTCAATAACGACTCGTAGTTCCAAAGCGTGACTAAGCTGCTAAGCATGAGGTCCTGATGTCGATTCCCGGGTCAGGCTTACTGTTGGGTTTTTCCATCTGGAATTCCTAAGTAGTAAACCACGGAGTCTGGATTTGTGCCCGGTTTGCTGCCAATAGGCTCGCCCCCTAGTATTTAGGAGGTACGCTTCTGCCTAACCTTCCAAGCATTACAAGCGTCAGTTTATGTTAGTTCCAAAGATTTGCACGTAAACGAAATAACAGACACCCCAAATTGTGTGTAATGTCCAGCGATATTTTGTTTATTTGTAGAATCTATATCAAATTACTGGTTTTTTTTTATCGAAAATCAATCATAAATCTTCCGCATCTCATCAAATATTGAGTCACCACATATCCTTGGCAATATAAAATAACAAGGAAACGTTTAATGCATTCCTATCAAAATTAAGACGAAAAGGAAGTAGCGGTATTCGTGTTTCATTAATATTTAGTAGTGTTTTTAAATAACAAAATAAAAGCATTTATTTCAATTAGGCCAGTTACAGGCACTTTTGAATTGTCGAAACAAAAATGAACATTAAATGAAACTACAGTCCCAGTCACAAGATATAAAAACTACTAATCACCAGTATTATATAACTGTCATAATATAGTAGTTTACAGGAAGCTGCAAATCTGATGTTATCTAAACTAAATGGCCGAATAGAATCATCACTATTTAGTCATACATCCTCTTATGCACAAAAAAAAACCAATGCTACAACATTGACTCAGTAACATACGATGTTGACATCACATCCTGCGACAATAATACATATTGCGGCTCCAAATATAGATTCAGCACCAAAATAAACTTTGTTGGTACAAAATAAGGTCGGGTGTAATGTATTTTTAGGTTCAGCAGGTGTAGGGTCAAGTTGTACATTATTGGGTCAAAAGCACTCAAAGGTAGAAATAGGATAATATGGTGATGGATAAATGAGGTCTGAAGATAATCATATATTTCATTTGTTTTCAGTACAACTTCGTAGATCTTTGACAGTCGTTACGGGTATTCAGATGCTAGAGTTCTTACCTAGCCTGCCGGGGTTGCGGGACTGTTCGAAAGAGATACCGTAGCCCTGGAACAAAAAGGGCGAGGAAAGAACATGGATGGGTTTTAGTCAGTAAAAGTCTGACACTCCCACCATAAAAAGGTGTCTTACAGGACCTAGGGATTTACCCGTAGTACCCATTAGCTGGGTTGTGGATTTCAGATAAGCAATCGCTTCTTCTAAAATCTAGTACATCCGGCGGGATAGGCTCGAAAACGGCTTTAAAATAATTGGGAAAACTCTAAATTCTTGGTGTTGTTGGTTTGTATAGTCAGTAACCTAATGGACTTTCTAATCAGCTGCGTTTTAGCGGATTCCACGTCTCTTTAAACATTTCTCCGGGTCTTCAGCTTCATTATCTCGGAGTTTTTCTGGTGGTCGCCACTACAAATTGTGGCTTATTGAAATGGTCGGGGAGTATTCAGGCAAGATTAACGAACGAACCTGTAGGTATTGACAAAAGCTTACCTAGGCTGTCTCTTTCTACACAATTCCATTGCCAGTGCCGGCTAAATCTTTCTGTTTGTATGAATGCGTTCTATGTTTACCTTATTAATATTGTATGCACGTCATGACTTTGCGACATTTTTTCTTTCTTTTTCTCTGTAGCCGTCAAGCCACGCCATTTTCTTCCTGACCCCGTATTCACAAACGTTCGACTCGTTTCCGATTAGACAACTCTTCTTCTGGCATTACGAAAACGACCGAGATAGACATACGACTTCCCGAATCGACAGCGAATCGAAGCGTTGTGAATACGGGGGCTGGCCTGCAGCGATATTGTCTAGTGTGTAATGGGACTTACTCGATTGCCATTTCTTATGACATTTATTATTACAATTTATTTGGGGTCAGTGTAGTATGTATTCTTATTCCATACTTCTCAATAAATTACACGTCATCTTATCAGATACCTCCTTTCCAGCTATATCATCCTTCACAGGATCCTTCGTTTCTTTGGTCTTCCTTTTCTTCTCGTCTAATATGGCTGGCATTATAGCGGCTTTCAAAGTATTATGACTTTGGTTTTGGCGCGCAGTGTCATACAGTTCTATAAACGCTCCGAAAGTTCCAGAAAAAAAAAGTAGCGCCGCAACTTTTTTAACATTAGATGGGTCGTCGCCCTATCTTTGCCAAATTATTATTACTGTATGGTTATAATATAATGGGCGTTAGATATAGGTAACACGTTTTACCCATGGCTCTATAATGGTACATTGACTTGCAATTTCTTCTGTAAACTTTTTTGCAAGTTCACCAGTGACTGGCGTTTTTGTGCCATCAGAAAGACGGCAAAAAGTAATAAGAAGAGACATCGAATGTATCTGTATTGAAAATAAGATATTTCTCGCGGCTGCGTTTGAGATATGGTTGGGAATTATAAATTGTTCTGCGGGAATGCCATGTTTTCTGCTCTAGGGTTCACCCGCGAAATTCCATTTTTTTACGTTCTTTGCAAGTTGCTGGCCAGTGTTGAATTGTATGTTGATATGATTCGCGGCTGTAAGACGTATGTAGTAACATAATTTTATCATCAAAATCATAAATACAACCCTCCAAGCTCATGTCACTCGAATGAATGACTTTTTAAAAAAACGTTCGATTTTTTTTAATTTTGCGGGCTGTCTTGGAGCTATGCTTGGAGCTAAAAGGGATCCTTTAAATATAGTCTAATAGACTTGCGGATAATGTAACCCGCTGTTACCTAGATGGAACTTGAAAGGTAACTGGCAAATTATACGACTGCTTCCCTCCTTGCAAGCAGGAGTGATGTTATGTACTGTGTACGTATAATATAGTTTATTTGACGTAGTAAAGTAGGTGTTACCATTCGGTAGTAACGTTCGTAGATAAAATTAGACTACGACCTTTCTTCGATGAACTAGAAACGGTTCAGTATCACCAAACTCCACTGGTAAGGAACTCTAATATGCTTTAATATTCCCTCTTTTTGAAGAGACACTCAATACGAGAGAAATCACCCTCACCTATGGAGCGCAAACGTGGTTGCTTACAAATTGTCAAGTCCGCACTTGGGGTATGCCAACGAGCTATGGAGCGAAGTATACTGGATGTCAAACTTACGGACCGCATCTGAATCTCCAAACTTCGCTCCAAAATCTAAATAGCTAATGTTGGCCTTTCAGCTGCTAGGCTGAAGTGGAACTGGGCTGGTCACATCTGCCGCATTTCGGAGGAGCAATGGCCAGAAATTACCACTCAGTGGATCCGAAGTAGCAGGAAAAGACAACGCGGTAAGCCTAGAAGGAAGCCGGCGGGCGGTGGCGGGATGAGCTAGACTTTTTCACAAAGGATTGGCCTACAATAATGTTATTCGTAACGTTACGTTTTACGTTATTCTGTAACGTACCCTCTCAAGGTTCATTGGAAGACCAGCGTCAGACAGCTTCATCACCTGTCTGGCATGAATGCTGAAATGGACCTTTTTGGAGCAGACGTGAGGCACACAGCACATTTCTACTATGTCCTACTCATTGTTTTGTATCTTCTTTATTTATTATTGTGTGAGTGCTTTATTAACTGAAGTCAAATAAATATTTTTCTTTCTTTGTTTCTTTCTTTCTTTACAATCTCACTAAATCGCGAAATGTGGAAGGAGGGAAGGGAGGTCTTTGCCCTGCAGTGGGATAAATAAGACTTATAATAAAAATAATTGAAGAGAACATGCAGTAGACAGTAGTGAAGACATTCTGCCAGTCAACAAGATGGTTGCAGCATTGACAGGGGTTACTGCACAGGGTGCATCGAAAATTAAGTAGGAACTACAGATCGATTCTTTGGGGATTCAGGCAAGAAAACTATTCATGAGGTTTGGTTGTTCTTCTCCATAGAGATCTACGTTTTGGAACGGGCAACTAGTTTCAACTTTCTGTATAACTGCCCGTCGCAATTCCTTGTTTTCTACATATTATAAAACAAAGTCCTTCGCCGCCTCTGTTCACGATAAACTCAAAATCTTCTGCACTGATTTTCATGCTGTTCTCACCAATATATAGAGTTTCTTGCCCGTTCTTCTCCATAGAGATCTACGCTAAGGAATTGGCAACTACAGTACTTTCTCAAGTTATTATGCCTTGTGACTGTGACTGTAGCTTTGATTTAGTTTTGTATTTTTGACATTCAAAAGTGCCGTAATGGTCTAATTGAAATGAATGATTTGAGTTTGAGTTGGTTTTAGTATATATGTAAATTGTACGCGGGCGAAGCTGCTAGTAGCCTATAAATGCTTTGAATTAGAGGTTTTTTTTGAAACTGGTCAAAACTGGATAGCTGCTTTTTAAATTAATCTGTCATTTCAATCTTGCATTTAAATCCGAGAACATTTTAACACAAAGTTTTAGCAAGGAATTTTTATAGTTCTAGTTTTTTTATAGGTAACCAAAACATATAGCAAAAATGTAGGTAAAATAGCCGTTGATGCATTCCAAACAAATACTTTTATTATGGTAAATAGGTACAGATAGGTATACAGTTATGAATGTAGATTTAAAATAGTTTGCTATAGTAAACTCAACCTAAGCATTAGGTCATCTTTTAAATTAGATTCAAATCATCAACAACATGATATTTTTTGCATAATATTTTAAAGCTTTCAAAATAATTTATGACTTATTCAGATTTTTAATAGGTAGATTTTATACATGTAGTAATGTGAATTGATTGACGACCCGAATGGCGCAGCGTGCAGCGGTAGTGAGGCTGCCTTACGTTCTTAGAGTCCCGGGTTCGAATCCCGGTAGGAGCAAATGTTTGTGTGATGAGCATGGACATTTGTTTCAGAGTCATGGATGTTTATATGTAAGTTATATTAAGTATGTATTTACAAACAAAAAGTATCATGTAGTATATCAACTATGGTATATACGGTGTCCACGACATTTAATAATCCTTGCTTAGTGTGGCACTGGATGGCGCTGTGTGTAATGTCCAGCGATATTTATTTATGTAATTTGCATAATAGTCAAGACTGGTGTGGATTCTTCTTTATTAAAATCGCGCATGTGTGTAACCTTTTCACAGTGGTGAAGCGTGAAAAGAAAAGGGTAACAAACAAACTTACTTCCGCATTTATAATATTAGTAGTTAGGATTACCTACAATTAGTTTTCAGTATGGCTCGCACCAATGTAGGTACAACACAGCACAGCACACACACACAGGCACAGGCAGGCGGTAGGCACAGCTTGTCAAAAAAAAAGTTTGACGCGGTGACAGTTGGAACTACAAATTTCCTAGCTGGCAATACTACGTTTTCTGTCAAACTCGGCAATGTCATTGGCTTGTCACTGCTCAGGAGTGCGATTCACTAAGGCAAAACGTCAAATAACCGAGAAATCATCAATGAAACATCTGATTAAAACATATCGGTATTCTTTAAGTTAAAACAGCGCGATCGTAGCGCCTCCACGATGTCGACGGCGCGACATAGAACTAAAATAATGTTCCGAATGTATGAAAAACTGTATTCTGCATCGTCGCCTTTGACTTCGCCTTCGATTTTAACTGTCAAACCGTAAAGCTTGTAAATTGTAGATGTTTCCTTCCTCCAAACTGTATATTGGTAGCACTGTAAAATATAGTGTTTAGCAGATTATACAAAAAAGACACACTCTGTCTAAACAGGAAATCGAAGTCAAAACTAGCTACAATTTTGCTACCCATGAATTGATCCAAAGACAAAAATAAAAACGTGTTTTATATTATTAGATGTTAGTCATTACGAGCTATTCAATAGTTGATATAATATTCATGATTCATACTATCTACGAGTCTCATTGTTATAATTGATCTGTGGCCTTAGACCTTATTTTGAACTCTGCATTGTTATAGGAACGATAACGCCATGATGTTGCTAACTTATTAATGATGTTTAATTTGCAAATTGATTTTACATGTCGTGCTTTTTGAAGTGAAAAGGAGGTGCTCGTGGCTAAATAATATCATTGAGCTCGCGTGACCGTCACCTAACGCTTCGTAGCACTCGTAGCCGATCCACTACGGCGTAGGTTCACAAAACAACAAAAACAATGGCGGCTCGGAAGTTACTGTTTTCATGAAGGTGTAAGCAGAAGCACTTAGATGAGTATCTTTATACCTTTTTTTGGGATGGGAAATCATCAAATGACTTCTCCCACTCTGGTCGGAGCGGGAGGGAGTGTCAGACTCTTACTGACTAAAACCCATTCATGTTCCTTCCTCGCCCTTTATATTCCGGGGCCGCGGTATCTCTTTCGAACAGGCCCGCAACCCCGACAGATGAGTACCTATCTTACCTGCAATTCATTTGTGATTCTAAATAACTCTTTGGCAAAGTGTATACTGAGTTATGTATATTACAGAGTCGTCAATTATAACCATTAAAATCATCAATACAACCTCTAAGTTCATTTAAGTCAATGACTATTTCATTGAAAACTTATCCAATGGGATTAAATTAGGTTATTACGGTGCGAATATGCTAGTTTCCGCCGTCAATAAATTACAAATCTATTTAGTTCGTCTGTTAGAGTATTGGAAAATAATGGACACGTATTTTTTGTTTTTGTGAATCAATGAATAATGGCAAAGATAAAACGCATCAAACTCGGGAGTGGGGGCTCGTGGTGACGACCCAACGCGCAACGCAATCTTCGTCAATTTTGGTTTAGGTACGTAAGAAAAGAAAAAAGTCTGGTCAAATATTTTTTGATAATCTAACTGACGGACTAACTGGATTTTTTTAGGACACAAGCCTATTTAGTACTTATATTTAAATCAACCTACAACCCAACACTAAACTGTAAATTGTAGAAAAACATTAGAAAATAAATTTCGCGTGTTGCCCTGGCGCTGCCAACCTAAAGAACAAAATAATTAGTATCTGTTACATATTCACGCACTGATTATTCTTGATCTTTGACCCCGAGGGGCCGGCGCTGGCGCACGTGGTCGGATTGAATGGTGTCGATTGACTAAAGACCCATTCATACTCCGATGTGTATGATATGAATGGCGTCTCATGTAGATGCCATATGTTAACAATTAGGTTAGGGACTTCTCTGGGCTAAATAATAAGAACCGCTCCATTCGATATTCAATATTTATGCTCTGCGCCCATTTTTTTTTTTTGTGTAGGTCATCTCGCAGTTCAGTCTGTGAAGACTGGCTTCTGCTTAACCGGGCAAGTCCTGTGGATGCCTTGAAGGCTCTGCGCCCAGCAAAAATCTTCGTTCTTCTACGTTGTCCTTCTCACCGATCTGGATTTATAAAATCTTCCTTTTCTGTCCAAGCGGTCTTCCTTTGGAATGCGCTCCCCTAGAGTATCAGGACTTTGTATAGTCGTTTCTGTTTCAAAGTGAAGGCTCAAGAGCATATCCATAAGACGTTGGCAGACTCGTCTCAAAACTAAGTTGTTGTAGTTTTTCTTGTTTATCTCTCTTAACTTTATATGTTTTGCGATATGTATGTATGTATTTATTGTTATACATTTTAATTATAAATAATATCGAGTTTTTTTTCGGTTTTTGCACCTACTGTGTATTATCTCTGCATCACCCTAAGACAGACTGGTAGGAAATGCCCAAGGCATTAAGTCCGCCTTTCTACAGTTTTAACTGTGCATAAAGTTTTAATAAATAAATAAATATTCAGGTTAAGCCGCGCTTACCTAGGTTGGACGTGGATGAGAGTCCCGACTGTCATTTGTAGATCTTTGACAGTCGTTACGGGTAGTGGCCTGAAAGTTTAACAACCAGTCTTACCAAGGGGTATCGTATTATACTCAGTACTAACTGGGTTGTGGAGGTCAGATAGGCAGTCGCTCCATGTAAAATACTGGTATTCAGCTGCATCTGGTTAGACTGGAAGCCGACCCCAACATAGTGAGGAAAAAGATTGGCAGATGACGATGAAAGTAGGTGTTACTTACCATTCACTTATTTATTAAAACTTTATGCATAAGTAAAAACTGAACCAAGGCGGACTTAATGCCTTTCGGTAGTAACGTGTGCAGATACAATTAGACTACGACCTTTCTTTGGTGAATTAGAATTAGTTTAGTAGTACGAGTACTTAGTAACACTTTAGACAAATCTGTCTATGTTTTTAAAGGTAAAGCACGGAACTGAGTCTGAACTTTAGAAGCTTGAAAATTGACAATGACCAAAATTGTTTACAATTAGAACGAGCGATTGCCAGTATTCTGCGCTAAGTAGAAGCCATTGAATTGAAATCTTTATTGCTCCTACTTTAGCTTGAACTGCCGAGCTCCTTAAAATAACCTGCGCAATGATTCAAACGTAAACAAATGACTAAAGTGTTCTTAACCTCAAGTTTGCTTTTATTGCAACGTTGCCACAGTATAAATAGTATAGGTAAGTTAAAGCTAGTAGGTATTTGTGATCTCAAACGCCGGTTGTCAACTAAACTTCTTATCAGATACTTATACTTATATACTTATAATATTATAAAGCTGAAGAGTTTGTTTGTTTGTTTGTTTGTTTGAACGCGCTAATCTCAGGAACTACTGGTTGGAATTGAAAAAATCTTTTTGTGTTGGATAGTCCATTTATAGAGGAAGGTTATAGGCTATATATCATCACGCTATGACCAATAGGAGCGGAACATAAATGAAAAATGTTGCATAAACGGGGAAAATTTATTCCTTTTGTGAGCTTTTTCTCTCATTATGTGACGCAGACGAAGTTGCGTGGGTCAGCTAGTTTTACACATAAATTGATGCCCGCGGCTTCGTCCGCGTACAAATTGTGTACTAAAACCTTCCTCGAGAACCACGCTATCCATTGATGAAAACAGCAAGTAAATGGGTGTAGTAATTTTTGAGTTTATCGATAACAGACAGACGGCACGTACCTAATCATCAAAATCATCAATACAACTCTTCAAGTTCATGAAAGTCGATAGAATTACTAAAAATAGTCATTGAATCAACATGCAACCTAGCACAGGCCTGCAAATTATATTAAAAAAAAAAACGTAAGATTGATAAGTAATTTGAATTTCGCGGGTTATTCTGGAGCATCCACCATAAGGATGTGAGTCAATTCCAAACATTTGTTCTTAGTTGAAACACTGTATGTTAGATACTATGATGTCTACTGTGTGTCTACTTGTATTACAACATTGTCAGTCTGTTTGTATGTTTGAAAGTATTTGCACGAACACTATGTGAGTTGAATATGTTAGTGGGTGACGTAGTGTTCAAGGTATATAGGTGTCTATGTAATGAACCTTGAGTAGGTTATCGTGTGCCGTGAGAAGGTATTGTGTAATGGTGTCTTTAGTGCATCTAGAACAGTAAGGAGCGAAAGTGGCGCCATTGAAACGAAAAGTGAGACATATTGTGCATAGAAAATCCTCAAGATATTTATTGTTTGATATATGTAGTTAGTCTGTCGTGATTTTTTTGTTAAATTTATACTGCTTTTGGGCGCAATTCTCCTGTTGCGGCCATTTTTTTTTTTTTAGGAGGTGAAGTCATCAAATGACTTCTCCCACTCTGGGCGGAGCGGGAGGGAGTGTCAGACTCTTACAGACTAAAACCCATCCATGTTCCTTCCTCGCCCTTTATGTTCTGGGGCCGCGGTATCTCTTTCGAACAGGCCCGCAACCGCGGCAGGTTTCGGCCCTTGCGGGCCCCTCCCCTTATGCTGACATCTCTTTGAGGCGCGCGTGGAACACAAACGCGCCGTCGACACGGCCTGTCGTCGTTAGACGGACGGACGGCTAGCTAGCCCATAGCCAACCGTCCACAGGCCCGCATCTAAAATAGAATAGAGCACAAATACCAACTTACTGTTACTAAAAAAATACACAATTAACAGTGACAACAGACACGGGCAGCTAGATACATTCATCTTTGTGCTTACTAGGTTGTGAAAGGTAGAAGAAGATCAAAGAAACGATGGATGGACTGTGTGAAGGATGATATGACTCGAAAGGAGGTGTCTGATGAGATGATGAGTAATAAAGAAGTATGAAAGAAGAAGATATGCTATGCCGACTATAAATTGGAAAAAGAGCAGAAGTATGATGACAATAAGAGTAGTATCAAAGCCTGCATGATAATGTAGTAAGTGTATAAGTAGCTTGTTAAGTAATTGCCAAGAGCCTCGATCATTACCTGTGGCTCTCGTTAGGCAGCTGGATCAAGGGCTTGATTCAGAAAGCGGTACTCCTGGACACGGCTCGTATTGCTAGGAGTTCCTTTCTCTGGAACTTGTACCCTGTTTCTGATACCGGAGGGCCCCAATTTAAAAAAAGAACGTTGATTAGAAAAAAAAATACCTACAGAAAAAATAAGTGGCCTGTCATGTGTAGCAGTAGTATCGACACTCGATAGTATTATAAATAGTTCCTAATTAGCATTGTTTGCACGGGTGCAGTAGGACGCGAGTAGAATGCGACGTGAAGTGACGTAGCGCATTAGATCATCATTTTATTTGACAGTGATTGAAATGCAGTGATGAGTTATGTTCTTTATAAGGTCTACAAAATGAGCCATAGTTTTTGTTGACGATGGAATATTTTTTATAATTACTTGCTTATACCTGCGACTTTGTCCCGCGCCGCGTTACAGGGATAAAAAGTGTTTGTGAGTTCAGGTTATAAAGTATATATTATTATGTGTGCCAAAGAAGATGTTTGATTTTGGGCCACCGGTATGTACACTACATGGATAAATAGGAAAAAAATAGGGGAATTCCATAAAAATACTAATAAATTGATACGCACTGCAGAGGGGTACAGGCGTCCATAATAGTATATTTTATGACGAGGGACTAAACGAAGCCATTATATACCCGAGGTGGTTTGACTCCCGAGCTTGCGAGGGAGGCAATGAAAGCAAGGGTATATTCATTATTTTATCTTTTTTTTTTTTTTCAATAAACCGCTTTCTATTTGCAAGCCAATTCGAAATTTAAAGAAAACCTTTGACAAGTTACTCTTTTGTGACCATATTTCAGAGTAAAAGATCGTTCCGTTTTTAAATTACTTTTTACTCCCTAGGGAATAAACGGTTAATTTAATCCCGCTTCGTAGGGCTATAACAGCGTAATTTTAGAGCATGAGAAGTGAAAATGTAGTTTTTTTAATAAGATAACCCACCCTATTTTAGGGCAGCCATGACAGTTGTGTGACATGACGTTTGACGACTTTGACAGTTTTAAGAAGTGACATGTTGGTCTATCTTTGCTTGTCTTTGGTTTTAGTTTGGATTGGATCATGATTGGATCTGTTCAATCAAATGTGATAGTCAAAATGACATTGTTCGCATATTGCTGCTCTGATCCGCCATGTCTAATTTTATGTTGTGTTGCTCTCCTTGACCAAGCTCATTTGAATTTACATGGAAACGAAGTGAAATTAAAGAAAATTAACAATGAAAAACGGTTACTGTAATATACAGCAATATTTACATATAGTGTACATAGTGCTGGCCCAGGCTCCATACATTTCTGGAACATCTCCTTTCACTCAAATCCGTTCAACTGTTTTTGCGTGAAAAGGATTTATGCCCCTTTTTTTTTCTTTTTAGGATGGGAAATCATCAAATGACTTCTCCCGCTCTGGGCGGAGCGGGAGGGAGTGTCAGACTCGTACTGACTAAAACCCATCCATGTTCCTTCCTTGCCCTTTATGTTCCGGGCCCGCGGTATCTCTTTCGAACAGGCCCGCAACCCCGGAGGAGTTATGCCCCTTTGATGGCAATAGGCTCACCCCCTATTACTATGGGATTTAAACATAGCCGGCTAAATGTGGGTGTACTATTAGAGATACCTCTGCCTTGGGTTGTCATCTCTAAAATTTGGCAACCAGGACAAGACGCGTGAAATCCCCGAATTTTAGAGTCCAGAACCCGGACATATCCACAAGTTTTTTTTAAACATAGTCAGTGTAATAAAAAACAATTGAAAATGTCATAAATCACCTTTTTATTTATTTTCAGACCTTAAAATTAAAAGTCATCTTTTATCACCATTTTAAATGCAACAGACGGTGAATTTTCAATTTTTTGAACACGGATGCCGTCTAAACTAGGAAAAATTCAGGGAAATTCTCTGCCTAACCCTTCTGGGATTATAGGCGTGATGTTACTTATCATTACAAGGATTTCAATCTGTTTAGTAAGTGACCAAATATTGAAACAAACAGAGAAGAAAATTACTTGATTGTCGGAACCCAGAATAGATACTTATGTAACGCAAGTATCACAAACCGTATGAAATACCAAGCGTGCCGTTTTTTTGACTACCTATATGACAACATACGGCATTACTTTATTATACAAAATAGACTACGTTTTTTGTTACTAAGTCCTTGAGTTGTAACGTTGTGCTCACTTCGACAGTAGCCACGTTAAGCATAAAATGCTTAAGCCGGGCAGAGGTAGGTGCATAGATAATACACTATATAATACAAGATAGATGCGCAACTCACGGTGTACCTTAACTGTTAGATGGCACTGTTAGTTTCTGTTCAACCAAATAAGTACAAAAAGTAATTCTTGACTACGAATTCGAACTTGGGAACTATTTTTCACAAGGCAACCGCTGTCACCGCTAGTTTGTCTACTTCACTGACAAGCTGTTCTCGATATGACAGTTGTAAAACAGTCAAACAGTTGAAAAGTTTGTGTCCTCAAACACACAGATGTCAGCACTATCTATGAAAATTTGGTTTGGCGCCAATGTATGGAAGCTTCACTCCCCCTGTGTAGGTGCTCCTTCATTATCGAGCTGTACCTTTGTATTATATCTGTGATCGAAACAAAACCGATTTGCATCCTTATGTCCGTGTAAATGTGAAAAAAAAACAAATTGTAATGCACTTTTTTTTCGGATGGGAAATCATCAATTGAAATCTGAGCGGAAGGGAGTGTCAGGTTTGTAGTGACAAAGTCCCACCGAGTCTATTCATTGATCCGGCTCGAAGGACCAATGAATAGACTCGGTGGGACTTTGTAATAAAAGTAGTGGACTGTATTAAAATAGGTGTAATACCACAATTAACATTTACATCAAATAATGAAGACCGTACAAAGAAATGCCCGGAGTGGTCTGTGAGCTCAGTAAGTGGCAGGGCGCGCAGCGCCGCTCGCGTTGCCGGGTTCGGTACCCCGAGCCCCGCGCCCTCCCCGCGGTCGTCCACGCATATGTGAGGCGTCGACAAACCCCATCCATCCTTTTTACGTCGTTGTGTTCTAGGGCCGCGGGATCTCTGTCTAACAGTCCAAAGGCCCATTCACTTGTTCCCTTGATGCGATATAAACAATAACATTATATTCGTTACCTCAGTCAAGCCTAGTAACAAAACGCATTGGTTTTGGCACTAGAGGCGCTTACGTAACCGTTCTAGGCAATGCTCAGGGCTGTCAGACGCTATGTTGACGTTAATTAATTATTATTTGTGATTAGATTTTGTCGCATTCATTCATGGTGATCTTTCAGGTTAATTTGTTGATAAGTTAATTACTGTAGTGGTTATTAAACGCCAAAACTCGTCGTAGATATGCGAGGAGAAAGAGTAAACAATTGTAGCAATGGATTTCTACAAACTCTACTAGTTCTCAGGTCATCTCGCTTCTGCTTTTGCCACGGCTGCCTAAAAGATGGCGTGCACACAACCATAGGTATTGCTTGGTGGTCCTACCGTATAACTACAAAACATTTACTGCGACAACGACGACAACTACATACTGTAAATTGTTGAAAATATAGACTGAACTTTTAATTATAAGCAAGGCTCGGATACCGGTTAAATTTTCAAACCGTTATTATGTACTTGACGGAAAACCTTTTACATTTGGTTTCGTTCGCATATACCGGTTTTTTTAAACCGATATTTGGAAGAGTATTTATATAAAGGTTTTTTCGGATTAAACGGTTTAGAGCAATAAAAACCGGTTAATGCGGACGCACTATAAAGAAACGCCGCGCGTTGTTCAGATTTTATTCAGTAGTAAGAATTGTTTTGTTTTGGGTCGGACGTTTATGTCACTGCATCAATAAGTTCAGCTACGTCTTCATACCACGCCGCTGAGCGCGGCATCCATACAAGTTGCAACGCGTTTACCGACATGCCGTTCGCTGAATAAACCGGTTAATTTAGAATTTAATAAAGTTCTTAAAACGTTCACGTTCTTATGAAAAGTTCGTAGGAAAACCGAAATAAACCGCTTTTAACCGGTATTTTTTAAACCGGTTCCGAGCCTTGATTATAAGTATAAGTACAAGTAGTGGTTAAAGTCAACCAATAGTATGCAAGTAAACTCCAGGGAATATTAGTGTTCGGCGACGACCTCTCGCGTGCGGCCCTGGTTCAATCTACGGTCCGGAGCGAGACGGAATGGGAAGCCGTTACCTCCTTCTGCGAAGCAGTCATGTTAGCGAAGGAGGTGGCGGAACGCGAGAGGGAGAGAGCCTCTCTCCCCACCCGCCGCGGGAGTCACACCGGGCGTCGGGGCCCACGCGGTGGCTACCGGCCACCGTAGACGCGGACCTGTGGACGGTTAGCTATGGGCTAGCTCGCCGTCCATCTATCTTATGACGACAGGCCGTGTCGACGGCGCGTTCGTGTCCCACGCACGCCTCAAAGAGATGTCAGCAAAGTGAAGGGGCCCCACAAGGGCCGATGCCTGCCGGGGCTGCAGGACTGTTCGAAAGAGATATTACCGCGGCCCTGGAACATAGAGGGCGAGGAAAGAACATGGATGGTTTTTAACCAGTAACTCCCTCTCACTTTCAGTGATAACGATAAGGTACTCGTCTACCTAACCGTGTGGAAATTATAGGCGTGATATTACGTAATGTTAATACCTATGTAATTAGCATATTTATCTACAAATTCAATCTAGTTAGTACCAATTAGACATGAGCAAAGGTTTTGGTAACAACAAACGAAGGTTTTTTTAGAAGATGTTAATTTGAGAATACTGATTAATAGTTTTAACTCAGCCTTGATGATTATGATTCAGCTATACAATACAAAAAAAATCAAACCACCAAACCATACCACCACCATACCACCACCATGTGTTGTCCTGTCGGGCTAATAAATCCTTTTTCTTTCTTTCTTTAAACTGATTACTGGTAAGGCGGTGTTTACACCAAAGAAGAAAAACTGTAAACGACCATCATCATCTGCGTAGCCTTTTCCCAACTATGTTGGGGTCGGCTTCCAGTCTAACCGGATGCAGCTGAATACCAGTATTTTACATGTAGTGCCTATCTGACCTCCACAACCCAGTACTGGGTTGTGATATACGACACCAATTGGTAACACTAGTTGTCAGACTTTTTGGGCCACTGACTACTTGTAACGACTGCCAAAGATGGACAAATGACAGCCGGGACCAACAGCTTAACGTGCTTTCTGAGGCACGGAGGAAACTCGGTTTGTAAGGGTAGTCACCCATCCGGGGCTGCGGGACTGTTCGAAAGAGATACCGTGGCCCCGGAACATAAAGGGCGAGGAAGGAACATGGATGGGTTTTAGTCAGTAAAAGTCTGACACTCCCTTCCGCTCCGCTCAGAGTGGGAGGGATCATTTGATGATTTCCAATCCGAAAAAAAAGGGAACTTTAGTGTTAATGCGAAGTGTCAACAGCCCAGGAATTAACCTAATTTGTAACAACTACTAAATTTAAATACAAATATTTAATCTATTCACATATAAATTGTCTTATTTAACTTCTATATGCTTATCAGCTACTTTAAAAATGACGATGGAGATAAAATCATGTTGTTATGAACAGTGGCAACCCTATTTGCAGTTAATTTATATCTTTCTGGCATGTCGTACACGGAACGGACCGGCCGTGACTGAGTCGGCTTGCTTCTATACAGGGTGTATTAATAACTGCAGAGATTGAGCGGCGTGATTATATTGACACGCTTTCCTGAAAAACTGATTCTCTGACCATACCAACTATGAATAGACATGAAATTCAATGTGTATAGGAAAAACTGTCACCTTTTTTTTACCCGGCGGGAAATCATCAAATGACTTCTCCCATTCTGGGCGGAGCGCAAGGGAGTGTCAGGCTTTTACTGACTAAAACCCATCCATGTTCCTTCCTCGCCCTTTATGTTCCGGGGCCACGGTATCTCTTTCAAACTCTCCCGCAGCCCCGGCAGACTTCGGCCCCTTCCTTATGCTGACATCACTTTGAAGCGCGCGTGCAACACTCTAGCGCCGTCGACACGGCCTGTCGTCATAAGGGGGATGGACAGCGAGCTAGCCCATAGCCCATCCACATGCCCGCGAAGTACTGTGACCCTAATATCATCATCATAAACTTAGCTTTTTAGGGTTCGATATCCAAAGGGTAACTAACAGGACCCTATTACTAAGCCTCCGCAGTCCGTCCGTCTGTCCGTCTGTCTGTCAGCGGTTTGTATCTCATGACCCGTAATAGATAGACGCTTGAAATTGTTCACATAATGTGTATTTCTGATACCGCTATAAAACTAAAGGGTTTCCCCTACTACAATGGTACGGAACTCTTCATGCGGGAGTTCGATTTTTAAATCTGCTGTTCCATACATTTTGGCTGTGTAAGTACGAGTATTTCAATTTGGTAGGAAACATCCGGTTTTTTTAAATAATTCTCGAACATTTTTTGAACCTGTGAACGGGATGCTTAGGACCAGGGTTGTTGCTGATGCAGGATTTTTTCACATCAGCGGATGCTGATGCTGATGCTGATTTTTTGTAATTGACATCAGCTGATGCTGATCTTAGGTTTTTTTTAGTACCTACTGAATTTTGTACATTTTTAGGTAAATATAATATTTTCTTCGATCAAATTTTAATAAAAGATATATTTTAATAATTCTGTAACTTTTTAATGAAGAAAAACAATCAATTAAAAAATCAATCAATATATAAACTAGTTAAGTGATAAATTATTATTAATACTGGAATTTTATAAACGGCAAGTTGTATTTTAAAAACCACAACTGAGCTGCTTTTTCAGCTTGCAGTCTGTTGCGGACCGCATCTAACATCAGCAACAATTAATGCGGATGCTGATGCTGATGCTGATGTGGACAATAATGCTGATGTTCCGCTGATGCTGATGCTGATATTCGCAACAACCCTGCTTAGGACAGCTAAATGATGAATGATATTTATTTAGCATACGTGGGTTTTTACAAACACTTTTAAGTACACGTATTTTTTGTTAAACTAGATTGGGCCGGTGTTTCGTACCTGACTACTATGAGAAGAAACAGCCGAAACAAACTCAAAAGTCATGGTCTCTTTTGAACTTTTGAAGGCCAGACATATCATGTTTAATTAACATGAGGACTATGTGCAGATTAGTGTCTGAGATGGTCTTTTGAAGAAAGAACCATACAGATTTAAGTGGACCTGTCCAGTCAGTGCAAACATTTGTCAGTTAAGCTGTTTCTTGTTTTGTTGACACCCTGTATACATTTTTATCGGACATTTTGAGGACTACCGTGCGTCAAATACCTTTGTGACGCTGCGAACAGTAGTGAGGACGATACGGTAATTAACATTGTAATTATTTGTGCTGTACTAAGAACTATTTATAGATTATTACGTTTTTTTTTTGTTTTTGTTTAAAAGACTTCTTTTTGTCTTTAACTCGCCTGATGCAAAGCGATGACGCAGCCTGGGGTGGGGTACGGTGGCCTAGAAAACGCTTTCTTACTTGAAATCTTAATGAATGCATAGTTGGTCATTAATTTATTAATACTCTACCTAGTATTAATAAATTAATGACCAACGAAGCAGAAGAAGACAATCGAAGCATAATACAAACAGGATTTGTATTTTTACTGTCCAATTTCCAACATTTTTAAGTAGAGATTTTTAATGAAAGGTTTTACTTTAAAACCTTCACGACCCCCGTACTATTCAATCCATCCATCAACACAATTGAGTCCTACTGAAAAAGGTAGAAAAAAAGTAATTTCCCTGCAAAACAAATTGCCTACAGTTACCTACTTTGATGTAGGTACAAATTGCTTGGTTCTTGTAACCTCTTTACATACAGGGCCTCGATTCTGCTATTACAATAGTGTCAGAAGTATTCGATCATTGAATTCATAATGATCAAGTTCTGTCAAATTTTGACAATTTGTTAATTCTACTATCATAATGGCGCCATTATGACTTCTCAATGAACAACCACTGACACCCATTGAAAGAAATGTCATAGAATATTAATCTCGTACATGAATACATTTTCGCATTTAGTAGTAGATTTCGAAAACCATTTGTAGGAATGGTTTCATAATAAAGGCAATACGAAAATGTCATTAAACACAATTTTATTACGAGACCATCGACCGACCATTGTGAATTTAGCAGATTACGGACTTTAAGTAAAATGACAATGGAATGAGAATGGAATCGTGTTGGAGTAACGAATTTATTAAAATAGCAGAATTAGGCCCCTGAATTAATGCTGTCAGACTGACTTTTAGCCTAATACGTAGTACCTTTAACTTGCAAAGTAACTGTCACCTTCAAAATGGTTGAGCTGAATGGTGGTGATCCATGCGTCATGTTCGTGAACGGGCGCTGTCAGTTGTGACTGGTCATCTCTTAGTTGCCATGGCTTATTTGAAATAATTATTTAGTTTTTACTATGTACACTTTTAACGTGCACATCTTGCTACATTGTTCTCACATAATCTACCATCTCAACCGAAATGATGTAACCAAGATTTTGTAACAATAATTTGATTTAAAAGAGTGTCCATGGAGTTTCTTGCCCGTTCTTCTCCATAGAGATCCATAGGGAATGGACAACTACAATACTTTCACAGTTTTTATGCCTTGTGACTGGGACTGTGTAGCTACATTTAATTTTCATCTTTGTTTCGACAATTCAAAAGTGCCTGTTATTGGCCTACTTGAAATAAATGCTTTGAATTTGGTTTTTTGACTGAGCTTATTGTTTAAAAATAAGAAAACATAAAACATTTTTACAAAGGCAGTAAATCGTTTGTGTCCAATTGGTACTTAAGTAACTCACTGCACTTTTATGAGTTTTTGCTTTGTCGTAAAATTTGTTTAATGACAACTGCATAACCGCCGCATTATTCCATAAAATGACTAATTTCTTCAAGTCAGTTCAGCCGTCAGCTGCAGGAATCCATTTACTACCAAAGCTATTACTAGGAACCGAGGAGCTGTTAGTAGCTATTTATTACTAGGAAATAGCTACTGGGCTAGATTTCTAGGTCATGAGCTAGGTTTGCCTGGGCGGTTTTAGGTCAAATGTAGGAGCTGTCTTTTGATAATGGGTGTCCTAATTTCCTCGACAGACAGACAGTCTCTGGTGTCGATTCTGTTGTGCACAAACTAAACTTAATTTAGGCTATTGCTATCTTTTTCTGTCTAATAGAACGAGAAAGAGACGGACATAATTTAGAACTGTCAAATTTAATTCAAACTAATATTTCCATACAAATGAAGGGTACACTTAAAAACATGTCGACTAAAAACACGGTGAAGCGCAAGGAATAAACTAGTTTGACATTTCTAACTTTGTTGATAGCTATTGCCGTCCTTTTCTCGCACTGCCTTTTAGTAAAAGATAGCAATAGCATAAATTAAGTTAAGTTTGTGCACAACAGAATCGACACCTCTAGTGGACTAGAGACTGTCTCTTTAGTCCAGTGGTTGCAAGCGCGTCTGAACATGGGATCCTGGGTTCGAAATAAAACACTATGATGCTAATATGTTGCTTGTAGAGTTATTTGCCAAAACATCAGAACGATTGACTATCGCATGTATTTTAGTATGGTTTTACTCGCTAAAAGAAATTTTTAGAGATAAAATCGTGATTTTTTTATTGTGAGTATTGTTTAACAAAACACTATCATACTAGCATATATCCCGAAGAATATCATGTATTTTTCTGGTTATTGCAGTGAATCACATACTTCTCCTTCTTATCTAACTTCTCTTTGTCAATATTTATATATGCTCTGCACACAGCAAGAATCTTCGGTCCGAGAATAATCGTCTTCTTTGTCCTTCTCATCGCTCTGGTTTTATAAAATCTTCTTTCTTTGTCCAGGCTTTTTTCCTTTAGAATGCGCTCCCTCAGAATATCAGGACGGTATCCAATCGCAAGACGTTGGCAGATTCGTCTCAGAACTAAGTTGTTGTAGTTTTTTTTTTTTAGTTTACCTCTCATTACTTTTATGTTTAAATATATATATGTTTTATGTATATATAAGTGTCTATTCTTATATTTTATTTTAGTTTTAAATATTTTCGTAGATAATGCCCAAGGCATTAAGTCCGCCTTTGTACAGTTTTTACTTGTGCATAAAGTTTTAATAAATAAATAATTTCAGGCATTATAAAACCCGCGTTTAGCCCCGAACGTCGCCATCACATTAGTGCCGTGATCGTGACGACGTGACGGCACGCTCTAGACACGCCCGGTGACATAACTTGTCTATGACGTGACGTGTCCGATCCAGGCACCGCTAGCGGCCTAATAGTTTAGGTAATCACCTAAAGTTAGGCTGTTTAGAAATTTGTGTTGTATTTATAGAAAGGAAAGGGCGTTTTTAGTCGTGACCTCATGCTGGTGAACAGATAATAGAGCAGACAGGGTGTGCCAGACGCTATTATGTCACTCTTTTTTATTTTTTTTCGGATGGGAAATCATCAAATAACTTCTCCCACTCTGGGCGGAGTGGGAGGGAGTGTCAGACTTTTACTGACTAAAACCCATCCATGTTCCTTGCTTGCCCTTGTATGTTCCGGGGCCACGGTATCTCTTTCAAACAGTCCCGCAGCCCCGGGCAGTGTGTTACCCTGACTTCAAATCAAATATAAATGCCTAGGGTTCAAATTTGCTTGAGTTCGTGGCTATTATAACCAACCGCTCTTGCCTAGGTTGGTTCGTGGATGGGTGACCACCGAATTTGCTCCATGCCTCGGCAAGCATGTGAAACCGTTGGTCCCGGCCGTCATTTGTAATAGGATAGATTCCACCATCAATAAATTGCAAATCTATTTAGTCCGTCAGTTAGAGTATTGGAAAATAATGGACACGTGTTTTTTGTTTTTGTAACACAACGAATATTGACAAAGATAAAACGCAACAAAACTCGGGAGTGGGGGCTCGTGACGTCAGAACTCACTAAGAATGATACAAAACAGTGACGTATTGGGAATTTTAAAAGCGTCGTATCTTCGTCAATTTTGGTTTATGTGACAAAAGAAAAAATACGGGTCAAATATTTTTTGATAATCTAAGTGACGGACTAATTAGATTTTTTCAGTTAACAAGCTTATTCTTTGACAGTCGTTGCAGGTAGTCAGTAGCCCCAACAACTCTTAACAAGGGGTACCTTATTACCCAGTACTAATTGAGTTGTGGAGGTCAGATAGGCAGTCGCTACCTGATTCGTTCAGACTGGAAGCCGATCCCAACATATTTGAGAAAAGGGAGACGATAATGATTACTAAATCCTTGCATAATTTAAGATGTAGAAAGCAAAATAATTTCCGAAAATATCGTACGAAAATAAATCAGTATCGGTCAATGTGGCGACACTTGGGGGAGGCCTATGTCCAGCTGTGGACGTCTTTCGGCTGAAATGATGATGATGTTGATGAATAGGGGGCGAGCCTATTGGCAGCAAACCGGGCACAAATCCAGATTCCGTGGTTGCTACTGATGAAATTCCAGATGGGAAACTCAATAACAGTTAGCCTAACCCGGGAATTGAAACCTGGACCTCATGCTTATAGTAGTCGGGCTTTGAAACTACCGTGTATATGTCACCGTAAAATTGTCAAACACGTTATATTACAATATAACGTGTTTTTTCTCGCGATATTGTAATGTCTCGAATTATTGTCAACTGAACATACGGAAGTATCTCTGCCCCCATAATCGGGACTTGGGGCACCCCCCCGTTAGGTTAGTTAGGTTCCTTTAAACCCTGCACTCGGAAATAGCTGGCTCCGTCGACTACGCTTTTTAGGGGGAATATAAAGTGTTAAGCGGCGAAGGTGGTGTGACGATCTGATCTTGTTTGCGGGGCGAACATGGCCAGATACCGCACAAGATAGAGAGGTTTGGAAGGAAAAAGGGGAGGCCTTTGCCCAGCAGTGGGACACACGATAGGCTAGGAAAAAAAAAAAAAAAAAAAAAAAGTGTTTTAAGGTTATGTTATATTAATCGGTATTTCTCAGGAATGGTGCATTATCTTTTCATGAGAGTTGTGCCACTGGGCAAGGAGGACCCCTCCTTCCCTCCACACCGCGTAAGTTGACTACCATCGCATGCATGTCACGAAAAATAATGCGTTTTGTTGTAAGCAGTATGTTCATTTGACAATAATTCGAGACTTTACAATATCACTAGAGATATTACAATATCACGTATTTGACAATTTTACGGTGACATATACATAAAATGCATTGCGTTACAAGCCAGCAAGATCTTGTTTGCAGCATCATAAATTCGCCCATCCCGCCCCCGCACTTCATTCCGAGTCACTCAATCGACAGATTCCTTTTAGTGCGTCTGCCATTACCGATCACAAATACACGACCACGCATGTTTTGATAGGTATATTCTATGACGTCATGATGATCTCATAAGGTAGCTGTTACAGGATTAAATAGACATCTATACAAATAAATAAAATTGAGTCTGTAGTTTCAAATTAACTGCTTTTTACTGAATGCGTGTGAAAGTATAATAATAATAATTAATTATATTCTTCTAATATAAAATGCTTGCTTGACCGATTTTTATGAATTTTTATATACATATTCAGTAGGTCTGAGAATCGGCTACTACCTATTTTTCATACCCCTAAGTGATAAGGGTTATCCACCCATAACATTTTTGTTTTAAACTAGAAATAATTTATATGGCAAAACAATATTTTCCGGGTCAGCTAGTAGATTATATAATTTATAACATTTTTTTCTCCAAATTTTTGTTTCTGTCTGTTTATTTGTTCCGGCTAATTTCCGAAACGGCTGGACTGATTCGTGGAACTTTACTGGCAGATAGTTGTTGTTATATGGAGTAATCAGGCTACTTTTAGTTTAGAAAATGGATTAGGATTTCGTGTAAAAAAAATCAAACCCTTGATATTGTTAACAAAATCCGATTCGAATAGTGAAGTACTTAAGAGCCCTCTTACAGTCCACTAGCGCCGCCAATCGAAAAAATGTCATAACTCGAAATATAGCTATATATAGCAACACTTGAAATATAGCTGTTTAGCTAAATCGTGCATTCAAAACATAAACGGCCGTTTTTGTTACAAATGCACGATTTAGCTAAACAGCTATATTTCAATTGGTGACAATGTGTTATAAAATTACGTTATTGCCTTTTCTACAGTAATTAATAGACCACATTTTGTATTTTTGATTCTATTTACGAGTTATGACATTTTTTCGATTGGCGGCGCTAGTGGACTGTAAGAGGGCTCTTAATAATTTATTTGGGCAGCATTTTCTTTCAAAATGAATCCTTAAATACGAACACACCTTGGAGATAAATGCTCTATATTATGACGTACTTACTATCTTTTTTTTCTTCCAAAGTTGGATTTTGCCTCAAATATTTCATGACACACTGACTTTCTTAACGCTTTATCTTTCTCAGTAAGTATATCTAATCTCTACTTAGCGACAGTGTTACATCTGTAGTCGTAAGATTATCTGCGAGTAATCTATCTGCATTCCAGATTGTGGTGAGTGCGACTGTTATGTGAATATGTGATGTCATGTCTCCTTTTAGGAGACTCTTTGTTGTATGTCAAAATAACAGAAAAAAAGTTTTCTTCGGTTTTAGAGGAGAATTACTAGAGAGAGACACCACAGACACTATGTTGCCAATGTTGCAAATTTGGTATTCTGCAAAAACTTCAATGGCGTTTCACCGGTGTCTCAGTAGTGTGTCGATAGTGTGTCATGATGACATTGACAGATTATAGTATTTATAGTGAAGCAGAATACCAATTATTACAACAGTCTTTCTATGGCGTTTCAATGGCACTACAGTCGTAAGTCAATGACCATAAAAAAAATGTAGAATACCAAATGTCAATGATAATCCTATTGAAAAACTACTGACACACTACCGACACACTATTTATAAGTTGCTTATTTAACAAAATTGGGCCCTCCGGTTCTCAATTCGTCTGTATTTTTTTATTTGTAAGTAGGTACCTCATAATTATCTCCGTAAATTCATTTTTATTCACATTGCTTGGGTAGTTTCTGAGATATCTTATAATACATATGTTTTATTCTATATCTACGAGTATCTATGTGAATGATCTGCTTATTTATATAACTTTTAGTAACAATGGAAAATTTATACCTACTCGACAAGAATTTGTGTGAAATCCATCATACTTTACAACTAAAATGGCTGAAATATCTATTTGTAGCACTCTAGCACATGTTCTACGAAAAGCGTACGTGACGGTCACTCGAGATCCATGATAAAAAAAAAAAAAGAACTTTAAAAGTGGTCAACGCGCTTAAACAATACTCACTTAAAAAAAAATTGGCCTCTATTCTCTCCAGCAACCTCTCTGAGATGCAGAATCCTTCACCGAATGTTAAAAGTTATCAAAAGTTTAACATGTTTAAACGTGTTTTTAACAGGTGTGTCTTGTCAACTCATGTGTGTTTAGTTTATATTGAAGGCTCTTTTTTGCAAAAAAGTCCCTCTAGCGAAGTCATTAATTTATACTACTGTAGGATTAATGTAATTTATCAATCAATAAATTACTGAGTAGACACGACAAGGTTAGGCTGCCTTTAATGATGGCAAAATGGTAGACTTAGTCATAGTCTACACATATCAATTTTACTTTTTTTATTTTACTCTTTTTTTGTTTTTTCACCCCTGGCGATTATTGTTTTTTCTATACAATTTAGATAACCCGTGGACAGTGCTGTGGGTTATATTATTATCAAAACGCAAATATTGTTATACTAGTTTTAAGTTTCCATAATGTAACTGGTTGCTGTTCCTTTTAATAAAAATAAAAATAAAAAAATAAAGTGAAGAATTACGAAGTGTAGGTACTTGATTTCTAAAAAAATGCAATTATGTAATTGATTTCTATTTCATCAAATAACTCAGAAATCAATAAATATAAATCACTGCTGCATCTGTCAAACTGTATAAAACACAACTGACTACAACTCCCGGTCTTCCGTATCCAATCAGAAAAAACAAACTGCAAGTAAAAATACACTTGCATATTTTGCCGCCAATAATTAAATTTCAGTCACGTTTTTTTTTATGTCAATCTTAAACGTCCGGCAGTGGCGCCATCTAGATTAAACAGATATGTGATGGTTTGACGATCAGGTGCTGTCACTTTCCATGTTGAAGACTAGTGATCAGTTTTGGGCATTGCCAGGGTAAAGAAATCTTAAGGGGTTACATATTCGGGCCTGTGGACGGTTGGCTATGGGCTAGCTAGCCGTCCGTCCGTCTAACGACGACGACAGGCCGTGTCGACGGCGCGTTCGTGTTCCACGCGCGCCTCAAAGAGATTTCAGCATAAGGGGAGGGGCCCGCAAGGGCCGAAGCCTGCCGTGGTTTCGGGCCTGTTCGAAAGAGATACCGCGGCCCCGGAACATAAAGGGCGAGGAAGGAACATGGATGGGTTTTAGTCAGTAAGAGTCTGACACTCCCTCCCGCTCCGCCCAGAGTGGGAGAAGTCATTTGATGATTTCCCATACCAAAAAAAAAAAAAATAGGGGTTACATATTCAGCCTTTAATGTTCCCGATACTCGGCACGCGGGCCCAGTGCGGGTTGGTAGATGTCACATGTCTTCGAATTTGTGATTCCAGGACATGCCGGTTTCCTCACGGTATTTTCCTTTACCGTTTTGGGAGTGTTGAAATAAATTTCACAAAGTAATGCGCCTGTTTGGGTTCGAACCCACGACTACTCACCAGGGTAGCTCGCGAAATTCGATTTTTCTTACGTATTCTTTCAATTCGCAGGTCAGTGGTTGTATGTTGATTAAAATACGATTCGCAACCGTAATAAATAATAAGGCTTTACGCAGTTATTATGTTATATTTTTGGACGGGGATTATAATGTAAGTATATCCTCTTTTGCAAATCTCGCTTTCAAAATTAGGTTTGCTGTAAGAAAACCCAACTCTGGGTTAAGCTCGCCTTTGTACATAAGCTATATTATTGCAAGTTATATGTATAATTGTTGTTTTTTTTGTGTGCAATAAAGAATAAGAATAATAATAAGGCGCGATGTTAAAGCGCTTAGACGAGCTAAATTAGCAACTCTATTTGTGGTGGTTCAAACTTTATTTTGAAATGCTGTTAGAATAAAGTTCTAATCAGCTTACACTACAAAGTGGTTGTTACGTCAGCCACTGAGGGCCAAATAGCGCGAAATGAGTGGTTTCGATCGATTTACAATAAAACTATTGATTGGATTAAAAAACTAAAACAGTATCATGCTAATATATTGCTTGTAGAATTATTTGCCAAAAAAATCAGAATGGTCGCATGTATATTAGTATGTTTTTTATTGTTTGAAAGATATTTTTAGAGATATGTTCGTGATTTCTTTTTATCAAGCCAAATTAATTGTATTATGTTTTCAAAACAGTGTCATGCTAGCATATATCCTGAAGAATATCTAATATTTTTCTGGTCTTAAGTATTTATAACAGTGATTCATATACTTTTAGTAGTTACTAGCTTCTGCCAGCGGCTTCGCCCGCGTGAAGTTTGAAATTATCCCACGGGATCTTATTACCGGGATAAAAAGTATCCTATGTGTTAATCCAGGTAATAAACTATCTGTGTGCTAAATTTGATCCCAATCCGTTCAGTAGTTTTTGCGTGAAAGAGTAACAAACATCCATACATCCATACAAACAAACTTTCGCATTTATAATATTAGTAGGATAAAATTCGCGTTTAGCTCATGTAATCGCCTTAAGATATATGTTACGTTTCTCTGTAATAACAAATCATCTACTGATGCCCGATAGTAAGTATATGTGTTGTAAGTCTTACGCCACAAATCACGAGTCATGTCAGTCAGGAAACATGTACAACTGATGAGTGTTAGTTCCTGTTTACATGTCTTCACGTATTTTGTGAGCTAAGCAGTAGTTAATATTTATGTTTTCATGCCCGTAAACGACGCGAAAACATCATAAGAAAACCGGCTTGTCTTAGAACCGAAAAATCGAAGACTTACATCGTCCTCAAACGTCTGAGTTATGGCCAAATCCTTTTCGCAGAAAAGAGGACTCTGGATGCGTGAATTATGGCTAGAACCTCAGACCAAATAAAAAAACCAAGATATAAAGCTGCGAGCAATAAAGTGAAGCCAGCTCAAACCTACGTCTCGCTCTGTGCGTATACGCTCACACGCTCAAAAAATGCACGCATGTTTACGAAACCGGCAGGCGGCAACACTTGTTCGCAGCGCTATGTCCTGGATTTTTTAGTTAGTCCGAGGCTAGAACGTAGTAAAACTGTCACTACTGCTAATAAAGACGTATGCAAGAACAAGACATGCCGCATCGATCCCAAAATCATCAGTCTCCTGCTCTTATCCCCATTTATTTGGGGTCACCGCATCATGTCTTCTTCTAGTTCTTCTTCTCTATTACTCGTGATCTCAGCACTCTCCTCCTTTGTAGCCATATCATCCTTCACACAGTCCGTCCATCGTTTATTTGCTCTTCCTTTACTCCTATAGCATCTTTTGTCTACATCGCTCCCAAAATAACCTTTTGAACAGAAAATAGTTCCAGTGCGGTGACACTTCCAAAACTTTACCGCGACGTTGTTTCTTTGGCCCTATCACCATCCTAGATATCACACATTAACATATATAGCATGTTATTGATCCGATCTACGACGAACGATCACATAATACATGCAATGTGCAATCATCACATTTCACATGGACGCACTCGCGCGCAGCATTCCATGTATGATCGATAAATCTCAAGACGCGAGATATCTAGAGATAAATCCGTCATCAATCATTACTGTGTTAGCATAATTTAGAATATTAAGTTACATTTTATCTTTTTTTTTATCGTGTGGTAAGTACCTAACTTGGTGTCTAAGTGTTATGCTGCCAATGGGCCTCTAACTTGCCTTTACATGCCGTCGAGAAATATTTCTCAGATTACTTTGGTTTCCTTACGATGTTTTCCTTCACCGGACCAAGTGATAATTATACAATACGCACATGGTTCCGAAAAATCAGAGGAGTGTGCCTTGGGTTCGAACTTTTGACACAGCACTAGGCTATATAAAAAAGAAATATGGATGAAATTATGTGTAATAACAATCATCATCATCATCAGTCTATAATGTTCCCACTGCTGGGACACGGCCTCCTCTCAATGAGAGGGAATCGGCTATAATCCACGACGCGGGCCCAGTGCGGATTGGTAGATGTGTCTTAAATTTTTTGGTTCTAGGACATGCCGGCTTCCTCACGATGTTTTCCTTCACCGTTTTGAGAGCAGCGGTAGTGAAATAAATTACACAAAGTAATGCGCCTGCCTGGGTTCGAACCCACGACTTAGTGTTGTAAGTCGGGGCCGCCACCCACTGGGCCACCGCTGCTCTCAATAACAATAGCTCAAGTAAAAATGATAATTGAGCAAAAATAATGACCCATTTTTTTTTATACACTTCAAAATGCCTTCCCATGTTTAACAATAACCTGTCTGAACACAGACCCCTCGGGAAATCTACTAAAGATATCACTATTTGGCGCAGTATATGTATATATTTTCGTCCGTATATTTTCCTTCGTAATCAAATATCGTAGGACATAAACCTTGACCGCTTACATCGTAAGTAATAAAATCCTGGTGTGCCCATTACTGTATCAAGTGTAAAGATACCTAATTGGATTAATGGGTTTCCAGGGGATTAAGAACTTATTTATGGTATAATGGTGTAAGTATTATAATGTGTTTATTAGTTACCATAGTATTAAATTTAATACTATAATAACTTTAATTTAATTTAATTTAATACTATATATATATATATTACTATATATACTATATACTACTATTTACTATACTACTATACTATTTACTATACATACTATATATATCTATATATATTTTTGGTAGGCATATGCCATATACTGCTATGGCATATAGTGCCTACCAAAAATATTTAAATGCGTTTAGCACTAGGTAAACGTATCCACAAAATGAATAAAGTTCTAACGTTAAAATGTAGGAAAAGCAAGAGAAATATTTAGAGAGAAACTTTGTCTTTTGATCTAATTCTTTGGTTTAATATAAATATTTGTCAAAAAGTTATGTAGTTTTATGAAATACCAAAATTAAAAATGGTCCTTCGAGCCGGATTTTTACTCTTGGAAAGAAGTTAAGGGGCGTTTTACAGTCCACTAGCGCCGCCAATCGAAAAAATGTCATAACTCGTAAATAGAATCAAAAATACAAAATGTGGTCTATTATTACTGTAGAAAAGGCAATAACGTAATTTTATAACACATTGTCACCACTTGAAATATAGCTGTTTAGCTAAATCGTGCATTTGTAACAAAAACGGCCGTTTATGTTTGGAATGCACGATTTAGCTAAACAGCTATATTTCAAGTGTTGATAAGGTGTTATACAATTCCGTTATTGCCTTTTCCACAGTAATAATAGAACACATTTTGTATTTTTGATTATATTTACGAGTTATGACATTTTTTCGATTGGCGGCGCTAGTGGACTGTAAGAGGGCTCTTAAATGGAAACTGATTTTTCTTCCAACAGAAACCAAACCAAGATAGATAAAATGACAAGACTTAACTTCTTCCCCATGATTAAACCAAGGGGATATAGATTATCATACGAATGAAGGAAGATTACACTTCAGAGAGAATTGTTCACTAGTCCATTAGGTACTGTTAGCGCGCCATCTTGGATTACTGTCGTAAAATGCAACGACTGCATGTCTACTTGCATTCTGTATTAATAGTCTGTTAAATGTAACAAGTATGAACAGATGAGTTCAAAGTCTTACTTAAATGTATTTATTTTATTTATTTATTTATTTAAAATCTTCCTTACAACTACTGACTAACTATCTGAAAGTTTGTATGAAAATTAGTTACCTTAAAATCACAGATTCAATATTGATCGATGCGTTTGGATTTTATTATAAACCTCCTCATAATATTTAGCTTCTATAACATTTTACGATTCTCCAAAGTAAATACTATAACATATTTTAGTTTCTCATTCGCATTATTTATTTACTCGTAAACGTATATTAAAGTATGTATTTGCATTCGTTACTCATATTTACTAAAATATATTTTGGTTAACCGTAAAACAGCTGTTTTTAAATTATGACTTGCTCTTACGCATAATGTGAGTGCTTATTCATTGACATTCAACGTTTAGATGTCAAGAAACGCATCTAGAATGCTTTGATAAATAAATGGAGTTGTGGTTGTGGACCGTGGCGTCCGTGGCTTGCGTTACTTGAACTTTAACCAACATTTATTTCAGGCCTTTTAGAATTTTTTTAGGGTTTGATCCTAGACCTGGGCTAGAGTAAAAGTTGTTCACAATTATAAGTACAATGAGCGGTACAGGTTTATGAATATCGTAATATCGTAGTTATGAATTTCTTGATTTTCTATGTTTTTTAAAGACCAGTACCTAACTTTACTTTACCTACACATAAAAAATCCAGCATGTCTTCTTCTTCCATACCTACTTCTCTATTTTTCGTCATCTCATGATGGTATTTTAAATTACTCAAAAGTAGATTATTTTCAGCAAGCGAAGTAGAAAAGTAGAAACAATCGAATCTCATTCCAATCAGACCAAGCAATTTAACGCGGATTAAAAATGGCGTCGTTTTGCTTTATCCCTGACTTTCCATTTTCTTTTTACAAAGTCGACTTCAGAACATTGTAATCTAGGTTTATAACGCACTAAAATCCTACAGATTATTATGATTTACGATATTTTCTATTTTACAACATAGAATTTATAACCACGTTTCCTGAGTTCGTTGCACTTAAAAAAATATCTGTCAAACAGTCCGTCCCTCAGGAACTGGGAATGTAGGTCGATTGGCGCGAGAATTTAAAATTAGAACACGGATCTCCGGCCGGCGTGATCCGTTCTCGATTACTTTCACTCTATTCAAATATAGATTCTCGATTATATTGTGTTCTAGTCTGTGGTCCAAATAAAAAGATAAAGGATGTAGGTTGATAGGCACTGCAAAGGTACTCGTAGGACATAAAAAGCAATGCTGATATTTTTTTCTTGCAAGCATCGACATGATCGACCCAATGACAGGTCCTTGCTTCCCTCTTCCAGCGGATTCTTCTCCATAGAGATCTACGTTAGGGAATGGGCAACTACAGTACTTTCACAGTTTTTATGTCTTGTGACTGGGACTGTAGCTACTTTAATTGTTCATTTTTGTTTCGACAATTCAAAAGTGCCTGTAACTGGCCTACTTGAAATAAATGCTTTGATTTTGATTTTGATTTTGATTTTGATTTTGATTTTGATTTTGATTTTGATTTTGATTTTGATTTTGATTTTGATTCGTCCTACCGCGATATCGATGATGGAAAACTCAAAAATAACAAAAGCAATGGATTAGTAAATTATAGACTACTAGCTGACGACCCGCGCAACTTCGTCTGCGAGTGAGGGTTCGTTTTTTTTTAATAATGTGGCTATGTGGCTTCTAATACCTCCAAGAATATGTGTACTTACAAAGTTTCATGATGATCGGTTGAGTAGTTTTCGCGTAAAAGCGTAACAAACAAACTTAATATAATAGTAGTGCATGAAGTAGGGATGGCCGCTTTATCAGACTAATAAAACAAATCTCATTCAAATTCTTAAAATGGTCACAGAAGCATTTATTCTATGAATTGTCACTTTGCGATAATTTTACAAATTGTAACGTAATTCATATTAATAGCCTGTTAAGATTGTGCTAAAGCAGCCATTTTAGGCCCCCAGTTGAAAGTCACTTTGAAAGCGGTTGCCGCCTTTAGATCGGTAATACAAATAATATACATAGTAGATTTCTTTCAATAACCAATAACTATAGTGCCCCTAGTACGACATAAGTATCTAGGACAAGACGCCAAGATTCTGTATCAAAACTACCACTAAACCAGCTAAACACAAAATCAATACTAGACACACTATCCTAACCAACGGCAAAATCATAGTGCCAACGTTCCTATTTACCAAGTTTGACATCGAACAAGACAATATACTACCAACAATACGATTTTGGCATCCCGCCAACGTTTTTAGAGCTTGCCAACAGTAGTACTATCAACCAGAAATAAGAACTACGAAAAACAACTTTATCGCTACGAAAATAAAGGAGCTGTCAATGTCATAATTGTTACCATAGACACGCAGTCGACAGTATAGAGCGACAAATTGTGACTGCATATAAAAAAGTTGTCTATCTCGTGTGTTCAATCAATGTCATGGATATTCAAGTACATTGCTGATTCTGTGGCTAAAATTAGATGACGAAAACTGTCGATTTTGTGCCAGTAATTGACAGTTTAAGATGGACGATTTTCCACTTACTTTTTGTGCCTGTTGAACTAGACTAATTCATAACAGTCGCACAGGACGATCTTCCAGCTTAAGGAACGGTTTTCAAGTCTGTTTCTTGGATGGAGCATTGCATAGAGCATTGGAAAACACTTAAAGCCGTAAATGTCCAGACTGACATTTGTAGATCTTTGACAAGTCGGGTCAAAGTGTCACCTTAGGAGCTCTATTAGCAGTTTTTTGGACTGGATGGACTTTTTTCTTGCCGTTTTATGGCAGCATCGGGTTAACTGTTTAGCCTCTAAGAAACGTGGTGAAGTATGGCCCAGAACATAAAATATCTCGATGTAATATAGATTTGCGACAAGGTTTTATTTTGAAAGTGATGTTTATGAATGAAGATAACAAATGAATACTTAACATGTCAACGGCTTATTAAGTTCTCGTAAATAAAACGAATGTCGTCAAGGTAATTGTCTATGGAAAAACACACAGCCATAGATAAATAGACGGGTGACTGGGTAGGTCAGCTGAGACAAGTCTATTATCACGCTGTATGTCGGTAATTACAGTAGGTATCTTTTGATAGCATAGTCAAAACCTGTTGTTATGCACATGACAAAGTCGTTTTATTCTTACTCGTTTGCAAGGATTACCTACACACGGTATTATGTCATCTCGCCTGTAATCTACAAAGTTTTAGGCAGGGTTGCCAGGTCGCCAATAAAATCAAGCTTTTTCGTAAAATTTACCATAAATCTTATAAAATATAAATAAAATCGAATGCTACATCACATAGGTACTTTATTATTAATCAGCCAAATAAATTCATTAGTCGACTCGCCTGCGCTCGGCCACGCTATTAGAGATGCGCTCGCTCTTTTGCGAAATGTAAAAAGTCTAACAAAAGCCAGACAAGCCGGATACGCAATCTAAAATCCTAACTATGTCCGGCTTTATCCGGACGCCTGGCAACGCTAATAGTAGGTATACCTAAATTGTGCTAGTTATATTTCAATCCAATGTAACACAGGATGAGCATATTGCAATCAACTTGGCACAAATACAGAGTCCGTGGCTGCTACTGAGACTTCCCGTTGGAAAAGAACAAAATCACTTTACTCGCCATGAGATCGAACCCAGGGCATCAGCAGAACCAACTCCAGGATAGAAAGAGATAAAACAGTGCCTATTTTAGTACGAAATGCACTTAAAAATAAACTCTAAACAAACAAGTACAAGTCTTCAATTAAAATGTGTTACATGTGACAGCTGTCATTATATCGTGCACTGTTTAATAATAAAAACACGTTGACAATGCAATCACTGAAATTCTCAGACGATCAAGACAGTTATTATAAAGAAAACGTGACCTTAATTTAAATTGTTTAAATATTTGTTTTTACTAAACTTTCGCTTATTATATTTGAAACTCATAATAAATTAAGTCTGGCAACATGGATTAAAATGCCAAATACCACTTTACACGGGCAAAAGAACGTTACGCTACGCATTTCAACAAAATCGGTGGATTCGAAATAAGATCATTTGAAATATTTTAAAGAAACGTGACAATTCTAATTTAAAGTAATTGTATTGATGATTTCAAATAGGATTGTTAGGATAGTTTCCACTATCAATCAATTGCAAATCTATTTAGACCGTCAGTTAGAGTATTGGAAAATAATGGACACGTATTTTTTGTTTTTGTAAATCAACGAATATTGACAAAGATAAAACACATCAAAACTCGGGAGTGGGAGCTCGTGACGTCAGAACTGATTATGAATGATACCAAACAGTGACGTATTGAGAATTTTAAAGCGTCGTATCTTCGTCAATTTAGGTTTATGTGACAAAAGAAAAAATACGGGTCAAAAATGTTTTGGTAATCTAAGTGACGGTCTAATAAGATTTTTCAGTTAACAAGCCTATTCAAAGTGCAAGATTCAATACAAATGTGTCTTCGAATTCGCCCTTAACCTTGAGAGAGGTAACCTCTGACCTTGGAAAAGTCGCAGCAATCGATTGTCAATATGCGACATTTATGTAACATACAAGAAAAGTGCGTGGGACTGGGAGGGGTATAATTAGAAGCTCTGTGCTAATTGATGCTAAACGTGTCGCTTAGTAACGGAAATAGTTGTGGGGAAGAATGTAAGAAATGTAATAGAAAATTGTTTTAAAGAAATAAAACAGTTATACAACTTGTAACAGAAAGGGTATAGTCATATGAAAGGGTGTGCTACAGACCATCAAACTGAACAACTTTCTCCATGGAACCACCATCGTAATCGCAAAACAAAATTCAACGGCCCCATACTAAATTCCAATACCTACTATACAATAAAATACGACCAAATGTATGAAACAGCTGATTATTTTTTACAATTACGATGGTAATAGAGATAATGGACAAAGAGAAAGTTGTTCATTTTGATTGTCTATAGCACACCCTTTCTTATGACTATACTCTTTTTGTTACATGTTGTGTAACTTGATCAATAAAAACCATAAAAACAGTGTTTTTTTGATAAAAGGGCTGACTTTTACCTTGACCGAAAAGGCTTTGCGTTGCCATACAGGTAACGCCGCCAGTCTAGTGGGGACATTACCTGTTGACAGCGATCAGGAGTTTTTTTGACGCCATTTTTAATTTTTATAAGGGATTTTCTTTTTCAAATCTTCCCTAGTCGCCGGATAGATGGCGTTGGTCTGACTACGTTACTGCAAGGAACAGAACGTCACATAATTTCACTTGGACCTAATGATTATATTCTGAAGCATAATGCAAACCAAAGTGTCAGTCAACGAGCGTATGTGACGTAGGTTTTTTCAAGCATTTGGGCTTTGGCACCTAGTAACGTAGTCGGATCAACGCCATCTGTTTAGTTCATGGAAACTATTTTTTCTTTTTAATTCTCAAAAAGAAAACCTCTCATTATGAAAAGCATAATATAATAAAGAAGAGCCTTTCTTATCGTGTGGTTGCCTAGACTGGTGTCAGAGTTTTTATGCGAAAAATATCTCTCAGGCATGCTGGTTTCCTCATGGTGTTTCTTTTATAAAGAAGATGAAAAGCCTTCATTGAAGGTATAGCAAAACGAAGATTTCGGAGTTGGTTTCGACTATGGGCATGCGCCAAATACAAATATGTCTATAGTCTATGCCAAATCAAAGACGAATGTTTTCGGAATAGAGTGAAAGATATGTCTTTTATGACGTTGTCCCTTTGTAACTAGTTACATTGCTTAAATCAGTCTGCTACTAACCAACAAGTTTCAACTGTATCAACCGTAGTTTTTTTTTTTTTTTTTTCTTGAAACACCCACTTGCCGTTCCAGTTCACTTCGACATTGGCAGAATAGTCGACATCGGCTTCAATTGCCATTCATCAAAAATAGAATAGAATACATTGCTTAAATGAAAGAGAAAGTTCTATTAAAGTATTACGCTGTCCCTTTTTTAGGAGTAATGGTTTGTTTTTTATGGAGAACGTTCGTGCCTTAGTGTGTAATGTGGTGTTACACAATTTTGATTATTGTTACCATATTAGATATCTTGTTGTGTGGTCTATTGTTATCTACCATTTTTGGAGTATCAAAAAACATTACCTTAGGGTTAAACCATCTTGAGATAGGTAACTTCGCCCGTGATCTCCGTTCGTGAAATTATGATAAAATCATCACTTACCTATTTGAATCAGATTTTGTTAACAATTTCACGGGTCTTATTTTGCACGGAACGCCTATAATCGTTTTTAGGGTTCCGTAGCCAAATGGCAAAAAAACGGAACCCTTATCGATTCGTCTTGTCTGTCTGTCTGTCTGTCCGTCCGTATGTCACAGTCACTTTTTTCCGAAACTATGTTGAAACTTGGAAGTCGATGTATTCTGTGACCCACATGAAGATTTTCACGTAAGTGTAGAAAAAAAACAATAAATTTTGGGGGTTTCCCATACTTACTTAGAACTGAAACTCAACTTTTTTTTTCATCAAACCGAGATTTCTAATAATTATCATTTTTTTTACTAAACTGACTAGTTTGCGAGTGAGACACTTCCAAAGTGGTTAAATGTGCCGCCCTCCCTGTATCTTTTAAAATAAGAGAATGATAAAACTAAAGAAAATATATGATGTAGGTACATTCCAATGTTAACTTCTACCGAAAATTGGTTTGAAAAGAGTAAGGTCCAGCGCCCACTATCGGCTTCGGCACGGGTAAGGATTTTAGGTGATAAAGTAGAAATTTCCAATGCAGTAGCCTCAAGCATACCGAAGCGGTATTTTTGTTACTACGATCATATATCATGGAAATTTCTACTTTATTACCATGAAGTTAGTGTAGAATGCTTTTCATCAGTGCGATAGTGGGCGCTGGCCTTATTAGTTTTTTTTTAATATGTCATAAATCACAAACCGCAATTTACCTTTCATTCAATCAACTCAAATATTTTTATATTATCTTACTTGCTGTAACGGAACCCTTCAAGGGCGAGTCCGACTCGCACTTGGCCGCTTTTTTGTTAATTACTAAAAGTAGCTTAAGTTACTCCTTATTACATCAGCTATCTGCCAGTAACCCAGTAATAGTCTCGTCAAAATCGATCCAGCCGTTTTGGAGATTAGCCGGAACAAACATGTAGACAGACTGGCAAAATTTTAAATAAGTTTATTTCGTTATAAGATTACGTATGAATTCAGTAAAAGGCTGTTATTTTGAAATTACAAATATTTCAATTTTATTTACATAATACGCTTTAGTTTTTTCACAGTTTAAAATAAAATAGCAATGTTAACTTACTATTAAATATTATCAGCGAGTGCGTCTGCCCAAATCAAACTCTACCAAGAATGTTATCAAAATAAATGAAAAAACCATGTCTTCTCAATTTATCACTCTCATCTAGGTGATCAATTTATTGGATAATCGATAAGACAATTAGAGTAATCAGATAAATACCATTTTATTCATAAATCGATTAAAAGTATCGGTAACCTCAATTACATTGACCAACAGTTTATTAATCGATTTATAATTGAATTGCGGCCGTATTTTGTATTATCTTGGGTTTTAATTCGATTTTAATGTTTATCCGGGTTCTGATCCAGTTAAAAAATATTAATAATAATAATATACTTAACACACTTAGGGGTGGGCAACTGTGGAACTAATGGCGCCAGCACTGCATGAACCAAAACATCGTCATTGGTTGAAAATCTGTCAATGTCATTTTATATTTCAAAATAGTTTGATTCATTGGTCAGATTGGGTCTATGCGGTGGACGCGCCATCTACAATCGGGTTCCCTACTTGTTTTCGAAAGTTGATGATTCGATTTTTATTATATCGAACACGGTGTGTCGATAATTCAGTTGTACGATGTTTTATTCCGTCGATGCGTTATTGGTGCGATGTAACGTTTGTGCGAAAAATCCTGTTACGAAAAACCCTACAACGATTGCTCATTTGTTCGGTAATTTATTAGTTCGAAAGTATGTCGGTTTAAAACGCCTACTGTTGTCCTTGACATTTAATTAATAATCTTATGTTGCATTATAGACGTTAAGGAAATACATTAAATACCATAAACATATCTTCACGTCAACTTTCCTAAATTGAGGAAGACAGGTAACAAATTCACCACGTTTAGCTGTGGCATGGGCCAAAGATAACGTAGACAATATCAGTGATCGGTTGCTAGCCAATCGCCTGATACCCTCAAAAGCCAAAACTGTCATACCTCACTCGTCTATTTCGATATGCAGCATGGAAAAGAAAGCAACTAGGGCATTCTAAGTTTTTTTTTAATCCTCGCCCACTATGGAAGCAAAAACGTCATATTTTTGCTTCCGTACTGCTTTCGTTTTGCTACACAACACCTAAAATACTCATTATATTTTAATAAAAAATCATACAACAACAAAATAATAAAAAAGATATAATATAAACTTGAACATAATCAGCATAGATCAAGAAATAAATAAAACATTAGGTAATCGTAAATAAAACAATTTATTTTTTTACTTTTTTATTAATCAAAACAATACCTATAATAATTTATTATTTATTAATATAATATTTTTTTCTGAAAAATAATAGGATTAAGTACTGTAGGTATGCCAATTTATGTTAGGATTTCATTTTTAGAATAAAATTGACAGTAGGTAACATAGATACAATTTTTTTTTGTATATTTTAATTTAAGTTATTTAGGTATATAAGTTATTTAGGTATATAGATTAGGATTATTTTAATATATTTACTTGATGTAAATAATAAACAAGAATTATACATTTTTTTCAATAAAAGGAATGTATTTTCTTAACTTCTATAATGCAACATAAGATTATTAATTAAATGTCAAGGACAACAGTAGGCGTTTCAAACCGACATACTTTCGAACTAATAAATTACCGAACAAATGAGCAATCGTTGTAGGGTTTTTCGTAACAGGATTTTTCGCACAAACGTAACATCGCACCAATAACGCATCGACGGAATAAAACATCGTACAACTGAATTATCGACACACCGTGTTCGATATAATAAAAATCGACTCATCAACTTTCGAAAACAAGTAGGGAACCCCTACAATCAGCTTTAACTTGCCGACCCCAATTTCACAATATAATGATTATTAAAGGCCAATTCTCATCATCTACCTAGCCTTTTCCCAACTATGTTGGGGTCGGCTTCCAGTCTAACCGGA
Organism: Xestia c-nigrum; assembly: GCA_916618015.1. Classification (NCBI taxonomy): domain Eukaryota; kingdom Metazoa; phylum Arthropoda; class Insecta; order Lepidoptera; family Noctuidae; genus Xestia; species Xestia c-nigrum. The sequence continues at coordinate 3,605,522 of OU745269.1, read as the reverse complement.
TGCTGCTGAATCCCAGTATGTTACATTTAACGGCTGCCTATCTAACCTCCATAACCCAGTTAGTACTGGGTTGGGTTGTAGCAGCACTACAAATAGTACTTCAGCTATATTGAACAAAAAGTATTACAGCGCCATCTATGAGAAAAATGATTAACTAACAGCGAAATGCGTCAGAACTCCTACATCGCGCAAGCAACATTCTCCGCGACTTAAGATCATACAAGGTGTACACCACCTCATCACAAAGCCGTTAACCAAGCATTCTATACATCTAAGTAACTTTACGCAAAAAATATTGCTGGGTAACAACTTTTTTTTGAGGTTATAAATCATGTTTTGTGTTATAACTCAATGTAACGCACTCAAAACATTATGCGGATGGATGGATTGAATACTACGGGGGTCGTAGAGATATTTAAAGTAAAAATCATGCGATAAAAAGTGGTATTTAAAAAAAAAACTTGTCAAAATCTTGCAACTTTGACCCCCAATATCTCCGTAACTAGAATGATGAGAAGAACAAGTGGCTTTCGTATTCGTTAAGAGGTGATTTACACCCTTTATACGCGAACCCGAAAACAACCGTCGGGCAGTAGCCCACCAGACATTACACCCGTCTGGTCGAAGGAACCTCCCTTTTCTATGAGGGATGGAGACCTTAACACCCTGTCCTTCATACCCCCAAATGGTAATACCATACCTCTTGGCAGGCACATATCCAAGGGGGGGATAGTTGGGATTTATCCCCCCCCACCCCGAAATCTGTCTTATAATAACGTTTCATCAATGCTTGCCCCCCCCCCTTCCTCCCCCCGAAATAAAGGTCTGGATACGTGCTTGCGACTTGGCTAGGCATAGACAAACCAAGAATATTCTAAGGTAAATGTTGCATTAGCGATGGGAGAGATGACGTTAAAAATGATAAACACATCTAGATTCAACCATTCTTAGTAGAATCTTATAAAATTCCCCTGTCGTAACTCGGCCGGTACGCGCTTGGCTATAATCTATACTAATATACAGGACAGTGGCTGCCAATAGTAAAAAGGCGAACCCTGGCCCATGGGCGAAACCGTTCGAGTTTCCAGGTAAAAGCCTGATAACATAAAAAAATAAAAAAAAAGCAGAAGAGTTTGTTTGTTTGTTTCTTTGTTTGTTTGGTTAAACGCGCTAATCTCAGGAACTACCAGCTCGAATTGAAAAAAATATTTTTGCGTTGGATAGTCTATTTATCGAGGAAGGCTATAGGCTATATAACATCACGCTATGACCAATAGGAGCCGAGCAGCAATGAGAAATGTTGCAAGTGGGAAATTCACGCGAACGAAGTCGCGGGCAGAAGCTAGTATGTCTATAAAGATGAATGCGCAAAACATCCTCATATTCCATGACCAGGCTTACCAGGCCTATAGATGTAAACAGGATTACCAGAACTGAAGAGTCGGTAGATAGTATCACTAAGGCGGATGATATTTCTGTCATCAGACATTGAGAAATCCTTTCAAGTGCTCATCATCAATTTTATTCCCTAGTACCGCTGCATCCGGTTAAGCTGGAAGCCGACCCCAACATAGTTGGGAAAAGGCTAGGTATTTAGATGATGATGATTCTTCTGCCCTTTTCTCAATTTATTTGGGTTGGCGCAACATATTGTCTTTTTCGTCCACACTTTATTTACTCGTCATCTCAAACAGTCACTTTTATTCTTCACCAAATGACCATGGTGTTTCTTGCCGGTTCTTCTCCATGGAATTGATCAACGCGAACCGTGTACCTTTTTCGACGTTTTATAAGTGCCCATCTAGGTCTATGTTTAGTTATAATATTTTGATTGATTGATTGACATTTTTCACACAGTCCACAATAAAAAGAACTTCAAAGTCGGAAAAAAGGTAGAAAAGAATCTAATCCCTAAAAATCAAAAAGTGTCGTTGAGGGGACACCCGGATTTGAACCGGGGACCTATCGATCTGCAGTCGATTGCTCTACCACTGAGCTATATCCCCGATGAGAACTTGCATGAAATACGGGTGTCAATTCCGATACTGACATTGGGTAGGAAGAATGAACACACGAAAGGGCAGACAACCCCAGAGTCAGCTATTTCCGTAATCAGAGATTATGTCTGCAGCGACCGAAAACTGTGTCCAATTTCGTCAAGCAGTTACGATATTTTTTTCTTCTGCCCAATGCTACGCAGAAACCATAATATAACGCCACCGGCTACCGGCTACTATCCACATATTCCTTTCGTCGCATCCACTTTAATACATCGAAAGTATGCATATGGCGACCGGCGCCCCATAATTTTTGCTCTTTTTTGAATCGATAAATTTCGAATACAGTCGACCAATGCGTCGCGCGTCGTGGCCCTTAGCTCTCACACATAAACACGATACGACGTCGCATCGTGGGAATCTACGACATCGCTACACGACGTGCCACGACAGCGCAACGTGACACGATTTCGTCGTGTTCTCCGATAGTTTAAACGACGTCGTATCATACATTGTAGGACGTTGCGAAGTCGTAACTTCTGAAGCAACTTCGAATCGTGTTTATGTGTATACGCTCTTACCCACATGTACACCCGGGGAAAAAATTGGTAGAACATGAAGTCCACAACTCTGTACCTTCTCCGGGATCTTACTGACTATTATGACCATTCTAACAAGTTGTTTCCTCTGTTCCAGCAAGGTATTGGCGTGGAGATGGTGCGTGCGCTGGACAGCAACCCGCCCAGCATCTCCAATGTCTTCTGTGAGTGCGACTCCAAGGATGACGTCGTAAGTACCAACCGCTACTTTATACCCCTTTTTTGTTGAGGGTAGTCTCCATATGAGAAGAACGAAGGCTTATGTCGAACTTCTACAGATTTGAAACCAGCAGTTCTTTCTGGTACTACATACCCTGTAAACAACTTCATCACGAAGCCGTCAACCCAGCATTCTGTACATCAAACTAAGTAACTTTATGTAATAATAATTATAGCTAGGAAACGACTTGATGGATTGAATAGTAAGGGGGTCGTAGAGGTGTTTAAAGTAAAAATCTTACAATGAAAACTTGTATTTCAAAAAAAAAACTTGCCAATAAGTTGGTACTTTGAAACCCAATATCTTAGTAACTGGAAGGTATGGTGCAGAACAAAAAAATGATCGCAATGATGCGGAGAACAAGTGCCTTTCGGCTTCGATAAGAGGTTTTTACACCCTTTATAGCCAGAAGTGATAATAATCGTACAGGTATCACCGTAGCGACTTCAACACCTTTTTAGCTAAATTTATACGCTCACTGAATAAAGTCATTCAATTCCAAAACATTAGGAATCGGTCCAGGCGTGGACATAATAGTGGTACTTAAAGGAAGTAGGAAGCAGCAATAATCTATACTAATATTATAAAGCAGAAGAGTTTGTTTGTTTGGTTGGTTGAACAAATTGAAAAAATCTATTTGTGTTGCATAGTCCATTTATCGAGGAAGGCTTTAGGCTATATAACATCACGCTGTGACCATTAGGAGCGGAGCAGGAATGAAAAATGTTGCCAAAAAGGGGATACTTTTTCCTTTCGTTTTTCTCTCTTATGTGACGCAGACGAAGTTGCGTGGGTCAGCTAGTTAAACATAAGCGGCGAAATGTGGGTGTCCTATTAGGTACACCTCCTGCTAACCCTGTAGAGATTACAGGCGTGATATTATGTTGTGTAAAATATAGCTATTATTATAATAACTAAAGAGCCTTAAATAAATCCTTTAAAATCCACATGTTTCTACGCGTGTAAAGGAACGCAACAGATCAATGTTTCAATTGAATTACTGGTTGAGCGGATGTTATGACTGCGTTAAACGGAACGCAGTCATACAATCCTATTACTAGGGTTATGATAGGTCAGTTACATAGTTTAATGTTATTAGTATGACGTAAGCAGTGATAACCAAACGGAGTGACCGTCCGGACTGCCACCTCATAGGTCTCAAGTTCGACCACCTCACACGCACCTCAGATTTTTCAGATTCATGTATAATTATCACTTGCTTCGGTGAAGGAAAAACATCGTGAAGAAACCAGCATCCCTGAGAGATATTTCTCGACGGCATGTAAAGCCAATGTCAGAAGCCCATGAGCGGCATAAAAACTCTGATACCAGGTTATGCACTAACCACACGATAAAGAAAGAAAGAAGTTTTAAGTAATATGCAGGTCTTACAGTCTAACAGTCAGATGTGTTACTAGGAAGTTACTTCTGCTACTTCTTCTTCCCAGCTAAAACACAGGATAGGCGCGGGACAGATACAAAAGGTGTCGGGAGGTGGTGAGGCACGGGCGCAGCGCGGTCGCGGCGCCATTTCTTTGACATTTCATCCAAAATGTATACAAGAGGTTTGGCGCGAGACATACTGAGACGGCGTGGAGCGGGCGCTGCTTCCTCGCCCTTGGCGCACCCGCAGTTAGCAGTGGCATGCACAGGAAAAAACTAGACGACGAACTCCTCTTCTATAAATTTTGGATGAATTATCAAAGAAGTGGCGCCTCGACCGCGCTGCGCCCGCGTCTCTCCTCCGCCCGACGCCTCTTGTATTGGTCCCGCGCCGAAGGGTGGGCATTTTGGTAGACTGTCCCTTGTAAACTTTGACGTATAAAAGAGCTGATCTGAAAGGCTTGATTTGATCTTTGGCGACACTACAAAAAGTTCTACAGCGCCATCCATGACACAAATGAAGAACGAACATCACATTCCTATATCGCGCAGTTACAGTCCGCGACTTCAGACTATACAGGGTGGTGATGACAATACGACAATAAATTAAACTACGCATACCTCAAGACGTTCCTAACATACAAAAAAAAAATCGTTTGAAAATATCAAGTAGTTTAGTCACAGGAAATTATTTTTCACCTTCAACATTTGCTACATGAATCATGTAGCAAATGTTGAAGGTGAATCAGAAGGTGAAATCAGATACATCATGTAACATGATGTATCTGATTTTAAGGAAGCACTAACAGGTTAACGACCCCTTGCCAACTCGCTAGTTAAAAACTTTCGCTAATTTGATTTACTGCAAATTAGAACTTAAACCAGGCCAATAAGCGTTATAAAGAGTATCCTTTTTCTTTTTTTTTTTAAGGATGGGAAATCATCAAATGACCTCCCCCCACTCTGGGCGGAGCGGGAGGGAGTGTCAGACTCTTACTGACTAAAAACCATCCATGTTCCTTCCTCGCCTTTTACGTTCCGGGGCCGCGGTATCTCTTTCGAACAGGCCCGCAACCCCGGGTACAGGCCCGCAACCCCGGATAAAGAGTATCCTTAGAGTTAGATTTTGTCTGTTTTTTTTTTTTTAAATTTCGGTTTTGGGTTTTTTTAATTGTGTAGAATTATTCCTATGAACTAGTATTACGCGTGTTTTTATTTATTGTCGTATTGTCTTCTCCACTCTGTATATTATTATAGAAAAACATGTCAAACTGCCCTACAGTTGTTACTGCCCAGTGCTCCCGTTTCTATGGGGAATAAAGAACTTTACAACCCCAAGCCGTTTATGTTCATATTCCCAAAGCCTTGAATAAATTACTTTTGATTTTAGACAGTTTTCTGAATAAGTACGGGGGAATACCAACTCAGATGAACCATACCTGACTTACCTAATTTTTCTTCTCGGCAAACATTTTAATTTTCCGAGATCAGCGGTTGCCCAGGCAGACGCATTACTTTGTGTAATTTATTTCATCATCACTGTTCTCAAAACGGTGAAGTAAGAAACATCGTGAGGACACGGGCATGTCCTGGAACCAAACAATGTGACCAACCCGCTCTGCGGCTGCGTGGCCCATTCTTTCTCATAAAGAGGAGGCCTGTAGGTATCCCAGCTGTGGGAACATTATAGGCTGAGTATGCTAATGCTATGAAACATTTTCAGGACAATAACTCCCAACAATTTAACATTTTGACGTGACAACGGCTTATAATTCGATAGAGCCGGCTGCACGCACGAAAAAACATGACTCATGCGGCGTTACCTCATGCGGCGTTACCTCGCTGATCGCTCTGAGGCGTTCCATGTAAGGCTTGAAGTGCAAGCGAGAGCGCGGAACGAGTGACAAAGAAGCACAATCGGCCTTTGCGTTCGGCAGCGTTCGACATCCGTCTCTCTCCTACTTGAGTGAGCGATGCGTCTGCGTGGACAGCTGCTATACTATAGTACATTTACATGTTTTGATCGAGTATCAAGTGCAGTGAAAAGTAAATGTGGTGTCAAAAAATGCTACCATTCCATCAGTATTTTCTTAAGACGTTGTCACGTTCAACTATCGTCAGTAAACCGACTTTACAGACAACCAGTTTTTTTAAAAGATACCTCCTAAGGAAGACGTCCTGTAATTTAACAAACCCTACATCATCATCAGCCTATAATGTTCCCACTGCTGGGACACGGCCTCCTCTCAATGAGAGGGAATGGGCTATAATCCACCACGCGGGCCCAGTGCGGATTGGTAGATGTCACATGTCTTCGAATTTTTGGTTCTAAGAAATGCTGGTTTTCTCACGATGTATTCCTTCACCGTTTTGAGAGCAGCGGTGATGAAATAAATTACACAAAGTAATGCGCCTGTCTGGGTTCGAAACCACGACTTACTGTTTGTAAGTCGGGGCCGCCACCCACTGGGTCACCGCTGCTCTCAGCAAACCCTACACCTGTCCTCTATTAGTATTAACTACTAGCACTTAGCCCGCTACGTGGACCGATGACCTGGTGAAGGTTGCGGGAATCCGGTGGATGCGAGTAGCAAGGGACCGGTCAATGTGGCGACACTTGGGGGAGGCCTATGTCCAGCAGTGGACGTCTTTAGTCTGAGATGATGATGATGACTTAGCCAGCGACTTTGTCCGCGAAAATTGTCTTAGCTCGGCTAATTTGCATGATAACAATATCATTGATATATTGATACATTTATAGCGTATGTTACTTGGTAAAGATGTAGCTTTCTAATGGTGAAAGAATTTTAAAAATCGGCTGAGTTACTCTTGAGTTAAATCGTAACAAACACACAAACAAAAACTCAAAACTTTCCTCTTTTTAATATTAATTACTAGCCGATGCCCGCGGCTTCGACCGCTAGGTATCTATAAAAAAAGCCTCGCATCAAAATCCGTTGCGTAGTTTTAAAGATCTAAGCATACATAGGGACAGACAACGACAAAACACACAATGACAAACACAACGACAAACAACATACACAATGACTTATGACAGACGCGGCGGGAGACTTTGTTTCATAATATGTAGTGATAAAAAAGCACTTATTGCATCGCTATAGGAACTTAAATATGTGCCCATCCATACCATGTTAATGAAAAGGGGACTAACCACTTGTCCGTAATTTATTCTTAATGAAGTAAATAAAAGCAAAAGAGAAAAATAAATTAAAGTGACTAAACGTTAAATATCCAAACTTAATTTGGCGTAGCAATCTCGTAGCATTGTCGTAGCAAACTTCGTAGCTAAATCAAAAGCTTGAAAAACGATGTAAAAATGCTAAAAAAACAAAAGAATGGCTTAGGGGACACCCGGATTTGAACCGGGGGCCTATCGATCTGCAGTCGATTGCTCTGCCACTGAGCTATATCCCCGTTGAAAGCAAGCTCCAAATACGGGTATCCATTCCGATTCTGACATCGCGTAGGAAGGAAGATATGACAAAACCAGCATATCTTGAGCTATTTGTTTTGTTTTTTGTTTTCAATGAGCCATCAATTTGTTTGAGTAGAAAGATCTTGCTTAAATAGTTGTTTGTGTGATATCATAGTTCATTGAACTTGTTTATCTGGAATTCTCTTGGTAATACTTTTTATTTGTTGTTTCTTCAGAGAATGGAAGTAGGTATCATAAATTAGGATGTTATTTTCTTTTGCTGATGTCAGGGGGATTATTTACTTATTCTTATAGACTTGGCCTTGGTTTCTTTGCGGAAAATAGTTTTCAGATAAAATTCTATTTATGTACAGACAGTACCTACAAGATTCGTATAAAATATAGCAGCTTACAACTTAAATAGGACCCATTAATGTTAATATTTCACCATGGGGCTAGGCAACTGGGCTTATCTCAGTTGTAAACGTCCCTTTGTGCCTATTGGCCTTGTTTTGTTCTACCTCCGGCTAATATGGAAGGAAGTGGAAATTATGGTTTTCCTAAACACTTTTTCTTTTTGGATTGGAAATCATCAAATGCCTTCTCCCACTCTGTGTGTCAGACTTTTACTGACTAAAATCCATCCATGTTCCTTCTTCGCCCTATATGTTTCGGGCCATGGTATCGCTTTCGAACAGTCCCGCAGCCCTGGCAGGCTTCGAACCTTGCGGGCCTCTTCATTTTGCTGACGTCTCTTTGAGACGCGCGTACAGGGCCTGTCGTTATGTCGACGGACGGACGGCAAGCTAGCCCATAGCTTACCGTCCACAGGCCCGCCGGGCCGGGGGGCAGGGAGGACGATGCCTGGTGCGTCACCGCGGCGGCTGGAGTGAGAGGTTGTCTCCCTCTCGCGTTCCGCCACCTCCTTCGCTAGAATGACCGCTTCGCAGAGAAGGTAAAGGGTTCTCATTACGTCTCGGGTTTTCCTAATCCTACGCCATACTTTACTGATTTATTTATTTGCAGGATCCAAGACAGTTTAGCTGTCGACTTACTTTCGATTTCTTCGAGCTTCATTGTCTCGGCGCTTTTCTGGTGGACGCTACTGTTGATTCTGGCGCACAGGAGTTACAATTTGAAAATAATACGGTTTCTGGTTCTACGCAAGGAAATTATCGTTTGGAAGATAATCGTTGTGAATGTTGTGATGCCACTTGCGCTTTGCTTCATTTATCTCACAGAAGAGGTTTTTGGCTTGCAGAGGGACATTCTGTTATTTACTTAGGTATTTGGTTGTACTACACTAAATAAATAGGGTAGGTAGGTTTAGGAAACGTTCGGGAAAACATATTATCATTACTTACTCACAACCGGCTCGTTTGTTTACACACAGCAAAACCTCCTTTTACTTTTGCGTTGAAGGTTAGGAAGAAAGTACTGTCAGTCACGGTTTCCTACCTACCCCCAAAATGATACACGTTCTTCTTATATGACGCAAAACCTGAAATATCCCATTCCAATGTTCTCCCTACGGCAGTGTTTCCCAACAATTCTTAGGCCAGGGACCACTTTGGTATGTTCATTGTTAACAGGGACCATAGAGTCCTAGGTAAAAATGGACACCGACAGGATTAAGTATAACTAAGCGAGTGAATCTGTAACTCACAAAAGCGATCGAATTGAGCTTGAAAACTTTAGCAATAATTTAGTATGAGATTCTCAAAAATAATTCTTCTCCATAGAGATCTACGCTAGGGAATGGGCAACTACAGTACTTTCACAGTTTTTATGTCTTGTGACTGGGACTGTAGCTACTTTAAATGTTCATTTTTGTTTCGACAATTCAAAAGTGCTTGTAACTGGCCTACTTGAAATAAATGCTTTGACTTTGATTTTGATTGATTTTGAATTAAAATTTGGCCTTTCATAGGTTCAATTAGGTTGGGTTGAGCTTGCATCTTCTGTGTTAAAAAGTACGAATAACATTTTAATCTTTCGCGGACCTTATTCGAGGCTCCTGCGGACCACCAGTGGTCCGCGGACCACAGGATGGGGGGACCAGAGCCCTACGGTATAATAATAAAAAAACAGAAACATATTTATCAATATAAAACATAGTACTTCCAGATCGTGTCGTCACTCTTTTCTGAGGCCCTACTCCCTAACGCTTCGTCCGTATATTCGGATCTATCCGTCTCTCTCGCGCACTTCTGCAGATGAGTGCGAGTGAGAAGGACGGATAGATCCGAATATACGGAAGAAGCGTTAGAAGGTAGGGCCTCTGGGCCGGCCTCTACGGCGCCGTCCGTCTGTCCGTGGAGACACGGGAAAGAGCACATGGAGGGAATTAGGGGAGGCCTGTGCTCTGCTCGCCTAGCATGACCGTAGAATTGGTTATAGATTTCTTTAATTCATCTGTCATTTTGTGGATGCTTTTCGAAGAAATGCGGTGAGAAGTTGGAGAGTACAAGTCATGTAGAAAAAAACATAGTATAAAGTCATTTAGATTCTCTAAGTCCTGGTAAAATGTTGTTTATTTCAATTCCAGACCATCACATGTGACTGTGAAGCTACCCCGGCCTTCCAGCTAAAGGCGTTCAGCCAGCGAGGGGAGAAAGTTGAGGTGTCCCACTACAGAGTAAATGTTAACAGGTGAGTCATCATCATCATCAGGTTCTAACAGACCAGTGTTACGATGCTAGTGGGAGATATTTCTCGACGGCATGTATGTGTCACCGTAAAATTGTCAAATACGTTATATTGTAAGATCTCTAGCGATATTGTAAAGTCTCGAATTATTATCAAATGAACATACTGCTTACAACAAAACGCTTTATTTTTCGTGAAATGCATGCGATGGTAGTCAACTTACGCGGTGTGGAGGGAAGGAGGGGACCCCCTTGCCCAGTGGCACAACTCTCATGAAAAGATAGTGCACCATTCCTGAGAAATATCGATTAATATAACATAACCTTAAAACACTTTATATTCCCCCTAAAAAGCGTTGTCGACGGAGCCGCGCTTCGCGGGGCCCCTATTTCCGAGTGCAGTGTTTGAAGGAACCTAACTAACCTAACGGGGGGGTGCCCCAAGTCCCGATTATGGGGGCAGAGATACTTCCGTATGTTCAGTTGACAATAATTCGAGACATTACAATATCGCGAGAAAAAACACGTTATATTGTAATATAACGTGTTTGACAATTTTACGGTGACATATGCAAAGCCAAATCAGAGGCCCATGAACGGAATAAACATTCTGATACCAGGTTAGGCTTTAACCACACGATAGATAATTAGATCCTAATGCTATATTAACTGTATTTGTTGGGAATAGTTTTAACGTAAACATTAATGATATCACTGACAATGTCACTCAACTGTTGCAACTAAATTGTAGGAAAATAATTCTCTGTGCCTTTCCTTACTTTGAGAAGTTGTCGAGCAGGCAAAATCATTTTATTCATAGCCTTAATAATCACATGCATTTATTATGTCACTATTGTGACAAGTTGATATTTTTCGACACAAATAGTTTCGTTCAGAAATTAAAGTCAACGAGGAATAATGCGTACCTACCGATTAGTTTTAGACGTCAAATAGCGAGGCTATTAGCTTTTAATATAAACTCAGACATAAGTTATATGTCGCAGTCTTTTGTAAATAGTCCCACGGAAATTAGTAATTATACTAATTGTAATTATACACATTTTAGCTTAGATTTAAACTAGTCAGTAAGACAATAGAAGGTAATAGAGATAATTTAGATAAACCGGTATCTTCTAGCTCTCAATCAACTATTTGCAAAAAAGGGGCTGAGCAGAATACTTTGAAATTATTTCACCAGAATATTCAGGGATTTTCATCCAAACAATTAGAGATAGAATTGTTTTTAGAAAAAACTAAGTTTGATGTTATTTGTTTTACCGAACATTGGATGAAAGATTATGAATCATTGCAAATAAATTATAATAACTACAACGTGGGAAGTTGCTTTAACCGAAAATCTAAGATGCGAGGGGGTTCATTAATCTTAGTTAAGAACTGTATTAAATCTAAATGTCGAAATGATATAGTCGATCTATCGGTCGAACATAGCATTGAATTGTCTTGTGTTGAGCTTGATAAGCATTTAATAGTGTGCGTTTACAGACCTCCAAATTATCTGAACTACTCTATCTTTGAGTCAGTAATGGAAGATGCTTTGGCAAAACTTGTAACTGGTAATAAATCAATAATTATCTGTGGTGACTTCAATGTTAATATCTTAGAGAATAATGTCAATAGCAGTCGATTTTTAAGTCTTTTTAAATCATTTAATTTGTCAAACGTGTTTTCAGAACCAACCCGAATTACTTTAAATACTGCTACATGTATTGATAATGTTTTTTGTTGCTGCGACTACTTAGATAAATCTATCGTAAATTATCTTCCTTCAGATCATAGCGGGCAGACAGTTGCTTTCGCGTACAATAAACAATTACAAAGAATTCAGATTCAAGCTAGACAAATTACACCCAGCAATTTAGAAAAGTTCAATAATAATTTAATTAGCAAGCTTAATATACCAGGCCATATTAGAAACAATGTAAATGAATTGTATGAAGAATTCTTTTCGGTAGTGCACACTGAGTTCAATAACACTTTAAAAATGAAAACTAAAACTATTGGCCCAAAGTTTATTTTCAGTGACTGGGCAACACAGGGTATTAGGAAAAGTAGGGAACGATTGTTTGAGCTGTACGGCCTTAAGCCTTACATCAAAACAGAATCTTTTAATAAATATGTTGCTACTTACTCGAAAATGTTTAAAACCACTTGCAAGGTAGCCAAATCTTTATTCTTTAGCAAAAAGATTAAATCAGCCGAAAATAAAATAAAGACGGTTTGGAAAATAATCAACAGCGAAACAAATAGAAATAAAAAACAAAGTAATGACTTCACACTAGAGACCTCACGTGGCCTTGTCTGCTCCAACAGTGAAGTTGCTCATGAATTTGTAAATTTCTTTACCAGTATCCCAATTAAAACTACAGAAACCTTAAACTCCTGTCCCTTGTTCTCTATTGATTTACTGAAAGCAAACGTTTCAGCCTGTCCAAATGAATTTAAATTCCAGCATATAAACCCCATAACAGTCTTAAAAGCTTTTAAGCAAATCAAGATCAAATTAACTGAAGATCTATGGGGTTTGTCTATCAAAGCTTGTACCTCAATTATTGAGACCGTAGCTCCGTATTTAGCCTTAATATTTAATTTGTGCGTGGATCAAGGGGTCTTTCCGGATCTAATGAAGTTCAGTAAAGTAATACCGCTTTTTAAATCCGGGGACAGTAAAGACACGAATAACTATAGGCCCGTATCCGTGTTGCCAGTTTTCAGCAAGGTGTTTGAAAAGATAATGCTCAATCAAATGCTTCACCATTTTAACACCAATAAAATATTACACGAGCAACAGTATGGTTTCACCAAAGGACGTTGTACAACTGACGCCGGTGTCACTTTGTTAAAACACATATTTACTGCGTGGGAAGAGGCACAAGATGCCATAGGAATATTCTGTGACCTTTCGAAGGCATTTGATTGCGTAAATCACGAAACCTTAATCTTGAAACTTGAGCATTACGGTTTAGGTAAACTTGCGCTCAGTTTAGTTAAATCGTATTTGAGTGATAGACAGCAGCATGTACAAATAAATGGTGTCAATTCAATGGGTTTAAAAGTAGAAATGGGTGTACCACAAGGTTCGATATTGGGTCCCTTCCTCTTTTTAGTTTATATTAATGACTTACTCCATTTATTTAACAATCGCCCGCAAATGGTGTTGTTTGCAGACGATACTTCTTTAATATTTAGGATAAACAGACGTGCCACTAATTTTGACGACGTAAATAACGCCCTACTGCAGGTTCATAATTGGTTTACTGTAAATAATTTAGTTCTAAATGGGAAAAAAACTAAGTGCATCAGATTTGCTCTTCCAAATGTCAAAAGTAGTGATTGTGACATAGTATTAAATCAAGAGAAACTAGAATTTGTCGATAAAACGATTTTCTTGGGAATCGCGCTCGATTCAAGGCTACAATGGGGGCCTCATTTAACATCTCTTGGAGGACGCCTAAGCTCAGCAGCATATGCTGTTAGAAAAATCCGTCAATTTACCGATGTTGATACCGCGAGGATAGTTTATTTTAGTTATTTTCATAGTATTATGTCATACGGTATTTTACTATGGGGACGGGCTGCAGACATCGAGTCTATATTTATTCTGCAGAAAAGAGCCATCAGAGCCATATATGATTTACGTAGACGCGATTCTCTGAGAGAGCTGTTTAAGGAAATTAATATCATGACAGTACCTTGTCAATGCATCTATGAAAACATCATGTACGTTAGGAAAAATCTGCATTTATTCAGTAAAAGAGGTGACAGACACCACTATAATACTAGAAATAGGGACGAACTAGTTCAGCCAGGTTTCAGGCTTGCTAAAGTAGATTCCTCTTTCATGGGGTACTGTTTAAAATGTTACAATAAAATACCTCCACACATTCTACAACTGAATGAGACGAAATTTAAATCTTGTGTAAAACGCACACTATGTAGTCAAGCATATTATAAGTTGGGGGATTACATTGATGATAAAAATGCTTGGCTCAATGCCGGTCCTGCTCCACAACCATAGGAGCAAACTAATTGATTCCCAGTCAAGTTATTGTGGAAGCTGCAGAAGATTGTAAAAATATCCTTGCATTGTATAGATTCCATCTCTTAATATTATATAATTGCATCCCACATGTGTGAGTTCTATGTATTGTAAAGCCACCATTTTACATTTAGTTATCTTTTTTTTTGACTTGAATATGCCCTGGCGGCTGAGAGAATGTCATGCTCACTCAAATGTCTCGGTGATGGTGGCGGGTGTGTCGGGTCATTTAATTCCCTTCAATATGGTCGAGTTGAATGGTGCTGATACATGCGTCATGTTCGTGAACGGGCGCTGTCAATTGAGACTGGTCAACTCTCAGCTGCCACGGTTAATTTGAATTTATTAATTTTTTTAAGTTGATTTAATCTTTTCTCTGGACGCTCTTAATGTGCACGTCTTTCTACATCGTTCTCACATATATGTATAATCACAACATGAATGATGTAACCAAGATTTTGTAACAATACTTTGATTGAAAAGAGTGTCCATGGAGTTTCTTGCCCGTTCTTCTCCATAGAGATCTACGCTAGGGAATGGGCAACTGCAGTACTTTCTCAAGTTATTATGCCTTGTGACTGTGACTGTAGCTTTGATTTAGTTTTGTATTTTTGACATTCAAAAGTGCCGTAATGGTCTAATTGAAATAAATGATTTGAGTTTGAGTTTGATAAAGAAGAAGTGCTGGATATATCTGGACCCCTCAAAATGTAGTCTTAGCGTATCGGTGATTGCAGCTTTCTGATTCCTTTAAGCGAACTTCGCACACTGATGTAGTCATTGTAGGGACATTAAGTTTGGTTAAGATTTAATTAAACTTAATGTCAAAGGCAAGATAGCAGGTGGGACATGTTTCGACTCCAAATGGCACGAAAATTTATTTGCTCCCAATAGGGTAGGTAGACGACAAAAAAATGTAATTAGTCTGTCAAGGTAAATTATAAAAAAATATTTGACCCGTATTTATTCTTTTATTTATTATTTATTTATTAACATAGCTTCACCAACAGCTTCTGTGTACAGCATTTAGATATAAAAATGTTTTAAGGTCTTGGACTTACACAGTCGCCAATTATAGGTTAACCAGCATTCACAAAAATAAGTGATAACATTAGACAAAAAATAAACAAAGATGAGTGGCTCACGACATAAATACTATAGCAAACCTTACTATTGAGAGTTTACTTAACTAACGAAACATAATACAAATAAAAACATACGCTACGAGTGATTAACTAGGTAATTACAATTAAAATTTGAAAAAAAAAGACATAGGACATAAAAAAAAAGTCGTAAATCAAAACTGACGAATAAGACGCTTTTAAAATAATCAATACGTCATGCCTAGGTATAATTATTGTTGGCTAGTTTGACATCACGAGCCCCGACTCCCGAGTTTTGGTGTGTTTCATCTTTGTCAATATTCATTGATTTACAAAAACAAAAAATACGTGTCCATTATTTTTCAATACTCTGACGGACTAAATAGATTTGTATTTTTTTGATACTGTTACGAGCTGGGTATGAGATAAATTAATTACTACCGATTAAACAACACAATTACTTTATTAATCACAAAACAATTTAAACTTAATCACAAGTACACTACAATACACTACCACAGATTAGCCAGATAACTCACTCCATACAAAATTTTCAATACCTACCGCTATATTAGCCTACACTTTCAACTCGATAGACGCTGCGAACGAAAATGTACCTAACCTTACAATCGTAAAGTGGGTTTTGCTTTGTAGATCGCGCAGCCGCGTGGATATTGTGAATTGCTAGGGCTGCCTCTGTCGACGAAGATGACGGGATTTTTAGTATAGACGTACAATATAAAATAAAACATGTTCTATAATGTATCAGAATTTATAATTATTTTAAAAATAAGTAGGTATAACAACGAAATATGTATGAAAAAGAATTGTTCAAATAAATAGCGTGGAGGTGTTTTATTTTGATGTAATGATTAATGTTTTTTCCCTTCTTTAAATTCCTTATTGTTAAAATACTACACTACACGGCATCGTAATACGC
Organism: Xestia c-nigrum; assembly: GCA_916618015.1. Taxonomy (NCBI): domain Eukaryota; kingdom Metazoa; phylum Arthropoda; class Insecta; order Lepidoptera; family Noctuidae; genus Xestia; species Xestia c-nigrum. The sequence continues at coordinate 3,589,139 of OU745269.1, read as the reverse complement.
GTACGAACGAACAGCACTAGGTATTAAAATTGAACGGCGTGCGCGCGCTTCGCTTGCGAAAACCGCACTGAATTTGCTCCGCCGGCGGAGCGAGACCGCTCGGCTGGGCGGTAGGTACTTATAGCGCGCAAGTACATGGAGTGACGGAGGCCTGACACTACTATTCACTATTCGCTTAGATATCGCACTTTAAGTTCACTTCGATTCGCTTCGTTGTGTAGCCAAAACAAGACTGTCGGTCGCGGGCCTGAGCGATGTATTTATACTCGCCAACAGACACACCAGAATAACCACGAACATTCTAGAGGGTCATAAAAAACACTAACAAAAGAATAGGTACCTGCAGATACAGGTAGATAGGTAGGTAGGTAATTATTATTACTAGCTACTTGTACAAACAAATATGAACCGTATGCCCTAGGCGCACGGTCGAAATTCTAATGTCTTTGTATAAATAGGTCGCGACTTTGTACCTACCTAACTTTAAAACTAATAATAATAGAATGCTCTCGAACTTCTAACGTACACACACTGTAATCACTGGCTTTCTCGAATGTTCTAGTAGGTCCGATGTAACAATACTGTCGTCATCCCTATTACGTTGTACTATATTCGCGCCGTTTGAGCTTTTTAGCACCTTCAGTAGACGTCCAGCACAGCCAAGGGAACATGGGATGGCGCAAGAGTGTCGACCTCGAAACATATTGATTTCCAATTTCCAAGTCTAAAAATAGGAATGTCACCATAAAATATTATATTATTTGGAATTTTAATAAATAATTTCATTTACGGGTCAAATTAATGATTCTGCTGTTAATCTATACAAATTTTAAGATGAAAAGTTTATAATTATGTAGAAATAATCTTCGGATAATTATACTGATCCGTTTCAGATTATTTTTTGACTAATGTAAAGCTACATTATCCCTAAATGTCAAGGGCTAAAAAACGTTCCCGTGAGATAGTTTTTGGCAACAAAAAGAGCCAAGCCGGGGGCAAAAGATTACCAATAAGTACAAAAATAAATTATTAATTCCAAAATAAATTTTTAATTCCACCATATTTGACATTTCAGGTTTAGGGCTCGTTTGAACATAGTCTGCGTGACGGACAAGTTGACGGGCGAGTTGAAGTGCGACGGATGGCCCGAAGTGAAGGTAGCACTGGCGCCAGTCGGAGCACTGAGGCCTAATGCCACTGAGAGCAACCTGCAACAAACCATCAGGTATTTATTTTAGTGTTATTATTTTATAAATATTGTATTTAATCTAGTTCTGTGAATTTATTGGTTTTCAGTGGTGAAATATTGGTTTTTTGGTAGGTACAAAACAATAATAGCTAGCGCCTTAGATAAAATAAATCTAGATTATTCAAGTTCACCTTTTTGAGGGCTTGGATAGCTCGGTAGAAAATCTCAAAGCGGAATTAGAATGGGGTCAATATGAGCCATTTTTCTGTACTTAAATATTTTTTTTACCTTGACTTTACTACGTACAATACGTAAATTGCCGTTCGTTAATAATTCATCTTATACATTCGAATAACACATATTATTTGGGCTTTGATTAATCCATTAAATAAAATATGTAAGTAAATATAAGTTCGGAAAAAAAAATAAGTAAGTCTCCCCAAGACTTTAGGAGATAATATTCGAGGTATAGCTCGAATCGTTTCGAACCAGCCCCAGTTTATCCAGCAAGAGTAGAAAACGAAGACAATTTCACCCACAACTACCAACAAATAACGAACTACCCTCCTCTTCCAGTGACATAGTAGTGAACGCACTGCGCAGCTCGAACCTACAGTTCAACCTCGCGCACTACCCCACGTGCCCGCGCCTGCGCAGATACGTCGAGACTCCCGGTCCGAGGCTGCCACTGCACTACGACTCTATGGTAAGTTATCAGTAGCGAAGGGTGATTTTTATAAGCAGTAAGCCGGGGTACGGTCGAAATAGCTTTACATTTTTGTAGGTTAAACTGTAAACCGTGTGTTCGACTGTACATATCTTTAATATGATTATATTGTTACTTTTAAGAATACTGACTGCCATTTTTCGAAGGGAATCCGTTTGGAATCGAGTTGTATGGAACCTTCGCCACTGTGAGTTACTCATATAATCAATGAGCGTTCTGTTTTCCAGACGAGAGCCGCTGGATCTGAGAGAGATTTTTCTTTGATAGCTCTTGTTACTTGTGTTACTAATAACATCCTAAATAGTGATGTTACAACAACTTGCAACAACCTTGTGGATGGAGTTTGCATCGCCAGACCCTTACTATTCGATGCATCGATCAGCATAATGTTTTGCGTTCGTTACTTCTAGTCCTTCAGCAATAGTTATTGCGGTAGGGTTACTTAGATTGATGTTCCTACAGCTACAATCGATTAGTTAGTTAATGTAAATATTATGAAAACCCCTACTGTCTATTTTTCTTAAGCGAGAAAATAATCTAAAACAATTTGCTTCCTCGTCGGCGGTTGAACATGTAGTTTTATTATGAGAAAATACGCTTCGTCTCGCCAGAATTAAAAAATATTATGAATATACTTATAGCATAGTTTTCAAACGGGTTTTCATTGCCTCAAGCTTATAATACAAATGTTAATGTAACGCGGTAATTGGAAACGAACATCTAATTCAAAACATTGTTCTCTGTGTCTTTAGGAGCAAAGATAAACTGTCCTAGAACTAAAGAGTTTTAAGATTTGTGAGTCCTGTGACGTTCACCAACCCACAGATATTATAATACTTCGTACCAACCTAAGCAAGACTCACGAAATGAAATACAACCTTTTTTCGTTTTCGTAGTTCCACTAAAGGCCAGTTTCACCGGTTCCGGATAAAGTGTCGGTTAGTTATCTGATAGTTAATACTATCTACCACTTAAGGCGATTCTCACACTGCCCCGCATGATGCAGCGTAGCACGTGGATGCGTGTTCTTCCGTTGCTTGTAAGTATAACGGATCACGCGCATACACGCGGAGGAACATGCACCCCCGCGCGTAGGTGCGGGGCGAGACGCAAGGTATGGCACACCGAATCCCGCAGTGCCGCGCGTCAAAACTATCTTGATGCTCAGTACTGCACGACCACCACAGAGAACGGCGAATAAATGAGAGCCGCCGTGCGTGAATCTACAAAACGCAACTACGCGCGTGAGTGCGCAAAAAACCCGCACGATGATGCAGATCTGCATTCCCGCAGGAACGCGCGTAGGTGCGTCGACACGCAATATGCAGCATGATGCGGGGCAGTGTGAAGATCGCCTAAAGACTGGTTATAACTAATACTTTATTTACCAGATATCGCTATCCGACACCTGTGAAACCAAAAAAGTTAGTATATCTGGCAGATAAGTTCCTAATAGGCTAACCGACACTTTATCCGCAACCGGTGAAACTGGCCCTAACACTTTTTTTTACTTTATTTGTTTATTTAAACCTTGACTGTAAACTAATAGAGTCTTGGAAGTAAGTTTTTGTGTTCCGACACGTAAGGCTTCTCGTTGACAGATCATCATCATCAGCCTATAATGTTCCCACTGCTGGGACATGGCCTCCTCTCAATGAGAGGAAATACTGGCCCAGTGCGGGTTGGTAGATGTCACATGTCTTCGAATGTTTGGTTCTAGGAGATGCCGGTTTCCTCACGATGTTTTCCTTCAGCGTTTTGAGAGCAGTGGTGATGAAATAAATTACACAAAGCAATGCGCCTGTCTGGGTTCGAACCCATGACTTTCTGTTCGTAAGTCCGGGCCGCCACCACAGAGCCACTTCTGCTCTCGGCCGTCACTCACCGTCTCTGCGATCATCATAACGGTAATTTAAGTCCCATTTCAATTAATTCTTCTTCATCATTGCAGTTACAACAAGACCGTGCGATGTACACATCCACCCCGAACTCCACAGCTGGAAGCGTCACCCTGCTGGGAGAGAAGAGACTGCTCGTCAAGCTGGTGTGCGCTAAGGATCTAGGGGGTAAGCAGTAGCTGTAGTGAGAACAAGAGCGTCAGATCGTTTACATACGGAGCAGGGGCGTAGCTACCGCTGTATCAACCGTATTAATGATATGGGGGTCCCGAGTAACTCCGAAAAATAGAGGAGTATGGAAGAAGAAGACATGCTGCGCCGACCCCAAATAAATTGGGATAAGGGCAAGAGAATGATGATGATGAATGGCGGTTTAACTTTGAAGATCAACCCGTTCATTTTTAACCAGCTACTCCCAAAACGATGTTATTGCTAACGTTATTTTGTACGTTTCAGGTAAGACAGGTTGCATAGCGCCGTACTGCGTCGTGGAAATGGATGAGCCCCCACAAAAGAACCAGACGGCTTTCAAGAAGGATACCACAAACCCACAGTGGGAGGAACACTTCCTGTTGTAAGTATACTAGTTGATTATTAAGATCAATAGTCAAATTACAGGAGTAAGGAAACGGAACAGAGTTTAAGCTTCATAACAACGTGCAAAATTGTTACCTATTTTGGTAGGGTTGTCACAATAGGTGAAGACAAATTAATCAATTATTTACTTACCTATTGTACTCCTAGGTAACTATCCCTAGGAGTACAATAGGTAAGTAAATATTTGATTAATTTGTCTCTACTATGAACTATAAAAATACATCATAAAAAAATTAAAATACATCATAGTTCATAGTAGAGACAAATTAATATGATGAACTATGATGTATTTTTATTTTTTTCTAGTATTATTCTTACACACAGTACAACCATTATTAATAAATACCAAGTTTTTACATTAAAATATTCTAACTTGTCACAAAACAAACAACGTGTGTTGCCCTGACAACCCTGAGATTGTCAACTGGCTGTGACAGCGTAAACCGGTTTTTTCCACTCTCGCTGCGTACGCGACAAGCGGCCAGTGGTCACGCACGTGGTGCAACCGATTCGCGCGGTTGTATGAAACTTATACTCTGTTCCGTTTACTTACTCATGTGGTCAAATTAAACTAAAATGGAGTATCTACAGTCGAACAAACTATTTGGTACCTATAGGGTGTAAAACACCTCTTACCGAATACGAAAGGCACTTGTTCTCCTCGTCATTCTGATCATTTTTTTGTTCTACATTATACCTGGGAACCTTCTAGTTACGGAGATATTGGGGGTCAAAGTTGCAAGATTTTAACCAGTTTTTTTTTAAATACCCTTTTTTATCGCATGATTTTTACTTTAAATATCTCTTCGACCCCCTTACTATTCAATCCATCCATCCGCACAATGTTTTGAGTGTGTTACATTGAGTTATACCACAAAACATGATTTATAACCTCAAAAAAAAAAGTTGTTTCCCAGCAATATTTTTTGCGTAAAGTTACTTAGTTTGATATACAGAATGCTTGGTTAACGGCTTTGTGATGAGGTGAAATACATCCTGTATACATTTAAAGGGTTGGTGGGTAGTTGGGTACATCGGCGCACCCACGAATGCCACGTATTAAGTATATCATTCTCAACACCCCTCTAAAAAAAAACCAGTGGTAATCGTTTGTGCGTCAATGCTGTATGAGCAGCGCGAGTTGACTTACAACTACTTTGTGAGTATAAATAAATAAATAAATATCGCTGGACATTAACACACAGCGCCACCTAGTGCCACACTAAGCAAAGCTTGTGTCGTGGACACCAGATAGTTGATATACTACATAATGTACGCAAACACACACGCTACATAGTATGCAAATTAACTACTTAGATAAATATTGTGTATTATTTTATTTTGTATCTAGAAGTCGCAACAGCAAATTAAGCGACTGCTGAGCTGGGATTTAATCCCCAGGTCAAGGAATATTAAAATTAAATACAGTAATTTCTCAGTATCTATCTGAATTAGAATTCGCCGTTTATGTTTACATTGTCATTGCTACATATTTACATGGTCATTTAAAAATGAATGATTATAAAAAAGTGGTATATCGTTTAATATATTTAGACTTAAATTAGTCAAATAGCTATTGACCCGTATTGGTAGGGTCGTCATGTTCAAACCTCTTCTTTTATTTCCAGCGACCTGTCCCCACAGACGGCGGAGCTGCTGTTCGAGGTGTACGACCGCGTGGGGCCTCCCTCGCCCGGCGGAGGGGCCACACAGAACAGGTGAGGACACGAATAGATCTTACACATCAAGTCCCTATTTCAACCGCTAGACCTTAGTACTCACACAGTAAACCACGGTTCTTTAAAGCCTATCCAATGGATGATTTCTGACTAAAAACATCTGTTTAGTCAGTTAGATTAGGTATCGAAAAATATTAGATACGTGTTTTTTGTTTTTTTTTTAATAAAAATTGCCGAAGATAAAACGCGTCAAATATCTTCATCGTCACTTTCCGGTAAAAATTTACTCAAATGTGACGTCATATAAATTTTCGACACGCTCTATTGACGTAATTTTTTGTTTAAGTGAAAAAAGAAAGCATATTTGTCCATTAATTTTTTGAATCGTATAGATTACTCTCATATGGCCAGTGCTGAGCCCTTTTGTAGGAAATCCCCCACCTGTCCAGCCCACCCTGCAAAACCACCTGCAACTTTCAGGATTGAATCAAAGTAAATGTTAGAGCAGGTGGCTATAAACTGGTTTATAAAACACAATTTCAGTTTCATTGACACGTAAAGAAGAAAAAGAACTCTGATATCGTGATGTTTATGTCTGACTTTTGTTTAAACCAATTTGTTAAACTAAAATCCTTTTTACTTCACAGGTTCCTAGGTCTAGGTCTCGTGGGTATAGACGAGCTCCTAGCAGCACCGTCACAGCGACAACAGATAGCCCTGCAGACCAGACCCATGGAGGAACATGATGTCAGCGGGACACTTACTGTTGAGGTATCTTCCGTTGATAGACAGATATACATGCATTATTTACAGTAGCTACTCTGAAAGGAAGAATATATGAACATGACATACAAAATAATAATTTACCATAATTTCTACCATAGCCTCGTATTTTTCTTTGTGGCAACACTTGTTAGAACTGTCAGTTCGGTCAGAAAGTACTAATGTAAAAGTACTGCAGCATTTTTGTAAAGTTGTGTTGCATTTTTACGATTTGAGGGGTCTTCATCGTAATCATTGGCAGCCAAGGTTAGGCTTCCTCCCTTAAAGTGAAAGGTGCTTAGGAAAAAAATATGGTGTAGAAAATTGACCTATGAGATATTTAAACTTTTTCTGTATTTTATCGGTAAACTACCTTCAGCCATTTTGTACAAAACACTACAATAAGCATAACAAATGAGTGGCTCCCAATTGCAACAGCATCTCATAATGCATAATGAAGGCAGATAGATGAGTACAACTCCATTTAACCAAAATCTCATTCTCTCCCACAGTTCCTGTTTATCGAAGGAGCCGACATCCCAGACCTGGGCTCTCGTCCCGTCAAGATCAAGGAGAGTCTGCGGACCCTGTCACCGCATGGACACCTCACCACCACAACTAAGACTACATTCAAACAAAATGGTAATTGACAGAACCTTTTTGGTAACGTAGTACTCACTTTTTACTTGTATAAGATTTTCATGATGAAGTCCGAATAACGTACCCGTCTGGGCACGGGCCTTCCATTGTAGACCTCATCCATCAGATGAGAACTCGATCTCCTGGTTGAGAGCAAGCCCATTAGTTTACCAGGATTGAGTTTTTCCATCAGGAATTTTTCAGTAACAACCCGGAATCTGGATTTGATGATTGCAATAGCAATCTATACTAATATTATAAAGCAGAAGAGTTTGTTTGTTTGTTTGGTTGAACGCGCTAATCTCAGGATCTAATGGTTCGAATTAAAAAAATCTTTTGTGTTAGATAGTCCGTTTATCGAGGAAGGCTATAGGTTATACAACATCCCGCTACGACCATAAGGAGCGGAGCAGGAATGAAAAATGTTGCAAAATATTTTTTTCGTTTTTCTCTCTTATGTGACGCAGACGAAGTTGCGTGGGTCAGCTAGTAATAAATAAATATTCTCTCCTATTCCATGGGGCTGAAACGTAACTGGCGAAATGTGGATGAACTGTTACTGTACTGCTCTCGTAACTGAAAACTAAATCATTTCAGTAATTCACATTGCTTCACGTTTTCAGCAGAATAGGTACACTATTCTGACATTCGCCTGCTCTTCGGAGAAATACAATCGTGATTTATACTTTATAGTGAGTGTCACCTTTACCTTATCGTTTCAGGCCACGACAACTCTCAGCTAACAGAGTCAGCGCTCCGCGAGCTAGAGCTGAGTCCCACTAACGCGGCCAACAAGTCCACACTCATCATACACTCTGTGCAGAGGGTGAGATACCAGTTATATAGCACACTTCTAGAAGCGTGTGTGGGTTACTAGCGACAACTGTAGTTTTGAAGAAAATGGCTTCCTTCTATTCCCTGTAACTCATTTAAAAGATAAGCCACAAATTAAAAAACCACCTTCGCCTAGTTAGAATCTTCAAATTTGGCGACATTTCAAACTGATAGCCAATGCATGCATGCTGTGCATTGTCTGGCATTGAATTAATAATTTGACACATTTGTTAAGACAGACAGTTATAAACGTGCATTTAATTTTGAACCTACATTATATGAAGTATAGATGCACTTTACTGTTTCACCACAGCTTAAAAAATAACTAAAATTACTGATAGAGATATCGCTAGTAACTTGCATAGTTTATCATTTTGCGATGTGTACTTTTGAGTTCTATAGTCGTACAGGCACCGACTAGTTGAGAGTAATAATGATATATTACTTTTTTTTGAGGCATGTTGTTTGGACGAACGCTAGCACAAATACGCTTAAGAAGGCTTAAAAGATGAAAACGTTTGATATACCTACACAGCGTAGAATACAAAAATACATGCTAAATATTTAGCAACTGCCCAAATAGCTATTCAATCATAAGATCGTTTTTTACAGAAATAAGCTTTTTATATTTTCTACCAAAATGGTAGAAAAAAATCTTTACTTTTCTTAAAAGGTACCAGCGTTCTTCTGAGTAACAGAGTCTATACCAAAGCACTGTATATAAATAGTGTATCCCCAAATTCCTGAACATGACCCCGTTTAAATAACGTACTGTCAGTGCCCAGCTTTACTTGATCCCCCTAATAAAAGAAAATAGGGTTAGGAGGGGTCACGTAATGCTAGGCACTTGGTGTACCTAAAAATTAACACGTTGCTGGTTTTCCTTTCCATTGCGTGCGTGTGCTGTGATAACATATCAGGAACCGAAGAAATCCATCAAGGTGAGATGTTTTACTAATTTTGTTTAGATTTTAGTGTAGTAGATAAATTAGGATTACGTATTGAGTTTAATCAGAGAATAGTTAAAAAGTTTAGTCATGCAAACCAAGAATACACGTCTATTTTTATACATTTTTATTTTTTAAATTTAATATTTATTTAATTTGTTTCTTAACAAACAGCGCCTTCATCCTCTCTCCTATTAAAAATTAACTTTGCTGTGCCCGACAGGGTCCATAATTGCTTCGATATTTTAACAAACCATCTGTTACATGTACACATTATGGAACGCAATAAAGTATTGAGTATTGAAGAACGAAGATATCCCATTTAAAGTCAGAGAAATAAACTACGCTCGTTTAAATTAAACACACGGACAATTTAGCTCAGCTCAGTTTTGTAATAGGGAATATGCAAGAAGTAGGTACTTAACTATTTTTGTTTATTAAAAATGCCTTATTTTGGCGCATAAAAACATTGTGGTACAAGTTTCTAAAACACCACTTATTTTACAATTAATTGTTTGCATGTTTTTGTTGAAACGGAACGCAATTTGAAAACGCGTCGTCCTCGATAACGCCGGTAGTGTTATCAAAGTCTATGTGTAAAAAAAACACTTTTATTTGAAAAGTAGTTAAAGTTTCAGTAACATTTTATTATAATGTCGTTATCGCAATTTTCTATAAAAAAGCCTTTGATTCGATCGAAACCTGGGCTGTACTGCAGTCTCTCCAACCAACGGTGCCAAATTGATTATCGGTACATCAAGGTGTTGAAGTGTTTGTACAAAAACGCCATGTCAGTCCGACATCAGGACCAAGCCTCGGAACCTATTCTTCTGCAGCGAGGTGTAAGACAGGGAGACGTCATGTCTCCGAAACTGTTCAACGCTGCACTGAAGGATGTCTTCAAGGTTCTGGACTGGAGAGGGCTAGGCATCAACGTCAATGGCGAGTACATCACTCACCTTCGGTTTGCCGACGATATTGTGGTCATGGCTGAGACCATGGAGGACCTCAGTACAATGCTCGATGACCTCAGTAGAGCTTCCAAAAGAGTGGGTCTAAAAATGAACATGGACAAGACGAAGGTCATGTTGAATGCCTATGTCGCACCCATTCCTATCAAGATCGGAGACTCTACACTCGAAATTGTAGACGATTATGTATACCTAGGACAAACGGTCCAGTTAGGTAGGTCTAACTTCGAGAAAGAGGTCACTCGTCGAATCCGACTCGGCTGGGCAGCGTTCGGGAAGCTGCGCGGTATCTTCTCGTTCAACTTACCGCAGTGGCTCAAGACGAAAGTCTAGGACCAGTGTGTGTTGCCAGTGTTTACATACGGGACCGAAACGAGGTCGCTCACAATGGGCCTTATCAAAAGGCTTAGTCACCTAAAGGGCAATGGAGAGGACTTTGCTCGGAGTTTCCTTGCGTGATCGAATCAGAAATGAAGACATCCGCAAGAGAACCAAGGTCACCGACGTAGCCCGAAGAATTGCTAAACTTAAGTGGTACTGGGCAGGGCAGAACGGATGGCCGATGGGGCCGAAAAGTTCCGGAGTGGCGACCACGAACCGGAAGACGATGCGTTGGAAGACCTCCCACTAGGTGGACCGATGACCTGGTGAAGGTTGCGGGAATCCGGTGGACGCGAGTAGCAAGGAACCGGTCAATGTGGCGACACTTGGTGGAGGCCTATGTCCAGCAGTGGACGTCTTTCGGCTGAGATGATGTTGATGATGATAATATCGCAATTTTTGCTTGAATAAAGCACCTACAATCTGTAAAATTACTAGATTTAGGCCAAAAAATTGGATGTAAACAAGACAGATAGATGACGTCACATCATGGCCACAATAGTTACGGACGGTTAAACTGTCATGGAATATTGCAGGAGTTTTATATTATTTTTGAGCGACAACCAGTAGTCTTTAAATACTATTCTGGGGTTTATAACAGTGTATTTTGTTGATTTAAATGAAGAAAAAATTTCGTGCATATTCCCTATTGGTAAAGTAGTCGTGGGAAAAATGGATGAGACTTTATAGTGTAAATAGGTTTGATATAATCTCTTTAAATACCTACCTATCGTCCTAGGTGAAAGTCTTATGTGTAAAAAAAAAAACAAATAAGTAGATAACAATTTTAGTGCTTTTAGTTCATAATATGATGTTGTCTGCTAAGATTCGCTCTGCGTTAGAACTTACCGCTTAGAACTAGTAGCTTATGGCGCTACAAAGTCTAGTTTAAAACTAAGTTGTTTATAAGTTAATTATCCTAAGCATGATCATTTTATTCTGGGAGATATTTTGTGACATGACAGCGTTATTATTTTATGGTCACCACCATCTTATAATTACTCGGGCATCCTAAACAACTACTTACTGGAATCTCTACATTTCTTTCAACTACACATGTAGAAAGTGAATATTGGTATCATTAACAAGGCTCGCGTTTAAAAAAAACCATTGAACATTTTTGGAAACAAAACGGTTTGATTTGTTTTTTACCTGTCAATGTCACAGTCACATAAAATCTCTCAAAACCCCGTGTGCTGTGTTGCCATACTAACCCCGCAAAAAATCTACCCAAAAAGATGGAAATAACCGACTCGGGGAAATTCATCGAAGTGGAAAGAGCCGAAGTGGATTCCGAAGTACCTCAAGAGAGTGACACGTTCGATGAGAGTGAGAGTGAGACAAATAATATGCCTGTCACTGTCAGTCCTAATGCTTCTCCCGGAAAAACGGTGAGAATCAAGGAGAACGGTGCGAAAACTAACGGCGATACCGAGGTAAAGTATTGTTTGTGGTTTTTCTACCTTTTTTAAATACTAAAATGAATAAATTATACTAATTTTCCTCTGTTTTTTTTTGTGCACAGATTTTGGTAGATTAGTTGTTTTGTTCTATGTATTCAAACTTTTTTGTTCAATATTTTGAGTTTAAAGATACTTGTAATGGGGTTTTATGTATTTATTTCTCACTTATTACAACGCCCAATAAAACTCCACTTTGCTCATATGTATTTATTCGTTATTACACGATTTATAATATTCTTCCCCTTGGCCTTACTTCAGATGTACAATCAGTGTCATACGTACCTGATTCCTCTTCTTTTAAGAGAATATGTCACCAATGAAAATAAACACAATCAATTATCTAAACTGCGAGCTGTCAGTGTCATTATTCCTTATGTTCCTTCGCAATGATGACACTGACAGCTGTCAAACGCAATTTAAATGGCGGATAATTTTACTAACTAAATTGGCCCTAAGAGAAGTGGGATCAAGTAATGCTGCTGGGCAGTGACTGTACTTATACCGTTGTTAAAGTCTCAATTCAAATAAAATTATCCTTTCAGCAGGGTGACTACGTACACCAGCAGAATGAGAACGTCCCACCGGAGCCCGCGCCTCGCAAGAGGAGAAGGGACTTCTTTGGAACTATTAAGAGAAGGTAAGCTTACCTTTAGAAAACGGGCCTGTAGGAATTTAGTATTTAGTGGAAATAAACTGCAACTGTAGACCATCCATCTTAGATTTATGATCTTTACACAACTCTTAATTTACCAGTCTGAAGCAATTTTGTCATCCAGTCCATCAATTACACTCGTCCACGTCCATCAAGTACATTTTGCTTTAGGAGGGGAAATTTTGTTATTGCAGTCGAGGTGGAAGTCACAACCAAGCTGCAGGCGAGGTTGTTATGAAGCTCAGAACTGCAGTAACAAAGCTTTAATTCATGACAAAAATACTTTTCGTTCTATTATTTTATTACTTCGAAAGTGTTTTGAAAAACATCACTTGAGACACTTGGGCATTATTTCCCCATTTATATCAACATGTACTATTTTTCATGAATGATTAGGCAACAATGATTTAATTTGCTTTTTTTTTCACGCTTTGCTTTCGCCAGGTTGAAGGATAAGCAAAGGTATGGAGCGGCTAAACAGCCTAAAATGAAAAACTGGAGATTCAATTTTTATTTCAAGTTTAGAAGCACTTTGTTTCGAAGCACTTGGTTGAATTATTACAGAGAGACTGTAATGAATGTTATGTATTTTGTCTCCAGACTAGGCCGGTCCCGCACTCGCGGGGCGTCTCTGGACCTCACGGACTCGGAGCTCGACAACCAGAGCCGCCTCCGCAGTATCAGCGCTGAGAGGAATGCACATGGTGAGCTTATGTTCACTTAATTACAGATACTGTGATAATTGTTCACTGTAATAGATAAGGACTAGGACAACAGCTGTTTAGGGAAATGGCTAAAATGTAAAAAAAAACCTATTTGAGCCACGATCTAACTTCAATTCACTGAAAAATTAGCTTTACATTGTGTTCGTCCATAACAACCAAAGTCCGATCAACTTAGGATTATAAATAATAATAAAGGTCGCTGGAGATTAACACACAACGCCACCTAGTGCCACACTAAGCAAAGCTTGTGTTGTGGAGACTAGATAGTTAATATACTAAATATATAATTTTTTGTTTGTAAACACATACTTACTTATTATACATTTATAAACAGCCATGACTCTGAAACAAATGTCCGTGCTCATCACACAAACATTTGCTCCTACCGGGATTCGAACCCAGGACCCTAAGAACGTAAGGCAGCGTCACTACCACTACGCCATTTGGGTCATCATCATTATACTTATCAGTCTAGGAGTTCTCTCAATCCTTCCACTTTCAGGATTCACCTGCACCTACATCAAATCAGTGTAGAAAGGACACTTTTATGCAGTGAAACCCCTTCTACACTGAAATTACACTTCTGATTTATTAAAGACTAGCACTTAGCACGCAACTTCGTCCGCAAAATTGTGGTAGCTCGCCTTATTTGGCATGATATAAATATATTTAGACTACAACATTCAAGCCAAGTCAGTCAGAGGCCTATGGGCGGCATAAAAACTCTGACACCAGAATAGGCACTAACCACACGATAAAGAAAGAAAGAGCCACCAATAATGTAGCTTTCTGACAGTGAAACAATTTTTCGAAATGAATCATTAGTTCCAGAGATAACCCCTTACATACAAACTTACAAACAAATTTTACCTCTGTATAGTAAACTAAATATCCCTAGACACTTTTGATTTCTGTATTTGTATAGATTTAGCCAGGGACTTAAAAACACCTTCACCAAGGTTGCAGAATTATAAGTGTTACATGTTGAATTGGTAACAGAATCAAATATATTATGTAACACTTATGAATTGTTTTCAATGTGTTAACCCAAAACACTTACAAAAGTGTAACCGTAACTTCACTGTAACAGATAAAAGGTTTAACAGTCTTAATAAGTGTTTAACAGGTAAACTCAGCGTTGCCATTGGATAACCGAAATCTAGTCGCAGTCTGTTGTAAAACTGATTATTTCAGTTACACATATTAAGGCTTATATTATTGTATGTGTTACATCTAAAAGTCTTTTTCTGTTGAAAGTGTTTTAAAAACACATTATTACGGTTACAGTTTGAGTCCCTGCATTTAGCCTCATGGAGGCTCTGAATATCGTAGAAAAGGAGATGTTTGATTTTGGGCCACCACTATGTACACTACATGGATAAATAGGAAAAAAATAGGGGAATTCCATAAAAATACGAATAAATTAATTTGAAGAGGGGTACAGGCGTTCATAATTGTAGTTTTTTAATAAGAAAACCCTATTTTAGGGCAGCCATGACAGTTGTGTGACATGACGTTTGACGACTTTGACAGTTTTAAGAAGTGTCATCTTCGTTTGTCTTTGCTTTGGAGTTTGGATTGGATGGACATTTGACTATTCAATCAAATGTCACTGTCAAAATGACATTGTTTGCATACTGCTGCTCTGATCCGCCATGTTTAATTTTATTTTGTGTTGCTCTCCTTGACCAAGCTCGTTTGAATGTACATGGAAACGAAGTGAAATTAAAGAAAATTAACAATGAAAAGCGGTTACTGTAATATACAGCAATATTTACAAATAGTGTACATAGTGCTGGCCCAGGCTCCATACATTTCTGGAACATCTCCTTTATTTTTATTTCTGTCTTACTAATAAAAAAAAAATCTCTTTACACCCAACAGAGAAAGCGCTATCCATCCCCAACAGGAACGTGTACTCAGCCGGCGCGTCGCCTGCGCAGTCTGGAGATGAGTCCAGGACATCCAGGAGGTATGATCATCATCCCATTTCATTTTAGACAGTGCAACATGATTCTTTCTGATTCTCCAAAGACATTGTCAGAAAACGCTGTCGGAATATGTCGTCAGTTAGATAATCGAAAAATATTGTTCATCTTTTGTTTAAAAAAAAATTAAAAAAATGACGAAGAGAAAACGCGTCAAAGATCATGAGGATTGTGACGTCATTTTCTGGTAAAAAGTGAAGTCAAATGTGACGTCGCACGAGTTTTCGACGCAATGTATTACTTTTTTACGTGAAAAAAGAAAACGTTGAAACTTTTTGGAAATCCGTCTCGAGGAGCAATTATTTTTTGTGTCATCTACCCTACTTGTGGAAAAAACTAAGATAACGATATCAGATCCGACAATGATCACGCCCCAAGAGATCCATGGTGCACTGTACTTGGCTAGTCTGTAGCTATTTCATAGTCTACGATGTTGCCTATCAGGGTCGAAGGAACCAAAGAAGCCGATTCTTCCCGGGTTCTCTTTGGGAACAAGGCACGCGAGTTGCCTTTACAGAGTGTAAGACATCGACGTCAGAACTTTTACCGTGAATTTAGTACATGATTAGGTGTAATTCTATATCAGACCTAAATATTTATGGTAGAAAAAACAAATACTTTTTCGTGTGGGTACTTATTGCACTTTTTTATAAAACATTTTTTTTTTATAATGCATTGAACATTTCTAAAATGGAAGGTCTATCTAGAATCATGTGCTAAATAGTGGTAAAAATTTAGGCAACAATGTCCCTTTTCAGATTTACAGCTTATCTCAATAAAAAAAAACTCGAACCAATAACATTGACGTCAATATCTATAGTGTTTTGTAGATTGGTGACAGTGCATCTACTTTTGTCAAATATAGTATACTTTTCTTTGTCGTGTCACTTTGTTGGTGGTTGGAAGCAATACAGGGTAAAAGGGACTTTCTGGAATCTATTTTCTACTTTCTTTCATTTCCATGGTTCATTTTCATCGACATAGTTTAACTGTGAGATAAACGATCAATTAGTTTGTGTGTGGTCATTTTTAGAGTTGAATGAGAGAATTGAGTAAGTCAAGAATATTTTCCTTCATCGAAAACTAAAAGAAAAACTAGGCAAAGACATAAAATACAAAGTGAAAAGGACACCGACGCTAAAACAGTCACCGTGTGTTCAGATTTTTTTGTCTGTTATTTAAAAAAAAAACAGCTGTTCCATACATTTTGACGTAGTAGTATTGCAGTTTTGGAAGAAACAGCTATTTTTTTTTTCATAATAACCGCCTGAGTTTTTGTCGTGCGCGTGGTCGGTCGCGTACACGTCATCGGTCGTGACGTCAGCGAGAGCAAAATACGGCTGGCGGTCGCCGCTGACGTCAGCGTTACAGTATGGTGCTATATAAGATGTTAAAAAATTTGCAAGGAGTTGTTTGGAATCACAAATAAAAAATAATCACGAAAATTTTGTTAAGTAAACGATCCGTTTCAAAGATATGCAATATTTTCACTGCGCACAAAATTATTGAATATGCGCACTTAACTGTACTGTGACTGCACCGTGCAGGGCGCCGCGCGCGTGGTCGTTCACCCCTGCGACAGCGTAAACGTAGACAGTTGATTCTAACTTTCCCATCATATTTTGCAGACTTTGGACGGGCAATGTTTTTTTTTGTAAAAACTAAAAATGCTTGAAAAAGTTTTTTTTTGTTTTTTGAGTACGTACACGAAATTGTTGCAGTTAATTTTTTAACACCTTATATAGAACACAATGTATACTCGTTCGCGACCGACCGTCAGCGTGACAAGAATTCAGGCCTTAGAATTATGTACTGAATACGTAGTGGCCGCTTCTAACGTTGGTGTAGGATTAAACCCTGTATATCTTTTTTTGCAACTATATTAAGATAAAAAACATGTATTTTCTGTGTGTAGAAGTTGAGTTCTTATTGGATTTAGCTTAACAATAACCAACTGGCAATACCCGAGCTTACAAAAATAAAACGTATTTCAAATATGTTTGGGTAGTACCTAAAAAACGTAGATGCTTGGCAAGACTACATTATTTCTAATTTTAACAATATTTTACTCTAAAGTTATACATTTTTAGATAATACTAACTTCACCGCTTAACTAAAATAATGCTGTCTTGCCATAGTATTTTGATACAATTTAGAGTATGGCAACATCGACACTAATAAAAGATTTTTCTCTTTTTTCCATCTGTCAACACTCACAATGCGCTGGGGGTAATGGCACTCTGCAATCTGGTAACACCGGTTTTTCATACTAAACTATTTTACATTATCAACATTATTACATTATATGCGTGAATGAAAATGCTTGATTTATTTCGTTATTATTGTCTTGATCTATGCTTATGCACTATTTGATTTCGTTCTTGTTTTTTTTTTCTTTTGTTTCTATTTTCTCTCATAAATTCCTTACCTAATCTTTTCAAAAACATTTTATTTGGCATCCTTTTTAAACCCCTATATTTTTGTCCTATTTGATATACCAACCAAATGTCCTAAACCATACCTACCTTGCATGAAAACCCTCCTTTTCACTCCCCACTTTCGAGAAAACAAAATTAAACCCAAAAGGTCATCTCTCAGCGAGGTCTCCGGATTCAGTACAGCATCAGCCAGGACCTTCATCCATGAGGCTTCGACCCTGGTCTTGGAGACCATAGAGGCTGGGATCAAGAAGCACTACCTGGTGCCTCTGACTATTGCCCAGAGATCCAGATGGAGGCGGAAGGGGATCAAACTGCATATTTATAATGAGCATACTTTTATTGCAAAACATCTTAGCGGGTGAGTTATTTTTCCTACATTTATTTTAGATTTATATTTATACTGTCTTGTGAACCTACAGGTAGCAACGTTTCTTAGAACTGACCGCAAGTCAGCTTGGCTGAAGCAAATAGAGGCCAATAATCAACAGTGAATGAAGTAAGGCTGTGGATGACGATGAGCTCAGGTCGACAGTATTAATCCCTAACTAAGGTTTTCTTTTAAAATCATAAACCTGAGAAAAGATACGTTTAAGCACACGATCGAAAAACAACCAATCAACTTAGTATTATCAGCCCAAGCTTAGTAACATTCCTACTCCACCTCGAGGGTCCAATTGCAAGTTATTAGAAGACACATGTCTTCGAAGTTTTGGGTCTGGGTTCGAAACCACAAATAGTCGTGAGCTGAATCACTGGATCACCATTACTCAGAAATCTAAATAAGCAAGCTATATTCATTGTAATTTATCTAAGGATATCGGTCAGAGCCATGTAATTTGGTTAACCCTGCGCTCAAAAACAAACGACCATCTGTCTTCAACCTTCATTCAAGTTAACCCCACATTCCATTCATTCCAGTGGCTCAGTATGCGAGGTATGCACCAAGACTATAGCGCGACGGCTCGGCAAGCAGGGCTATGAATGCCGCGACTGCATGCTGCGCTGTCACAAACATTGCCACGTGAAGGTCGCAACCAACTGTCCCCGCTCCACCGTGCACAATATGGAGCTGTAAGTGACCACTATACGTAGCATTTACACGAGATAATCATTCTGTGTAGGTTTAGGGAATAACTAAACTTATTGACGCAGCATCGGCATAAACCGACTAGAAAAGAAAAACCGTCTCGATACCACGTCGTACTATTTAACAAAAAGACAAAGCTCTTTTCGACATCTTAAAGCCTTTTATAAGTGTAGTGAGGAACAGAGGGCAGACAGGAAAATAGTTAAAACACACTGAATTACAGGATCAATAAAATTGCATAACATCTCCTTATGGCTTCTAGATTTAGAGTATCTAGATTCTTTATATTTGCTCATAGCACATTCTTCACTACGTCAGTAACGCAAAGTAGAAAGTATCAAAGTACCAAAGCTACAAACAAGGACTTGTTGCTTCTGAAGATATAAGAGCACCGCGGAGAAAGTTTTTAATATCGTTTATATTTTAGATTCAATAAACTTACTACTATATACACCACTGGTTCCCACTGGTGGTTCGCAGGAGCCTCGACTACGGTCCGCGAAAGATTAAAATGTTATTCGTACTTTTTAACACAGAAGATGCAAGCTCAACCCAACCTAATTGAACCTATCAGAGGCAAAATTACTAAATGACTGCTAAAATACTAATTGACTGCTCAATTCGATCGCTTTTGTCCAATTTTTGTATAGTGTGAGTTGAAGATTCACTCCCCTAGTTATAATCCTATCGGTGTCCATGTTTATCTAGGACCATATGATCCCTGTTAACAATGAATATACCAAAGTGGTCCCTGGCCTAAGAAAGGTTGGGAACCACTGATATACACAAATAAATTCATCATCATTTCACCTGAATTATGTACCATTTTAGTAGAAGTTTACTAACAGGCAACACTAATGCAAAAAAATGGCGCCCTAATAAAACCATTTGTATTTTTCATTTGTTGTATAAAATGAAATTAACTTATCGGCAATACGGTAAGTGATTATTTGTACTTAATTGGAAAGTTTTTTTTTACAAATTATATTGTATTCAGTCCTTAGGTTTAGATAGTCATGGAATAAGTACTCACTAAACAAATTTTACAAATATTTTTCAGTCAACCTCCCCAGTACGGACAGTTAACCAGGGAAGCAATAATATTATAATGATGACTGATATTTTAATTAGTTTTTTTTTATCAAATTTTTTTTTGCTCCCTGATTGACTGTTACAGGTTTTCACTTTTAATCTTTTATAATACTTTAAATACACTTTGATGTTTTATAGTCCTCCTATTCTGTTCGAGGACCAGTAAAGTTTCAAGGTGTGTAATATTAAAATAATAAATAAGGATTTGTTCCAGTTCGCTTGATATTTTAATAATATCAGAACACTGCACTCATCCATGCTAGAGGAGAAATCAAAGTTATTTTTAATATCTCTATTGCTTGGATTGACGAATAAATCTCTAGGAATGCGCTAGCAACATACACTATGCCAAAATAAAATCATTCACTAATTTTAAATTAAACTGAAAAAATGAAACACAAAAAAAAAATTGAATATTGAAAAAAAATATCTCATTGTTTTTGTTTTTTATTTTACTGAGAAATTGTATTGGTTTTCTTTTAAACTCAAATTTTTATATAAAAAAATGGTTAAGCCTGATATTGGTTCAATTAAGACACTGAATGTAATCTTACAAGACTTTACCACATTTTACAAACACAATTTTTATTGGTTTCATGACATTTGTAGATACACTAGTTCTGTAATTATTACATTATTCTATTTAGGTATATTTTTACTCAAAACATAAGCTGCTAATGCTGCCTTTTATAATTATTAATTATTCAAATTTAGATGAAAAAAGCTTAAGGCATTCGAACTTCCATAATATTTTGTACTTTTATCAGAGATGTTTTACCTAAATGTAAAAATATATCTTAAAATAGATATAAACAAAAGCTTACTGATAAAAGTAAAAATATGCATTTTACAGTATACTTACACGCAATAACCTACTTTGTCATATTTAACATTTATAACTGACCAAAAATTATATTAAATATTACTTAAAAAAGATTAAAGATTTCTTTTGTAGTTTATTTTGTAAATTTCTTATTTATTATGAAAAATAAAATTAACAGTGTAATGATTGCATTACTGAAGCTAATGAAATTTTATAGCTCTTTGAACGCGGGCACTTATTTATAACTATAAATGTTTGTTAAAGAGGTTTCTGTAGAATTTTTGGTCGGTTCATATAACTGATTTCATCTATGCTGTATTGCTTATATGTATTTTTATTTTTAACGCTGCCAAAGGTCCCATTCCCATAGCTTTGGAAATGGAAGGTACTCGTTTAGTTACTATCATTTTTAAATGTTACTATAGCTGTCACTAGCTCATGTGTTCGGGTTTTTGGAAGAAATATAAGTTTAATTTGTAAGAAAAAAAAACAGCAAAAATAGTTGATTGTTTTTCACAAAAAAAAAACTAATTCTTCATTTTTTTAATTTACTGTTTGAAGCATGGCAACATTCAAAAGCCCGAACGTATGTTTTATTATTTTTGAGGCTGGCAATAACGCGCGCCATGTATTCTAATAGTCACAACTTTCATGAAATATCAATAATCTGGATAACCACAAAAAAAGTAGCAGACATAGTCTTTTTAAAAAAAAAAGTTTAGGACTACTGGATATCACCAAAACTTAAATTAGCACTACAAATTTTTAAACATTCATACATTTTCATGAAAAATCACTCTAGTTCGCTTGGCTTATAAAATGTATGTATTCACTATCACATCAAATAAAAAAATCATGATAGTTTTATCTCGAAAGGAAACAGGGTATTTAGAGTTCATCTTTAATAATTAATTCATACAAATTATTTATGTATGTTCGTGAACTTCTTATTGTTGTTTATTTTTTATCTACACTTTTATCTGCTAGCACCACCAATCGCTAACGGCGAATTTCACCAAGGCGACTAAACGCGATTAGCTCAAATAAACTGCATTTAATAGCTGTCAGCGTCAATAGGCTAGTTTCCACCATCAATAAATTGCAAATCTATTTAGTCCATCGGTTAGAGTATTGGAAAATAATGGACACGTATTATTTTTTTGTAAATCAACGAATATTGACAAAGTTAAAACGCATCAAAACTCAGGAGTGGGGGCTCGTGACGTCAGACCTCACTAAGAATGATACCAAACAGTGACGAATTGGGAATTTTACAAGCGTCGTTTCTTCGTCAATGTTGGTTTATGTGACTAAAGAAAAACGGGTCAAATATTTTTTGATAATCTAAGTGACGGACTAATTAGATTTTTTCAGTTAACAAGCCTATTCCATAGCGTTTATGACACTGACTGCTCTTGAACGCAGTTTAGCTAAGCTGACCCCGTTGAGTTGCATTTGGGAAATACGTTTAACGATAAACATATTTCAACCATCGTTCCGTTTCTATAATTTTATTGTGGTGCAAACGGACCTATTAAACATTATAATTATATTATAACAAAAACGTAAAAATTAAAAACGTGTAGATAAATAATGGACATTAAAATAATAATGTGTATATTTGTTATTTTATTATCTTTATTATGTATTAACATGAGAAAATACTATTTTTCTAGATCCATGCTCCCTGTGTTAACTGAATAGTCAAGCTAAGCGAGAAGACTGCAAGAAAAATATATAAAAAATACAAAAAAATATAACAAGCAATATTCACTCAGGTTCTTTAAAACTATTGAAGTTTGTAGTCGTCAATATTTAATTATTTTTGCGTTTTCGTGTGTTTTGCATGGCGTTTTATTTATTTTTTGCATTCGATTTTACTAAGGAAAAAAACTCATAGGACAGAGTTCTTGTTTCTTTTCGTGATTTTTAGAAGCTTTTACGCACGGTTTTCGAATAATTCCTATTATGTACACACTTTTTATTAGATACGCACTTGTATTTATTTAAAAAATGCGATAAAAACTATTTCGCTGAAGGAAAATGTTGCAATAAAATGTCGCTTCATTTATTTTATAGTTAAAGATTTTTATAATATAATAATTAGAATAATAAATATGTGAATTGTTTCTCATATGTATATTTATTTGCTCTATATTTGATGTCGTTTGCATGCCGTATAAATGTATTGCTGTACAAGGATCTTTTGACGCGTGGTTGAAATTGGAACTAACTTTTTCAATACATTTCACAAAAAAAACCAACAGCGCCCATATGTCAACGCTAAAAGATCCTTGTCGCGTTGTACATAGGGTGTAAACACCTCATCACGAAGTCTTCAACCAAGCATTCTGTAAACCAAACTAAGTAACTTTATGCAAAAATGATTAGTGAAAAATTATGATTCGTGGTGATGGATTGAATAGTACGAGGGTCTTGGAGGTGTTTAAAGTACAAATGTTCCAATCAAAACTTGTACCTATTTAAAAAAAATTACTTGTCAAAAAGTTGTAACTTTAAAATATCTCTTATATTTATCTTTGTTGGAACGTTGGAATATCTCCGTATCTAGAAGGTTCCCAGGTAAGGTGTAGAACAAAAAAATGATCGCAAAGACGGGGAGAACCAGTGCCTTTCGGCTTCGTTAAGAGGTGTTTTACACCCTTTATTGTTTTGGTGTAGTAAATAGATTTTAGCCAGAAATTATATATTTTGTTTACAGAAGAGGTGTTACTTTGGCTGAAGTGCGCAGATAATAAAACATTGGATAAAAATACAAAATAGTAGGTATATTGTAGTTAGTTTTACATTATTCATTGGGAAAGGTCATATATCTTCAGCTAATATACCACCTACTTCAAAATAATTCGTTTACTTTTTCTTTTATTTTAAGTTTTTAAACAAGTTTTTTTTCTTTTCCAGGACTTACATCGCATCTCCGTACACAGACAAAAACATAAGGATGTTGTGATAAGACCTACATAAAAAAAGCTTGCGAAATGCACAAAAGCATCGTTTTTCAAAAATTTACTTAAATTATTAAAAATAAGTACAACACTTATGTACCCTGCTGACATATTATACAATATATAGGCTTTTTTACATATATTTATATGAAAAAATGAAGTTTAAAAATTAGTGTTTAAGTAAATCGTAGGATTTCTAAGCGTCGCGTCGCTGACTATTTAAAATCTTAAACATGTTACCCGCTTAAATATGTCACTGTTGGAAAATGTTTTATTCAGATGTAATGGAATAAAGACGAAATATATTATTATAATAGTAAAAAATATAATGTTGAATGATTAATTGACATAAGGATGACAGCTTTGACAGTTTAAATGGCCAATTGTTGTGCCGCTACCGTCTGAGTAAACCACTTCCCTTGGCGTTAAATTGTTAGAATTAGTTTAGGTATCGCTAGAGCCCACCATCAAAGCCAATTTCGAAGCAAAATATTAGATTTCATTACCACATAATATTAATAAAGATAATGTCAGCCAAAAATTAAGAATTTCACACAAAATTTTCTACCTCATTTCTTCAAAGTTACGACAATATTTAAAAGAATTTATAGTTACCATTATTTGTTTTTTTTTGTTGTTGACAACACTGAATGTTTTTTTTTTAATGAAATTGTATAACTCGAAATATTTATCTTTTAGTTTTAAATAAGTGTGCTTTTTCGCACAAAATTGTGATCTGTAATCGTCGAATGTGCAATAAGTCTAATATTTAATAATAAACACGCGCTTTGAGCTTTCAAATTTATACCTTACTATCTTAGAAATTAATATTTGGCCATAACTTGACAGTGACCACCTAATAGTTTTTGGAATGATTACTACTGGAGATTGAAATATATGAGAAAATACTGAATACGTCTGCTTAGTCTTTGTCGGCTTCCAGTCTAACCAGATACAGCTACCAGATGACAGAGTTGCCGCCAGATGCTGCCTATCTGACCTCCAAAACCCAGTACCTACCAGTAAGGCTAGCTAAGAACCTAAAAAAAAAATCGAGGACCATATAAAAACATGATTATCTCATTCTCCAGTAATAATTTAGAATTTTTCTCGTCGTATGTAAGAACTATAAGAACGCGTAATGTTGATTTTTGTTAACTAGTGTGACTGATTGAAATGTCGTGCTACAAATATTTTGTGCCTTAGTTTCCCCCTGGCCGGTCCAGGCTTAAAATAAGTCCAAGCCAGGGGTCAGTGTCCAGGGGTTAGGCCTAGACTCAAAATGGCACTAAATATGGACTAAAACAACCGACCGACCGAGATCTACTATTCAGTTCTGCTAACTAATGCGGGTGGGAAAACACAGAACTAAAATAAAATGTACCAAGTTTGACATGAGGACGCATTTTTTCTTGACCAGTAGCGCCACCTTGAACTGCACACTAAAAATATTCAAACTATGTGTCAGCCAAACTTCCTAATGTTTAGATCTCGGCCTAAAGTCAAATGCTACAGATTTTTAGTCGATTATTATTGCCAGGTGTGCCTAATGTATTGTTTTTTTAATTGACTAAGTTTTTATACAAATGGTCTAAGCAATATCGAATATTATACAATTTAGTTTAATTTTTATGAATCCTAGTCTATAGTGTTGTTCTGTAGAGCCCAGTACATAATATTTGTAGCAAAAAATGTTTTTTTTTTTTTTAAGTTAAAAGGAAGGTTCATAATTTTTAATTAATACATGACAAACCGTAAGTGTATCTTTGTATACTAAGATTGTTAACGCATAATGTTTTATGTGGATCCGTGTAGAAAATATACTATAATTATTATTATTTATAAATGTTGCGCTATGTGTTCTATGTAATTTTATTTTCCTCTTTTTTTAATAAAAATGCCTTTTTTTCATGTGTATTTTTTATTATTTACCCTAAAGCAACCAACCTTTGTTTTTCTTATGTTATGTATCTTTTCTTTTGGGTTGAATCAAGCTCGCAACACTATTCCCAAACCACGGTCACTCCTCAAAGTTAGAATCAACAGTGGTGACCACCAGAACAGCGCCGAGACAAGGAAGCTCGACGAAGTCCCAGGAACAGTCTTGTCAGAAAAGTATAAGTGCCAGATTCACCGGTTGCGGATAAAGTGTCGGTTAGCCTATTAGGAATTTATCTGCCAGATAAACTAACACTTTTGGTTTCACAAAAAAAAAGGTGTCGGATAGCGATATCTGGTAGATAAAGTATTAGTTATAACCAGCCTTTAAGTGGTAGATAGTATTAACTATCAGATACACATCAGATAACTAACCGACACTTTATCCGGAACCGGTGAAACAGGCCCATTAAAGGTAGCGGAGAAGTAGGAAAACCATAATTTCCACTTCCCTCCATAACAGCAGGCCACAAGGCCTTCAGCCACAAATGGACGTTTACTGCAACTGGAATACCACCTCTGTAACTATCTATGTTGACAAATAAACATTCTGATTCTGATAAGCCCAGTTCCCTAGCACCACGGAAAATAAACCGCCAAGTTGTGCTTGTGAGATGTTATTTGATTCCAGTAATAGATATGGTAAGAGCGCTTGAATGCACGGCAATTTGTTCTAGTTTCTACAAAGACCGTAGGAATGGTAAACTACTTTGGTTGTCCATCCAAAATGATATTGCGTTAATTTTTCCAAAAACTGCATTGCTATAAAATATGATGGGTCGATTGTTATTCGCAGTCAGATGTAGAACACTCTCAAAACGGTGAGGTAACAAGTATGAAGGAAAATAACCCTAGTGCATCCCTAGTGTTAGTCAGGGTTCAATCAATCAATCAAATATTTATTTTGTGAAACATAGGTATGGTTCCTGTCGATTGTCACGTAGAATCTGAGAACGTGGTACCCTGTTTTTCTCTGTTCCGTGGTGGTACCAAACGTAGGGATTATATACTCTGTGGTGCTACCGAGCGCAATAATCGATGTTTCCGCTTGCTTTAGCACTCCGGCTCTGGTTTAACAAGCACGTATCCTGAATTTTGGTTCGGGGGGGGGGGACATTGAAACAACCATTAGAACGGGACATGGGCGCCGGCTCAATTTATTCCAGGGAGGTGCACCTTCAATTCCATGAAAAAAGCTCGAAATTTTTTGCACTCTAAATCGGATAATAGGCACGACGAGTATCAACTAATTACAAATCTATTTAGTCCGTCAGTTAGAGAATTGAAAAATAATGGACACGTATTTTTTGTTTTTGTAAATCAATGAATATTGACTAAGAAAAAACGTATCAAAACTCGGGAGTGGGGGCTCGTGACGTCAGAACTAGGTAAAAATTATACCTAGGCGTGACGTATTGGGAATTTTAAAAGCGTCTTATATTCGTCAATTTTGATTTACGTAACAAAAGAAAAAATAAGGGTCAAATATTTTTTAATAATCTACCGAACGGACTAATTAGATTTTTTTGCCGTAGTCTACCCTATTATGTTAGATACAAGAAGTAACTTGGCCAATCCATCTACAAAAGCCCATCAATGAAAAAAAAGTAGAATTCGAAAACCGAGCGCAGCGAGCATGAAAATTTTTGCATCCACCTCGAATTTGATAGGTTTTCTTTTCTCCTAAGAAATACGCTATTCTGCCAAAAAACCGGCCTAGAGTGTGTCGGGCCACGCTCAGTGTAAGGTTCCGTAGTTTCCCGTCCGTCACAATAAAAGTGTCTGCACACAGCCGGCGTGGCGTGGCGGGGCGCGGCGTGGCGGGGCGGCGACGCTGCGCTGGCGCGGCGGCATCGGTCACACTGCGGGCGCGATCACGTCCCGTCTTAACGCTTTGATTCAACTCTCTTCCTATAGATTCCCAAAGTTAATTTTTAAGAACAGTGTTTTTATACTGCCT
Source organism: Xestia c-nigrum (assembly GCA_916618015.1). Taxonomy (NCBI): domain Eukaryota; kingdom Metazoa; phylum Arthropoda; class Insecta; order Lepidoptera; family Noctuidae; genus Xestia; species Xestia c-nigrum. The sequence continues at coordinate 3,561,380 of OU745269.1, read as the reverse complement.
ATGGCCCAAATCGTACAAACATACGTGAGCACGAACACATTCGACTAATTTTTCGACATCCATTTTTGTAAAACGATACAAAATCACATGCACGCTCCGTCCCCGCCGCTTCTGACTTGTATTCCCGCTCGGCGCGGCGCCGGCGTGGCGCGACAGTTACCGTCGCGTCGAGCGGGACGGCTATGTGTGGCGTCGTCCGTAATATCTAGTACATTACAACTCTCAGTGTCGCGTCGCCGTCCCGTCCCGCCGCGCCGCGCCCGCTGTGTGCAGAAACCTTTAGTGTTTAATCAAATCCGATTTTAATCATTCTATTTTGTTTGAAAAAAGATACCTACGTTCAGGATAACAAAATATATAAACGAAGAAAAATGCTTGCATATAGATACGATTATACTACAAACTTAGTCCAGAAATTATTTTGTGCAACTTTGTCTTTTTTGTACAAAAACTTGTTTCCATCCAAATTCAAAATGATTTTCCTAGAAAGTCCTCATAAAGTTCTACTTTTCAGATTTTTTTCATATTTTCTAAACTTATGGTTCAAAAGTTAGAGGGACACACACACATTGTTATTTACTTTTGGAGCGATTATTTCCGAAACTATTGACATTATCAAAGAATGATTTTACTCTATACTAACCAACATGCATACAGCTCGGGTAAGTCCACTGAATCCGCCCTCCATCTAGTGGTCGGCCGGATTGAAGTGGTGATTCACCAGAAGGGCGGTTGCTTGGGCACATTCATGGACATCGAGGGAGCCTTCGATAAAACAAACTTCTCCAGCATCAACACCGCGCTCTCTCGCCATGGAGTAGAACAGGTACTGATAGACTGGCAGGAGCGGATTAGCAAATATGTTGTGGGCACGGCCCTAAAATCGGCAAAGAGACGTCGATTAAAAAAATGTGAAAAATCATCATGGAGTGATGGTTTAATGATGAATTTTACTAGAAGAAACTAAAATAATAGCAATTGCAGCAAGCTCTACTTTTTTGCACCCGCCTCTGATTTGTTACATTTTCAAAATATTTTCAGAATAATTAATAGACTAGAATTCAGGAGCGAGCGCAGCGAACCCAAAACTGTACCCACATTCTTACACTTTTTATTTCTACCATTTAAATATAGGCGTTATTGGAATGATTTTGCCGACTTAGAAAAGCCTCAGAAAAGTGAAGACTCTAAGTGGCGAGCGTTTCGAGATCAGAAAGAATAAATAAATTGGTCTCGAAAATGTAAGAGCCAGCGGCTCTTACATATTACCAATTTATTCGTATTTAAATTTATTTAATTTTTTCTAGTAAAATTTAACAGTCCTCAGATTTGTATGGATTTTATTTTAACCATTCATACAATAATACTGTCAACATAAGTTTCTGAACAATTTAGAGACTAGCGTGTAGAGCTAGAGTAGCTCGCTTCGAATAAGTTAGGTCTTGTTTTGACCATTAATCAATACAAATTAGAGAAGCTACTAAAATATGAGGCGGCAGGATAGAAAATAAATAGTGCTTTTTTCAACAAGTTGAGGCAGTTCTCGCCGCCTCAGGCCATAGTCTTCCTGGCTCAAGGGAAATACAAACACCATTGATTGTATCTACAGGACCAGTCTACGCAGGTAAAACTGTGAGATGAACACTAATAAACAGACTATTCAAAAAAACCTAAAATGTTAGACTGGTTCATCACGATTATTACACGTGTGTTTGTTTGAATGCTTACCTATATCACACATTTAAGCTCTATTCCACCGATTTTGGTGAATCATTTGAAGCAAAATATCATGAATGAAAACGATCTCCCCGCTCTCTGAAAATGCTAGGGGTAAACTAGCGTTACATATTTTTATCTTATGAAGGCCTTGTGTAGAACATTAGACTATTGACCTCAATTAATAGCGTTGTGGGCATGCCCATCGTGCTAATGGATCCGCGCTTGTAGACTGGATTACTAACATGCTAAGTAACCGAGTGGTTCGACTTGAAGTGGAACAGCAAATGGCCATGATAGCCAGAGGCTGCCCCCGAAGTGGAGTACTATCCCCGCTCCTCTTGAAACTGGTGATAAATGACCTCATCACGAAACTCAACGAGAACCATTTCTAGACAATAGGGTATGCCGACGACCTCGCTATCTTCATTTCGGGGAAATTGACGGGGACAATCTACGACCTCACTCAACAGGCTCTGAGCATCGTTGAACGACGGTGCAGAGAGTTCGACCTCTCAGTAACCCGCCGAGAACTAAACTAGTCATGTTTACCCTAAAACGAACACTAGGCCCTTATCGCCTACCCAAACTCTTCGATACGGAACTCCAGTTAGCCAATGAGGTCCAGTATCTAGGAGTCGCACCCTAGACAGTAAGTTAAACTGGAGCAGCCAACTAGACAGTAAAATAATCTGGGCCTGCATTACCTTCTGGCAATGTAGGAGGATGATAGGTAAGAAGTGGGGCCTATCCCCTAGAATATGTTACTTGGTTATACTGCGCGTTGATCCGACCCATGTTTACTTATGGGGCTGTGGTCTGGTGGCCCTGCACTAAACTAACTACAGCATCCATCAAACTGCAACTCTTACAAAAGCTTGCCTGCATGGCGATCACGGGCTGCATGAGGACAACTACGACTGCGGCTCTCGAAGCCATGTTGAACCGCTCCATCTGTTCATACAGCAGGAAGCGACGATGACGGCTGTTCGTCTTAAAACACTTCAACTCTTGGGTAAGAAAGAAATACAGCACACTTCGGTACTGGAGGCCCTGGTGAAAGCAATAAATGATCGTTTACCAAAACGATTATTTTATTGTATGAATGTAGTTTTTTTTTTTAAATTTAATTTAGAATGTAATGTTAATGCACATACGTAAGTATACCCTCTTTTGCAAATCTCGCTTTCAAAATTAGGTTTGCTGTAAGAAAACCCAACTCTGGGTTAAGCTCGCCTTTGTACATAAGCTATATTATTGCAAGTTATATGTATATTTGTTGTTTTTTTTTGTGTGCAATAAAGAATAAGATTCTAAGATTCTAGATTCGTATTCGATAAGAAATACAAAATCCAGCTCCAGGACGATCATCGCTGCGAGGGATTAAACCCCACGGAACTACGCATCTTCACAGATGGATCTAAAACAGGTACTGGCACTGGTGCTGGAGTCTTCTTGGAAGATCTCAATTTCCACATAGCCAAACCTCTGGAGGCCTACAACACGGTATTTCAGGCAGAATGCATGGGCATTTCCCTGGCGGCATCGGCAATCTTAGCCAGGGAGGTTGTGACCCACTCAATTCGTTCACTCTTAGACAGCATGGCAGTGCTGCTGGCTCTAAGCAACCACACAGTGAATTCTGGGTTAATACACGAGTGTCATCATCGCCTGAACCAGGTTGGTAATCTCAATAATATAACCATCCCATGGATCAAATTCCCGTAGCAATGATGCGGCGGATAAACTCGCTAGAAGGGCATCGAGCATGGCAGGGATGGAACCCGAACCAATCGTACCACTCGCTTTCGGATACTTACGTACACTGGTAAGGAAACGAACTGGTGAACAACACCACAAGCTGCGGCTAGACCACTGCGAGTGTAGGCAAGCCAAGGTGGCACTTCCCAGAATCGACGGCCGCTTTACCAAAACGCGCGCTTAGGCTGACCAAGCCACAGCTGCGCACAGTAACAGCCGCCATCACCGGACACGGCTCTTTTAACAAACACCTCTTTGTCATAGGAGTCACAGACAGCCCCCTGTGTCGTACAAGACGTGCGAGGAAGACGAGACAGCAGGTCACGTGCTTCTACACTGCTTAGTGGTTGCAACTTACAGGGTAAAGTACTTCGGCAACCCAGGTACTCTCCACGAGATTGTCGGCAACATCGGGGCGCTGCTGGCCTTTCTCGGGGAATTGGGGTGGATCGAGTGAATTCCCTACCCGTACGCAAAATACGCGCTTTGACGTGCAATTGCGGACATCAGCCCGTTATACAATACAAGTCTGCATCCTCTGAAGTAACGGTCGCTCCATGTAAAATACTGGCATTCAGCTGCATCCGGTTAAACTGGAAGCCTTGGGGTCGGCTTCCATAGTTGGGAAAAGACAGGTAGATGTGTATTTGTAAGTAACTAGTTCTTCAAGTAAGTAATACAAAACGAACAATAAAACGCTCATAATAATTGATTTATCCGTTTATTGACGCCAGCGTTATGTACATTTACAACAAGCTACCACCCGCATATCGTTACGTACCTCTTATTATTACTTATTAAATACCTTTTATATGCCACAGACAAACAATCGACGCTTAGGTACTTACTTTAGATTAAATTCACTAAGTTTTATAAATATACTGTTAGAAAAAAACCGTACGAAACAGTACAAAACTAATAGCTAAGAAAAAAGCTTTGCAAGTATAAAAAGTTCTTTTTTGTATAAAATACCAGTGAAATAATAGAAAATTTTTGTGCTTTTCTAGGTCGCTTTATGTCTTATGGATTGGCAGTGTCAGGAGAAACAAATAAATACAAATACATTGATGATTGAAACATAGAACTACCATTTCTTAACACAGCACCGTATGATGAGCTTGTGCCGATAAAAAATACTTAAACATATCAGGCCTAATATACTGGCCTGGCCTGTTTTAATATACCGATTAATACATAGCTTCGACTAAGAATAAAAAAAAGGAAGGAAAGGAAAAAAAAGAAAAAAAAAGATACGATCACAAAAAAAATATAATTCGTTACCAAAAAATTCTATTTACACGATGTGACTGGAACATAGATACATTACAACGAGTTGTGGTAACCTACTCCTAGCGACAATACATAATTTTATACTTGAGAGATTATGTCTCAATAAATTACACAGAACTTTCTTTCAATATACATGATGTAAGGTGTGAAAAATATACCTTAGAAAATACAAAGAAAAAAAAACAAGAAAAATGTTTTTCTTATATTATTATGTTTTTTTTTTTATCAAACTACAGTGCCTAGGCCTTACTAATCATGTCTTTTTTTCTCTTTCGCATTATCTTAGTGAAAATAAATCTATTCAGTCATTCAGTGAATCTTATTTTCATTCTTGACTAAATGTTGACTCGAAATTCATTCAAAACAATGTTTTTAAAGAAAAAGAGGTCTTGGGCACAAGTCAAACCCACAAATTCCAGACTTATTTTTGTTATATGGCAATATTAATTACAAGTGACACTGATATGTTGCATTTTCAAATCACTTATATTTTTCACACCTTACAGATAAATTCATCTTACATTTATTAATGCACCACAAAAACTACTAACAAAAATATGAATTTAAGTTTATTATAAACAAAAATACTGGATAATTATCTAAATAGTCGATTTTCAACGGGTAGTGCTCAACACTGTTGTTTCAAATTATGTATTTAATTTTTCTAGCGAAGTTATTCATGGCTTAGTATTTGTTCTACATTTTTGGATATTTTATTAAAAGGTTCTTATAATTCATACTAACCTAAGCTAAGAATAACTTCAAAACTAGTGCGTGAATCAGAAAATCGACTAAAACATTGACAGTTCTCACAGAACTGTTCATCATTTCTATATATTTCAAATAACCAAAGACAGTCCTAGGTATTATATAAATTATATGGAGCCAATGCATTCACCTCTTCAACATCGCTCACTACATGGCATACATTCTTTTCAATCTTTGACATAACTGAGACCAATAATAATAAAATTAGTAACCCAACTAAAATTTGGTTAGTTTAGTTTAACATTTTAATACTTATCCTTACTTACATAGTAATATATCACTACTAATTTTTAATGTACGTTTTTTAGGGTAGCATTATATTTTGGGCGAAAAAAAACTGAATAAAATATTCCTATAACGTAAATGCGTGGTCAGTCAATAACAAAAAAAAAACATGATTTGAGCACCAGTTTTTAAACCAACTCAAATTCAATGCTTGGTTGCACTTTTGCTTGTCATAGTATGAAGAAACTTTATACATTATGTGTTAATAGGACAGTTTTTATTACATAAAAAAGGAGTTCTTTATACATTTCAGGTCAAGTGTTACGCAAAAGCGAACTGTCCTAATGATTAAGAAATCCCAAAAGAGGATTTTATTCCTAAGTAAAATATTTCAAAACTGATTGTCCGTATTTATAAGTTGTTTGTGTGTTTAGTGTTGTAAAAATAGGCCGATTGTGGTCGGTCTTCGGCTAGTGACATTAACAAAAAAATAAGTATTGATGTAATTTTCCCGCGTTTTCGCTCTCATGTCATTTTCTTTTGTCAATGGCGCTACTGTGTTTGGATACTTCGCTTCCCAAATTATAAAGAATACTTAGCGAATTGTCTACTGAATGTAGATTTGTTTACTATTCAATCACAGTAGTCGCTTGGCAAGAATCATTTAAACATTGAATTCGACAAACTTTGTAATCTGTCAAAAAATAAAAATTCAATGTTTTTATTTTTTGTGGTTTTTACACAAAACAAAGTCGTCAAATCAAATGTATAGGAGAGCAGAAAATTTAATTCAAATCATTGCGGGATAGAACTAAAAAAGGGTTTGAATCTTGGCAACATTATTGCCGTTTCACGAACTTGGGGGGCATGGTTTTTTCACACAGCGCCATTTTGAATGAATTTTGTGCCTTATATGAAAATATTTGCCAAACAAAAATCCACCTTATTACTGCTTAGATAATTTCCGAAAGCTGATGTATTTGGTCAGGGTGTCTTCTGACCAAAACATTGAACTTGGAGAAATAGTCCAAAGCGTGATTGACAAATACTTTCAAAAATGGAATATAGCTAACACTTCAGACTCCTGCTCCTGCTCCTCCTCCTCGGCTTCTGCTGTGACTTGGCATTAAAATGACGCTGTGTAAAATGGCTCGCGAAACGACATAGGGGTGGGTTGTTGCACGGCAAGAAAACGTCACTTCCACGGCTGGTGACTTATTAAAAAATAGGACTATTTAAAGCGACCTTTCCTAAAAAATCCTATTTTAGAATGCCGTTACGATAATGTTACGTAATTTTACCGTGCAATGAAATAAAAACCACACGCACTTACCACAGCGTATTTGATACAGAATACCAATTAGTCATTCGAAGCATTTGAAGTTCTTGGGTTGCGTGGCAGTTAAAGAATGACATTGGTACACTGTTATCATGAATACGTTGTGGGAAGTCCAATGGATTATCAATATTCTAGTTCTTACTATGAGCTACAGTTTGCAGACACGGGAACAGTGTCTTAGTGACCGAACATCGATAATCTGTAAGGTTGCCAACATTAAATGCACGTACGGTAATTAATAGTAATGGTACGAGTAAGCGTCGAGGACTTGTTTATGAAAGTGTCGGGCCAAGTCCTGTGAATCCCTCTATAGCACGTAAAAAAGTTTGAAATAAACTGTAGAGGAAGATAAAATGATACTTAAAGTATTGAAAATAAACTGTTTAAAATTATTAATAAGAAAATGGAAAAGTTTGAGTACTCTTCACACGCGCAGCTAATATAATTTTGGGAACTCAAAAAAAAACGACAAAATTAAGTGATAGACTAACGTCCGAATAGAAGGTGAAGAAAATCAAATACAGCTTAATCCGTTCTACAGAGACACAGCCAAGACTACTCGAGATAGAAATGTCCAAAATGTTCAGCGAGACACGGAGCCTTGTTACAAACTCTTTGGACATTAACCTCGGATGTAAGCCTCGCGCAGACAGATTGGGGTCCTAAATATCAACGCGACCATATCCAGAAAAGTGGAAACTCAACATCGTCGCCATCGATATGTACTACACAGGTTTATTTACAAAGGAGATGAATATGTACCTACACAAAATCACGAGCATCGAGTTTTAGAAGACGTATGCTTGATATATTTCTAAGACTCGATGCTGGAGGATTGACAAATGATGTTTGTCTGCAGACTTCTTTTTACGGAAGTCGTGGCTAGGTGGTAACTATTTACAGAGCCCGTAAATCTGATATCTGTATTACTTTAGTGTCACTTCAATGTGAGGATGTCTGTACCACTAGGAGGAGTAGGCCTAAAGCAATAAAAGAGGTCATGGAGCCACGCAGATCATGGTTATGTACAGGTGAACTAAGTCTAATGGTGCAAAAGTAACCAGTTTCCCACGTCTTTTGGGGCCAGATCTGGGTTGAGTGTCAAGTCATCCCCACCGCCTTGAAGACGGGACCCCAGAAGATTGACCGGGACTTCAGCAAAAAGAGCATGGTGGTGACCGCCACCAAGTCTTTAAGCTAACTGAAAGAACTATACACGTAGATTTGACGAAGATTGAAAGAGAACTGCTAACTGGCAACACATTCGAAACAAATTGAAGCCTAGCCTAAATACAGGGTGAAGGTAAAAAAAAGATCTGGCAACTAACACGATCCCCAAGCACATGTACACGAAAATTTGAACTAGAACTCCACAATTGTCGCCTTAAAACACCACCGCTTCAGCACCAATCTTGTCACAAAGCCCGTGCCGTTTCGGGACCCCGTTCCAAAAATGCCACCAGCAAGCCATGTTTCTCGGTGTGGTGTGTGCAAGTGTGGTGCTCCAATCTCCATGTACGAGATTTTGAGGTCGGTCTGTTCTCTTACTTTCAGGGAAAATTCCTCAGACTTAAGTAAGAGGGTGGTGCCTATCCAGTCGAGGCAGGACAGCTGTGCTTTCGACGAAATACGATGCTTTCGTTAAAGTACGTAAGTCAAGCCTCTACCACCTCATGGCCGGGTTCATCGCCTCTTACGATTCGCTTTCCCGGTGACGGGGGGGAATTGTATTCTATTCCGTCCCCCCACGGATAGGGGGGATAATGTTGATCCCCGGAATCGGTGCTATTGGAAGGTTGGACTTCGGAATATGCTACTTTTTGATCCTATTATTGCTGATTGGAATGCAAGCTTGATGGATTAGCCGTGCGTAAATATGGCATACCGAGTATTAGAAAAAGATATACATTGACAAGCCAAGATCTTAAAGGCCGATTATTTTTTTCTTATACTTCGTACAACATATTTTCGCCCCAATACTGTGTTTTCCGTCATCTGAAAGGGCTGGCAGATACAGATATTGGTGGCTTAATATACCCCAAGGGAAGAGGATATTTGGAGATTAATTTTATTGATATCAAAGCTTTGAGGGTCGGGCAGTTATACGCCGGATGGTGTGAAGACCTTGGAACTTCAGAAGCGGTTGTATGAAAGCGTTCAGTTCCTTGAAAAAGCTTTAGGGTGGAATATGTTCAGGAATGAAGATTGTAAGGTTAGGTGGTTGATCAGTAGCATTTTCCTCTTCAATCAACCTTCAAAGATCTTTAAAAGCACCATTTAATATCCTAGTCTAAACCCTTTTATCTTAAACTCACGTGTATTGAAAGCTGTAACGCAAAATACACCTAAATAAAACAGTGAAGCTTGATATGGCGTGTTTGTACTCTGTAGCGTTTCTCTAGTTTAAATGAGTCCGGGCCTGGAACTTTCCACTACCTCATAAACCATATTTGTTGTATTATTTTAACCTTACTTCAGTAAGAAAGATGGAGCTAGACGGAAGTCATGCTCCATCTCACATTGAAGTAAGATTAAAATAGTTCTGATGCCATATGAGGTGGTGGTTAGCCATTTGGGTTACATACACTGCCCCAACTGTTGCCAAACCCATTTTTTTGGTTCCAGTCTGAGATCGACGAAAATGATTCCAGGCGACCGTACCAACTTTTGAACCAATGTTGGGTTAGTTGGGGCCAGTTCCTATTGTTCTACCTGCTATCGACAAAGCTGTTTAATAACTGATGGTTTATGGAATGGTGAACTTAGTTCTAGATTAAGCGTAATTTGCATTAACCTAAATCAATGAATGTTATCCTATTAAACTGCCAGAATTACATCTTAAACCTATTGAAATAATTATTTCGGTCATTCAAAAATTCGGAATGTTGAAAAGGTGTTGCTTGGCATTCCAAATGGGCCCATATAAAGCTGATGACGTGCTATTAGTACCCAACTAACTCACAGAATGACTTACTCTATAACTTAAACCTATTTCATACCATTTTCGGTCATTGAAACAATTTGGAATTTTGAAAAGGTGATGTGATGGAGCTGTTGAGATGTTATTTGACGCCAGAAAAACTCATGTCGGAATGTTATGGAGCAATTCCGGAAGGGCTTATGTAAAAAATATGGAATGTTGAAAAGGTGTTGCGAATCATTCCAAAAGAGCCTATTTACAGCTGATGAGATGATAGAAAACCTATGTCGAGATGGTATGGAGCACTTCCAGAAGGGCGTATGTCCAGATGTTAGTGGAGCAAACCTCGAAGGATGTTATAGAGGGTTTTTGGAAGGACAGTAATTTTAAAAGAACCTATCCTAAGATGATAAGGTTCCAGGAAGACTGATGGGTGTTGACTGTGACAGGCTAGGACGTTAGATGGAAGGGTCGCCCCCTAGGAGCTGTCAATGGAGATGTTACAAAGCAATTCCAGAAGGGCTTATGTCCAGATGTTGGTGAAGCAAAGGGCATATTAACAGCTGATGAGATGCTATTGGTACCTAACTAACTGAAAGAATGACCTACTTAATATCCTAAACCTATTGCACTGGTCATTTCAGTCATTCAAAGAGTTCGGAATGTTAAAAAGGTGATGTTAAGCATTCCAAATGGGACTATGTAAAGCTGATGACGTGCTATTAGTACCCAACTAACTCACAGAATGACTTACTCTATAACTTAAACCTATTACTTCCCGTTTTCGGTCATTCAAAGAATTTGGAATTTTGAATTATGTCAAAAATATGGAATGTTGAAAAGGTGAAAAGGTGTGGCGAATCATTCCAAAAAAGCCTATTTACAGGTGATGAGATGATAGAAAACCTATGTCGAGATGGTTTGGAGCAATTCCAGAAGGGCGTACGTCAAGATGTTGGTGGAGCAAGCCTCGAAAGCTGTTATTTTCGAAGGATAAAGTTTTTTAAACTGGCTTATGTCTAGATGTTGGTGAAGCAAAGGGTCTATTTACAGCTGATGAGATGCTATTGGTACCTAACTAACTGGCAAAATGACCTACTTAATATCTAAACATTTCAGTCATTCAAAGAGTCCGGAATGTTAAAAAGGTGTTGCGAAGCATTCCAAATGGGCCTATGTAAAGCTGATGACATGCTATTGGTGACCACCTAACTCACAGAATGACCTACTTAATATCTTAAACCTATTTTACTACGAAGGATATTCAAAACATTTGGAATGTTGAAAAGGTGTTGCGAATCATTCCAAAAGAGCCTATTTACAGCTGATGAGATGATAAAACCTCGGGATGGTATGGAACAATTCCAGAAGAGCTAACGTCCAGATGTTAGCGGAGCAAGCCTCGAATGATGTTATTTTAGAAGGATAGTTTCTTTTTAAATAGCTTCTCGCAATTTAAAAAGGACCTATCCTAAGATGTACTGGTTCCAGAAAAACTGATGGTGTTGACTGTGACAGGCCGGAACGAAAGATGGGAAGGTTCGACACCTAAGATGATACTAAGTGCTACTATCACAGTAACCTTATAGGTTGGTAATACCAATACCACCTCATAGGAAGTAGTTGCAGGTTCTGGAAACTAACTGCAACTAAGAGGGGATTGTCTCTGCGTTGCCAACCGTAGGATGTTAGGAGATGTTCCATCTCACGAAATCGGATCTCTTATAGTCACTTCCAAGTGGGAAGAATAGGTAACACTATTTTCTCCCCACTTTGAAGTATAAAACAACATTGCTATAAAAGATCGTAGACTTTGTAAGACAGAACATCTATACCAACCACTAGACCAAAATCAATCGATGTTATCGTAAGACCTGTGAGTGGGCCTACCGACGGATCTTAAATGACATCTACCGATTGATCTTGGTCGAGTGATCGGTCACATCTTTAAGGTACCCTTCCGAATGCAACCGGACGCAAACCGCAGCGGCAAACGTCGAAACGCATTTGCAACGACAGACTACATCAACACGACTGATTTCTATGTAATCGTATTTAAAACCGTCGCCTTTTCGCGGCTCTTATACAGTAACAGTAAAAAAGTCGTGTTGATGAAGTGTGTCAACGCTGCGATTCATGTCCTCAGAAAAGCACCTTGGAGACCTAAGTTGGAAGGTCTCGTGTGTCTGTAATGGCGCCGGCACCCACGTCCTTCGAGCCGCATCACAGCGAGGCTGCTAGCGGTTGAAATAGGCATGGTGGTAGTACTTCCCCGGGCGAGTCTTTTCACATGGACTCTACTACTGCTTTATAAGTGGCAAAAAAGGAACCTTTATTATTTGACGTCTTGTCAGCCTGTCACAGACATTTTCATGGTGGTAGCTTAGTACTTTTACAGAGGTTACACTTTGGGGCCAATATGGGCGAATAATAGAAACAATGTTTGAATTAAGAAAGTTGGCAACCTCGCAAATAACTGTCAAATATTTACATATTTTGATTAATTTCTAATATTACTGAATGGAAATTAGAAATGTGGCTAGCAAACTATCTTGAATATTGATCATGAAATGTAATGATTAGTATCGTAACGTAACACCGAATAATCCGAGTGTTAGACGTAAAAACTATTTGGAAACTATCCAAATGCTTATTTTATTTACATTTATAACCGATTATTCGGTGTCACAATATTAATTACTGCATTACATAATCAATATTCTAGATAGTTCGTTAGCCATATTTCCCATTCCCATACAGTAATATTGCCAAATTAATCAAAACAGCAAAATATTTGACAGCAATTTGCGACGTTTCACACTTTCGGTATAAGCGCTCTTAAGTAATCCACTATTATTCTATAGACTGTTATTATTACAATTGCTATTCTTTGTTCGACTAGTCTATAAGAGTAGAAGAAGACTAAAGAAGTGATGGATGAACTGTGTAAAGGATGATATGGCTAGAAAGGAGGTGTCTGATGAGATGACGAGTAATAGAGAAGTATGGAAGAAGAAGACTCTTGCTGCGTCGACCCCAAATAAATTGGAATAAGGACAGAAGAATGATGATGATGCTATACTTTGCAAGACTATTAATTCCCTGTAAAATATGTGTTGCGTAATTTGGGGCCAATATAAGCGAATGTTTGGTTTAAGAAATCGATCACTATTCTATAGACAGTTATTACTAAATTTTCTATTCTATGAACGACTATTAAATTCCCTGTAATATCTGTGCTGAATGATGAACCATAAACTAATGCCTGTTTTCACAAAACGAATCTAAATGAATACTGAAATGTTATTCCACTGTTGTAATTTCAATTCTCGGCACTAAGACGAGCTCTGAAAATCCACTAGCACTTCAAGGTACGTCATGGATGTAGCTACGTGCCGTCGAAAGAAAATCCGGCTCGAAGGACCAAGTTTAGACGCCGCTTAGTGTAAACAAGCATTATCGTTTCATTAACTAGTACATTGTTCCCTGTATTTTAGAATTCTGAACGCATAGCTGTGTCTCCGGATTTCGAATTATGTATTTGATTTTCATCAGAAAAAAAAAATTGTAAAAAGATTACGTGCAGAAGTTTCTGTCTTTTTTTAAAAGGAATGGCAAAAGTTCAGTCGAAGCTTAAAAATAATGTAGCCTGGAAGAAGCTGTCAGATTTTTTTATACAATATTCTTGCTCTCTCAAATACTTTTACTTGCAATTTTTTACGCAAAATTAATATGGGAACCATCTTGTTTATTAACTAACTGAATGTTTAAAACTAAATTGGCGTTTGGCCATCGTCAAAGTTTTTTTATGACTAAGGGTAAAAAGGACTTTTACTTAACTTTGCCAAAAAAAAAAATAGGCGACGAAACACCTAATCACCATACGTTATCAACCTTACACGTAGAAGAATAAGGTTCAAATTCGAATATTTTAAAATTAATTTAATCTTTCTACTGCACTGACAGCTTCCTTTCAGCATCAAAGTTATTAAAAATCACGATTTTTAGTCATGTTGTCATTAGGAATGTCTTAGCAAAAGTTTGGATAAAGATAGCCATGTATAAAATAGCAAAAAAATAAATATTTAGGCACCCAAGCAAAGTGATTTAATAGTAACGGACTGATCAGTGTGAATTTCAGTCAAATTGTCTGAACAGAGAATGCTTTATAAAGTCGAGATCTGACTACTAGTTTACAAGAGGTATATGTATAGATAGATAGTCATTATGGGTTGTGCCAATGGGATTTATTTCAGTTACATTGTTTACGGTATTTTTGTACTGTATAAAACAATAAACATAATAATTGGATTGTGATTTTCCCACTGTTGGGACACGGGGCTCCTCTCTATGAGAGGGAGTAGGCTGTAATTCACGCTGGCTCTGAGCGCATTTTGAATTTAGAACATGTTTCCACAAGATGACAAGACTAACTCAATTCTATAACGCGGTGATGTTTATCAAAATCTAGAGAAACTAGTAGTCAACTCTAAGAAAAAGACTCGATGATTGGAAAAAAGGAAGCAAAAAATTGCCACTACGAAAATAAATTTGAAAATGTTGCCACTACAAAAATATGGGTTTTAAGAGGGATTAAAATCTTATGTTTTATGGAAGACGTTCTAATGGAAAGTTAAAAGTGTCCTGGTTTTTTTCTAGTGATAGGTATGGTATACCCGGGATCAGTTTAGGTAATGAACAGTTACTGCACAGAATTAAGCAAAGATTCGCAATAAAAATTCTGGCTTTCAAAATTCTGAATACAAACTCTTGCTTGGTCAGATGACGATATTTTTTTTTTGCTGTGCAGCAATTCTATATTTAAAATTGATTTGGGTTAATATAATTGTTCTTAAGATATAATGCCCGTTTATGTATTACTTGGGACATTAAAATTTATTATTTCTTAAAATTTTCGTTTGCCTTCTCAATTAATTATTAGTATATGACTATGGTGTATGACTTCAAAGAACTAAATTAGATAATTTTTACGTCTCATCAACAATACTATTGCGAATCTTCCCAATCTGAATAAACTGTCTGAGTGTATATCTGTTAGATAGTCATAAGAATGTCAGTGATTTAGTATTGATGCCCTTATTATTTAAGTATTTGGGGGCCTGTTTTATGTTTTATAGCCCCGAAAAGTTGATAAATTACATCATAGATATTAAATCAAATAATGAATTCCTTTGGACAACAGTAGTTTACAAAGATGAATATTTCTTAATATGTATAAATCATAGATACAAAAAAAATCCTCGATTCTTTTTTTAAATTACTCTAGTGATGTACTTATTGATAAAAAATAAATTAGTCGATTATATGTAAACGATTATTAGTCGATTTTTGACTGCTCATTACCTATTCAGTTTACATTTATTATTATTAATAGTTTACCCATAGCATAGTATGTATAATATATGTCACCTTATCTAACATGGCGTAGTCATATACGCTTAAAAGACAATAAATATAGAATAATACTAATATAACTTGACGCTAAATGGATATTACAATTATATATTTTTATATTTTATTTAAAAACGGCACGTTTTGAGTTTTATTTTTGGGGTGATGTGTTTAAAATGGCATTTAAAAGTTAAATAATAAAAATGTAACATGGCCGTATTGTTAACTAAATGTACAACCTCTGTACTTCGTTTCATTTTCTTATTGTATATTTTTTTATTTTTGTGTCCCCAAAATAAAACTCAAAAGCAACTTTAATACATGTTATACCTTATCACTACGTACATAATATACGTATCCGAATAAATATTTTATTTAAATATAAAATTAAAAAACACAACTGCGTTTATGCTTTCGATATTCGTGCGTTATTTATCGATTCCACCTCACGTTTTTCATAGTGACGTTATAGACCGATTTAGAACTGGCAACATTGAATATGGTGTTGCCATGTTTTATCGTTGTTTTTTTTCAACATGTCCACACAGACCCTTGGCGGGCAACCCTAAATTACGTAATACGTCATTTTGATCACAAAAATCCGCGCCTTAATTTATGAACATATATTTTATTTAAAAAATATTACCCATAAATGGTTGTTGAGAAGTAAATCACTGTAATGAATGTACCTTAAATTCATATGAAATATTTAAAAAAGCACTTCGAAAGCATGTTTGTAATAAAAAATGGTAGAAAATTTCAGGCCTTTCGTAAAAAAGAACTATTTGTAAACAATAGGTCGTGTTTCAATTTTATAAGTTGTTGTAGCACTGACTAGAAACTTCACCAAAATGTTTTCATTTAAATATTAATTATTTGCATAATAGTCATAACAAAACGGACTAATTGTAATTATCAATTATTATTTAATTTGACTGCAAATCAACTATTTTCCCTTAGTGTCTAGTCAGTGTTTCGATATTCATCCGAATTCTACAATCCTGCACCTAGGCCCGCAGAGAATATTCTATCAGCGAAAAAAATACAATTTTCATCAAAAACACGGCTGTAAGTTAACAATACTCAGTGTAAGAAGAAACACAAATCATATGAATTGTACTGTGATTCACCTAACTCCGTTGTTGTCGCTATCTGACAATCTTCTACTATAATATTCTGGAGTATTTGACTGAAACCGCTTTGCTGCATCGTGTTTTTCACATATAACAGATGTTCGGTAGGTAGATAATGTTATGTAGTATATAATGTAATAAAATATGTGTTCATTCGGCATCGGGGACTAGCTTCACTCGGCGCGCCACGCGACCTTACCTGCGTGCGAACTCCGCCTTCATTGCTGGAATAAAAAGATATTTGTGTTCACTTTAACGTCGTTTTTTTATTGGATACTTGATTGTCTGTCAACCAGTCGTACCAAGTGGTATCGTATATTGATTTTAACCCTTTTCCATTTATAATAGTAGTAAGAAGATTGCTAGCCTGTAAACCTGTTTTGCTGACTGTACTATTAGGAACACCATTGCCTAACCCTTTAGGAATTAAAAAACAGGTGTGACATTATTGTATGTAAGATGATTGACAATCAAGTCATCATTATCAATAAATCTATCAATCAATAGTCTTTATTTGTAAATACATATTAAAGTAACCATCATCATCTACTACCTATTCCCAACTAGGTTGGGGTCGGCTTCCATTCTAACCGGATGCAGCTGAATACCAGTATTTTACTAAATCAAATCAAATCAAATCAAAGCATTTATTTCAAGTAGGCCAGTTACAGGCACTTTTGAATTGTCGAAACAAAAATGAACATTTAAAGTAGCTACAGTCCCAGTCACAAGACATAAAAACTGTGAAAGTACTGTAGTTGCCCATTCCCTAACGTAGATCTCTATGGAGAAGAACGGGCAAGAAACTCCATGGACACTCTTTTAAATCAAAATATTGTTACAAAATCTTGGTTACATCATTCATGTTGAGATGGTATATTATGTGAGAACAATGTAGCAAGATGTGCACGTTAAAAGTGTCCATAGCAAAACAAAAATAAAATACAACTTAAAAACTAAATAATTAATTCAAATAAACCATGGCGACTAAGATATGACCAGTCACAACTGACAGCGCCCGTTCACGAACATGACGCATGGATCAGCACCATTCAGCTCAACCATTTTGAAGGGAGCTAAATGGTCCAACACACGCGCCACCATCAGCGAGACATTTGAGAGAGCATGACATACTCTCAGCCGCCAGGGCACATTCTAGTCAAGAACTGCCGTAGGCTTTCAGTGAATGATAGCTTTCTAGTACATAGTACTCACACAATATGGGCTATGCGATTATACAGGGTGATTGGAAGATGGGTGCAAAGCTTTAAGGTGAAGATAGTATAGACAATTTAGGACCATTTAAGCCATGGTTGTCTTAGACGAAGTCTTACCAAATTTTTTTAAACAAATTTTTAAGTTTTTTTTCGGAAATTCTCAAAATTTAATGTAAACTGCATAATTATGGCCAAATTGAATAATAAATGAATTCATTTTTTATTTATTTAATTAAAGTAATGTGTAAGCAACCAAGCAAAACATGTTTTAGGCTTCTGTGTCATTAGACATTTTTTTTACAGATATTTAAAGCTCAGAAAAAATAAAAAATTTGTACAATACGTCTTTTAAACCTTATTTAAAAAAAAAACGGAGGGTGCTTTTTTTGTTCAAACCTTTTTGAAGACATGCTTGATAATCGCTCTTTCTTTTGAGGTATCATTTATGCGGATATCTTACAAATTATTGAAATTAGGACCTATAAACCAAATCGAGGGAGAAATTTTAAATTTTAGGCAGTCTAACAAAACACAAAATTTTTGCTTAAAAGAATACTTTATGTGCTCGAAATGATAACATTGTTCAATTCTAAGAATTTTTGGCACATGCAGGAACCAATTGAGGGGAACCCATTGAGGGGATTCTCTAAACAATGGCCACCGAGCGCAGTGCGACGGCATTTCCAGGTAGAACGCCCAATGAATAGCAAAAAGCGATAAAGAGTTGGTTTTTACAGCAAAATGGTCTTAGTTACTGAGGCAACAAAGTCGTTTTTCTTTAGTCAGGGTCAGTCGGTCTGTGATGAAGCCGTTACATCTTTTACTTATTAGTCAAACTACTGCCCTTGTGAGTGGACGTTGTCGTGTTGATTCACAATTTACCGTGTTCAGTTGTAGCCCTTTGCGTTCCTGCACGTGTTGTTTGCGTTAGTTTTGAACTTTTTTGTTTCACCGTGTCCAGTCGTAGCCTCGCGCTCCTGCACGTGTTGATTTTTGACTTAATTGTGTTGAGTTGACGTTTAGTGCGCTCCTACGCCGTTTTTCTTAATTGTTAAGTGACTATGGCTACTTTTTCCAATCAAGAATATGCGGATATCGTATTTATGTACGGTAGAGCAGACGGCAATGGATCTTTGGCGCGACGGATGTATCAAGAGCGCTATCCGAATCGCAGGATACCGAATGTCCGAGTGTTTTACAACACGTTTCGTCGTCTTGCCCAAGATGGGTTTCACCGCGTGGAACCTGGAGTCAACCCGGGCAGACACGAAACTGCCGTCGACGAAGACATTTTAGCAGCATTTCAAGCGGATCCTACTACCAGTACTAGAGCAGTAGCTCGAAATTTAAACATTTCTCAATGGAAGGTGTGGCATACAATGCACCAAAATGATAAGTATCCGTTCCATGGCAGGAGTGTGCAAGGTCTAGTAGAGCAAGATCCTCAAAGAAGAATTCAGTTCTGCCGTTTCCTCCTCAACAGAGACATCGAAGATGCGTGGTTTCTGAAATCAATCTTGTGGACGGATGAAAGTAAATTTTCAAGGGAAGGTATTACAAACTTTCACAACATCCATGAATGGGCCGACGTAGACAACAATCCACATTTTAAGAAGCAGGTGTCATTTCAGATGAAATTCTCTGTGAATGTATGGGCTGGAATAATTGGCAGAACATTGATTGGGCCCCACTTTTTGCCTGATCCATTGAATGGCGAAAATTATTTGCAATTTCTGCAAATTGATTTACCACTGCTGGTAGAGGAATCAGGTGTCCCGATCTTCGAAAGAGACCGAACAGTCATCTTTCAGCAAGACGGCTGTCCAGCGCATTGGACTTTAAATGTAAGGGAACACCTCAACAATTGCTTTCCTGATAGCTGGATCGGCAGGGATGGACCCATCCCTTGGCCCGCTCGCTCCCCAGATCTGACCCCGTTGGACTTTTTCGTGTGGGGCCGGGCCAAGGAACTGGTGTATAACAACAAAGAAATTAACACTAGAGAAGAATTGATACAAAGAATAAATTCAGCGTTTGAGACAATGAAGCAGGAGATGATGTTGAAAATAACGACTACAGAAGTTAGAAGACGGGGCCGTGCTTGTATTAGGAATCACGGCCGTCATTTTGAACATGAAAAATAAATAATTTTAATTCAAATGTTGTTTTAATTAGTCTGCCTAAAATAAAAAAAATTCTCCCTCAAATTGGTTTGTAGGCCCTAATTTCAATAATTTGTAAGATATCCGCATAAATGATACCTCAAAAGAAAGAGCGATTATCAAGCATGTCTTCAAAAAGGTTTGAACAAAAAAAGCACCCTCCGTTTTTTTTTTGAATAAGGTTTAAAAGACGTATTGTACAATTTTTTTATTTTTTCTGATCTTTAAATGTCTGTAAAAAAAGTGTCTAATGACACAGAAGCCTAAAACATGTTTTGCTTGATTGCTTACACATTACTTTAATTAAATAAATAAAAAATGAATTCATTTATCATTCAATTTGGCCATAATTATGCAGTTTACATTAAATTTTGAGAATTTCCGAAAAAAAACTTAAAAATTTGGTTAAAAATATTTGGTAAGACTTCGTCTAAGACAACCATGGCTTAAATGGTTCTAAATTGTCTGTACTATCTTCGCCTTAAAGCTTTGCACCCATCTTCCAATCACCCTGTATAATACTAACATTGAATCTATACAATGCAAAGATAGTTGTACAATCTTCAGCAGCTCCAACAATACCATTTAATGCTATCAATTTTTGCGCCCCTGTCCTTGTGGAGCAGGACCAGCATTGAGCCAAGCATTTTTATCAGCGATATAATCGCTCAACTTGTAATATGCTTGCTCACATAGTGTGCGTTTAATGCATGTTTTAAATTTCGTCTCATTCAGTTCAAGAATTCTTTGTGGAATTTTATTATAGCATCTCAAACAGTACCCCATGAAAGATGAGTCTACTTTAGCGAGTCTAAAGCCTGGCTGAACTAATTGGTCCCTATTTCTAGTACTGTAGTTATGTCTGTCACCTCTTTTACCAAAGAGATGCAAATTTTTTCTGACGTACATTATGTTTTCGTAGATGTATTGACAATAAACCGTCATAATGCCAATATCCTTAAACAGCTCTCTTAGAGAATCGCGCCTACGAAGATTATATATGGCTCTAATGGCTCTTTTCTGCAGAATAAATATAGACTCAATATCCGCAGCTCGTCCCCATAGCAAAATACCGTAAGACATTATACTATGGAAGTAACTAAAATAGACCAGTCTAGCGGTATCTACATCAGTAAATTGACGGATTTTTCTAATGGCATATGCTGCTGAACTTAGCCGCCCCGCAAGAGATGTTAAATGAGAACCCCATTGTAGCCTTGAATCAAGCGTAATCCCCAGGAAAACCGTTTTATCTACGAATTCAAGTTTCTCATTATTCAATAATATATCACAATCACTACCCTTAACATTCGGTAAAGCAAATCTTATGCATTTGGTTTTCTTTTCATTTAATACCAAATTGTTTGCTGTGAACCAATTTTGGACCTGCAGTAGGGCATTATTCACGTCATCTAAATTTTGTGCCCGTCTATTTATCTTAAAAATCAGGGAAGTGTCATCAGCAAATAACACCATATTTTTAGGTTGGTTTTTCAATAAATAGGGTAGATCATTTATGTATACTAAAAAGAGGAAAGGACCCAATATTGAGCCTTGTGGAACCCCCATTTTTATTTTTAAACCCTGTGAGTTAACACCATTTATCTGAACATATTGTTGTCTATCATTTAAATATGATCTTACCAAACTAAGTGCAAGTTTACCCAGTCCGTAATGCTCAAGTTTCATAAGTAATGTGTCGTGGTTTACGCAATCAAACGCTTTGGAGAGGTCACAAAAAATTCCTATAGCGTCTTGGGACTCTTCCCACGCAGTAAATATGTGCTTTAATAAGGTTACACCGGCGTCAGTTGTACAACGTCCCTTGGTGAAACCATACTGTTGATCATGTAAGATTCTGTTGGTGTTAAAGTGATAGAGCATTTGATCAAGCATTACTTTTTCAAAAACCTTGCTAAAAACTGGCAACACGGAGACAGGTCTGTAATTGTTAGTATCTTTACTGTCCCCGGATTTGAAAAGAGGTATGACTTTACTGTATTTCATTAAATCAGGGAAAACTCCTTGGTCCACACATAGATTAAAAATTAAAACTAAATATGGGGCTATAGTCTCAAGTATGGATGTACAAACTTTGATAGACATTCCCCATAGATCTTCGGTCAGTTTGATTTTTATTTGCCGGAAAGCTTTAATAACTACCATAGGGTTAATGTGTTTAAATTTAAATTCAGCCAGGCAGCCAGACACATTCGCCTTTAATAACCCGATTGAGACTTCAGGAGAGGAATTAAGAGCCTCCGTAGTTTTTAATGGTATCTCTGTAAAGAAATTTACAAATTCTTGAGCTACTTCCTGATTAGAGCTTTTAGGACCACATGCTGTGTCTAATGTGTAGCTGGTGTTGCGTATTTTTTTTCTGTTAGTCTCGTTATTTATGACTTTCCAAACTGTCTTTATTTTATTTTCTGCTGTTTTGATCTTGTTGCTAATGTGCAGGGCTTTAGCAAACCTGCATGTATTTCTAAAAATTTTTGAATACTTAGCAACATACTTGTTAAAAGTTTCAGTGTTAATAAAAGGCTTAAGGCCATAAAGCTCAAATAGTCTTTCCCTACTTTTTCTGATACCTCTAGTTGCCCAATCACTAAATATGAATTTAGGGCAAATACTTTTTGTCTTCTTTTCAAAAGTTTTGTTGAATTCCGTGTGAACTATTGAAAAGAAACGATTATAAAATTGATTTATATTAATATCGTCATGGCTTATAACACTTAACTTGTTCTGTAGGGAAATATTAAACCCATTTAATTTGCTAGAAGTTATGGGTCTAAATTTAATCTGTACTTTTTGCAATGGTGTATTACACCTATAAGTTACAGTTTGTCCGCTATGGTCGGACGGCAAACAATTTACTATGGCTTTATCTAAGTAATCACAATCGCAGAAAACATTATCTATACAAGTAGCAGAAGATGCTGCGATTCTAGTAGGTTCAATAAAAACGTTAGTCAAGTCAAATGATTTAAAAAGATTTAATAACCGACCGCTATGTGAATTTTCTTCTAAAATATTGATATTGAAATCACCACAAATTATTGTAGATTTATTACTGGCTGCAAGTTTTGCCAAGACATCTTCCATTATTGATTCAAATATGGAAAAGTTTTGATAGTTTGGGGGTCTGTACACACACACAATTACATGCTTATCTAGCTCAACACAGGACAGTTCGACGCAATGTTCAACCGAGAGACCTACTATGTCATTACGTTGCTTATATTTAAAACTATTTTTTATTAATATTAGGGAACCTCCACGAAGCATCGTTTTACGGTTATAGCAGCTACCCACCATATAGTTCTCATAATTAATAAGCATTTGGTAATCCTTTAGCCAATGTTCAGTAAGACAAATAATGTCAAACTTACTATTTTCTAAAAACAATTCAATTTCTAATAATTTGCAAGACATTCCTTGGATATTTTGGTGGAATAATTTTAAGGTGTTATGCTGAGGCCCTTTTTTAGTAACTAATTGAGTGCAAGAATTAATAGTACCTTCTGTTGTCTCACTTTCTAGTTTAAATTCATATTAATATTTAGAGTGAGGCCGGAGACTCCCATGCCATCCTCAGACAACAAGACCCTATCACTAATAGACCCTAACTGAGGATTCACCACGGTGACAGATGGATCCTCCTCTGAGCAATATTTGTAAAGATTTCATTTAAAGTCACCTGTACATTAGTAGAATTACTAATAGTCGCAGTGTTAATAATAGTACTAAACTTAGACATACTATTTATGTCTGTGTGAATATTAAAAGCTAATAGCGAAGCTATTTTGTGTCTACATCTAATAGGTAGATACACCTTACCCCGTGTCGACTTAAGTTTACCAACAAGAGTGTTGATATCTAGGTATATAAGTCTGTCACTAAAGTGACCTGCCAGAAAATGTACATGGTTATTTAACATATGTATATAATTGTTTTTTCTACTACCCAAATTTTTAAAATAGGGAAAAGCACACAATATGATTTTACTACAGTTTAACTTCAACAACTCTGATACACAGTTAGTGATATCTTCCTTTTTTATCTTAGAACTATTACCAACACATATAGTAATGGTGGTACTAGGATCACAAACACTTTTTGTTACAGATGCCATAATCTGTTTGTAGGTTGACCCTGGCATACAATTGTTTTGGGTACAATAACTACACAATAACTACTGTTTACATGAAGCAACTGCCTATCTGACCTCCACAACCCAGTTAGTACTGGATAATACGATACCCCTTGGTAGGCCTGGTTGTCAGACTTCCTGAGCCTTTGATTAGAAAGAAAGAAAGAAAGAAAGAAAGAAAGAAAAAAAAAATATTTGACGTCAGTACATTAAGCACACACAATAATATTTTTTTTTAAAGTTACAAAGAGGACAAAAATACATAGTTTGTGCTGTGTGCCTCACGGCTGCGCCAAAAAGGTCCGATACCCACCGAGGTCGGATTACCTACTGTAACGACTGTCAAAGATCTATATAAGTGAGAGCCGGGACCAACAGCTTAAGAGCGCGTATCCCAAAAATTGGCAACGTTGCAAATAGCTGTCAAATATTTACATGTTTTTATTAATTTGGCAATTTTACTGTATGAAAATAAGAAATATGGCTGTGTAGTGCACTAAAAAATGAATATGAATTGCAATTAAAACCTTAAATTTGATGTTGTAAACGTTTCAGGTGTACAAAAGGCAGTTGGCCAGTTCCCAACTATTTTCTTTAGATTTAAAACTATATATTCGGTGTTACGATATTAATTATTGCATTCTAGGGAATGCAATAATCAATTATTTAGTGCACTACAGAGCCATGTTTCTTACTAGCTGACCCACGCAACTTTGTCTGCGTCACATAAAAGGAAAGGAAAAAAAATCCCCGTTTTTGCAACATTTTTCATTCCTGCTCCGCGCCTAATGGTCGTAGCGTGATGTTATATAGCCTTCCTCGATAAATGGACTTTCCAACACAAAACACAAAAAGATATTTTCAAATCGAACCAATAGATCCTGAGATTAGCGCGTTCAACCAAACAAACAAACAAACTCTTCTGCTTTATAATATTAGTATAGATTTTCATACAGTAAAATTGCCAAACTAATAAAAACATGTAAGTATTTGACAGCTATTTGCGACGTTCGTTCGTTGCGAACTTTTGGGATATGCACTCTTAAAGTGCTTTCCGAGGCTCAATGTGAGATGAGACAAGTAGTAACGCACACATACCGTCTAGTATCTCCTTCTTGATCTGGTTGAGTTGCTGCCTCATCTCGCGCATCATATCTTGCTTGAAGGCGTCCCACTCCGCGGCCGACACGCAGCCGCCATCGTTGCCGCCATTCACTTGCTGCAAGGAAATTTAATGGTGAAGTTATTGAAACTTGCTTCTAGACATCATCTAAATTTCTAAGGTATCCGTAAAATGGCCCAAGGAGTATGGCAATATTTAGTAGCCACTTGTTAACCGAATTCCAAAAGGATTTTTGACGTGACAACGTCTTATAATTCGATAGAGCCGGCTGCACGCACGAAAAAACATGACTCATGCGGCGTTACCTCGCTGATCGCTCTGAAGCGTTCCATGTAAGGCTTGAAGTGCAAGCGAGAGCGCGGAACGAGTGACAAAGAAGCACAATCGGCCTTTGCGTTCGGCAGCGTTCGACATCCGTCTCTCTCCTACTTGAGTGAGCGATGCGTCTGCGTGGACAGCTGCTATACTATACTACATTTACATGTTTTGATCGAGTATCAAGTGCAGTGAAAAATGAATGTGGTGTCAAAAAATGCTACCATTCCATCAGTATTTTCTTAAGATGTTGTCACGTTCAACTATCGTCAGTAAACCGACTTTACAGACAACCAGTTTTTTTTTTGATAAGGAGATTACTTCTTGCAGGACAATGCAGGCTTTTGCTCCATTTTTTTTATAAGGAATAAGGAATTTTTAAAGGGAATTTTGAAGTTACTTTACAACGAATGACTAAGCAAATTCGAAAATAAATGATTGTAGACCGCAACGACCTCTATCAGTTGACTGGATGCAGAAGATGAAACTAATACAGAGCACCTGTAACGGCATTAAAAAACTACTAAAGGGTGTAAAACACCTCTTAACGAAGCCGAAAGGAACTTGTTCTCCTCGTCATTGCGTTTTGTTCTAGACATACTTGGGAACCTTCTAGTTACGAAGATATTGGGGGTCAAAGTTCCAGCTTTTTGACAAGTTTTTTTTTTATACAAGATTTTATTGTGAGATTTTTACTACTCGATTGAAGTGAAAACTAACGCCTAAGTGGTGCTAGGCATGGGCAAAATATATCGATAAATCGAAATATCGACAGTTTTCAAAACACTTATCGATATTTTTTTTGCAACTTTGGTTTCGTGTCCATATCTGATAACTACTGGTTTGTTTAAACTGTATATAATTATTTAGGCTCAAGCATCAATAAAAATACTGTTTTCTTTTATTCTTTTTTACAAAGTTTGAAGTTTGGAATATGTATGAATAATCATACGAAAGCTGACGATATATCGATATTTTTCACTCGATAATTATCGATACTGTTTAAAAACATTGCTACGATAAATATCGTTACATTTTTTTTCACTTGCCCATCCCTATAAAGGGCTAGGCCGTTGCGGATCGGCTACGAGTGCGAGAGTTTTCAGTTCAATAAAACTGCGTATAACTTGATCTTACCTTAAGTATAGTCTCCTCGCTGGCGGATCCGAATCTTTTGCGCACGGAGCGCGGGGATTGCGGTTGCTGCTGAGCGTTCGACTCGGAGTTAGCTGCAAGGGATTATAGTGCTTATAGTAGAGGAGATAAATCTCTAGGTTAAGGTAGCTGCGATAGCTGGTTTGGCTTTAAAAAAATACTAGTAGATAAATAAACATGTATGCCAATTTTAAGTATGCATTAATAATACAACATTTCGGGTATAGCCAGGGACAGGAATAACATACAGAAATATTCCCATTTAAAATTCAACAAGAAACTAAAAACAAAAATAACATTGGTTATGCAGAATTTAACTTCAAAATATTGATTCCCCCCCCCACCCTCCTTAAACTCACATGCAAAACTTTGTAAGGTACATTCAAGCCTTCATGTCTCCTAATTCATGTTAGGGTTTCTGAAAAGTCTGTTTAACTTATGGGCTTGCCGTATTGATGGGCAATAGGCACGCCCATGTCCAATAGCTTCTATTTACATTAAGAGAAAGAAAAATCGTATGAGTAGTCGTAAAAACGTTATTTACTATTCTACCCTTTGTCTGTGATACCCGACCGGTCTGACGCCATTGTTTAGCTATTGTGTCTACTTCGCTAACAAATGTAGGTTTGGGAACGTTCAAGTATTACGTAAGCACTATTGGGGGGCAGGGGGGGTCATTGCTTTGCTTATTTTTGATGACATGGGGGTTGGGGGGTCTAGATTGTGATTTACTTTTTACACACATTGTCTATGCTTGAAAACAAAACGCTTATTCGGGGATTCCCACAAATAAAGAACTTGAAACTTACTTTAAAAGAGAAATGCATATACAAATGTTTACGTAAGCATGGGGGAGGGGAGGAGGGGGTAAGAGCTTTGCTTACTTTTGCTGACAAAGGGGAGGGGGCGGGTAAATAATCCGCTTTTGATTACTGGAACGGCCCCTTTATAATAGTTTGAGTTTTGCATTCGTCAATTCCCTGGTTATACCGACTAAATAAGATCTAGTAGCAAATGATAGAAGCGCTGCGACTCACAAGCGTTGCCATTACATGCGGCCGGCAGTCGGTGCGGGAGGGTCGCGGAGCGCTCCCACGTCTTCATAGGAGTGTTGTTCACTGAGTTGTCCGTTGATGACTCCTGAACAAACAGATATACATTGTGTAATAAATAATAATAATAGTAATAATAAATAAATTATTTTTAGGATCCTGGTAGGAGCAAAATGTTTTTGTGATGAGCATGGACATTTGTTTCCGATCTAGTGCCACACTAAGCAAAGCTTTTGTCGTGGACCAGATAGTTAATATACTACATATATCTACTTTTTGTTTGTAAATATATACTTTTTATACATATAAACATCCATGACTCGGAAACAAACGTCCATGCTCATCACACAAAACATTTGCTTCTACCGGGGTGCAAACTCGGGACCCAGAGAACGTAAGGCAGCCGCACTACTGCTCTGTCATTCGGGTCGTCAAAAATCAATTAAAATCTTATTCACCTCAGCCCTGTCGAGATGCGCCCGACGTCTTGCTAGTGTGCGCGCCATCTCGTTCATCATGCACGACAGGGTGGCGCCGGGTCGCACAGACCCACCAGAAGATGATGACGAGCCCGAGTGCTCCTGTCCACCCGGAGGGGATGCTGCTTCTGCGCTTGTCTGACCGCTCGACTGACCGTTTGTTGCTTGCTGGAGGGGGAAAAGGTACGTTTATTTTTATTCAAAATCAAAATCAAAGCATTTATTTCAAGTAGGCCAGTTACAGGCACTTTTGAATTGTCGAAACAAAAATGAACATTTAAAGTAGCTACAGTCCCAGTCACAAGACATAAAAACTGTGAAAGTACTGTAGTTGCCCATTCCCTAGCGTAGATCTCTATGGAGAAGAACGGGCAAGAAACTCCATGGACACTCTTTTAAATCAAAATATTGTTACAAAGTCTTATTTTATTTATTAGGGACTAAAAAAACAGTTACATGTTCAGGTTTAAAATTATGAGTTCTTAAATAGATAGGTAAACATGTAACCCACGCCATGGTCCACGGATGTATAAATTCGGAAAAGTTTTGGATTAGAATGGTCCAAGCCATTATTCTGCAAACTTTTTATAGCGAATTAGCTAAATATTGAAAACGTTGACGTTTCAACACTCTGAAGCAACACCTTCATAAAAACACCCCCCCTCGAAGTCAACCTACCTTGGCTTGTCTTTTCAGCCTCGCTTGCTGTAACTGCGCAGCTAGGCCGGACACGTCCTGCGGGGGCGCGGGCGCAGGCGGCGGGGGCGGGGGCGGCGGTGACGTCACGGGCGCAGACAGCGCCGGGGCCGGCACGGTGGGGCCGGCGGTGGCCATGGGGCCGGTCGCGTACACGGTGGCGGGGGCCGCGGGGGCACCGGACGGGGGCGGCGGGGGCGGAGGCGGGCCCGACGATGTCACTGCTTGCGGCACCACGGCTTGCGTCTGCTAAGGTGTTTACATTTTCCGCTCAGTCGCTTAGTTTAACTAAGCGACTGAGCGGAAAATATAAATCTGCTCTACGACTTTATTTAAAAGAAATTACAAAACTTTCATTCATACGTTATGTACACGAACGAACCTTTGGCGTTCCTTGGTTTTCTTATCTAAATAAAACAATTGTTTACAATTTCCTGTACTGTGACTTTCCTATTTTTAATGTATTTTCAGTAGGTACTATGTAACACACATAAACATAAATACATACTATTTACAAAAATAAAAAAACAAAATGCAACTTTCCATACATACACGCCCATACCAATATTATTTACAATATAATACACAATTGCAACATTCCATGCATACCCACATTCATACCAACAACATTTTCAAAAATTATTTAAAAACAATATTCCATACACACATACCAAAACTATTTACAATACAATACAATACACAAATACTACATTTCATACCCACGCACCAAAACTATTTACATTAAACGAAACCACACAATCATCCACAACCACACGTCAACCAACACTTGCTAATAACCAAAGAGTAAATCTAATAAAGTTCATAACACTCCACTCATGGGTCATGGTGTCGCCGTGTCTTCATCAACTGCTGACGACACAATTATCAGCAGTCTTGTAGGATTTTGTGAAGAGTTGGCACCGCTTGCTAATACTCCGCAGGTCTTTGGCATTGTATCAGACGAAGGTTTGTTCTCAGCGAGCTGGTAACATCGTACCGTAAAAAGTCTTCCTTCAGATATTTTGGCTCTAGCAGCACAGCCACGGAAGTAACTCCTTAGATGTTGGCTCTTTCACTCTACCCACGAGGTGTTCTTCAGACTTGGCGACGGAAGCAGTACCATCTGTTCCTCCAATGAAGTTTTCCAGTGATACTGATCCATGCATGTTGGTCGGTGAAGTTCCATTCATACCAAATCAAACTCCTTACACACGGGAACTTAAAAGTGATTGTCGTCATGTGATTGTCATCTTGTGATAGAAGATTGCTCAGTAGCGGTTGAAAACTTGGTTTTCTTGTTGATGAAGCTCATACGCTCGCAGATGCACTCCAAACTTAGTCTTAAGAACTAAAGATACAGGACTGCTTATGGCTAACTTAAAAAAGACCCGACTACGAAAATCGTGATAAACGAGCGCGCAAATAAATTGAAATGATATTTTATATATCAAAAGCTTTGGGACAGCATATATCAATATATATATGAACCATCTTCTCCCTTCCTCTCTCCCCCCGGTTTTGAGCCAGGGTCTGACCAAATCGCCGAACGTTCTAAAATTAAGGGGGTAATTCGTAGTCGAGTGAAATTAAAAACTAACCATTGGTGGTGGTTGAGGGGCTGCAGGCGGCGTTGGCGGCGCTAGGGGACCCTGAGGAAGGAAGGTGTTACGTAAGCATTGTGATGAGGTCTTCTTCTATCTTACTAATAGAAAGAGGTCTGTCGTCAATGTCTTTGTATTGAGTTCGGAAATGCTTCTGAAGATTTCAGGGTCCGGAAATTGAACAGCAAAATATGATACATTTTAGAATATGGATGCAGGTGTCATCAAAGGTACACGATAAATGGCAGACTGGAATATATTATGAGAGCAGGTGTCCATGGGCGGCAGTGACTGAATAACATCAGGTTTAACCAGTTTGCCAATGACATAAAAATCGAAATCACAATTGATGAAGTCTCCGAAGAAAAAAAAACATGTATGGGGACAACCTGGTCAGCCGTAGACCTCTATGGACAGTGGTAGCTGATAAAGTACTTACGTTAGCAGGTGGCGGAAGGTTTTGATGCGGTGGTACAGGGGGCGGCGCGGGCGCTCCGGTCGCGGCGGCCGATAACAACATGTTCGGAGGCATCGGTGCGCTAGACAATATGGATACAGTTATGACAAATTTTAATTAAACCGGATGACAGAGAGCCTTTTGATAACTCATCATCATCCAAATTCATCCACAGCTAGGTTTTGGCCTCTCTTTACTAATGCCAATCTCTTAAGTCCTGTTGTTGACTATAGTTCAAATTATAGTGACTACCGTCAGTAAATGCTCGATATAAATCACTAACTTAACCATTTTTATACAACGCAACGTTCAGGTTAGTCTCCAGTCTACAAGTGGCTGAAGTAGAAAAAATAAACAATGGTTCTAAAGTAGTTTGTGAGAACGAAAGAAAGAAGCTAAGAAGAAACTCAAACATAACGGTCTCATTAAACAGATCGATATCACTGGTTCTACTACTAAGTAAAACTCTTCTTGGCCTGTTATATGTAACATCATCATTACCATTTGTCGCCTTGTTCCACCCATTGCTGAGGATAAAGCTCCTCCCCTGTGCCCCATCACTACTCTGCATGTTTTTTTTTTTAATAAGTAAATATAAATATCGCTGAACATTACACACACCGCCATCTAGTGCCACACTAAGCAACGAGCATATGTTACTTGTACTCCTAGAGCCTGTTGAAGATCTAGTCATAATTTCTTACCTATTAGTGCGATGATGCCCAGGCGTGGGTTGGCTGGGCTGATGTGGCAATGTGTGGTGGACGCCGTGCGGGGGTGGCGCGGGAGGGGTCGGCTGTTGCGGCTGCTGCTGCAAGAGTACCGTTGTTTTGCAGATATGGTAACAAATGGTGTGATAGAAAGAGCATGGGGAGCATGGTAAAGCAAAAGAGTTGTTCCAAAAGGAGTGAATTAAAAAGTCGGGTGCCAAAAAATTAACGAGTTCAAGAATATAAATACACTTACACGAATTGAAGAGGATGAGTACAAGTGCATTGTGCAGATTTGTGCATAAGAAGTAGAGAATGGATGTAAATGGGAATGAATGTGAAGAAGTGCAACCAAATGGTTGCATTGAAAATGTTGGTTGCAACTGTTGCAAGTGAATGCAGCCGAGAAAATCGACTGTAAGTCTATGAGCCTGGGTAAATGGTTGAAAGTGTAAAATTGCACGGTAAACGAGTCAAGCAGAATGGATGTAAGAAAATGGGTGTATGTGAATGAGCTGTAAGGTAAAGAGTTAAAAATAATGATTATAAATGTGGGATAATATTGGGAAAGGGTGAAGATACATTTAAGTCCACAACACAACACACAGGAACATATTATTAAATTTATTCAAACACGAACTGAGAAGTTCCTAGAAAGAAATACAGAAAAGACTATGATTATTTTCTAGGAAAATTTCCTAAGAAAGATATGAAGAAAATGCCACTTTTTCTTTATGGGGTTTTGATTTCCGCACTTAGTGGTGGTCCGCACCAATGGACCATTGTGCGTGTCATGGTGGCCGTTACTTCAACCAGACCACCTCTCTCCAGAAGCCGATCAAAGTTCCTGGTCTTCTCTGGGCATCCCGCAAGTGATCTCGGTGTTCCAAGGTTCTTCCCGCGAATTTGGGTAACGCCGGTGCACTCAAGGAGCACATGCGCCACCGACAATGACACTTCACCGTTGTAAGCTGTGATGTTAATGATGATGACTTACCTGGTGATGATGATGGGGCGCGTGGTACTGGCTCGGGGCCGCGTGGTATTGTGGCTGTTGGTGGTTGTGGGGGGCGTGGTATTGGGGTTGTTGGAATATCGCCGCGTCCTCACGAGTCATTGTTCTGTTCAGATAATTAGGTGTTAAGATTGTTGTACTTGAGGGCCAAAAATTGTGATGGTGATCTTAATACTAAAATGAATGATCATGAGAGTTTTATTGTTGGCACAAGTCACAAGTCTTACTACACTACGATCCGTACTATTAACGCAAAGGGTTTAAGCCAATCCACAGTGGTCCGTTAGAATGAGGTAGGTACCTAGGCACCATTATAGTCATGCTGGAACTTGACAGTTATGAAAAGTCTCAGTGTAAGAGACTGATAATCAAAGTGATTTTGGAGATAGTCACAACCTTAGCTGATAATGATGCATATGATGACAACATGCACGCCCGTATCGCCCTCAAATTCGGCAGATGGGGTTTGCTATACCCATATTTTGCCGCTCAAATCCCATTCAAAAGGGGGGGACTCAAGCTGGAGTCCCATGTAAGAGGGGGCGACTCCGATGAACTTATGACATATTACCTGTACCCCATATCTTCGTCGTAGGTGTGCGCGTTGTTGTGTCCGTTGTAGGGGACCGGTGGGTTGGGCGGCTGCGGCGGGGCCGGCGCTGAGTTACCCGCGGGTTTGTTGGCCAGGATCTAGATAGAGATGAAGATGTTGATAGAATTGCTAGGACGTATCTTCTACCAGAGGTTTTGTTAAAGCTTGAAGTTGAAAGGCTACTTTAGCACTGATGACAATGCGCAGTCAAACTATTTCCACAGATCCGTTCCTGCCGGCGTGACAGTACACATATGCCTTTAACGTTCCAGTATTTTCATTTTAATTACCCCCAATGATCTATTTTATTTAATCATCTATTCTATTAACTCCAGATTAAAGTCCAATTCTTACAAAAAGCTAATACTATTCCTACCACTTCTCCCATTCCTACCACTTCCCACAGATTACAGATACTACACTCCATGTACTTACACGCGCTAATCACCTACCGAGCGCCGGCGGCAACCGGTAACCCATAGCGCAGTGGGTTGTCAACAGCCGCGCGGCGCGCACGTACCTACGCATATTCCCCAAAGATAACTTATTAAAACTATTTGACCGATTTCGAATATTCTCTACGTTAACAATCGGGAATTTAAAGAAGGGAAAAAAAATATTAATCATTACGTCAAAATAAAACACCTCCATGCAATTTTTTTTAACAATTCTTTTTTATATATTCCGTTAAAATAATTATAAATTCTGATACATTTTAAACATGTTTTATTTTATAACCTTTACTAAAAATCCCTACTAAAATCTTCGTCGACAGAGGCAGCCCTAGCAATCCGCAATATCTACGCGACTGCGCGATCTACAAAGCAAAACCCACTTGACGTTTGTAAGGTGAGGTACATTTTTGTTTGCAGCGTCTATTGACTTAAAAGTGTAGGCTATTATAGCGGTAGGTATTGAACATTTTGTATGGAGTGAGTTATCTGTCATCTGTGCCATTTCTCCCTGTATCCTCAAATCACGTCAGTTTATTAACCTAATAAAGAAAATCTTCTCAAAGACTTACCTCTAGGGTATGCATCATAGCCCTGGCGAAACTGTCGGCGTCTTCTCTGCATGAGAAGTTGAGGCCGTAGACGTGTCTCGCATCCCGCCATTGGTGGAATGTAGCGGTCGCTTGGTTGTACTTGAGGCCTCGGACGATTCCACAGTTTATCACCACCTAGGAAAGGAATATCATGTCAGGGATATGCTGTAGGTACAACATTTGAGTTCTCCGAGGGCTTGGATATGGTCCCATTCATACTCATACATTTTATGACGGATATGCACAGGGTCTTCTCGCTTTATATTTACTAAGCTGCTGCTGAAAAAACGATTTCTTATAGAAATTGCAGTATCTGAAAATTATAAATGCCCATAACTCAAATTCCGACGGTCATCATCGTCAGCCTGTACCCACCCTATAGCCGTCTACTCGGTCTACTACAAGATATATGTAGGTCTTTCCGTTTCCAATCGCTGATTACTCTGACCCTTGGCTCTTAATTCCTATCCAGCTGTTGCTAACCACGATGCGAAGATCATCGCTCCACTCCGTGTTCTCTAAGCGGTCCTACTACCTCGATAACGAGTCCTCTATTAAAGGATAACGCACGCTAGACCGTGCCGGGTCCGAGTGCCAAGTGTCGGTCATAGCACAATTCATTGTCCGTTGCTCGGTAGCGCCTCGAAAGCGTGAGTGTGTCCAAACAAAATTCCACGGTCGACACTCGGGTCGGATCCGGCACGGACTAGTCTGCGTCATCTTGAAGTCTTAGTAGAAGCTGACTTTCTATAAAAACATGAAACTCAAGCAGATACTCCACTAACCTCGTGATCATTCAACTTCCTCCCGACAACTCGGAAGGTATTGTGTTGCGTGTGGTGATAAATGTGGACTTTGGACAGTCCGGAACTGGAGCCTGAAGGCACCCAGCGCTTAAGCCCGTCATCGTACACCATCACGGAAGCCCGGGCGCTGCTTATTGATTGTTCACTGTGGAAGAAAACCGGTGGTTATTAAAGGGAAGACTTCTTAGTAAGTTAATGTGAGGATTACAGGTTGGAGGTCTCAGGCTATTGGAAGAGATGAGACCTTGTCATAACATCCGCCGCACGTCATCAGCATCACACTCGCATTCGCTCACGATACTGCGATCACGTGGCACAATACCCAGTTTCAACCAAAGCGGAAAACGGGAAAGACGAGAGATGCGATGAAGACTTCAACCAATGTGATTGGTCGAATCTTGCACATCTCTCCACTCCGCTCTTCTCCGCTTTGGTGGAACCCTTAATATGGCCTTAATATGGTCGACACGTGAGCATCCGCATCCCGGCCTACCCATAAATTTTGCACGATATGTGTTGAAGGCGACCCGTTTGTGTGTTTATTCCCCAAATCCAAAGAGGTTACGAAATTAAGTCAATACAAAGATCTTTGTTTGCATAGAAATAAACGATTTGATTCGACATAAAAAAAAGGTTTTTCTTTTTTAATATCAGAGCCTTGTCAGCTCCAAAAAGCCGCATAAGACAACATTAATTAAATCGTAAAAGTACTAATTAAAACCCAGTCTTTCAGCGTTAGTAAGTAATTAATATTTCCACACGAAAACATCTCTTCATCTTATTATATATCCTTTTGAGTGGGTAAACTCAACGGCTGTTTTTGAAACATCGCAATCCGTCACGTATATTTGTTACGTAAAACTCCGTAGTTACATAAAAGCGTTGCTACCTACGCAAGTCCTACGTGTTTTCGTACCTAGATAAAGGGCAGTCTGTTTTATTATATAAACTACATAATTATGTAGCCATATGCGGTGTTATGAAGGAGAATTTATTCCAGTTAGGCCCTGTGAGCTTAATCGTAAACATAAGTGATGTTTAACATAGCAGTTGAATTGTTGGTGCGCTGTGCGCATATGACTTCCTCAAAATAAAAGCTGTCATTGAATGTGTCTTCTGCATAGAGTAATGACAAAACAGAGGTGTCAAGTCAATAAAGGACAAATACAATGAAATCCTTTGTAAACCTATAAGGTTACATTTCTGAAACCGACACACAGCTACAGTCAGCCATGTACAAATTTTAATTTAAAAGGCAAAACCGCAGGAAATCAATAAAATTATCCTGTTAGGTATAAATAGTCCGGATAATTGAAGCGGCCATAATTGGCAATATAGCGTTTACATGAGTATTCATTGTCCGCTTTTCTAATAAATCCGATCAAAATTCTCTGAAATGACTATCACTTCCAAGACCGCTGCTTCGATTACTTCACAAATCCATTTTTGCATGTCCAAAAGCAACGTTTTTCGAGCACCAAACCACTTTTGGGTAAGACTGGAAGCCGACCATAAATTAAAGAAAGGCCATCACGATCTTTACCAAAACCGCTCAGTTACGTAAGAGATTTCGCCGAGAACGGACGTGTGGGCTGATTGCTTCAGAAGGTCACAGCGGTAAAATGAAACGTCTTTTTCTTAACACCGGGTGTAAGTAGGAGGTACTTAACCTAAATAATGCGCTTGCATTCAAATTGATGTAGTAAAGTAAGTATATTATGGTTGTTTATGTAATAGCATAGGCGGGCCGATAAAGGCCCGCATTTTTAGTTAAAGTTAAGAGTTGATAAGAACCCCCGGTTTCCGAAAGCCCGAGCAAGACTCTGATTAGATACTGGTAATTCTAATGTTTTTAACTAAATTAACTATTGAGACCAATCGACTACTACAAAACGACCAATGAAATATCCAATTTCCAAAAATATCATGATCGAAGACAAGTCTTTCAGAAATATATCGTATTTTAAAAGGACACGTCTTTCCCCTCCAAACAGACTTAGATCCATGTTCACCAAAAAGATGACGGTCTAATTATCTAAAAACAGCTGTTTAAAACACATTTTTGTATGGGAACATGTCACAGTGACAGCTGTTTTTAGATAATCAGACCGTTATCTTTTCGTTGAACATGGACCTTAGGGTCGGTTTTGAAATGCATGCGACTATTAACATAAAACAATTTAACCTAAGTCAAGCAAGGTACAGATTCCCAAAAAACGAACGAGATATTAGAAACCAAATCAAAACAACTCAAGTATGAACGCATGGAACTGCGTCTCATGACATAACAAATCAATTTCCGCCCACCTATGTATACAGAAGATACATCTATATATTCAATCCCAGACGGTTCAATATTTCGACATAGCTATGCATAGGATCAATTGACTACAGTACCTAATTTCAATCGCTTCAAGAATATATACTTCAGAATCAGAATACCCGTGCCGTGACTTTTTCTTAAATGTTATAGCACCACGAGGAAAGGGCCTTTTGGCTTTGTACAGGACCAATTTCGTTTGTTTTCTTTTTGTATGTCACCGTAAAATTATCAAACACGTAATATTGTAATATCTCTAGCGATATTGTAAACACTCGAATTATGGTCAAAAATGAACATACTGCTTACAATAAAACGCATTATTTTTCGTGAAATGCATGCGATGGTAGTCAACTCACGCGGTGTGGAGAGAAGTAGGGGTCCCCCTTGCCCAGTGGTACCATTCTCATGAAAAGATACTATACCATTCCTGAAAAATATCGATTAATATAACCTAACCTTAAAACACTTTATATTCCCCTAAAAAGCGTAGTCGACGGAGCCCCGCTTCGCGGGCCCCTATTTCCGAGTGCAGGGTTTAAAGGAACTACTACTACTAACTAACCTAACGTATGTTCAGTTGACAATAAATCGAGAGTTTACAATATCGCTAGAGAAAAACACGTTATATTGTAATAAAACGTGTTTGACAATTTTACGGTGACATAAATAACCAAATTAAACACAAAGGATAACTAAAATGCCTACCTATAATATTGCAGAAGTTGTAGACTTTATAGTCATGTGTATGAGTGAGTATGTTTCATGAGTGAAAGAAGTATCAGTCGTAGACGCAGATGTATGAGTGAGGGGGGAGGCTTTGTGGGGTAAGTGATGCAAGAGTTGCTTGTTGTAGATTGTAAAGCGAGTAGGAGGAAAAAGGGCCCTTGTCTCTAACCATTTGGAGTCGGCGCAAAACGTTTTCTTCTTCCATTCTCCCCTCCTTCTCTCTCATACAATCCATCCCACCTTTCTTTTAAAGTAAGCTCTAATGTTGAGCAGTAGTTTATCAAATCACAACAAATCTCCTACCAAAGCCAATCGATTTCCGCCCACCTATGCGAAGTATACATCCATCGATTTCACCAGACGATTCAATATTCCGACATAAGCACAGACACAGGTATGGTACAGCAAACCCCAGCTTCCCCCTGTCTGTCTGGCGGCTTAATTACTGAGAGCCAATCGGAACATAGGTGAAACATCAAACAAAAGGATTTTATTGTAATTTGATCCGTCTGACTATCAGGGTGGTTGTTTAATTAAGTCTGTATGGGATTTAGTGGAGCAGTGTGTTTGGTTTGCACTGCAATGAAGGTGCATTTGGTGGCTTTTCAACGGACTTCCAAAAAGAGGAGGTTCTCAATTCGACTGTTTTTTTTCCCACAACCCGTAGTAGATACAGATTACTTCGTTTTCACTTTTATCGGCAGTCTCCAGACTGCCTATGGGTTTTTTTTTATAAACTTGTTTACTGGGTGCGTTGATTACAATTAAAGGAAACTGGTTTTTAGGGTTCCGTAGCCAAATGGCAAAAACGGAACCCTTACAGATTCGTCATGTCTGTCTGTCCGTCCGTATGTCACAGCCACTTTTTTCCGAAACCATAAGAACTATGCTGTTGAAATTTGTTTTTTTATTTCAGTGGCCCCATCAATTACAGGGTATTTTTTTTAACTACAAAGAAACCGAATTATATTTTTCATTCCTGATGAAACGTTAACAATAGTTGCACATGCCCAGGACCAAATGTTTTCTTTTTTAATATTTATAAATGGTTTGGAAAATATTCCAAAAATGTTCAGAATCATAACTTAACACTTAACAGCCAGACAAAAACCTAGTTGTACTTTAGGTTCGGTTTCTCAACATGGCGATAATACCAGTTACATTCAACGGATTGAAATGACATTACGACAGTTACTACTAAAATAACTTTAAATACTGCAACACTCACGTGTTAATTTTAACGCCACTTTGGAATATTAATTTGGTAAAATAAGTGCGAAAACATTTTCGCATTCGTGTAAAATTTTCACAGTAATTAACTACGAGTATTTTGTTCTGATTTTTATTATTTGTAGTTTCTTTACGATTTTGCTAGGTTTTTTGTGGGTCCACCCTTTATAGCAGAACTTTTTATGTCATAATATTATTTTGCATACCAGCTGATGGCATAAACTTCATTTCGCAGAAAATAGTTTGGCAGATACTCATTTATCATAGGTTCATACTCATAATTTTGTAAGCCTGAATCATCTTCAGGCATACATTTCATATGCATAAGATTCAAAAGTAGAACCATCTTATCGCAGAAAGTTCAGTCAGAATCATCTATTGGCATAATTTTCATATCGATAGTCTTTAAAGGCAGAACTATCATATCTCAGAAAGTTTACAGTTAGAATTATTGTTTCGCATACATTTCATATGCATAATAATGGAAAGACTCATCTATCATATCACAGAAAATTCATAAAATCAGTTGATTGT
This sequence comes from Xestia c-nigrum, assembly GCA_916618015.1. NCBI lineage: Eukaryota > Metazoa > Arthropoda > Insecta > Lepidoptera > Noctuidae > Xestia > Xestia c-nigrum. The sequence continues at coordinate 3,521,425 of OU745269.1, read as the reverse complement.
GAACACTTGGTTTTTATTTCCCTGTAAAAAGCAGGCAAACAAGCATATTATATCGTGCATGTATACAAGCTAGCATGAAGCAGGCATGCAGCACGCAGCATGCAAGCAAGCATGCAGCAGGCATGTAAACATCTGAACATGCATATACCATGCATACAGCATGCATGCAAACAAGCATGCAGCAATCATGTAGCATGCAAGCAAGCATGCAACATGCAGCAGGCATGGTTTCTGTCACGGCTCCGGCGCTGCGGGGCTACGGCGGTCCCACGCGAGCTGTTCGTCGCAGATGGGTTTAACGCTCACCACCGCAGCTTCGGCTTGCTGGCCGGCTTCGCCGGCCAACCTCAGCCGCGGCGGCGAGTGTTACAACCACCTGCTCCTCAACTCGCGGCCCGCCTCGCCCCTCCGCGCCTACGCGATTTTAAATTACACTCTTGGGGTAGGGCAAACAAGACTACGTGGAGTCGGTTTTGGAGCGATTCTTTTCTGTCACTAACTTTTCTAGCACAACATATTTACTTTTTAAGATAATATTTTAATTTTAAATTAAGGTTAAAAATGCTATTTTGTGGCATTGAAAAATGGCAATACTGCCAAATAAAATTATTCCAAATGAAATTCTGCAATCTTCATAGTATGCCAAGTGAAATTATATCAAATAATCGTCGTTCTAAATAAACATTATTCTAAACGAAATTATGCGAAATATGAACAATGCCAAAGGTAAATTATGCCAAATAAAATTCTGCTATCTAAAAGTATGCCATTCCAAATTCGGACATACACACATTCAGCCAAACAATAAGTATATTTAAAAAAAAATATGCCTTTGATATATTCGTTTAAAGAAAATTATGCCAAGTGTGTTATGCTAAATGAATTTCGGAGCAGCAAGATTCTGCCAGATAGATGGAACCCGTTTTTTGTTACATAATAACAGCCGCTTGGGCCGATCTTGACGTTCAGGCGTGCTTGCCTAGGTTGGTCTGTGGATGGGTGACCACCCTGACATACCAGGTTTCCTCCGTGCCTCGGAAAGCACGTTAAGCCGTGGGTCCCGGGTGTCATTCATAGATCTTTTACAGTCGTTACAGGTAGTCAGTGGCCCAAAAAGTCTGACAACCAGTCTTACCAAGGGGTATCGTATTGCCCACTACTAAATGGGTTGTGGAGGTCACATAGGCAGTCGCTCTATGTAAAATAATGGTGTTCAGCTGCTGCTGGTTAGACTGGAAGCTGACCCAACAAAAGGTTAGGCAGATGATGATGACCGCATCATTCTGTGGTCCGCTAGGTATTAAGTAGGCCGTATGAAATATCAGGTTGTACATTTTTGTTCGTATTGGTTGCATCAAGCTTTTGTCAATACACATTAGTAAATACGCGTTGAACTATTTGTTAGTTTCTTTTTTATATAATTAGTAAGTTATTGTTTTCTTCAATATTTCGTGATCACCAGTTTTAGCTATCTAGATCCCGGACCGAACAAGCTAGAATGAAAAAAAAAATATTGCAACTACGATGCGCGCGCCATTTTGAAGCGTTGCACGTTGTGAAATTTGACCAGAAGCGCGCGTGCTATCCTGATTTCGAAGCTCGCTCTTCCGCCGACATTTTGAAGAGTTGTGGAAATATGCTCAGAAGCGCGCGAATAACACCACCGAAGCTCACACTATGTACGAACAAAGACTATCCTTACTACGATACGCGCGCATCCGCCGACATTTTGAAGCATTGTGGAAAGTAGGCTAGAAGCGCTAGCATAACGCCACCGAAGCTCACATTATCAGCATCCGCAACTCGCCCCTCTACCGCCAGCGCCCGCCGCGCCTCTACCGGCCAGGGCGCAAACTGACTCTAGTGCCCCACCCCCCTGATAACGCCGCTGCCCGCCGCAACCGACGACAGCGCCAACTGATACGCACTGTAACGCCACGTGACACTCTTGAACAAAGAAATTTGAAACAACCTGTATGAAATTGTTTGAACTTTAGTAGTTTATTTAAGTCATTCTAAAGTTTCCTCAGAATTCGAATATTCAACCGGACTCATAAAAAACAGATAGAGAGACTCACAGATGCGCGTGAAGGATAATCTGTCTGCAACGTCCATGAAGTACTACACCGCCGCCATTTTGTGTGCAGCGAACCGGTGACCATCTTTTCTCTTTCAGCGAAAACACCACAAATTGAAAACTAATTATTTTATTGTTCGCGAAAAAAATCAGTCCTTAGTTCGTATTGGACTCCGTCGTCTTGGACTACACAGAGATTCTTCAAAGGATATCGCCGATTTTTTTGAAAACGTTTTAAACGGATTCACGACACAAAAATGCACCGATGAAAACGACAGCAATGAATTCCTTGAATACGGCATTGCAAGAATTAAGATTTTTTCGGATACTATCTGAAACGACTGCCAGCTCCCACGACCCGGGCTAGAGTGACGATTGCCCGGGCTAACCAGCTCGGCACACCCTAGCTCGATCACAGAATGTCCCGATTTCGACGCAAGCACAGATGCGCGCGCATCGTAATCGGGCCGTTAAGGTCAACGGCGAGGAAGCACGGCCGCCATTTTAAAATTGTTCCTACACTCACATTTGCACTACTCACAAGCATTAAAAAGTCATGGAAAAGTGGTTCCAAATAGATTAGGAAAATCATCACTTCAGTTGCACGAATATGGTACTCCTACTTGGTGACGACCGTTATATTCGAAGCACGCGGTCGACAATTTGAACTGCTAAGGAAGTAGGGGAACAAAGAAACTTTCAGATCGGATGCGCGCGCATGCCACACCCACTTATTTCTGAGCAGCACGCGGCACACCCGTTTCCATCGCAACCATTTCTCAGAATTCTAGTCATGGTGGTACTCGTGATGCAGCTGCGCTCTAAAGAATTGTTAGAATAAAGTGTTCGAAGTGAATTATCAAGTGACACATTCTTCATTTAAACTATTGAAGAATCTAACGAAATTCTGATACGCGTGTATGATGAAATGGTCTAGTTGAAGATAAGTTTGCCTCAATCGTATTCAATCAGTCTTATGATTTGGGTGCCACGCAACAAATCAAAGTTGGGCGCAACGCAAGTAAATTATAAAATGAAACACGAAAAATCGAAGCTTGGAAGCTGCAAATTAAGTGGTTAGGCAAGCAATACATAATGGCCACCACATACACACCCGGTGGAAGCTTAAAGGTTTTTCCCAGGATATAAAATATATCAATCATCGGCCTGTATGGTCTGCTCTAAAATAATTAATAGAAAACACCAAGAACAAACCAGCAGGAGTGAGCAGGACAGTAAGCTTTATCGAGCCGGACTTCCCCCTCCCCCAAATCCGCATCTCGCCCCTCTACCGCCAGCGCCCGCCGCGCCTCTACCGTCCAAATCGCAAAATCACTCTTTTCTAACTAATTTTAGCAGTAGGTACTTACATTGAAGCCATTCTAAAGTTTCCGCATAATTAGAATACCCAACCGGACACATAAAAAGACTCACTCACAGATGTTTGTGAAGGACAATCCGTCTGCACCGTCCACGAAGTACTTCACCACCGCCATTTTGTGTTCAGCAAACCGGCGACCCACTTTACTCGAGGTGAAAATCAATTGCTTAAATATTGGCGAAAAAAAACCAATTCTTAGTTCGTATTGGCCTCCGCCATCTTGGTTAAACGGAGATTTTTAAGAGAATATCACCTATGTTTTCAAAACTTTTTTAAAGCCTTTTTTAACTCCACGCATAACGGATTCAGCGGATCCACGATATACAAAAATACACCGAAAAAAAATACAAAAGCAATGAATTCCTTCACAGTATACGGACTTAGTATCCATTGCCAGAATTCCTTCACAGTATCCATTGCAAGAAATAAATTTGTTTCGGGTAGGTACTATCTCAAACGATTGCCAGCTCCCACGATCCGGGCTAGAGTGACCATTGCCCGGGCTAACCAGCTCGGCGCTCCCCAGCACAAATTAAGAACAGCCCGATTTCGGTGCGCAGCGGCGAGCAAGCAATGGTGAGGGACGAGGACGCACGACCGCCATTTTAAAACTGTTCTAACTGTTCTATTCTGTTTGTTGTGGCACATGTAGGAACATTTGCCTGCATCAATAAGGCTCTAATTACAAGCATTCAAACGTCTAGGAAAATGGGCTTCCAAATTGATTCACGTATCCCAAGATTCCCAAGTTCATTTGCACAAAAAAAAATTCAGTTGCGCGGGTATGGCATTCCTAATTGGTGACGACCGTTATATTCGAAGCACGTGGTCGACAATTTGAACTGCTAAGGAAGTAGGGGAACAAAGAAACCTTCAGTTCAGATGCGCGCGCATGCCACACCCACTTATTTCTGCGCAGCACGCGGCTCACCCGTTTCCATCGCAACCATTTCTCAGAATTCTAGTCGTGGTGGTACTCGCGATGCAGCTGCGCTCTAAAGAATTTTTAGACTAAAGTGTTCGAAGTGAATTATCAAGTGACGCATCCGTCATTTAAACTATTGAAGAGTGCCAAAAGAAATTCTAATACGCGTGTGTGATGAAATGGCGTAGTTGAAGATGAGTTTGCCTCAATCATATTCAATCAACCTTATTGGCGCCCAACAAATCAAAGTTAGGCGCAGGTTAAATTATAAAATGAAACGGGAAAAATCAAAGTTTGGAAGCTGCAGATTAAGCGATTAAGCAAGAAATACGTACTGACCACCACATACACGCCCGGAGGAAGTTCACAGGTCTTTTCCCACGATCAAAAATATATCACCAGCATAAACACTCACTATCACTATCTCGTTTTCTACTTCTCACAAATATATGAGGATTAATACAATAAAACAGGTAGCATTTTTTCTCTTTCATATTTAATGCTCACGTTAAAATGCTTTTGCGTAATAACTCTGTTTTCAGTAAGAAAACCCCTATTTAAATCTATCTTAATTAGCTTTTCCATTTGTAACTGCCTCAAACTATTATCAAGTTCTTTGAATTCGTCTTTGTCTTTGCCCACAGATTTAATCGCTGCACATGGCCATAGCGGATTGCTTTTATTTTAGTTCGCTTTGCCCAAGCGACTGTCATTTTGCTTCTTTTTGTTCAAACTTTTGTCCCGTAATATTATGTCCCCCGCATTAGCAAAGACTAATGTAATCGCAATTTAATCGCTGCAGCTGATTTAATCGCATATAAACAGCTGCTAGGTTTAACGTTTACAACATTTGAATTTAGCTTCTTGTATCACAATTTGTGTCTATTGTTTAGTCAAGTGCAGGAAGTTATTATAAAAATATCAGTCACTGCAGATGCTATATATTTCCGAATAATCTCCCTTCTCTTTCTGTTTACAGCATTACCAATGTCCTTAATTGGATCTCGCCCCGGTCAATATTGGACATGCGCAGTACAGGTGCCGCTATTTTGGAAATCATCCCCACACCCTTCTTCACCTCCCCGCCCGGGATGCGTTGTGCCGAAAGAAGGAAGTTTAAAAAAGAAAAAGTAGTGAGAGGCTAGAAACGCACGTATCTCAGCACAGCGCGCATTTTGAAGCGTTGTGGAAATTAGGTCAGAAGCGCGCACATAGCCCATCCCCCAAGCTCACACTATGTACGAACAAAGACCTCTCTTTACTTCGAAGCGAGCGCATCCGCCGACATTTTGAAGCATTGTGGAAATTAGGCTAGAAGCGCTCGCATAACACTGTGAAAAGATAATTGGCAATGCCTCGTTTCCTTACTGCGGCGAGACACGATGTTCAAATCATATCACAGAGTCAAAATTGTTATTTCATTGCTATGTAAGTATTCAAAAACAATGTCATGGATAATGCTACTAGTCAAAACACTCTTTAATTTTAAACCGCATATTTTTACTTACCAAGAAAAAATCTTTACAGTAAACTGCGAGTCCCGTTAGTTACACCAATATACGAAAAACCGAAGATGCAAAAAAGAAGATAAGTAGAAAAGAAGATCCGAAACATCTAAGAAACAATATTATAGCAACGAATAGAAAAAAATCTATTCGTGATGCAGTAAACCTGCGCGTTAGCGCTAGGTAAAAAAAGAAAGGGTAGAATAATGCGGAATAATAATAAAGTTGATAAAACAAAGACATGACAACATACAAACGCAATAAAACAAAATTGTTAAATAATCAAACACGACCATCGGCCTGTATGGTCTGCTGTAAACTAATTAATAGAGAACGAACACTAAGAACAAAGCAGCAGGAGTGAGCAGGACAGTAAGCTTTATCGAGCCGGACCTCCCCCTCCCAAAAATCCGCATCTCGGCCCTCTACCGCCAGCGCCCGCCGCGCCGCGCCTCTACCGTCCAAAGCGCAAAATCAGTATTTTCTAACTAATTTTAGCAGTAGGTAGATTGAACCCATTCTAAAGTTTCCGCATAATTCGAATACCCAACCGGACACATAAAAAGACTCACTCACAGACGTGTGAAGGATAATCTACCTGCAACGTCCACGAAGTACTACACGACCGCCATTTTGTGTTCAGCAAACCGGTGACTCACTTTACTTTTTCCGGAAAAGCACCTCGAGGTGAAAATTAATTGTTTAATTGCTGGCGAAAAAAAACTATTCTTAGTTCGTATTGGCCTCCGCCATCTTGGTTAAACGGAGATTTTTAAGTGAAATTCAGCTATTTAAAACTGTTTTTAAAACTCCACGCATAACGGATTCTGCGGATCCACGATATAAAAAAATACACCGAAAAAAAAGCAATGAATTCCTTCACAGTATCTGGACATGTCCAATGCCAGAATTCCTTCACAGTATCCATTGCAAGAATAAAGTTTGTTTCGAGTAGGTACTATCTCAAACGACTGCCAGCTCCCACGATTCGGGCTAGTGTGACCATTGCCCGGGCTGACCAGCTCGGACAAAGAACAGCCCGATTTCGATGCGCGCGCAAGGGCGAGGTCGCACGGCCGCCATTTTAAAACTGTTCTACACCCACATTTGCCTGCATTAATAAGGCTCTACTTACAAGCATTCAAACATCTAGGAATATGGCCTTCCGAATAGATTCACGCATCCCAAGATTCCTAAGCCCATTTGCACAAAAAAAAACTTCAGTTATGGCATTTTATGGCGGGTATGGCATTCCTAATTGCTGACGACCGTTATATTCGAAGCACGCGGTCGACAATTTGAACTGCTAAGGAAGTAGGGGAACAAAGAAACTTTCAGATCGGATGCGCGCGCATGCCACACCCACTTATTTCTGAGCAGCACGCGGCACACCCGTTTCCATCGCAACCATTTCTCAGAATTCTAGTCATGGTGGTACTCGCGATGCAGCTGCGCTCTAAAGAATTGTTTGAATAAAGTTTAAGAAGTGAATTATCAAGTGACGCATTCTTCATTTCAAACGCGTGTGTGAAAAAATATCGATTTGGAAATGGCACAGTGTAGAATTCGCATCAATCGTATTATATCAGTCTTATTGGCGCCCAACAAGTCAATGTTGGACGCAGGTAAATTACCTTATTGGCGCCCAACAAATACATTTTGGGCGTAAACGAAACACGAATAATCTGAAGCTGCAGATTAAGTGATTAAGCAAGAAATACATACTGACCACCACATACACGCCCGGAGGAAGCTCACAGGTCTTTTCCCACGATCAAAAATATATCACCAGCATAAACGTCATGTTCACTATCACTATCTTGCCTTCTTCTTCTGGCAAATATATAAGTAATAATCCAACTGAACAAGTTGCACATTGTCTTTTTCTTATTTCACGATCACAACACTTATCTACAACTAATAAAATTATATTCACATTAAAAAATTATGTTTAGGCCACTGAAGCCATTACAATGTATTGCCTGCGTCTACCCCACGTGACATCAGTTATTTTAATTTTCTGTGAGACATATGACTGAGTTTTACATTGCTGACATCGCAGTCCGCCGGAAGCTTCGTTTCGTTGTTGCCCAGCACTTGCGACCGCCATTTTGAAATGCTCATGCGTAATAATTGTATTGTTGTTTTCAGTGAGAGATCTAACCCTATTTAAATCTGTCTTAGTTAACTTTTTAATTGCAGGTTCCATTTGTAACTGCTTCAAACGTTTGGCAAGCTCTTTGAATTGGTCTTTGTGTTTCCCCACAGTTTTTAATCGCTGCACATGGCCACGGCGGATCGCTTTTATTTTAATTTGCTTTGCCCCAGCGACAGTCACTTTGCATGTTTTCAAATTTATTTTTTTAATCTTATGAGTCCTTACATTTACTGTTTGAAATTGCATTTTTAAACTTTTTGAATTTAGCTAAGTAATACTTCTTGTTTCACAAGTGACTCTACGGCTTAGCAAATTGCAGGAATTTATTTAAAAAATATTAGTCGCAGATACGCATTCACTACTCTTTACACTTCCGAATAATCTCCCTTCTCTTTCTTTCTCCCGCATTACCTATGTCCTTACTTGGGTCGAGTCCCGGCCAATATTGGGCATGCGCAATACAGGTGGCAGTTTTAAAGTTCATATGTCATAGCCGCCATTTTGGAAATCATCCCCGCACCTTTCTTCACCTCCCCGCCCGGGGTGCGTTGTGTTAAATGAGATTTAAAAAAATGTATTATGTGATCAAAATCAAGCTGGACGTATTTTAATCACAAATAAAACAACACCAGCTGCAGACTCTACTTAAAAAATTGAAATGCACGATCACATAAACTACTTAATTAATTAATTGTCCACTGATTAATATAATCCATCGTTTAAATCTTAGTTCTTTACGCTATTAGTGCAATACGAAAGACAGTGTGATGTAGTCACTAATTAGAATAACTCACAAAAAAGACACACTATGTAACATCGAAACTCCGGTCGCGGCCGAGTTTCGAGCTAGACTGTGACGAAAGTCTAGGGCTCGCGCGGCCCTTGCGACGCACCCCAGATTTATGCACATGCGTAGAAGCGCTGTTACCTATACCAGGTTATATCAACCATGTTGTTCCGCCCACCGTCCATTTCCCAGAATTAAGATCAATGCATTAAACTGCGTCAAATTTTATAGAACAAAGAGCTATGGTTAACCATACTTCATAAAATATTAAAACAAAACTACTATAGTAAAATTACCACCGACAAAGAAAATAAGTATCAATTCCCACTCATGACATCTTACAGAAATATAATATATCATCGAGATAGACGATGTAAAATTAGGAGCATCTAAAATCACTTGAAAATATGTAACACTATTGACGAAGTAACATCACAATAAGACAAGGCTAACCTTATGAGCTGAAATTTGAAACCAAGGAAATCTTCCCTCTTAAACCCCAGATTACCACTCACCCCTATGTAAGAGAACCCAGTTCCTAACTCCTAGTCAAGTCCACTCAATTCGCGCCTACTTACAACCGCCTGCCAACCTTTTAATGGGTGTAAAAAGATCGTTTCCTAGCGATAACTTTTGCTTATAGTTACTTAGTTTGATGAGTCCCTTTATACCCTGTATGCATTGATGTGAATTTCTAAAATTACCTAACTAAGTTTTGGCCATCTTAAAACAAAGGCTAGCCGCGACTTTGCCATTTTATTACAGTATTGCATGGTGAAAAGTAGGGAATACAACCTCGTCCCATATTTTACGAGGTGAGTCTCGTACAATTTTTGTACGAGATCTTGCGAGATTGCGAGAATCCGCTCAGTACGCACATCACTGCCTATCGTCTGTGTTTCTTACGAGTGGTGTAGATGCAAAAGAGCACTAGCAAGAGTACTTGTCCTGCAAAATCAGGATTCGTCTGTCAGATGAAACCCTTGATTTCCTGTGTTTTTGGAGAAGCCATTTTCAACTACCACTAATTCCTAAAACTAATGATTGCTGAGGAAGGCTGATTTAACAAGGTTACCTGAAGAAAATTATTAAAATACAAGATTTTAATTACAACCTGCAGGTAAAAGATAGTTTATTTTTATTTCAAAACAAATATTATTACCTGTTTGTTTTATTTTGATCTTACATGTTGATGAAATCAGTAAATGGAATCAATAGCCTTTCCGTACAATTTCTGTAAAGAGTAGCCAATCTCGCGAGATCTTAAAGCTCGAGATCCCGCGAGACTGGCTCTATGGTCTCGCGAGACCTATCTCGGATGGGACTAAATTAAGGCGAGATTGCAGTATCTAGTGAAAACTGAGAAAAAACGTGCTGCGCCGACCCCGAAGTTACACCCCAGAGAACAAAAGGAAGATGATGATTGAATCGTGATCTTAGCGCGGTGTGTCTTTAATTCTTGACCTAATTACCTAAGTTTATCTAGGAAGCAACCTGCATACTTTATTACTATTCTATGGTGACCTAGATATTAATATCAGTATTGTATCCTGCATAGTTTTTGAGCAACCCTTCATATGGAAATAAAACTGCATTTTTACAAAACAGATTCATAGTAAGTACTTTTTCATGGGCGCCTAATAGTAGCTACTTATTTAGCCTAAAGCTTAGCGCTACTTCCACTGTTTTGTCTGCTAAGTTTTTAAGTAGTTTAAGCTTGATGGCGACTCTGCTTACAGCAACAGGTTCGCGGCAACTTAAATCCCGATGAAAGATGCTAGCCATGTGTGGAATTGCAGAAAAAAATTAAGATCGCAAAAAATGGTTTCACGACTGCACTGTATCTAATCATTTTCTCTAATGTAGAAAGGCAGGTTTTGGTAGGCGATGCATCCGACTTTGCCCAACTTATTGTTCGAATTAATAGAAAAAAAAACTAGAAATCTAATATGATATGGAAATGCTTACCGAACTCCATTTGAAATCGCCACCCAAACTGCACTTAAACCAATAAAAAGCGAAAACAAAAACAAGAAAAACAAAAAGAAATCGATGAAACATCTCAAAATAAACTTCAAATGTCTTACACTGAAAACCTCCATAACAAAACAAAAACAAAAACCGCGAAAAATCATTTAGTCACAAATGAGAGATGGCACTTAAATTTTAAATTTTTTGAATATTAACAAGGCAAAACCGTTTATCGAGGAAGGCGTCCGCGACACTAGGTGCCCCCTGCATCCCGGCGGAGGCTTGAATCTGACTGAGCTAGACGACGCGCGCATCGTATGATTGATTTACTGCAAGAGGGGAACCAGGTATTGCGTTTTGATTTATTTATAGTAACAAACCAAACAGCCCGGGCCGGGCCCTGAACATGCGTACTAAGGGCTCGTTTCAGGTCTAGAAAGTTCCGGCCAACCCCGTTGCAGCGCCGAGGCCGGTTAATTGGGAGATCAATATTCCGTTGCTATGTTTATTATCGAGATGTGAGATGTACGCCATTTCCTTTGTGTTAACTGATTCCATTTTAAATATGTTTCGGGGTGGTGGCTGAATTTATGGCAGTTATGCATTATGAAGATTTGAAACACACTTTATGACATGATAAACCAAAGAAAGTTATACTTTAAAGTTGTTGAAGGCGACAAAGCTACATTGTCGCTTCCCGACCACTTGTAGCTTTCTCAAGACACTTTTCTTGGATATTTTTCGCAACTGCAGAAGCTGTTAGAAAAGGGTATAAGTTGGTTGGCATTGTTCCAAAATATCACCAACCTCTATTAGTCCAAAACACACGAAATTTCTGCTGTATAAGATCTTGGAAAGAATGCGGAATGCGTTTTCAAAAAACAAAAGAATCTTTTGAAAAAGGAAGGATCATGTCATCAAAGGTGACCTCGATTGAAGTAGAAGGTTGCATTATCCTCAACTCTTTATATGAATTGGCAACATTCCAGTAACCGCAGGAGAATTGGAAGTCCCTAAGCACGTGGTTGTTTGATAACACGCTGCAAATTATACATTACTAGCTTCTGCCAGCGGCTTAGCCCGCGTGAAGCTTGATAACTGTCCCATGGGATCTTACTACCGGGATAAAATATCCTATGTGTTAATCCAGGTTATAAACTATCTGTGTGCAAAATTTCATCCAAATCCGTTCAGTAGTTTTTGCGTGAAAGAGTAACAAACATACATCCATCCTCACAAAACTTTCGCATTTATAATATTATAATAAAATAAAATAATAATAATTAATTAAAATTAAATAAATATTTATAAATATAAGTAGGATAGGATAGGAAGTAGGATTCATAGAAGTTAACTCGCTAAGTACAGCTTTTCGCGTCTCGATGGATTTTAAACAATATTTTTGCAACTCTAAAAATCTAGTCAAAATCTTCTTAATTTAGTTTTAAATTAGCCTTCAGTAAATCGATGTTTTTTTTGCTAATAAACTAAATACATAGCTAGAAAAGCCAAAAATCATCATTTAACATTTAACACGAAATCTCCAAGTAACCCAACAACTAAAGTAGAAATTCACAAACACTTACAAGAAGAATTTTAGAACGCATAACTCAGTCTGTTAGTAACACCTTATTGGCTACTTTCCATAAACCACAGGAGACTAGAACTCCCCAAGCACGTGGTAAATGTTTGTTTGATACCTCGCCGAGTGCTGAGTGCGGCTGCAGCTCATAAATTATTCATACTTTACTGCTGACACCCCAGTCAGCTATAGAGCCGATAAACTAGTGTTGATTTTGTTAATGATTCCATTCGTGTGGATTATTGAAATAATGTTTTATTGAGTGGTATTGTGCTGTTAATTAATACATCGTTATTAAAGTAGTGTTAATATTGTGTTAATTCTACTTAAATTATTGTAATGAATCTATTGTCCTTAACTGGACATAAAACATGGAAAACGCGTGTGAATTATTAACATAAAACATGGATTATATCAACTATTGTGTCTATACTTAGATCAATCAAGGAACTACTCGAATATACGCCTTCCTACCTGTATTGTCGCTTATTATTTATTTTAAAACCATTAAAATAAATTTCATAATAATACAATAAGGCTGAAATCCATGGGAATATATGCAGAAATTCATGAACAATTAAATGTAAACATAGTAAACGAGAACAGACTGATGGTAGAAAATGCATACAAGAACAGACTAAAAACTCAAAATCAGTTCTGCAGGCCGTAGACCCGCTTTATCCAAATAATAACTAGTGCCTCGAAAGGACACATCCTTGATCTGAATAAATAATTACATTCCCATAAATGAGCGGTGCTCCCTGGAGCCCTGCATCAACCAATTCCTGATTTAAACCGCCTATAGCCGAAACACTGATTGCGGATTTAAACAAGAAGAAAAAAGATTCGTACAGGTATCAGCACTTTTGAAATTTTCTAAAAGACATCACAAAGGGGGCTGACTACAAGAAGAGAAGAATGCGTGCTGCGCTGGCCCTAATTAAATAAGGATAAGGGCAAAGGGTGGCGAGATGACCTGGGCTCGCCCTGCGATGGCTTGTACAAGTTGGCGCACAAAAAGAGCATCTTGAAAGCCTTAGAGGAGGCCTGTGCCCAGCAGTAGGACAGTAATGTATAAGTATGCTACTACAAAAAAAAACCAACTACATACTTGTAGGGGCAACTCAACATACTGAATAAAATGTATCCTACGTTAACAATTTACAAATCATCATCATTGATAGAACATACGTAAATACATACATGACTGCTAAAATCATAACCTTTCTTTTGACTTGTCGACAAGAGAATTATGTTGGTGGCCCCAAAAAACATTTCACCGCTTCCTAGTTTTAAGAGATATCAAGCTTATTCCTTACCACGCAAGTGTCAAAATCTGTCAATATTACATCACAAAGCTAATAAGTCACTCAAGACTACAACCCATAAGGCACGTGGTTTAACAAAGCACCTGTTAAACTCAACAAACGATAAATTATTCATGGGCCGACTCGGTCCCTAATGTGCTGTTAAACTGGGATCAGTACTAATTAATGAAGCTTGCAAATTGCTTTGGCAAATAACTAGAACAACAGCATTATTTTATCTGGATTATTTGGTCGGGATTAACAGCAAAATTAAACAAACTATCACTTCCGTAATCACTGTTTGGAATCAGCACGACGCACAATGAGGGGCTGTCCATTAATCATGTGAGGCTCGAAAGGGGGGGGAGGGGTCCATAAAAAATCACGAAATATCACAAGGGGGAGGGGGGGGGTAAAGTATTATATCACGTGTACTTATTTTTTCAGCAAGCGCGCGATACTCAACCGAAAAGCGGCGTTACATGTATTTAACTGATAAATTAAATTTTCTATAATAAAATTAGATGATACTTATACCAGTATTTTTTTATAAATAAAAAAATAGATTCTTTGCAGGTACGAAAAAATACACGTGATATAGGGGGGAGGGGTAGTCTTAAACCTCGCCACGTATCACCAAGGGGGCGGGGGGGGTCAAAAATGAAAAAAAAAACACGTGATTAATGGATGGCCCCTTACAAATCTATTTATTCCGTTAGTTAGATTATTGAAAAATAATGGACACGTATTTTTTGTTTTTGTAAATCAATGTATATGGACAAAGACAAAACGCATCAAAACTCGGGAATGGGGGCTCGTGGCGTCAGAACTAGCTAAAAATTATACCTAGACGTGACGTATTGGCAATTTTAAAAGCGTCGTATCTTAGTCAATTTTGATTTACGTAAGAAAAGAACAAATACGGGTCAAATATTTTTTAATAATCTACGTACCTGTCTAATTAGATTGTTTTATCGTCTACCCTATTGAAAACGTAGATATATCAAGCATTATCTGTTCGCCATGGTTCATAAATAAATTCTAAACGCAACGTTGTTCTTCGCTTTCTTCTTTAATCTCGAAGCCAAAACTTCCGCAGATTCTTCAGGTAGCTCAAGGAGCCCTTATGCAATCATTCAATTCTTCTTGAGTGAAAGGTTTTGGTTCTGTAGACCATATGCTTTTGTAATCACTATCGCCAGTCACTTTATCAAAGATTTCTTTTTTACCTTCTTCTCTGAACACAGGAAAGAAACGAAATCTTGGGTTATTGTAAACCTGAGATTTCAGATTTAAAATTTCTCAAATCTACGCCATCTTATTCACCCTAAATGAACTGTGTGATCAGTATCAAGCACAAATAAATAAGAACGCCATCTGATAAACGCTTGGACGACTAACTACCATTGCATGAAAGCAATGAAGCTATGAAACTGCCAAACACGGAATTGAGTTACACTGAAAGCCTCATAGCGGCGCTGTGTGCAACGGAAGATGGCACATACAATACATTTACAAGTTAGTCCAATATTTCATCAATACAACGCCATCTCATAAACCCCAGGAAGACTAACTATCAATGCATGAAAGCAATCCTATGAAACTGCGAAACACGGAACTAAATTATACTGTAAGCCACATAGCGGCGCTGTTTGCAACGGAAGACGGTACCACAATACATTTATTTATTTATTTAATTGGCTGTATTTATGTACCAATAGATTGGTATATAAATACAGTTAATATAGACACAAACAAAGAAAGACTCTTACTGTATTTTCTTTCTCATTTATGTTCAATGCATGCCGTGGCAGCCTTTAATTAAGGCTACACTAGCTATAAACTGTTAGATTCAACATGTGTTCTTAAATATGTATTTTTAGTGTACGCTTTGTTGGTTGTCCTTAAATAAATAAATAAATAAATCTCAGCAATACAACGCCATCTGATATAAACCTATCAATGCAAAACAGCAATCCTTCAGACACATCACCAATCAACACTGGATGTCGCATAGTAGCTCTGTCAAGCAAACTTGTCATATCCAGTACAGTCACAACACTTTAGTTCTCTATTTCGCCACGAGCATTCGGAACATAAATCAGCGCCCCCAGTTCGGAACTATGTAAGCGGGCTGGCGGATGCGACGGCCAAGCGATGCAACCCCTAGTCTGTTAACAAGTTCATAAATCATACGCCAGGTGGCGTTGTTGACATAGAGATGCGTACTACAAGGACCGTTTCGCATTCGAATGATGTTAACAGGTCGGCGCTGGCTCGTAAATGGTATTGAAAATAAAAAGATGGCGTTAATTTTACTTATGGAAAAACTCGAAAAGAGACAATTAAGTATCGTCGGTGCGCTTGCCAAAACTGATATGTGCATTTTTTTGATTTTTCTATTCTTTGCTACATTTTCTTGAAATCGAATTGCGCATCAATTACAAAAACAAATATGTGTTAATTCCGTCTAGAAATCGTTTTGACAGAATCTATTATGTGCACTTAATTTTCATTTCTGGCAATGATAAATTGGATATGTGTTCAATAAATTGGTTATGTGTTCACATGAAACGTTTTCAAATCACGTTTTTATCCATTGTTGCACATGTCAGAATTGGATTGCGAGTATTTGCGAGTGATGAAAAGTACATGTTATCATTTTCACTTGTATCTCAGTTCATACGTAATATTTCTTGCCACCATACTGCATTTTTAAATTATTGATTAGTCAAAAAAAAAACAGATAAACAGTTTTTTGTCTCTCCTGAAAACTTGACTAAATACACATAGAAGTTTTGGCAAGCGCAGCGACGGTATACAGAAATGTTATATAGCTGTTGTAAAAACAGTCTTGCTTAAAACATTGTAAAGTATGATTGCTTATAAGAAATGAAAGATGGAGGAGGTAAGGAGAAAAACGGTGCCTGTTTGATGAGAGTTAACAAGTCAAGACGTAGAAAGGGCGTTGCAAACCCTGTATACTGCGTAGTGAGTAGGGGAAACGTTATGAAGAATAAGGATTTTACAGCAATTTGTGTCCAAAATTTGCAGTCATGCTCTCACAAAGTGGAAGGGTATGTGTCCCAGCAATCGTATAATTATAGTTTGTTAATTTCAGCAGTGGACGTCTTTCGGCTGAGATGATGATGATGATGATGATATTTTCTTGAACGAGCTACTAGTTTGGCGCTTCAGCGTCCATCAGTACCGTTTTACATTATAGTAGTATAGATTTAGGTGTAGTAGGATTTCGTTTTTGTTACTTTTACACAGAAATAAATAGATAATTCGAGTTGTCACTTTAGATTATTCTGATTAATGGATGCACTGTGTGTTTGAAGAACAATGCCTATGGCTAGAAAGGCGGTGAGTGCTGAGACGTTGAGTAAAGAAGAAGACATGCTGCGCCGACCACAATGGGGATGCACACTGTGGAACTATAAACGGCGCTAGCAGAGCTGCTTCCAAGCATCGTCATTGGTTAAAAATCAAGGAATGTCAATTCATATTTTAAAATACCTTGACCTCATTGGTCAGATTGAGACCAGCTATTGTTGCGCCACCTACAATTAGTTTTTAACGCTCTTCTTTTAAATTGGTATAAGGGCATGAGAATGATGATGTATGCAAATATGCAATTAACATAAAAATAATGGTGCTTAATACCTTCGAAAACAATAAAAACACTGAGTCATCTTCAATGAAATGGCAATGAGTGGAGACCAGCAAATTCAATCAGGGAAAAAACAACACGCCTAATTCGTGCATGCGTTCATGTTTTCGTGAGTGCCTTTTTTCATGATTTCCTCCTTGTATCCTTGCTTAGATCGTGTTTTAAACGACTGTATCCTCATTTAATAAGGATCTTGCATAACGTTGATGGAAACGTGTGGTTTTCTAAATAGATGCAGCGACGAACTATTCCGTGTATAATTTTGATTGAGTTACATCATTATAACATGTAGATATGGAATACTGATTTTGGAACTAAAGTTAATTTTACTGTAAGTATTTAGTTTAATTTAAAAAATTAAAAACTAGAGGTGTAAATACATACATGTTGATGTGTCTCTTTCATACTGTCTGTTTTGTTACATATTCAAATAATTCGTGTTTCGTACTAATAATTTAGTGAGGTGATCTGTTAGTAAGGAATTTTGACAAATTATCAATGTATGCAGTCAATCGTCACATTGATTGCAAGTTTCCAACCAACATCAACATACCACTCCCAAAAAAGTATTTTCAAGTAACTTCAACTAGATCTTCATACGATTTTCAAAACAATAAGATCCTGCAACATCGTGCCCCAGCAACAGTCGTAACGTTTAAAATAACATTGTATTCTCCACAGACGGCACAGCCCTTTACCAAACCAGTTCCATTCGCACGTGTTGCCAATGGCCTTAAAGGTACACCTGCTCATCTTCCCACGGAAGCTGAAGGTCAGATGAGGGGGGCCGATTAGCCAGGAAATACCAAGTCGAGTTGTCATGTAGATGTGACGATAGACGTCGATGGAAAAGTGACAAAATAAAAGCGCACAGCAACAGATCGCAGAAGGAAGATGCGAAAGTCGATAGCGAAAAACAGAACGTTACAGTAAAGATATTTGAGATTATAAAAGAAGAGATAGTCTAGACAAGGGATAGCAAGACCATAGAAAATATAGATGGAATGTGTGAGGATATAAACAAGGGACTCAATAATAGAGTAAAAGTAAAGATTGGAAGGGGAAGAAAACGTGTTGCAACATCTAAAATAACTTGGAATAAGAGCAGAAAGATGATAATGGTAATGCAGCTTTTTTAATAATGTTGACGAAATAGGTGATATCAGAACAAAAGCGCACAGCAACAGCAATTGCTTTAAGGAACGGTAGTATGTGAGAATCGTCGGCGAAATAAAACAGTGTGGGGTGACATACTTCGCGTTGTGTGTTGTATCTATACTTTTTAATCCATATTTTGTAATGTTTTCTTTTTCTATAAGAGCGACGAAGCGATGGATGGACTGTGTGTAAGACGATATTAGATATGGCTAGAAAAGAAGTAGCTGCAGAAATTAGGAGTTGTAGAAAAGTTTGGAAGAATAAGACAATTTTTGCGCCCGCCCGCGAATAAATTGGGATAAGGGCAGAAGAATGATGATGAAGATGTTACAAACAATGGTAATGACGTAAAAGTTTGTAGGTTTTTTATCTGGAACATATCTCAGTATTTAGTTCATAACAAAATGTATGATGTGGTTTGCTATGAGCTGAGAATGTACGGATTTCCTGCAAATGACGTCAAAATGTATGATAAAAATACCACATGCCATAAAATAGGCAGGCAAATGTAATTCTAATAAATGAATCATCAAGCCACGACACAGAGAATCTATTTTAGTTTATATTATAGGTATAAACAACAAATAAGTATGGAAAATAATATGTTATATAGCCTACACTACATAACTATATTACTCGTACTTTAAACTCTTCAATAACCTATTCGATTTCCAAAGGATGTGTTATTCTAACTCAACTGTTCTGCCTCTAAGATCAAACATTTTAAGTTTAAGTGAAGTCACAGCGAACTAAAACAAAACAATTGACTATAAAAACAACGAATTAGTCTAAAATCTCCGAACCATAAAAAAAAACAATCACAGACAAAACCGTAAACAGCCAACGATACGGTCATTCCCCTGACAAACAAAAAAGTTAGCTGTAAGAACACGACCTTTTTCTAATACCCGTAAAAATGACCACGAGGAAGACAAAAAAGAAAAAAACTGCTTATTATATTACACCCTTTTGCAGTAGAAACAGGTATAGATAATACTATACTAGTATTATTTCGTATGCTGTAAGCCTTTCTATAGAAATCGGAAACATTTGATGCATGTCAAACAAAAAGTGAAAGTACTACAATTATTTCTGTGAATGCACATTAAAGCCCATAATATACGACTCAGAACAGCCATAATAATGGTGGATAGATCGTGAATGTTACATTTCAAAACGGTCTAATGGATGCATTAGACAGAGACTATAATTTCGAGGCAGATTTAGAAGATGAGATATTGGAGGAAATATAGCTATTCAAAATGAATATTGTGCATCCCCGATACGTTGTTCAAAATTGAGCAAATGCACTTCAAAGAGATAGACAAGTTTTCAGAAGAAATGTACTAGAAAACGAGACAATGAGGCCATATAGCAAAAGTCAGACACGGTTACCGTCAGGAATTAGTTAGTTATTGCAAGAAGATTACGCGATGTTCGCGTTGTCCTGTCTGTCGTTAGTATTATTAAATGCATTTAATGAACATATTTGATTACTTACCAGAGTAAAATACATAAAGACAGAAGAGCACAAAAATTCAGCTGCGAAACTTAATTTTTAATTGAGAACGCCAATAATTTACTTACAGATGGCAGTGGACATTTATGCGACCTTTGGCCAGCATAGAACAAAATTATTTCACAATACGTTAATAAAATTCCTAAGTATTCACAAAAAAGATTATTTGATCAAAACGAGAGCAAGAGTTACCTCTTATCGATCTAAATTCAACCCATCGTCGTTATCAAAACACCAGTCAGATGATATTACGTTTCAATGAGGCTGCGCCTGGGCATAAGATCGTCGGTGTTTTGTTACGTCAACGAGCGCTATTTGTAAGGGAACATTACAACGTTGGTCGAAAAGTACGCGCGTGTAATAGTGATGAAAATAATGTCATTATGGAGATTTTAGAGTGCATCGCGATTTGTTTTCATGGCTAGAGACAAATTCATAGTGGGGGTACTTATGACTTATGGGTAAAATTAAGGAAAACTCGTAGTTGGTGCACTGAAGCTGATAAAGATACTATACCCCAAATTCTAAAAGCCTGATTCTGACCTGATCTAGTATCTACTACTATCAAAACCTAGGTTTTTTTTTATGACAAACAAGTTCAACTAATTTTACATGAGCTAGAAAAACCAAATAACATTTTATTACTTAGATAATAGAAATAAATTTCAAACTACTTACAAAGCCCAATATTCTTCCCAGTTCTTCTCCTTCGTGGACCCGTAACCCCTCGGCAGAGTAGCAGTCTTCGGATGCCTTCCATTTAAAGAAGCAAACGATCCCCTTTTCTCTTGCAGACTCATCACTGAGAGTCTAGATATAGGTTCTGATCTAAACGAATGCAAGGAGCTCTGAGATCCTTCATCAGACTTCAAACTGGTTTGAGAGCCTTTAAACTTGCCGTTTATTTCTGGCGTAGAGTACTGTTGTTCCTCTTTAGTGTAATCCTCGCTTCCGTTTCTATATTCTCCAAAGTTGCCGTTCAGGGAACGGCTGCCTGAGTCAGAACGGGCTGGAGGAGGCCTTGGGGCAGTTCGACGGTATTCATAAGAATCTGTTCGACTGAATGAAGATGTTCTCTTTACCATTTTCGGGGATTCTTGTATGTTCGTTAGGGAAGGCATCTTGGATTCCTTTTCCAGATCTATTTCGTGTTCTAGTTGAGTCTGGACGTGGGCTAGCATCTCTTCCAAGTCTCCTAGATCAGGGTCTATGGTCATTTTCTGTCGACGCATTTTGGAATGTTAAGTTTTCCTTGTATCACAGACGAAACACGGTCACTGTCACAATTAAGATACGTTTTTATTGATGGATTCTTTGTTTTAGCGTTATATTATTTGAAAGCTCAGTTTTCAACTGTCACATAATTTTATTAACACAAGCTTACAAAATAACCTTTTTAAAATTCACAGAAACTTAAAATAAAACACGTCAGCTGATACAGAAGTACGCAAGACACAATTCTACTAAACACTCGTGACTAATTTTCGAATTAGGATAAGAAATAACCGTCGTCTCCGTAGACGTGCGCACGCGGCAAGCGTCAGCGCGCGAATGGCACAGTTATCAAACTGCGTGACATGCGCAGTGAACCTCATCCGTTATCTTCAACTGACATCCGATAGTGGGCAGATAAGTAAAAAGATAAACGAAACTAGTTGCAACTTTATTGCTTAGACAATAAGGGCTTAAAAATCTTAATAATCAATGGAAGGGACATTGATCGATCAACAGTTTTGCTGCGCTGCATTTGCAGTTTGTAAAGACTTTGTTCCTGTTAGATAGGGTTGCGAATTAAATGGTTGAGTGACGAGATGGTTTTGTTTAGTTTGTGGGTTATTGTAAAACTAGTGCAGTGTAACAGGGTGGGAAAGTTGTAATTGTATACGTTTTATGTCTTTATTAATGAGTGCTCATGCACCGTATGCTAAAGAAAAAAAAACTATGTAGACAGTGTGAACCAGTAGAATACTTTAGTTATGTTGCCCCCATCGACTGGTATCGAATGAATAATTATGAACAAGACAGCGGTATTTTTCAAGCCCTTATTTTCTGAGCAATAAAGTTGCAACCAGTTTCGTTTATCTGTTTACTTATCTGCTTATTTCACGTACAGTTCATTAGTCGATCAATTACCTGTTTTTGAACTATTATGTATTACAAATCTATCAAAAAATCCGCCATCGAGGAAACCGTTTGTCAATTAATGGAGATGGTCCAGATCTTCAAATTATATAAGTGGGATCATACTACCAAGATAGAGTAACCAGGTTATAAACTACCTGTGTGCCGAATTTCATCAAAATCGGTCAGTAGTTTTTGCGTGAAAGAGTATTAAACATCCATCCATTCAGACAAATTTTCGCATTACAATTATTATCGTGTTAAATGTTCTATTCTTATGTAATATGTCTGTATGTTTAATGTTTATCGTCTGTTTAATATTAATAGTATAGTACACTTTACTATAAATTACACTAGTTACAGAACAATGCATGTTATGATGATATCATTTCACATAGAAATAAGAGACGGCACACATTATACAACTTACATGCGACAGTGGTAAATAGTGCAGTAACGAGATTTTTAAAACAACCAGCTCTTTGAACAATATGCTTCAAATAATAAGGATGTGATGAGGTGGAATGAGGAAACTGAAGAAAGTAAAGAAAATTTAGAGTATGAACGTGGATAGGTATAAGAGTAAAGGAAGAGCAAAGAAATAATTGACGACCCGAATGGCGTAGTGGTAGTGACGCTGCCTTACGTTCTTAGGGTCCTGGGTTCGAATCCCGGTAGGAGCAAACGTTTGCGTGATGAGCATGGACATTTGTTTCCGAGTCATGGATGTTTATATGTATAATAAGTATGTATTTATAAACAAAAAAGTATATATGTAGTATATCAACTATCTAGTGTCCACGACACAAGCTTAGCTTAGTGTGGCACTAGGTGGCGCTGTGTGTTAATGTACAGCGATATTTATTTTATTTATTTCCGCACTAGGCCCGCGTGGTAGATTTTATAGCCCATTACCTCTCATTGAGAGGAGGCCGTGTCCCAGCAGTGGGAACATTATAGGCTGATGATGATTTATAATGGATAGACTGTGTGAAGGATGATATGACAAGAAAGAAGCTGACTGCTAAGATGATGAGTAATATAGAAGAATGGAAGAAGAAGACAGACAGGAGAATGATGATGATGAGCAAGGCTGATAATACTTGAATAGAATAGAATAGAATACGACGCGACGGCTTTGATTAGGATAACATTTGATAGCAGATACCCACTAATAATCAAATTATGGACATATGCCACATTGGGCACCTGAGGTAATTGCACCTGAGGTATTCCACATACGGCACCTATAAATATTTGTTGCAGTGGAAAATTTTTTATTCCACAATCGGCACCTACGAACCCGTAGGTACTTGAGACGGCATGGCATTGTGACTTTGTAGGTTCAGCGTCTCATGCACATTTGTCTATATTAAATTAAGGCTCATCTTTGTACGAATCGTTTACTTTCCAAAACAAACAAAAATCAGTAAGTAGTTACAGACAATTTACGAACCGATATTGACCCTCCACATGTAATAGCAACGTGATTTAAAGGCTAAATTGAATATAATTTTAGCTTTCTCTATGCAAAGTTCATCAAATGATTGAAACTCATCTTAGCAATAGATTTTCCTTTCACTTTTACAGCATTAGTTAGGGTCATTATTATTACATACATAACTTACTAAGTACGTAGTTATATCATGTTCTTCATCTAACCTGTTCACTTCTGATAAACATGTGTTTTAAACTTTCATCAACGTTGCTGCCTATACCAAAAAAGAACCAGCTGTTTGTAGCGGTGGGTTAGAGTCGTCACGCTGTAGGTGCCAGAAGACAGTCGTGGTCGTCAATAGTCAAGTGTCCTGACGCGGGTTTAACATTTTTTACCCATCCCAAAAAGGAGGTGCACAACGCCGCAAAAGAACTTTTTACTTCAAAAATATCCTAAAGTGTGCGCCACATCTTTACGAACAGTTTTATCAAATTGTACCGTGCTCCTAATTGGCAAAGATTTGTTGCGCACTCAATCTCTGGAGTTAATTGATGTTCATTGAGATGTTACGTCTGTGACAGGTCCGTGACGAAAGCTTAGCATTGATACTAATTAGTGTGGGGGCATTGTACTGTACCTAGTTTAAGAGATATTTTGTGTATTATTTTCATTCTCTTTCATTTCTGGAGTTAGTTTGATGAGATGACGAGGAAGAAGAAGATATGCTGCGACGACCCCAAATGAATTGGGATAAGAGAAAGGTGATAATGTTTTTTTGGAGTTTCTTTTAACTGTGGGTGTTCTAATCAGGTAGGCCCCACTGACACCTAGGTTAGAGTGAGGCCAAATGAGCCTCGTATGTGAGTCGTACTTTCGGTTTCATGCACAGTTGGGCGAATTTTACGTCGCCGCGTGACACAAGTCAGACTTTCGTATGAAAATGTGGCGCAAATTACGCGACTCCATAACACTCATATTACCTTCGTTTGGCCTCACCCTTCATTAATGAGCCACACGAGATGAGATTATTTACTTTAAAACAAGATTTTTGACATAATTTGTGGGACTATTTCAATAATTACAATGATGATTATATGACATCTTCTATGTCAATAATCCTAGTATGTACGGTGGAACAAGCTATTTGGTTTACAATTTACAATGTAATTTGTGGGTTAAACTGTAAACTAATTAACTTGTTCGACCGTAGTTAAGTTTAAGAACCAGACTTTGTGCAATCTAGATGACATTGTGGTGATATTTCATTTACTTCGGAGTATTTTTCTCGAGAACTTTGGTCGTTGATAACAAAATTACATTTCCATTATCATCATCAGCCTGCAACAGGCCACGGCTGGACCTGGATATAGGATTTTCGATTCTAGGCAACTCTCATCCAGTTGCTACCAGAAAAAAATCGAAAAACGTCGCACCACCCCAAGCCTCAGGGCGTCTCACCTTACCGATTCGCGGTCTCCACTCAAGAACACGGTCATCGGAAATTATTTTTTACAGGCCGTTAAAACAAGTTTAAAGTATAATATTATCTACAATCTAAATACACATAAACTTATATTGTCACTTACGGGATATCTTCCGTGATTATTTATGGTTTTGAGCTCCCGATATTTCCCATAAATAATCACGGAAGATATCCCGTAAGTGACAATATAAGTTTAGTTTTAAACCGTGAAAGCCTAAAACAGTGTCTAAATACACATGTTTAGCTGACAGTTGACAGTAGTTTAATCGCAATATCCTTAAAAACAGGAAATGATTCATACAAATACAAAAATACTCGGCAAAATCATGACACGTCATTTTATTCAAGTTATTTCTTCATTATCTTTTCTATAAAGATACGAGAACTCGTTCTAAGAATGGTGGTTAATATTAATTATTTATTTCACAACATAATTTCACGGTTGTATTTTCCGAAGTGTTTGAAAGAGTCAGAGCTTTTAGTTCCGAAATGTGGTTTCAAGAATAGTGGTCAGCCTATTGCCACAAATATGATGGACCATCGGACACTGATCCAGACAACAACTTAGGTAGGATCCATTAATGTTAATATTGTCCGTGTTGCTAGGCAACTTGGCCTATCCCAGTTGTAAACGTCCCTTTGTTATTCACATGTTTCGTTCTGCCTTCTGCTGATATGGACTCCCCGTATTCGTACTCCTCCGCTATACTTTCTGATTAATTTCGTTGCGGGATCCAAGACAGTTAAATTCATTCTCTGGGACTCCGTCGAACTTCATTGTCTTGGCGCTTTTCTGGTGGTCGCCACTGTTGATTCTGGCGCACAGGAGTTACAGTGGTTTGGGAATAGTGTGGCGGGCTTGATCCAGACTACGGGCTACGGTTACAATGAAATTGCAGATGGAAAAACATATCAAGTTTAGCATTAGCGCCTTGAACTTATGCTAGCCCAGTACTTTTGGCGTAGCCCGCGTACAAATTATATACTAACCTTACTCGAGAACCACTCTATCCATTGGTGAAAACAGCATGAAAATCGGTGCAGGAGTTTTTGATTTAATCGCGAACAGACAGACAGACGATTTTATTTTATAATACGTAGTGATTTAGTGAAGTGACATAGCACAGCATTTTCGTTTTAAGTGTGACTGTACTCTGTGAATTTCTAGGTGAAACGAAAGATAACACATAAAAACCAAGAAAAATCACGAATCTACGTAAAGGGGATCGACATAGCAGGAATGATTCTTTGCGACCACTAGATTAACGGGGGCAGCTTGATTTATTTCAATACGTTCATGTATCAGGTAAAAACTTGACAATCCTACACAAGGTTATGTTATGAAATCGTTATTAAGTACTCGTATGTATGTCGATGTTGTTTTCCCTTACGCGTATTATTACTGATAGCACAAAGGGTATTATGGCATATGGAATTACCTACATAATCATACACAATTACACATTTACATACACTGAACTAATATTTAGCATGGTTATAAACGATTAGGAATCATACCATTAAACTGTTTTGTAATTGAATCAAGTAAGTATTACATTTCCCATCCTAAAAAAAGGGCCTATGGGTGACATAAAAACTGTGACAATAACCAAGAAGAAAGATTGGATGAATTGAATGACAAACAATGACACCTCCACAATATGGTAACTGACAATACAGAGACGTCTGCTATGGCTTTCAGCATCTATGTATGACGCAGATGAAGAAGTAATTTCAAAATCCTGAATCGTGATATTAGAAGAATAGAATAATCCTTTATTCGTTAATGGACAGCACAACACAATGGAGCAGCACATACAAATACATAATAACAGCAGACAGCTTAACAATTAATTAAAAACAGCTCAACTGCGCTGAGCATGCCCATACCGAAAAGGTAACCAACTCAGCATACAGAGCATATTAGAGTTATCAGCGAGAGAAACCCGACTATAACCGTCCTGCAGTAGCCCACTAGGTGCAACACCGTCTGGTCGGAAGATCCTCTTTTGAATGGAATAATGAGGAACTTTACTCCCTGTGAATTAGTTGCTTGAAATTCTGACGACCTGCAATCTTACGGAGGGGTATCGTATTACCCAGTACTCACTGGGTTGTGGAGGTCAGATAAGCAGTCGCTCCATATCAAAATACTGGAACTCAGTTGCATCCGGTTAAACTGGAAACCGATCCCAACATAGTTGGAAAAAGGCTAGGCAGATGATGATAATAGCCGCGGTCATATACCACTGTGCTCTATAGCTTATGATCGCTAGCTATTGTTAGAATGTATTGTTTTGTTAGGGTAGGTAGGTACTACGTATTTGTCAACTTATGATAAGAAGTTTAAAAGTTATGAGGAAATAGATAAACATACATAAATATCGGTCAAAATTATAACACTTCTTTTTGCTTCGCCATCCGGCTCGAAGGACCAAAAATATGTGGAGTCCTACCGCTGAGGTGCGATGTGTGCCGGGAATTCTATTGTACTCAATACTCAATACTCAAACTTTATTTGCATTCCACAATGTGTACTTAGGTGGTAAATTTTCAAAATTAGATCATTATGGACCCTGTCGGGCACAGCAAAAGACAAAGATATAGTAGGAGAGAGGAAGCTTTAAAAAACAAAAAAAAATACATATCTTAAATAAATCCAATATTACCATAATAAGAATTCTTTATACATATACATAGGAATTTTATACATTATTAATTATATTTTATCGTTTAAATATTCAGTTATGCTATAATAGCATTTTTCTGTTAAAAATAGTTTTAGTTTTTTTATAAATGTGCTTAATTTTTCTTCTTTTTTTATTATTTCAGGTAGTTTATTATATATTTTTATAGACATTACATAGGGGCTTGTTGAGTGTATTTTCAGTCTAGATTGCGGAATGTTTAATCTTGATTTGTGTCGGAGTGTGAAACGTGTAATGTGGAAGAAAACAATGACATGTGTATTCACCAAGCAGCTAACACCACCAACTAACCTTTATTACAGTAATGTGCATGCAATAAGGTATAAACGTAAGTACGCGGGCGTCAGCGTAAAATTGTCGAGTGAGCTCGTACAGTCGGTTTAAAAGGCAAGCTAGTTGATGATGATCTTGATGATACACCTTACATTATTTTTCTCCTAATCAGTAAAAAAAAAACTACGTAAACAAACAAGGTTAACGAACTAACAAATATCTTAGGAATCTTCACGAGGTTATTACCGAAAACATTACAAGTAGTCAAGCAATTAGCGTTTAAAACAAATATGGTAGATAACTAATTGTTTGTTTACTGGAGATAGAGCATGTAGGTCGCTGGTTACCCGGTCAGGTGATAGTATGTTGTACAAATATTATGTTTGGCATTCCTAGGTACAAATATATGAATTGAATACCTATAACAGGGGGTCTAAAATTGCCGCTTTAGCAGAATCGTAAATGAATGACGTTAAAAAATTAAACTGCATAAAGTCCATTCTAAGAATTTTAAATTTGTTCAATGAAATTAATCACGAAAATTCATTTACGATTCTCCTAAAGCGGTCATTTTAGACCCCCTGGTAATATAACCAAACCGACCATGTCTGCGTGGTAAACCCACAATTTTTCATTTCATTCAAAATGAAATCGCTTCAAAATCATTCATTGGGTTGATGTGCGACGATTTATTCTAAACAATGAAGCAATGAATTAAGAATTTCCTTCAAAATTGTTTTCAACTACTAAATAGGTGCCGTAGCTAGTTTGATGTGAACCCCATTATCTGCCTAGCCTTTTCCCAACTATGTAGCGGTCGGCTTCCAATCTAACCGGATGCAGCTGAATATCAGTATTTTACATGGAGCGACTGCCTATCTGACCTCCACCACCCAGTTAATACTGGGAAATGTGATACCACTTGGTAAGACTGGTGTCAGACTTTTGGGGCCACTACCTGTAACGACTGTCGAAGATGGATAAATGACAGCCGGGACCAACAGCTTAACGTGCTTTCCGAGGCACGGAGGAAACTCGGTATGTAAGGGTGGTCACCCATCCACAGACCAACCCAGGCAAGCATGGCTTAACCTAAAGATCGACCCGAGTGGCTGATGTTCTTATCTAAGTCCTAACTTGTTTAATCAAATATAGCTGTATTGGCCTCCGTACGCTTTGACAGGTGACCACTGAAAACCAGCGCTGTTCTGTGGGTTCCCCATAGCACAGCATCATGCTGAGTGGTAACCTATTTGTCGCACTCACGGCGTGCAATTTTTTTTTATTTATGGTCTTTGTCTTGCAATTATTATAATGTTAAAGTTGTTATTGTGTTAATCTTCGGTTTAAGTCTAAATGTTTGTGTTTGTATAATTGCGTTCTGTTTGTTAATATTGTATGCACGTCATGACTTTGCGACGAATAAATGTTTTTTCTTTCTTTCTTTCTTTCTTTATATTATTTAGCCACGAACTCCTCCTAGTTTGATGTGAAGCGATGATGCAGAAATAGTTTCTTTTAGGCACGCTTGCCTAGGAGATACAGATTAAAATGCACAGGCATAGTAAATGTGGAAACTAACTGTATTGTTCAAGATGAGTTTGATAGTCGCCCTGTGCAAAATATTGGTGTTCAGGTGCATCCTGTTAGATTGAGAGCTGAATCCAACGTAGTTGGGAAAAGGCTAGGTAGATGACTGAATCCTACTGAAGAATTGCATGAACCGTCAGATGTTCATGCCTTTGCGACAGAAGAAGAGAAAGAACTATTGATTGACTCTCTCTCTCTCTCTGCCAGTTGCAGTTAAAAATCATCAGTATTTTACATTAAAGCGACTACAGTACAGTAATAAAACATTATAATATTGTAAGGGAATGTTTTATTCTTATCGCAACAGGGACATTGGGAGCATCAATGGCGGAAGTCGGTGTGGCAACCAGAGATAAGCACAGAGGCGCAAAAGTTATAGATTATAATGTTTTGCGATTGTTTTTTGTTGTTTATAATACTGGAGATTGAACCTCGGAGTTTAAGGTTGTTGCTTATCAGGTCAGATGTCAAGTAGAAAATCAATTGATTTAATTTAAATTATTGCTATTGTTGGTTTAGTGGTCGCAAGCGTTACTGCTCAGCATGATGTGCTTTGGTTTCCATTTCCAGGCCTATTGAGAGTTTAAATCAGTAACTTCTCAGTACCAGCTGGAAATCTGGAACAGGGGGTCTAAAATGGGCACTTTTGCAGAACATAATATGAATTACGTTAAAAATGTAAATATCTTATAATGGACGTTATGATTATGACTATAAAGTGCATTTTTATATTTTTTTTATCGTGATTCATATTATGTTCTGCCAAAGCGGTCATTTTAGGCCCACTTTGCTCGATTGATGGCAAAAAAATTGGCGAAATAAGAGTAATCCTCTTCCCAACCCTGGGGATTGAGGCGTTTGTTATGTTAATTAAAATGCACTGTAAACATCGTGGTTACAAAACATGATTCCCCATATCGCTCACTCTCTACCATTTTACAATCTCTAAGCAAGAAAGAGGAAAGGGCTTAACAACCTCCCCAGTAATAGTCTTTAAAGTAGGTATAACTTTTAACGTGATTTGTGCCTTTTGAGCGATCTTCTGGTAATCAAACGCACCTGCTATCTTAAAAGTTGTAAACCATTCAGGGTAATTTCGTAAGAAAAAATATTCTTCATTATGCTGATGGATGAACTTAATTTGTTTGAACACACTTTATCAAATCCAAAATCAAAAGTAACGCGCTTTTACCATCAACTGGGAACCAATTCAGACTCTAATCGAAACATGATAAATTCTGATGCAAAAAACCAGTAATACTTCTGCTACTACTAATAGAAGTTCTAGCAAAAAAATCCCATTACTTCATTCATTGTTATTTGTATATATAATCATAATCGTCGTCATTATCCTGCCCTTATCCCAATTTATTTGGATTCGATGCAGCATAATCTTCTTCTTCCATACTTCTCTATTATTCGTCATCTCATCAGTCACTTCTTTTCTAGGCGCTTCATCCTTCATACAGTCAATCCATTGTTTATTTGGTCTTCCTCAAGTAAAGTGTTGAGTAGTGTCAGTGTAGTGTGTGTAACTCTGCGCTAGTTTCAACGAGGCAATCAAATACCCATGTATCGAGGTAATTTGAAATGTATACCTCAATTCCCAGAGATTCACACAATGAGCAGCTTAAACATACACAGCATCTTAGTTCGTCTCTGAAAGTAGACGTCGCCAGATTCCTGCAATGGCTTCTGACGTCAATGCGCCTGATGCCGCGCTATTGTTTAAGTGCTAAACAAGTGAGGTATTCAATTGTCATCCGTTATGGGCAGCTTGTTGGTTAGCAACGTGGTGCAGATCACCTAGATTGATTTAAACGAGATTTGCATCAAGATTTTGCACTTATGCGTTTAGCGCTTCAAACATCATTACATACTTTAAACATCATTCTGTATCTCTCAACGAGGCAGCAAAATGTTTTAAATCCGTTTAGCGAAAATGCAGGTTGCACAAATGGTTACCACATATTTAGTAGTTAATTCTGGACACCACCACATAAACACTTTGGAAACAAAATAAAGGAAACTCATCTATCCCATACATTTCTACATATTGATCGTGTAGATATTGCACTTGTGCATACAACAGCTGATTTTCGTTGTGGCGCGAGCCTTAGTCACTTCCAAAAGTTTTAGGATAAAGGTACAAGTATAGTCAACAATAAAAACGTATTAGGTACCGAGCTAAGTTTTTTTAAAATTTTGCTATTCTCAAATAATGGAAACGTATCGTCAACCCAATAATTGAATTAAGATCTAATAAAGTACATTTAGAAACAAGATGTTGTCCAAAACTTCCGTGTCATGAAATCATTACACCAGCAAAGCAGAAAAGCTACCCACCAAAGTTCCAAGCCACCTAATTATGCTCTTTCAACTTCTGTCAGCCTACTAGGCTGACAGAAGTTGAAAGACTTCACTTGTTTGAGCTCATTAGGCACATCCTTAGCACAACGCCCCTTGAACCGTGTGACTTGAGACCTCATTACACGTCAACGTTCTTTAATTGCCGGTCAATGGGAGCTCAGGATTGTTGGCTTTCTGCTTTTATACACCAACGCGAGAGAAGAATGTCGGTTTTAGTTGGTGAAGACATATCTTTGAGACATCAGATTGTCTTTATTGGAGAAATGGGTTCTTAGAAGTAGTTGGTTGAACGAGCATCAATTTAGCAAGGCCTAAATACTAGTAATTGGTGGTGGGTGGTTGCAATAACAGAAATGGCTTTGAGTCAAATCAAAGATGAGGAGAACCAATTTAGACAACGTTATGTCGTTTTTCCGTATGTGTCCTTACAAACTGTTCCCAGCTTAAGTGTCAGACAAACGACTACAAACATCCTAAAGCCCCAGTAAGTGGTAAGCAAGAAGGTCGGGGACACTATAAAGCGGTGTCTACCCAAACTCTCTAAGAAAATTCGCCAATTTCTGTGACCCACATAATTAGAAGTCAGTGAATTACAGATCAGGTGCTACATAAATTAATAACGTTTTTTGGATTTAAATACCCACCAACCTGCTACAATTCTACATGCTCCCTCTCACCTTGTTAACGTTCACACATCTGACTATAAATGCACACCGGTTGCGAGTACAATCAGATGCAACATTACCACAAATCAGCAAAATCTCTCATCAACCGACCCTAATGTCACCATGTCAGTGCACGACTAATTGTCGTCCAATGGGGGCGAGCAGATTGCCTTCTTCCTGCGCGTACGCACATCCGGCGTATAATTGTGACGCTATTACTGCCTCATGAGGTATTATGAGCAGATAAAAACTGATCTACTTCCTGCTGAGTTCAAGTTGATCAGTTTTTGCGAGATCAAGTTATTAGAAGCCGGAAGGTCTTGATTATGTGGTTATGGTCAAGGATTTTTGTCGCAATTACTCTTGGACTTGCGTGGTTTCCCTCTGGTTACATAATCTAGTTTTTGGCATCAACAGACACTACACAGCCACAACAGAAGACTAGACTTCTTTGAAGAAGGATGCATGTCTTTGTACCACACGCCTTCCTTAAAAGATATCCAATGGAGTTACCTTATGACCAGCTGAAAAATAAAGTTTATGGAAGTTCAAAATAGCCGAAACGGCCAGATCGCCAATTTATGGAAAAACAAACCGGTTTACAAACTGAAATGTAGCTGAACTAGCTACTAATGAGACACAAACACAATTTTTCCATACAGATTAAAATTTACTTTTTAAACGCGATCGGGTAAACTTTTGCCAGTGATAAAGAAAACTCTTACCTAGCCCACATTACTATCACATACCTCTTACCAAGCAAATAATTGGACTACGAAACCTTGCGATTAAAGCAGCCATAAACAATTATTAAATCATAATCACTAATTAGTGCTGTGAAATAGAGCACGCATAAGAAAGTATGATTTAATGAGCTGTGTCCACTTTCGATTATGAGAATACATGAGATATTTATTGATCATCATACTGATCAATGTATGGATAACCAAGTTGCAATGCGTTAAGCCGATCAGATAAACTTGTAGAAATAAGAAAATAATGCAATTAAGTTGTTGATTTTGACAATAACGTGCATGGAATCTCAAACTCAACGTATGTCAGTATTTGAAGGTAAAAAAACGTAATTGATTTACTTATTTTATGTACAACAACGAAAGAAGACGTTGACCTATGTTTTCTACAAGAACATAAAATAATTGTGGAACCAATGACATTTGTCATCTACGACAAGTAAGTGTTTTAACAAAAGATAGCACAATTAATGGTCTTGCCGAAGTCAATGATCTTGAGAAGGCAACATTAATTAGTTTTAAAATATTTGAGTATCATGTGGGTGGATGAAACAACACCACAGGCAAGAAACCTCGAATACGAAAAATTATCAAGATAATACTAATCCATATCAAGAATATTGGGCAAAGACTATGAGTCATCAAGAATGCCCAAATTGCTTTTCCCGAAATGTCAACTATTAGAACATATTATGACGCATTTCATAAAGACGCCGTGTGAATACGTCATTATTGACAACAAATCGAATAAGATTAACGATGTCATGGCGTATTCCGATTATTGCCATGATTCAGATAATATAAGGATTTATTTTTGAAGCATTATTAAAATATTGTAAAAAGAGATTACCGGTACTTTTGTGGGAGAGAGTAGGCTATGATCCAACATGCTGGTCTAGTATTTATTGGTGAAAGAAAAGTTTTCGAGAGCAAAGAAGAATGGCGATGAAATAAATTAATTCGGGTGTAGGCGCCACTGTTGTTAGGTAAGACACGCATCCTAAATCACACATAACAGGCGTCTTGACAAGCGTAGAGTCAGGCAGGATTCATAAAAAAAATATATTGTTTCGTACATTACAGTTTCACACGACAAGATTCCTTATCTGGACCTAAGACCAATCAGACCGATATGGTCACACATTAATACTTAACAAATTGTTTAGCCGTCCCGCAATTCGATATCATTTTTTGAAGTCTATTTTGAACTCTTATATCAACGCACAGTTACAACTTTATAAGCACTGGACAGGATCAGTATTGCTTCAATTCGAGCTATACAGTATTCTTTCTACAAAAATCTATCGCACACTTATAGACACTGTAATGACATCTCCTGGAATCGGGATCAAATAGTAAAAATGAGGTGAGATGGTGCCGATCCGGATATTTAACACCTTTAGTGCCGGGAGTAAGTGGAGTAGTGGAACCTCTAGAGGTTCCACTACTCCACTTGCAATATTTATGGTGGGATGACAATGTTGACACGTGTTTTATGAAACAGGTGTGGAAAAGAAAGTCTTACACCGAAACAGAATCCCGTTACATTCACAAAACGAAAATCATCAAAATATCCTCAAACAACACCAAATCTCCTCGTGCCAGTTTTTTTAATTCCACTGCAATCAGAGCATAAACATTCCAACTTATCAGTCCCT
This sequence comes from Xestia c-nigrum, assembly GCA_916618015.1. Taxonomy (NCBI): domain Eukaryota; kingdom Metazoa; phylum Arthropoda; class Insecta; order Lepidoptera; family Noctuidae; genus Xestia; species Xestia c-nigrum. Next base: position 3,486,321 of record OU745269.1, on the reverse strand, counting down.
TCAATACGGAACGAAAGTTCAATAGCAGTAGCTTTTTACCCAACTTAATCGAACCAAACAAAGGTTTCCCGAGTACTGGAAACTAATTCACAAAGGAGTTCGGAAAACCACCTTCCTGGATTAACAATGGATGACACTCACAAACTTGGCATTGGATATGTGCTAAACGAACATAGGCTTTTAAAGTTAACAAATAAGAGCGAAGCTAAACGCAAATGCTTTGGTTATTACTAAGACATCGACAAAGTTAAGTAACGAAATGGGTTGTTAGAAAACAGGCTTTAAATGTGGCGAGTTAAGGGTGAAGCGGGTTGTAAGGTGCTCGGTTATTTCTTGCGCCATCTGTAGCGTTACAGAAGTGTGTTCTATCTGGTGCATTGGAGCGGAACTAGTGGTTGGTGCAAGTTTTAAAATGTTGACTTTGAAAGTTTTGCTCGAAGAAGTTAAAGTGAAGAACGCTACCTGTGATTATGCAGGTACGGATTTTGGACTGCAATGACACAGTGGTAATGTTAGTGCCAAGAACTGTAGTTTCGAAGGTTTTTCGGAGGTCACTGATAATTTATGAGTAGAGAAAGACCAAAGAAACGATGGATGGAATGTGAAGGATGAGGTGATTGCTGAGGTGGCGTGTAATACAGAAGTATGGAAGAAGAGATATACTGCGCTGACCACAAATAAATTAAGATAAAGGCAGGAAAATGATGCCGTAATTGATAATTTAGGATACTAGAAAGAAGCGTGGTCGTGGTCTTTCTTAGGCGACATGGAAGGCGCCGAGAGACTGTTGGTTGGCATGGCCATTGGGCAATATTGCTCAAAAGCTTATTAGTAAGTGCTTACTCGAAGGAGAATGACGACATAATATCCGTAGGTGAAGATAGTGTGGGAGTAAGTAGGTAGCCAGACAATAAACAGTTTACTGTCTATTTCCCAGTAAATCATTTGATTTTAGCACTGCCATATTTGGAAGACAAGACTTTAACTGACTTACTATTAGGAAAGATATTCAGGTAATAAAAGGATTTAAACTATCATCTGCCTAGCTTTTTCCCAACTATGTTGAAGTCTAACCGTATGCAGCTGAATATCAGTATTTTACAGCGACTTCATTTGTGACCTTCTCAAACTAGTTATTGAGTAACACGATACCTCTTGGTTGTTTGTAAGATTTTCGGATTTCTGACCGTACTCACTGAAAAATATTTTAAACACGGTTCTACACATAACATACACAGAAAATGTATTAAGGGAAAGAAAATTACTGCTAGCAAGTTAGAAAAAACTGACAAAAGTATAATAAACAACCTAACCCCAGGGTATGCAAGTATTAACCCAAATGCAAAAACGAAAACCTGGACCAATGCCAGTAGTGCTGCAAACAATTAAACTGATTGTATTCAAATAGAAACCAAAACAATATAAAGAGTCCATAATAAATAAGTCCTTTGCCTATAAATAGACCACACTACAGACAGACGAATCAATCAGTTAAGACATTTGTAACAATTGCTTCAATAGCTGCTACCTTGAAACAATGTTATTGTCATTCAGATTTCGAAATATCGGTAATGTGATCAGCTGTATGTTTGTTATTCAGCGATTTTTCGTGGATATGAAATATGGTGTTGAAATCACCGATACATTTGCAAGGGAATTGCATTGATTTTACCAGTGATTTGTTTCTTTTGTTTCTGTTAATCTAGAAAAGATAGTTAGTCTTTCTTTTGCTATTGCTCTATAATTGTTATTAATTTTGCATGCATCATCCTCCTGATCTAATCCTAATTTATTTTGAAGTATCTTTGGCAGGTCGTATTCTGACATGGAAGTATCTATCCTTTATATATACGAGAAGTATGGAAGTATCTATCCTTTATATATACGAGAAGTATGGAAGTATCTATCCTTTATATATAACTGTATCACTCTATTCATCTTCCAAAAAACAACTTAGTGTGCGCAGCAATTTATCTTCAACAAAATCACGATTCTCTATCAAATCAGATTATCACGCTTTCATCTCAAGTCTTGCACCACTACAAACCACGTTTTTTCTCATCCCGCGTCCCGGTCACGGTGTGTTCCCAATAAGACACGCGTGCTATCACGTTTAGTATAAGGACAGTTTACTGAGAACGATCAAATTCTTTAGCTGGCTGGTGTAAAAGCTTGAGAAATATTTCATTAAACACGCCTTCATTCTCCTGCCCCTTACATCAATTTATTCGAAGTCGGTGCAGCACGTTTTACTTTTCCATATTGCTCTATTACTCGACATCTCATCAGCCACTCATTCCCTTTTCCATTCTTCACCCATATTATCCTTCACATAGTCCATTCATTGTTTCTTTGGTCTGTCGCTATTCTTATAGCTATGAATATTTGTTACTCCATATGGGGTCTAATTTGCAATTAAGAATTACTTTATAGCGCTTGGAAGCTGTAATACGAGTTTATGATAGACATTCTATGTCATACCACGATGTATACGGTTACGATGTCTAGAACAATAGGGCAATTATTCAGACTACCTAGCTGGCTTAAGTTTTTAAATTGCACGAACTACCTATTTTTTTGCGGGAAATGAATTTGCTAAAGTACAATACGAAACACGAAAAAGCGAATGAACTCACAACAACATAAATCTTCCGTAACATCACCAAAAATCTTCACGATAAAGGAACATCGCTCCATTTTCGAAAATCCGTTCAATAAAAGGCCATTAAAATGATTATCTTCATCCATAAACACAATCGACTCTTGTCCATAAAAAGACGTCTGCGCGCGTTAAACGCCAACGCACGACTGACCTAATGTACCTTTCTGTTTAAACCTCACGTTCAAAATTCGAACTACCCACATAAAACAAATAAAAAGATGCGTGGGAGCAGTTTAGCGCCAGACGTATCCGTTTTGGATATTCGAATGTTCGCTTTTATTATTGACATATTGAAGATCTATTAACACATTGATGTGACATAGCATAGCATAATCAGCATATAATGTCCCCACTGCTGGGATAGAGGCTTCCTGTCTTTGAGAAGGAATGGGTTTAATTCACCAGTGAGATGATCTTTGAATTTTTGGTTAATAGAACCGTGCCGGCTACCTGACGATGTATTCCTTCACCATTTTGAGATCTCATAAACTATAAACTTGCAGATCCGGGTACGGTGGGGGTCACTCACTACTGTACTATTATTGTAATATCACTGCTATTATCTTGCTGATACAGTTATTTTTATTAAAGTAAAAACCTTTTGCGAGCTTTGCGTGTCTTTGTATGTTAAATAACCAGTTTATCATTACTTTACTATAGATAGTGGCAGGAAACGTGGTAGTTTTAATTATGGAGAAATAAACTATTTCCACCTGCTTAGCTAATGGATTCTTTGCCCTTTATAGTACGAGTGAATTCTTTGAAACATGACTTGGTAAGGATGAAACACCCCAAGCGTTGACAGTGTTGCATAAAATTTTACTTTTATTATTGTTATTGTGTGTTTAAATAAACTTCTAAATTACTCATACCCACTACAATGCTAGGAAACACCTACGAGGTATGCTAAAGTGTTGTTGCACTGTTAGAATTGAAATATTAACACCTAAAAATCTACAGCGTGGTTTTCTTTGGGCACTGGGCACAAAATAAAAGCACACTTTATTTTTCAAGTAGACATGTTAGAAATTCGGAATTCCTACCAGGTGGAAGCAAAGCACTAACAAAACGTAAAGCAGAACACACCTAGTATTTCTTGGTAATTCATAGCGACGTTGTTGCAAAGCCAGCAAAAAGCAACAAACAGTGTACAATGCAGTGCACTCAGTCCATTAACTTCAATATTTGAAGCCAAGTTTGGCTTGCCAAGATATTGTATATGTTGATATTGTAGAATATTGCGGGAATTCAAGAACGTAGTATACAAGTATTGAGGTACAATGAGAATAAACTAATGTATGAGAGGCATGAGACGAACTCACAAAAATAAGATTAGAAGGCAATGTAATCAGGCGTTTTATAGAAATATTAATGGCTATTCCCCCAAGATTCAAGCCTTTCTTGAGTTTCGGGGTCAACTGTTAAGGGGGAAGCGTCAAGATAGCCCGCGAAATTCAAATTTTCTTAAATCTTTTGCAATTTGCAGGACAGTGCTAGTTTATATGTTGATGAAAATATCGTTCGCGACTATAAGACGTATATAGTTACAGAATTATGATCATCGAAATCATCAATACAACCCTCCAAGCTCAAATAAGTCTAGGGACGACTTTGTCTTTCAAAAATCGTTCCTCGACTTATATGAACTTTGTGGGTTGCATTGATGATTTCTATGGTTATTATTCTGTTACTACATACGTTTTACAGTCGCGAAAGATATTTTCAACTTTATACAACTTACCGCTGGCCTGCAAATTGCAAAAAACGCAAGAAAATTCAAATACCGCGGGCTACCCCGACGCTTTCACCTTAAACAAATCATTTTGATATTCAAACCGAATTTTGTTAAATGTTAGCATAATGTCTGGTTGTATTTTTTTTTTTTAGTAAATCTATTTTTTTTGTCCAATCCCACTAACTTTATAAATGTGAAAGTTTGTGAAGACGGATGGATGCTTGTTACTCTTTCACGCAAAAACTAATGACCAGATTTGGAAAAAAAATTGGCACACTGGTACTTTATATCTAAAATAGACAAAAAGGAGACTTTTTATATCCCGTTAGTACGGTCCCGTGGGTAAATTACCGAAATCCAGGCGTGCGAACCCACGGACATAAGCTCGGCTAGTATTCAATAATTTCACCAAAAAATATGGAACAGCTATAGGCAATAGTATATATACAGCATTGCGAAAATTGGATCAATTTTCAATGTTTCAAAAAAGCCGATTACTCCTTTCTGTTAGATTTCGTAAAACTGATCTTACTATCGAGTTAAAATAAGTACGTAGTTAATGTAACTTTGAAGTTAATCCCTTCAGATGTCAATCTAAGTTGTTTACAAACTATATTAACTTGCTTAAGTCTCCTAACTCTCAAGTTACTTAACTCCCAAGGTAGGTTTGGCTAGGTTTATTTCAAAGTCCATCTCGACAAATAGATCCAGTACCTAAAATACCTATTTTAGGTACTGGATTCCATTACCATCCATCCATCATTATCTGGTCCATTTATAAAAAAGAGTCTGTTGATAAAAACAATAGCTTTTTTTGTACCAGTCGGCACTAGACATACATACATATGCATATTCTTTCTCCAGAATCAATGACTTACCTTGGGAAGTCATTGATTCTGGAGAAAGAATATGGTTAATGGTTTTTGAAAGTTTGAAGACATGTGACATCTACCAACCCGCATTGGCCCCGCGTGGTGGATTGTAACCCATTCCCTCTCAAAGAAAGGAGGTCTGTGTCCCAGCTGTGGGAAGATTATAGCCTGATTATGCTTATGCAATGGTTTTGGAAGTGTATCCGCTTTTACTTTTATATTTGCTATGTAAAACTTCGTTAACGACTTATTAGCTACATAGCCCTGCAAATAGATTTATGTGGAAAACACTAACGTATTAAATATCAGCTTATCAACAATTATCTACAACGATTATCCATGTTTCGATGACCGATAAGTACAATCTAAAATGAAGTCAATGTCCTAGTTGCGTAATACGAGAAATTACGGTAATCACTTTTATTTTGTCAATACATCAACATTGCCGACATAGCTATAATGGGACTAGGCAGGCCATGTCTGCCGAATGCCGGCACAACTGTGGGCCCGAATACCGTAATACTGGAGCCCTAAGACAGCTAGACGGGGCAACAGCAGACAGAGGAAAAGATGGCGTGACGTCTTGGATGGCTTCCTCACGAATTGGCAAGAAAAAGCACACCATTATGAGAAGTGGAAGGAATGGAGGCAGCCTTTACCCACCTAACCTACAATAGAAACTGTTGCTTCGTATTCAAGTCAACAAGCTGGTATCACCCAAGGCACAACAAACGAAAACAAACCACAAATCTTCAAAACTTAAAGTTGAAACTTCCAGTTAAACTTCAACCCCAAGTTCCTAAGGTGCATTATCTAGGTCTGTATCAAAGTCAAACACTGACGGATCGGTTTCGAGGCTTGTCGGTAGACCGCAAGTCCGGACATCGGTCGTTGTATTGAGAACAACTTTGTTTGTTTTCTAATGTTTGATTATTGTCGATAATACTTTGTTTGTAATTGTTGTTTCTTTTGAACAAATGATAGGATTCAAAGAATACAAATGAAGGAATAAGGCGATACGAAATGTATAGGTTAGCTTAGGTGCCACCTCCACGAGAGAGAGAATCGTGGCGATATTATCGTTCTAGCCATATTTTTCTATACTCTCTCTTTTGGGCCGTCTCCACGGGCACAGTATATGAGAGAGCAGTAGAAATACGTTGAATCGCCGCGATTCGCTCGCTCATGGCGGCCCCTAGATTTAAAGAGACAAGAATCGTCATCATCATATTGGAAACAGTCAACAGAGTATGCAGCAGAGTACTATACAAGGTGGAAAGAACATCGATACCGCTTACTTTCTTTTTAATAACCGATGAACCATTTCTATGTCGGTTCACAATGATGTACTAGTAAGTGCAACTTTTTCTCAACTATGTCGGATGGGATTGTAATGATTAGATGTAGTTAATATTAGTATTTTTTTACATGGACCGACTTTTCGACCTCCACAGCCCAGTTACAGTCACGATGGAATATCATCGTTAAGAAATCTCATTTCGTAACGAACCTGCATTCATACCACAATTTTATAACAATCTCAAAAAACCACGAGACCACTAACGTGCCGTAGCACGTAATTACCGAAGACGTTTCGTGGGAACCTTTAATTGTGGATAGTACCGTTGAGCACATTGTTCTGCTTGTACCCACGGCTGTAAGACTTAAGATACTGATACGTCCGGGTTATTTGATAACTTGTGATTAAAAAACTGATGGTGATGACCGGATTTTTGGTAGAATGGACTGAGAAAGAACAGAAGAAAATAATGACAGCGAATAGACACAGAAGAAAAGGAAGAAGAAGAATGGCAGCGTCAACCCAAAAATAATTGAGACAACAACAGGAGAGCAGAAAAATGATTTACCAATTTAAGACCAAGATGTAATGAATACAGAACATCGGACACACAACACAAGTTGATAGTTCCTCTAACACTTTAGATAAGAGGGAATTGCCGGATAAAACATCCTGCAGTTTTAGAACCCCCACGCAAAATGTACCCGTTATGTCTCATAATTTATACATAAGAAAGACATACAAACTAGACGAATTGAATAAAGCAGGTCGTGATCATAATATAACTGACCCTAAACCACATCACGTGTCCAAAGTCATAAACCCAAATGTTTGGTCAGTTCAATGAACAAAACAAAGCCGGTATCAATTCGCGACTTGATTGCACAGCGTACGCAAAAGACAATTGGCACAAATTGTTGGAAATGGGACGAGACACGCGTTCATGACGCATCACGATAGATTGACAGCAGATGGGTCAGCTGGAATGATTGGGATTGTATTTCAGACTATAGTCTGAAGAGCTGATGGGAAACACATTTTGCTAGATTTGCTTATTGATAGACATTGGAAGAAACTTAAACAGGAATTATGGAATAAGAACTAAAAAGTTGGACCAAGGGTATATAGGCTAATTATGGTGCAATTGCTTACACTCCTGAGGATTTTAATCCATTACTACAAATGGCTTCCGCGTAAGGCGCCTTACCGGGAGCATTCACTTATACCCGATGTAACCGTTCAGATTCACTTGATTCTGTACAAAATCCAATCTAGGATCGTTACATTAAGAATAAGAATAAAAAGGTTTTTTTTACACCTAGAGTCACAGAAGAATAATCACATAAAGCCAAACTTTCAACACTTTAACGGAAACATATCTTCAAAAGAGCTCAAACAATTGAATATGAATATTTATAACATCATTCATGCACACAATAATATCAACACAAAACAACTCAACCTAAACGTTCATCTAAAGCCTAATAAATTCCAAATATATGATACAAACAATAAAATTCAATACATCACAATCGCTTCTAATAGACCGTAAACACAAAACACAGATAAGATCCCAGAAGTTAAATACTACTCAGAATTTGTAACCACATCAGCATGTAACGTTTCTACTGCTGGGTGACAGACCTTCTCTTTGACCGAAGAAGTAACATGTACTTCCGAAAAATGTTTGCACTTTTTATTACTTTCTGTCATCATAAACACCCTGATCTCATCTCAATTTATTTGGGGTTTTTATTTCTGCCATCGTCGTCTTCCAAGGTTCTTTTGTTTCGAGATTGGAGCCGCGCGTCGTTTCTTTGATACACATTTCCAGTACTGTGTGTTCTTTTGTCTGTTTGTTAATTCCTGCATATTGTTTTTTGTTTGTATTAATGAATACATTAGCCTTCATTTTTATATTTACTCCCTTTTTAGCTCTATCGTTTTACACACTTTTCTATACTTATACAACTATTCATACTCGGGCATGTATTTCCTGATCTGCCACCATGTTTCGCAACACAGTATCTTTACTATTCAAGCAGTTTCATTGTTTCCGTCTACCTCTTGCTGTTTAAAGTAGACCTTCTAATATTTCTTTGTGCTGTCAATCGCGTGTCTGTCCACTATCTATCATTATTATGCTAACATGTTACGATTGATGGGTAATTCAATTTATTTACACCGAACGTACCTCGACATGCAGGCCCATGAGTGAGTGGAGTACAAATTACGTTCTCGGCTATTATGCAACAAGCCGAGTAGACGATGGTATTTTTCCATCGGCAAAAATTCTTCCATTCACTATGTAACTTCTTCAGGGACAGAATTTTCCAAAATCTTTCTTTAGTGCTTACTTTCGTAATTAAAGAACTACATACCCTCCCACTAGGTGGACAGATGACCTGGTGAAGGCGGCGGGAATCGAATGGATGCGAATCGCATGGAACCGGTCAAAGTGGCTACACTTGGGGGAGGCTTATGTCCAGCAGTGGACGTTTTTCGGCTGAAATGATGACGATGATACATCCGTGAACTCAAGCCTTTTTCTCATGAGGAATGGTAGAAATCACAGAACGTAACCTGCTACGATTCTTAAATACTTCTTTTGCCTTGTTCACGTTCATACATCAGAGGCCCTACTCTCTAACGCTTCGGCCGTATATTCGGATCCATCCGGCTCTCCCATTCGCACTACAGACGTAAGTGATAGAGACGGATAGATCCAAACAAACGGACGAAGCGTTAGGGAGTAGGGTCTCTGATCATACACGCACGCCGGTTGCGAGTACTACGCTGCTGACCATTCTGAAGAACTTCACCAATAAGGTCAGTGTATGTCGTACAGTGTTTGGTGCTAATTCACCTATATTCCGCATGTGTAAACTCATAAACGAACGCAGTGACTTGGTTGACGTCCACGCAGACTCAATATTGAAGTTTGTCAGATTTTATTAATACTGGTGCATAAATTAGTATTTAGTATAATTATCTTGAATTTAAGTAGTTGTAGTAGTAATTTAAGTAACTAGTAATTAAGTTTTAAAATCATAATTATTACTAAGAGCCATTATGCATGTGGTGTTTGCCTGTAATTGGTTGTGCAGTTAGATATCTGTAACAACTGTTGGCGAACCTTAATTAAATAAATAAATAAAAATGTCTTTCTAGGGCGTCCCCTCCCGGCGTTGCCACTCACACCTGCCTTGTAAATACCTTTTGTTAGTTGCAAATAAAAAAGAAATTCATGAAATATTTCAAGCTTCTAGAACCTGAGATTTAAGCTGTGTACTTTCATTCAGTACATGAATCAAATTTGATTTTTTCTAAGAAAAAATTTCAAAGAAACGAAGGGACGTGGGCAGAATATTTGCTCTTCTGAATATAAAGTACTTATAGGTCATTCCCCGACCTGTCTAGACATTAAACACAGTCGGTTCTTATCTGTCTCGATTGATAAGATGTCAAATTACTAACTGGCTACTAATTTTACTATAGCATGATTATAATTGTATAGCTAATCAGATATGATAGAAGAAAATCAAGTACTTTTTGTGATAAATATCCATCCATAGCCTTTTCCCAACTATATTGGGGTCGGCTTCAGACCGCAGCATGAAAATCGGTGCAGTCGTTTTTGAGTTTATTGCGAACAAAGAGACAGACGCGGCGGAGGCCTTTATTTTGTAATATGTAGTGATAGAGAAAGAGGCGTAAACTGGAAATAATTCGATACAGAAAATTGCAATACAATTCAACCAATATTGAACCAGCCAGAGTCAAAACAAACGTTGAAATGTTTGACCTAAATTCTGCATCGCACAATCGATTCAATTTACACAGAAATCGATTTGTTTATTCGCAACTGCATTCGCTGCAGTTATACGAGTAAAACTGTGAAGTTTTTTAAAAAACGTTGTAATTAAGTAGTTCTGCGAGATATTCTGAAATGCGGTCGGACTTTGTGTATTAATCTTTGGATGCTCGAGGGAATTGCTCGTCAAATTCATCTAGCAGCAATTACTTAGTGTTTTTGACAAATTTAGCCAAGGAGTGGGATTCCCTGCCTGCGTCGTCGGTGTTCCCAAATTCGTATAACCCCAATCTATTTAAGTCACAAGTTAATAGGTATCTTCTGGGTTAGCTCGTTCCACCGTTGACCTGTGGGTCTAAAATGGCCGCTTTAGCAGAACATAATTTGAAAAACGTTAAAAAATTTAAATTCATAAAATGGACTGCATATTAATAATTTTAAAGTCCATTTTTAGAATTTTTTTTTTTTGCGTGATTCATATTAAATGTTCTGCTAAAGCGGCCATTTTCAGCCCGCTGATCTCTGTCGTCAGGACTAGATTAAGGTCAAGAGCCATTTAGTAAAAATAAAAAATAATATAAAGAGTGTTGGGGTTTTCTAGTTCCAAAGGAGCTTGAATTATCACTACAGGCATTCAGGCACAGAGGTAAATGGAAAAGTAAGTGTTTTAACAGTAAAAGTTTCCTAAACTACCTTAGTAGAAAAGTATCTTAGTACCCGACAGACGTTGTCCTATCAACTAGGAGGGTGAAACTTCGATACATTAGCTTCAAACAAAATTTTCATAGTCAGTGATGCCATCTATGTGTTTAAGAACACCAACTTTTCAACTGTTTGACAGCTTACAATTATCATATCGAGAACAACTATTTTGGACATCTCGTCAGTGAAGTAGATAGCCTAGCGGTGACAGCGGTTGCCATGTGTGTTCAATGTTGTTCACAAGTCCGAATCCTCAGTCAAGAATTACTTTTTGTATTTTTATTTGGTTGAACAAAACCTAACAGCGCCATCTATCAGCTTAGGTACACAGTTTTTAAAACAAAAACCAGAGTTGCGCAACTATCTTGTATTATAATAGTGTATTATCTATGCTATCAACTATGAATATTGAATTCGAATTGACTTACTACCTACCCACTACCCACCCGCTACCTACCCACTACCAACCTATAACCTACCTACTAAAAAGTAAAAGGTAAATAAAAATAACTATCCTATGTCCGTCTCCTGGTTCTAAGCGACCTCTCCACAAATTTTCAGATAAATCGGTTCAGCTGTTTTTAAGTTATAAATAGTATAACTAACACGACTTTGACTTAGATGATATCATTCTAAAAATATCGACTCAATATAAAATGACTTAAATATCTAGACAGAACCAAATCGAAACCATTCCTCTTAGTCTTTAGATAAAATAACTTACCCATTAGAGATTTTGTAAATAAACGGCAAAACCACACACAAACTTTATCTCGTTCCTAGTTTGCCAAAAAGCACACTAATTTAAGTCCCAACAAGAGAACTAATTATCATTCGCGACAGTTTCCATAACTAGGATTTCCAAGCATTGCCAACCCTTTTTGCTCCTTTATTTCTTTCATGAGCCCCAGAGCCATCTGACTTCTCAATTTGAAACTGTGCACAGTAATTAGTCTTTTTTAGGATTCCTTTTTTTTTTGCGAAATAGAGGATTTTTTGTCTGGAGATTCTTTTTGGATGCGTACAAATGGTTTTTTAGACTTCTCTCACATAGTGCAACTTATAAATAACTAGCTGATGCAAGCGTCTTCTTTATACGAAAACCTTTCTCGAGAACCACTCTATCCATTGGTGTAAATAGAATGAAAATCAGTGCAGTAGTTTTTGAGTTTATCGCGACCAAACAGACAGACGTGTTTCATAAAAAAACATCTATTTTAAAAAAACTTGCGGAAAAGTTGTAATTTTGACCCCTAATACCTCCGTAACTAGAAGATTCCCAGGTAGAACAAAAATATCGCAATGACAGGGAGTACAACTGCCGTTCGGCTTCGTTAAGTCTTTTTACAACCTGTATAGTAAGCTTTGGTATACCAAATTCCAATAAATACTTCGATACAGTAACTGTTTCGCAAAAAAAAAAACAGTTTTATCGAAATATCGCAAGACTTTTATTACCACTAAATGGTGCAATGTAAAAATGAAGTTTATTTTTATGGTAAAACCGGTAAATAAGTAATACGGTAAAGTATCGTGGTGTAGGCAGTAAAATAATTTACGTGTCGTAATAAAAATTATGTAAGAACTAGAATTTGTATGATCTGTCCCGCTGTGAGATATAGTTACCAAGTTAAACCTTAATATTTGCAACAATGTTATTTATTATTTATTTATTTACACCAATTATAACATCCTTACAGACTATTCCAACACGATGCTATAAGACAAACATTATAGAATACATTTTAGAACACATACAATAGAAAAACACACAATATAAAATAAGTAAAATAACCTAGTAAAAATAAAAACACCAAAATTAATACAACATGACAATGTTCACAGTTGCACACCTTTTTCAATTATGAACCCGATTACTTGGGATTAGTTGGGATCCAAACTCGGTTGTTTTTGAGTAACTGAAATTTTAAATGTTTTTTTAAATCTTCCACCTCTCCAACATAAACAGTTGATTGTGAGGAATTAAAACACCGTTCAGAATGTAAAATTGATACTTTTCTGATAGCTCATGAACGAATAACAATTCGAAAAACAATTTGTCAAAATTGTAAATCTGCCTTTGGAAATAATGGGCCTCGTTCCGTTTCCTTGTAACTCCAAATATGATAACTTTACCTGTCTTACATTGCAAATGATTGTCAACTTCCGATTTTGAACAAAAAACAAAACATACATTGCAGGTGAAATTACAAAACATATTATTTATTTCAGATCCTCATTCTACCACCACCAAGTACCTACTGATTCACAAGCCACTCATTTTAATTAGTACGTACAAAGCCTTTTATCCTAGAGCTAACAATAGCTTGTTTAAGTTATAATACCAGCTGTTCGCGGCATAACACTGTCACAGGAATGTTAGACAGGTTTACAGTGTCATTTGTATAGTATGGTATGCGAGGAAAAAAGAGGACCTCGCATCTGCCTTGTGTGAGGATGTAACTAGCTTTAGACTTACTTGTTAAATACCTGAATAGTGTTACAATGTAACAATCAATAGAGGTCGTCTAAGATAGGGTATCCTTTGGAAGATCTTACAGACAGGTCTTCAAACTTGAGGCTTTCATCATCATCAACATTTGAGTCATAAGACTTCCATTGCTGGATATAGGCCACCTTCAGCCAATGACCGTACCGTGCAGTGGTCTTCACAATGCCATCGTCCGAACCTGACACTAAATTGTATGAAACTTGTAACCATCATACCAGCTCGGAATCACACACTGCTGGAAAAAGCACTGCCCGGTTCTGTGCGTCCCTTATCCAGGGTGACTAGTAATTAGGTCTAGGTTCACCGAGAAGATACTCGTAACAGCCTGATTATCTAAAAACAGCTGTCAATGTGACATGTTTCCATACAAAAATGTGTTTTAAGGCGCTTAGACGAGCTAAATTAGCAACTCTATTTGTGGTGGTTCAAACTTCGTTTGAAATGCTGTTAGAATTAAGTTCTAATCAGCTTGCACTACAAAGTGGTTGTTACGTCAGTCACTGCGAGCCAAAAGCGCGAAATGAGTGGTTTCGATTCGATTTACAAAAAAAACTATTGATTGGATTAAAAAACTGAAACAGTATCATGCTAATATATTGCTTGTAGAATTATTTGCCAAAAAAACAGAATGATCGCATGCATATTAGTATGTTTTTTATTGTTTGAAAGATATTTTTAGAGGTAAGTTCGTGATTTCTTTTTATCGGGCCAAATTAATTGTATTATGTTTTCAAAACAGTATGATGCTGGCATATATCCTGAAGAATATCATATATTTTTCTGGTCTTGTTTATAGCAGTGAATCATATACTTTTAGTAATTATAAAACTCGCGTTTAGCTCATGTAATCGCCTTAAACAGCTGTTTTTAGATAATAGTCCGTCATCTTTTTGGTGAACATGGACCATAGTTGGTTTTTTTTCCACAATCACGTGTTTAAGTATCGTACATTAATCAACAGTCACCCTATACTTATACAACGAACTTTAGGAGGGTCCTGGCATCTTAGCCTAACCGTGGCCAACACTCGGCCAAAGCCTTCCACCATCGGCCATCTTCGCGTCTAAAATGCTATACCAAAACCCTCGGAATCCTGGAATTCGGGCCTGTTCTTTATTAAAGAAAGCGAGCCGTATTTATTGGTATCTAGGTATTAGACACCAATATTGCGTAATATTGGTGTCAAATAGATACCAAATAAATTGAGGATCTAATCAATATCTAGGTAGATAGGATGCACTTACCTTTTTAAGAAAATTACATTGGCTTAGTTACCAAGTTTGTGTTATAAATAACGGACTCCAAAATCCTGCCTTGACAGCCTAGACCATCGCTAACGGAGCTACACAAAAGAAACGTCTTACAAATTCAAATGGTCAACTCAAAACCAAAATCGAAGTATTAATTTCAAGTAGGCCAGTTACATACAATACACTATTAAATTGTCAAAAACCAAAAGATGAAAACTTTAGGCCCAGTCAAAAGGCATAATAACTGTGAAAGTACTCTGGTTGCCCATTTTAAAGCGATCTCTAGGGAAAATATCGAAAACTCGATGGAGTTGTCATAGAAGGAGAGAGTCACAAAGTAAAGCCACATTAAAAACAAAATACGGCCAGTAATTTGCTCATCCGGTGATATCGTATTTTGAACCATAAATTGATAACCCCACCAGAAAGTACTAGGTTAGCATACATTCAAAGTACTATTACTTCAATGATCGTTCATACCCACGCGTTATAAACACATTTTTGTGATTGGTTGCGCTGTCGTCAGGGAAGCTTAACCTGACAATCCAGGAAAGCGTAGAAAAATATATATCAAAGGAACTCAAGAAAGAAGGCAATAACATTACACAAGCTCGTCACGACAAAGTTATTACGAAATTCATTAACATTCCACACAAACTTGATACAAGGATATAGGAATGCTAATAAAACTAGGGGATCTGCTGACCTCTAGACTTTTTAATGTTGTGATATGGAGGTCATGACATAACGGGAGTTCATTGTGAACAACCAGAAGATAATATTAATTAAGGAAGATTTAGACCGATCATAGTCGCATTAGTAAAAAAGGGAGGTACCAGTATGATGTATTTACATGTCTCTACTGTGATGTGATATCCATAGATGTCTATGTTATATAGGGCGTAAACTACCTCGTCACGAAGCCGTCCACCAAGCATTGTGTATATCAAACTTAGTAACATTACGCAAAAATTATTGCTGGCAATACGTATTTTTTTTTGGGTGAAAAATCATGTTTTTTTTTTTGTAGAACTCAATGTAACGCACTTAAAACACTGTGCAGATGAATGGATTGAATGGGACGGGGGTCGTAGAGGTGTAAAGTAAAAACCTTGTATTAAAAAAAAATATTTCTCAAAAAGTTGGAACTTTGACCCCCCCATATTTCCTTTACTAGAAGATCCAGGTATGGTGTTACACAAAAAAATGATCGCAATGACGAGGAGAACAAGTGCCTTTCGGTTTCGTTAAGAGGTGTTTTAGACCCTTTATTACATACTATTTGACTACAGTAGACTACTCGACAGTACGAAGAGTCCCCAAAGAGAAGCCGGAAGGAATCAGCTTCTTAGGCGCCTTCGGGCCTGTTTATACCCTTCACGATTCTATTCTCCTAGTACTTTTTTACTTAGACCGTAGACTAGCAAGATGACAAATGTTAGGAGAGACATAATTATGCAAAAGTTTGTCCTTACAGATGACAAAGTGAATGACGCCATAGGATCAAGAAAGCCGACCATGGAAAGAGGCGAAGATAAGGAAGAGGAGATCATGGTATTGGTAAAAGTCGGAAAGAAATAGAGCAAGAGGAGACCCTTGAGTAGTGAGACAGTATTAGCTAGTAAAAATAATAGAAGTGTCGACTTAATTGGTTGATTCTAGTTTTTCAGCAAGCGAGCTGAAACTTCGAAGAACTACATGATCACTAAAATAGACTGCCAACTCGACCGTTTGGAAATTAAGATCAGCAGGAAATCGAGTGCCCATTGAAAAAAATATAATTAATACCAGTATAAAGAATGTCCATTGATAATCAAGACCACAGGCGACACAATAAATCTAATCAAACATTGAAATAAAAACTTTTGTTATCAAAATATGGGCAAAGCACTTTCAAATCGAATGCTCGCCTCACTCATATCTCCGAAACGAATTGACCAATATCGATAATCCTTTCACCTTTAAACAATAGATCGTGCTGTTAAAGTGAAAGTCACGGCAATTTAAGTAATTGAAGGAAAAACATTAACATTAAGATGGAGATAGCAAATTTTATTCATTTATTTATTGGTTGATGTATCAATGGGTTTGTTTGTTCTAGAAATCAGTTCATGGAGGACAGACATAGTGTCTTTGAAGAAACGAAAGATGGAATGGATGGAATGTGTGAAGGATGATATGGCTACAATGGAGGTGTCTGATGAGATGAAGAGTAATTAGAGAAGTTTGGAAGAAGCAGACTTGCTGCATCAACTTCAAATAAAACGGGATGAGGGCAGAATAATGTTGATGATGAAATAAACAGTGTTTAAATCTACACGAGTTACAGTATTTTTACATTAAAATACTACGGCGTTTTGTTTAACGTTTTCAAGCACGTTCGTGTAATATTTTTTGTTATCGATATTTCGAGTTTATTTTAACTCAAGAGCTCGTGGTTACGTTATAACAGCTGCACGGGTCCATCGAAGGTTAGGCTTCACTAAGTGCGAGGCCGGTTCGTGGATCATAACATACATGAAGGTCCACCGTGCACCGTGCCTTAGAAAATACATTATTGACATTCATTTTTAGATCCTTGACGAGATGACCAGTCTTATCAAGGGGTATCGTATTACCCAGTAACTTGGTTTGTGGAGGTCATATAGGCAGTTCCACATGTGTATTAGCTACATCCCCCCATCCACTTGGAAACCATCACCTATATAGTTCGAGAGGTGACATGGCGTTTTTTTCTACTCCTCCGCTATACTTTCTGATTAATTTCGCTGCGGATCCAAGACAGTTAAATTCATTCTCTGGGACTTCGTCGAGCTTCATTGTCTCGGCGCTTTTCTGGTGGTCGTCACTGTTGATTCTGGCTTTCAGGAGTTACAGTGGTTTGGGTGTGAGTGGCGGGCTTGTCCCAAAAAAAAAAGGTGATATGGCGGTGATAGTGTTGGTGACCATGTCAGTTTTAAAAACTCGATACCTTTAATACAAGGCTTAAAGCTTAGCTTGCCCATAGAACCTACTACTCTTCATGATGTAAGGGGTTCTAAACGGTCTGCTTGCCTAATGGGCTTGCCTATTCTCTATCCCTAGGCACGCCACTGATATGATGACATTCGGGTAATTTCTTTGTCACTTCTTGATTCAGAGATGAAAGAAACATTACAACATATATTTTTTTAATTAAGCTGATGATTTAAAAACACTATAATAATAAACTTTAAAATGGATCAAAATAAGTGTAATAATAATGATATTAATAATTTCAAATGTTTGCATGCCGATTGGTAAAATGTGGCTGAGCTAAATGTAATCTTAAGAACTATTATGTATTACCCATATTTGCAAAATAAAATTCTATTCTATTCGAACAGAATTTAATAATATGATGTGTGTAAGTATAGTGTATTATGATAGAAATCCCAGCAATATATTATACAACCAGTACAATTTAGTTAGAGCACGAAATCTAGACCAAAACATACAAGTAATTTCCCTACGTCAACATGCCGAAAATGAAACCTCAACCTCTGAAAACTACCAAAGATTAAGTTGATGAACGTCAAGACACGCCACACATTAAGGTAAACCATAGACAATACGAAACTCCTATTCCCATCTCGTTTAAGGCGATTACATAAGCTAAACGAAAGTATATGATTCACTGCTATAAACAAGATCAGAAAAATATATGATATTCTTCAGGATATATGCTAGCATGATACTGTTTTGAAAACATTATACAATTAATTTGGCTCGATAAAAAGAAATCACGAACTTATCTCTAAAAATATCTTTCAAACAATAAAAAACATACTAATATGCATGCGATCATTCTGATTTTTGGCTAATAATTCTACAAGCAATATATAAGCATGATACTGTTTCAGTTTTTTAATCCAATCAATGGTTTTTTTGTAAATCGATCGAAACCACTCATTTGGCGCTATTTGGCCCGCAGTGGCTGACGTAACAACCGATTTGTAGTGCAAGCTGATTAGAACTTTATTCTAACAGCATTTAAAACGAAGTTTGAACCATCACAAATAGAGTTGCTAATTTAGCTCGTCTAAGCGCCTTAAAATCATGTTATAAGATAGTCTACAGTACAAATCTTATGATGAACAAATCAAGGTGGTACGAGGTTTTAACTTAACTGGGTAAAACTTCCATTCGATTTTACACATCAAATACTATACAAACTCACAGCGGCATAGAGGAAGACCAAAGAAACGACGGATGGACTGTGTGAAGGATTTTAAAGGACCTATCTGATGAGATGACGAGTAATACAGAAGCGCAATGCTCCAAAAGCGTGAGGAGGTCGTGTTTGAACGCATTCTTCATCATTCTTCTTCTCTTACTTTTTACTAAGGACACTTTTTACGTGCACATCTTGCTACATTGTTCTCACATAATCTACCATCTCAACATGAATGATGTAACCAAGATTATGTAACAATAATTTTATTTAAAAGAGTGTCTATGGAGTTTCTTGCCCGTTCTTCTTCATAGAGATCTTCGTTAGGGAATGGGCAACTACAGTACTTTCACAGTTTTTATGTCTTGTGACTGGGACTGTAGCTACATTTAATTTTCATCTTTGTTTCGACAATTCAAAAGTGCCTGTTATTGGCCTACTTGAAATAAATGCTTTGATTTTGATTTTGATCTAATCCCAATCAATTTAGGGTCGGCGTATGTCTTCTTCTATGGAAGAGATTCGCTTTTGGAGCATTGAAACGTTATTTCGCATCTACACGTAGTTTTTACTCTTCTATGTTTCAGCCTACATAATAATTACAGACAGAAACCAGAGTCAAACACATCAGTACAGGAAATTATACGTACTGTATATGTATAATGTATGTTTATAAGAACGGATAACGTTGTGGCGCGGTTATTATCGTCACTAACCACAAAATGTAATAAATATCACAATGGTCTGTGTATTGTTGACCTGGAAATCTAGTATTCATTACTTTATAGCTTTGTGATATCATAATTTTGTTTTACGTAAATTTTCTTAATAGAAAAGAACATTAAACATTTAAGAATGTGTATAGTGGTGCACCAGTGCCGGGAGCAGGGTCCAAGTTACCGGTAGTTAAGTTTCCATAGAGAGGAACGTTACTACAGTTATGGCGTTACTTTCAAAATTCACACAAAATGTACTCATTTGAAGCAACACAATTCAGGCCTGTTTATAATTAAATCAATAATCACTATCACTACATATTATAAAACCAAGTCCTCCGACGCGTCTGTCTGACTGTTCGCGATAATCTCAAAAACTACTTCACCGATTTTCATGCTGTTTTCACCAATGGATAGAGTGGTTCTCGAGGAAGGTTTTAGTATATAATTCGTACGCAGGCGAAGCCGCTGGCATCAGCTAGTTTTAGGTATAAATATTTCCGTTTTGAGCGCAATTAAAGGTATTTTTACACCCACCAGGAAAACCACAAAATCGTACAAACGGGAAGTTATCATTAAATCGCGGACAATAATACATTTATTATAGAAAAACAATTTTGTTTCAATTTTATTATTCTAAGTACCTACTAAAAGTTATTTAATTAAAATTTAAAATATAATAAGTACGAAACCAATTAACTGAAATGTTTGTTTATAAAACATGAGATTTGATGTGATTGATGTGTAGATATAATAAAGATTTTGCTTGCTTCAATTTAGTTTTAGACAAGGAGTCTAATTAATGAAAAATATCATTTTCATCTGCCTTGCCTTATCCCAAATATGTTGAATTGGCTTCTAGCTCTTTTTCATTTAAGTTGTCAATCTATCAGTCGTCAAATAACTGTCAAAATCAACGACTGCAAATGACAGCCGCAAGAAAGGCAGCTTCAGTTAATTAATGATATTTTAGTACCTAAATTAAAAAATTAAAAAAGGCATGAAAAATACGAAAAGATCGAGCCCGGGCTGAAAATGAAATTAGTAAACTTAAATAATAACTAAAAACCTGTAAAAGTTTCAAAGTAGTGTCAACTATTAGCTAACAACATTGTTATTTAGAAATACATGTTTCTTAATTAGTAACGTTTTGAAAACTGAGCTTACAAAATTTTGCGTAAAATTTAATAAAAATATCCGTTACCAATAACTGAAAGACGAGCACAAAACCTCACTTTATATCACTATCAAAGAAACCATCAATATAAAACTTAATTAAAAATACATCACTCTCTGGAATGCATTTTATAACTGTTGCGAAAACAATGAATCCTTGTCACCACAATATCACTTAGATTGCACTTGCAAAAAATCGATCTTCGAACGATCGATACGGGTATATGCGCACGAGTCTACCGCGCGACTGGAGAAGCGAGCGGGAAAATTGTAAACATCGCGGGGGAGAGAGACAGAGATATTGTGGAAGAAAGGGATAGACCGTGATTTGTTTGTCTATGCGAAGTAACGTTTGTAAGCTCGTGTGTAGATTAAGTTTGTCTGCAGAAGATGAAGTGGTAGACAGATTGGAGGAGATTCTGATACAGCCTCTGTGAGGTAAAAGTCAACTTTGCTGTTTTTGAGGTTGATAATAATGTGTATGTTATCTTTTTATTTTCCTTTCAATGTTCTACATTTTAAACATGGGCTCAATAAATGGCCATATTTATTGCATCAGCAACCGTGTAATAAAATCTGGATAAAAATAATTGTCTAAATATTGGTAAATAAAAATGCTGCGACGGCCACAAATAAATTGGTATAAAAGCAAGAAAATAATGATGAATAAAAGAATTGGTTGTATTTAACGTATCTCACTCAACGCAAAACATGAAGCGTCAGCGATTCAGTGTAAAAGGCGTACGTGTCGTCACATTTTTCAAAGAAAAAATTCCACAGTTACAATGCTCCAAAGCTTTACGGATCTCATATTCCGCTAACACCTATTGTACAAAAAGACAAATAGTTCAGCCATTATTCTTTCCTCTCCATAAAAATGCAACTGCAAACATTTTTTGTAAAAAAATCCTTTCAAACGGACGGCCGGTGTTAAAACAACGTGGACACAATCCAAGTTGCAAGTGTGAACCTTTTAAAACTGTTGACACGTGGGAAACCGAAAGCCCGAGGGATTACAGCTGGATATTCAAATGAAATGTCCGGGTAAAAGTTTTTAAAACTGCCACGAATATCAGTTTGCGCAGAGCCAGTTTAATGCAGTTCCGAATCCAATTTTCGTGTTCGTGTATGAAAAACGGTAAATAGGATGCATGGAAATGAAAACGACGTTTTAGTACGTAGTTTTATGAAAACCAGAAAGAAATAAAAAGCTACGAGTATTGCTTTAGTTTTAGTGCCTCTTGCACTAGTTCTTGATGATAAATTCTTAGAAAACTTTAAGCTCAACATAAAAGATATGTGGTTTGCTTCGTATCCTAATTAAAAAGTGGCCGCAAGAAACTGTGTAGCTATGACACAAAACCGCCAAAAATGGGAAGATTTGTACGAGTTACACTCAGCATTGGATGGCCAAAAGTAGAAGAAAATTCAAATGTTATTGCTACTGCTACTCGTACCATCATTAACAGCTGGACAAAGAACCCAAAGTCCCCTCATATTCTACACTATCCTCATTTTTAGATCTTATTTTTAATCCATTTAAAGAACAACTAAATTGTGTGTGTGTGTGTGTAAATAATATTTAAAATACGTGCTTCAATAGTAATGCTTAAACAGCTTATTTCCTAGCAATTTAAAGTTTAGTCATTAATGGTAATCTGTGAACAGCGCTGTGGGCTACATTATTGAGTTATTTAAGTCATCATGTTGCGATATCCCCTAGTGAAGCTGTTTGTTGTTCCTATTCGATAAAAAAAACACCCTGTAAGAGCAAGTGTGGCGTCGTAGGCACAATACTATACCCGTCTACTCAACATGTTCATAATCTATGGCCGCGTATGTTTACACGGAGTGACATCTAGTTACATGGAGATGAATCTGTAATGGAAGGATGTTAGTGACAGGGGAATGTGTTGTAGTATCAGTATGTACTCGTGTTTGTTTAACGTCTAATTTATGTGCTGTATCCTTTAATTTGGGTTAGCGATTCCGACGTAATAATATTATGAAACTGTTATTTGGATACTGTTATAGGCTTTCACGGTTTAAAACTTAACATAAATTGTCACTTACGGGATATCTTCCGTGATTATTCGTTATGTTGAGCTCCCGATATTTCGACGTTGCAAGCGCCATGAATATCGGGAGTTCAACATAACGAATAATCACGGAAGATATCCCCTAAGTGACAATATAAGTTTTGTTATTTCGATGCTACACACTCAAAAACGCTAAGTTACACACTACACGCTCACAGTCACAAGGCATAATAAGTTGAGAAAGTACTATAGTTGCACATTCCAAAGCGTTATATAGATCTCTATGGAGAAGCATGGGCAAGAAACTCCATGGACACTCTTTTCCATCAAATCTTAGTAGTTGCGTTGGCGACCACCAGACCAAATGAGGCAGTCATTAAAATCAGGCATGTAAAATGAGTAGAATATTTAAGACTAAGGGCCAGTTTCACCGGTTGCGGATAAAGTGTCGGTTAGCCTATTAGGAACTTATCTGCCAGATTAACTAACTTTTTTTGTTTCACAGGTGTCGGATAGCGATATCTGGTAGATAAAGTATTAGTTATAACCAGCCTTTAAGTGGTAGATAGTATTAACTATCAGACAACAAACCGACACTTTATCCGGAACCGGTGAAACTGGCCCTAAAGCTAGAGGATGTCTTTGATGTTGAAAAAGTTGTTCCTCGAACTTTATGAACTAGGAGGGTAGTGTTGATGGTTTTGCTCATCATAATTCTGTAACTACATACGTCTTACAGTCGCGAACAATATTTTAATCAACATCCAGTCTAGCACTGGCCTGCAAATTGCAAAGAACGTGAGAAAAATTGAATTTCTCCGGCTACTCTTCGCTTTCACCTTAATTCCGATGTAATATGAAGCTGCTACTGAGAAAATGTATATGGAATAACCTAATAACACTTTGTTCGCCCTGGGAATCGAACTCAGGATTTCATACTCGGCAGTTGCGATTGCAACCAGTAGACCAGTGGTTTCCAACCTTTCTTGGACCAGGGACCACTTTGGTGTCTTCATTGTTAGCTGGGGCCATAAGGTCCGCAATACACATGGTCACCGACAGGATTATATCTAGGCTTGTGAATCTTTAACTCACACAAATAAAACAATTGAAAAATAGGATGAAAACCTTTAGAAGTAAGGTAGTGAAGGATACAATCATTCATAAGGAAAGAGCAGGGGCGTAGCTACCGCCGTATCTGCCGTATCAATTATACGGGGCCCCTGGGCCACGGTGGCCCCCGAAATGAAAAAAGTAAAAAAAAAACAAATTTTTTGGTTCCTTTTTGTAAAACAACAAAAAAGGAAAAAGTGATCTTGAATATATATTTCTTTAAATTTAATGCAAATATTTATTTGTCCGCGTAGTGAGGAATCGTTACCACTCATAAGGGCCCCCAAACAAATTTCTATACGAGGCCCCGCCAAGGCACGCTACGCCACTGGGAAAGAGGAATAATTCCTGTGGTAGGTTCAATTAGGTTGGGTTGAGCTTGAATCTACTGTAGAAGTTAAAAAGTACGAATAACATTTTTAAACCTTTCGCGGACCATGTTCGAGGCTTATACCTTATACCATAGGTTGGGTACCACTGCAGAAGAACAACGAGGCAATGACGATAATAAACAGTGATCGGAATAGCTAGAGCAATTTAGGTTCATTGACCGCAAACCTTGATGTTAACATGGATATTCCACGGGATTCCAACTGATACTACGGGATTTTATTATTATATTATTTGTTTAAATAAGTAAATTGTTGTTGAAGCGTTTTAAGATTTTATTGTTGTATTTGAATTTAACAGATTACCTTAACGCTTTCACCTTAAAACAAGGGCTAATTCAAGTGTACAACAAATTACTCGTATTTCTTGCAAGATATGTCTTGTCACGATAGTCCTTGCAATGCCGCCAAGTGTCCGCATTCCTTATTAAGATTCAGATTATAAAGCAGATAACTCATTAGTTAGCCAGGTGGTTGCTTATCTGGCGCAGGTACCGTATACTACGGTATACATCTTACTAATGGATAAGGCCACTTGGCAACGGAGACACGAAGGAACTGGGGGTTACTCTCTATGTCTGACAACCAAGATACGGAGCCCGTCCGTAAGCAGCTTATACTTTAATAAACCTACTCCTTAATATTTTCGAATTCATGAATTTTGAAAACACATCGGGGGTAGGGGGCGTCCATAAATTACGTGAGGTGTTTCTTTAAATTTTCTGTCCCTCCCTCCCCCCTGGTGAGATGTCGTGAGATTTTATTCAATCCCCTCCCCATCCCCCAATCTCACGAGATTTTTCAAAATGTGAGTTCTTCGTCTTATAGACGTATCTTTTCACGTATGCGTCATAAAAATCTTGGTAGCTCGTTTTAAATTAGTGAATATGGTGGTTTGACAGCCAGTAGATGTATATCGTCGAAGTATGAATGAAATTATTTTCTTTCGGACGAATTAGTGACTGATCTTAATCGTATTACGATATACGCTTAAGATTAAATCTTAAGCATATGTATTATGTACAATCTAATGGACCAAAATAGTATAATGGTTTTTGTTTCAATCAGAAAAAAAAATGCGTGATATTTGCCGAGACCCCCCCCCCTCTCTCCAACGTAAGATTACATGAGATTTGACTCGACCCCCTCCCCGCCTTAAACATCTCACGTAATTTATGGACGCCCTCTAAGGACAGATGACCAATCGAGTTGTCATTCATTTTAAGTTCGAGCCCCCCCTAATCTTATGTCCGCGAGTGTTGAGGAGTAGGAAAGGGCTGGTGAGACAAAATTGGTACCGGAAAACCGTTTTGGTGAATTGACTTTGGGATGCTTTTTGTTCAGTAGTTTACACTGCTGTAGCATGTGTTGTGTTGATCGCTTAGCCTTACCCTTACATATTTCAAGGACCTCGCGAAATTATTACAATTTCATTAAGGATTCTTATGTCCGAGAGTGTTGAGGAGTTGGAAATGCCCGTAACTTCGGCAAAAACTACGGGTTTCGTGCACCCCCTGCTCGCAAGGACTGTTAAGCATGAGATCAATTCGGAGGTCGGGCAATGTCATTGAGGTATTCCGTCAGGAATTTCCCAGAAGCAGCCACGGAGTTTGTAATGGGGAACACCGTTAAAAGCTAATTGTAGATGGCGCTATCATAGCTGGTCACAATCTGACCAATGAGGACAAGGGTAAAAATAATGTGAAATGACATTCCTTGATTTTCAATCAATAACGATGCTTGGAACCTGCTATGCTAGCGCCATTAGTTCCACAGTGTGCATCACCATTGGCCTAGTTGATTGCATTAAGCTCGCCCCTATTAAATGGGACATAACTGGCGAAATGTTTGTTTACTATTAGAAACAACTCTGCTTAACATTTCCGGGATTACAGGGGGTCTAAAATGGGCACTTTAGTAGAATCAAAATAGAGTAACCAATATTTAAAATGGTTTTAAAAGATATTTCATAATATTTACTGTGTCTGTGGCAAAAGGCTTTTATTTCAATTAGACCATTACGGCACTTTTGAATGTCAAAAATACAAAAAAAAACCAAAGCTACAGTCACAATCACAAGGCATACCAAATAACTTGAGAAAGTACTGTAGTTGTCCATTCCCTAGCGTAGATCTCTATGGAAAAGAGAGGGCAAGAAAGTCCATGGACACTCTTTTAAATCAAACTATTGTTATAAAATCTTGGTTACATCATTTATGTTGTGATTATACATAAAGGACAATGGAATAAAGACGAGATATGAGGAATATAAAATTTCTATAGAACATTTATTTTTCTCATTATAACTCTTGTTTTAATCAGTGTACTACATTCAAATATATGTGAGAACGACAAACACAATTGTTTTCCCGCATAAACAATTTATTGTTACATAAAGAATGAACCTTATTTACCTTTCCATAAGAAAACTAAACTTTCGACTTTACGCCACTCACCGCTAGATGGCGTTAGTAGTACCATCGAACGAGGACAATACAGGGTGAAATTGAATAGATGCGACAAATTTAAATATACAATAATACGTGTTGTCAAGAAAATGTATAAATGTAAAATTAAAAAATAATTGATCAGTGTTACGAAAACCGTTAAAACAATAAAAGTATCAAAAAATCTTGTCCGATTCATCGCACAGTGCTCAATATAGCGGTCATTTACCTAATTTTGCCTTATTTATTTTGCATATTACTGGAATACCGATAATTCGTACTGAAATAAAGATAATAACATCAATGAACCTTTTGAAAACGATAATCGCGTAATTTTTTTTAACGATTTAGATTGTAGAAAAAACAGTTTATAATTACTATGTTACTGTAACTGAAGCTCCAATTTCATTTTGTCGCATTAATTAAAATTCACCCTGTATAATTTCATGAAGAACAATGGAATGCGCAAACGAAGGCAGATGGTTAATTTACAACAGATGGTCTACGCTGGCTGCCTTTCAATTAGAAGCCAGGTAAGATTGCATGGGAAGACAGATGGACTTGCGAGAAAAGCAGGTGAGACAAAATTGGTACCGGAAAACCGTTTTTGTAAATTGACTTTTGGATGCTTTTTGTTCATTAGTCGACTGCTGACATTTATGTTGATCGCTGAGTTAAATATTTCAAGGGCCTTGTGATTTTCTCAAATTATTGTAGGGTTTCTAATATTTTAATAACTCGTTTTATTTTTGAGAAATGGCAACACTGTTCAACCGTTAATGTTGTAGCGGAAAGGTGTAGTTTATAATTATAAAAGACGGTACCTACTTGGCCGAGAGAGCTCAGTTGGGTGGAAGAAATTGTGGTGACTGTATCTCTGAAGAACTTAATACAAAGATAAAGTGTTAGTCTATACATTTTGTGAGTTTTATTATAAAGTATTAGTCTACATTTGTGAGTTTTATTACACTATTACAAGTTTGAGCTAACTCTATGTTGGAAGCTTGGCTGAAAAACATGGCTTTTAGTAATTATAAGACCGCTTATTTCATAATTATCCGTCGTTTAACCACTATGCACGACAAGATTTTGACACATGACACATCAGCTGAATCGGCGGGGTGATGCGAATCTGTCAAAAATTTACAGAATTTTCGTGAACTTTCAGCATTCGATTTTTTAATGAAAAATATGTCAAGGAAGCTGTTCCATACGATACGTTTGTCGTTAATGTCACCAGTAACGTGTTTTGTTCGGTAAAACGGCGTCAGTGTATTGCCAAATATGTATAAAACACATATTACTGCACCCTTCCAAAAAGTAGGTAACGTAGATGCGCTGGAAATAATATACATAGGCAAGCTTCTCGTTTGCTAAAAAAACTGGAAAAAGCTAAATAAATACAGTCACCTTCTATCTGCGTTCTTATTTTTGCTATTATTCAAACATTATTTCATAAAAAATGACGATCAAAGTCTTGACAAATATTACTAAAAAAAATCAATGTTGCAACCAACTTATCACATGACATATCACTTCGTAGTGCTGACCGTAAACCCGAGTTTCATCATTACGATTAAAATGTAGCCTAATCGATACTCGCAATCAAATTAAGTTTGGAAAAAAAGTTTTGAGACGCAATGAAAACTCCTTGGTATAATTTCAAATAATAATTATATTTAAAATCTGAAATGAATCTTTTTATACACCTTTTTTAATAATATCATGTAGTAATTATTCGTTGCTTTTGGTTGACTTATTAATAATAAATAAACACAGAACTCTCTAAACTTTCAACAATTTTTTTTTTTTGATGACAATCTTTCCTTTCAAACTTACGGATTGGAGAATTTGGAGAAACGCCGTTGCCGAACTAGCACCGTATGGCAAAAAATAAAGTCTCACAGTTTAAGCAAAGACAAAATCTGAAAATGAATTAAGTATTCATTTTCAACTGGACGAATGGTCAACCTTTGGCTAAATTCGCGTGGAATGTTTTGATTCAAAATTTAAATAAGGAATGTAATTGTGACTATACACATACATTCACATTTATAAAGTATTTTTATTTACTTTAATCATATATTGTGAATTTTATTCTGGAATGTCTGAAGGTTGGATATAGTGTGCCAAGGATCGGAAAAATTGAATGATAAATAAATATTAAGGATTCTAAAACAGTTGTTACTGAACAAAGTCTATCTAAGTATTCAAAATCAAACGAGAATTCATAATCTGCCTTTTTTTTCCCAACTATAATGGGGTCGACTTCCAGTCTAACTGAATACCAGCATTTTACATGGAGCGATCGGGCCTCCATGCACACCCCAGTTGGTACTGGGTGGTAGGATATCCCTTGGTAAGACTGGTTGTCTAACCTATTGGGTCGCTGACTACCTGTAACGACTGTCAAAGAACTAATAATGACAGGCTGGACCAACTGCTTAGCGTGCTTTCAGAGGCGCGGAGGAAACTCGGTATGTAATGGGTGGTCACCCATCCACAGACCAACCTAGGCAAGCAAGGCTTAACCTAAACGTCGACGTTCCCCTTGTCCTCTCTTTCATAATTAAATGAAAATTGACCAAAAAAAAAATATATTAAAATTATTGTTCGGTAAAGGCGAGAAATAAACAAAATTATACCACCAACTAAACCAATTTTACCACACCTAAAAGATCAGTACCAAGATCCCTGGCGCACTGACAACCAACGAAAAGAAATAATCACAATAAATTACCTATTGTAATTTTGAACAGCGAGTGCATTCTTAATTTAAATTTTGATATGAAAAAAAATCGGCGCGAATTTAGCCTTTGATCGGTCTGTGCTGTTTATTGTTGGGTTGGTACCATGTACGAAAAA
The DNA here is from genome assembly GCA_916618015.1 of Xestia c-nigrum. Lineage (NCBI taxonomy): Eukaryota > Metazoa > Arthropoda > Insecta > Lepidoptera > Noctuidae > Xestia > Xestia c-nigrum. The sequence goes on along the minus strand of OU745269.1, from coordinate 3,456,537 downwards.
CTATTAAGATTACCTAACTAAAGCTTAAAACAATATTAAATTAAATATAAACAAAATTGTTTTACTTTCCATCAATCGATTTGCTAAATTCCGTAAATGAATTAATCGAGTTAATCGAATTTTACAAAAAAAAATAATCATTTTGAATAATCGCTTTCATACATCACAAATATTAAAAAAATAAAAACAAAAAAAAAATGGTCGTCTATTTTCGATACAAAATTAAGTAGTGGTAATGAATATTACATGTTATTGGTCTTATATTAGTAAATTACGCTAAGATCTGGGTATTCTCATGTTGTTTATAATATTTGAAATGATGTTTGTCATATCTGTTGTCGAATCTAAACGTGTCTGTGTGTTAAAATGTGAAAAATAAAATGTAAACAAACAAGATTGGCGCGAAACTTCGACTTTGGATATCAAAATATATCATTACCACTGCTTACTTAAATTGAACTACGGTTAAATTCGTCACATAATTAAATGACGAGTTATAAATTCTCAACATAGTGGAGCTTGGATGCCCGAAAACCCAATTTTTTATGATTTTTAGCGTCGGCTAGCACTGCCGTCAAAATGGCGATGAACGTATTTACGCATTTGGATTTTATTAGGGTAAATTAAGAATGTTGCGCGCTAAATACAGAACTTTTAATGGCTTTAACATATGTAGTTTTTCTTCAACTCTCTTAATTAACGTACACTCACAGTCTTTCATAATCAGAACATTAAATATTTACATAAAAAATAAGAATGTCGTATGACTAAACCGCCGGCCCCATTCGGGGCCAGTACCGAGCCAGCGTAGGTTTCAGTGCCCGGCCCCGAATGGGGCCCGTACCGAACTTTATGGTTAAATAACTTTCGATTCGGTATGCTTCCATAAATTCCTTTTACAATTATTTTAATTTGTACCGTTCATCAATATGATTAATTATTAGACCCGTTTGTCAAAAATCCTCTAGACAGCTAGATCTCCTAAAATGCCCAGCCCGCTGGTAAGGCCATAAGAACATAAAATAACACCACGCCTGTAATCCCGCAAAGGTTCAGCAGAACTCAGAACCCATATCTCGCGTGTGACGTAATAGGGGGCCAGCCTATTACAAGGAACTTATATTCAACCTGGAATGTGCATTGCCAATTTGACACCAATATAAAAATAAACCTTATGTTTAAGAAGCTAAGTTCTATTATAGACAATCACTTGGTCAGAGAGAAATCCGGTCAGAGGGAGAAAGCGTTGCGAGAGCCCTGTGTCTCTTTCTAAAGTGTTGCCAGGAGGATTATTCCCGAATTTAGTAGGAATGGTAGGAAAAAATTATATTTTCATGTCTTAGTAAAAAAACATTAATTTTTGTTCTGATATATTTCTAATATTTTTCAATTATCTGTTAGAATGAGAACATTTTTTTAGCAATAATTTGGACACTGTATTGAAATGTAATTAAAAAAGAAGAGATTATTAGTAGAATTTAAATAAGTTAGACTGGCAGCCCGTCAGCCATATTAATTTGTTGTTATTATGGTGATCAAGTTGGTAATATTTAATTTAACCGAATTCGACTATAAAACAACCAATTTCTAAAATCGGACGTAATAAAAATGGTTAAAAAGTGTGCGATTAAAGGTTGCAAAAGCGAATCCTATGCAGGATGCAGTGTTTCTTTCTTCAAGTAAGTATATTTCAATTCTTGAAGTAGGGTGCCCATAATTAACGAAATTATAAGATTATTTACACAATGCAGCATATAAATAGGAGGTAGTCTTCAACGTAATCATAATTACGCATGTCTGTTATAGGTATTTTATGTTTGTACTAGGCTGATTTTAACATTTATTTCAGTAATATGTGTGTTGAGACTGTTCTGTAGTACACGCCACGCATATAACTTTATGTAATGGTGTAGCGAATACTTAATAGACGTGGTCATGAAATTTCACATTTCCCGAGGAACGTTGTAGGGAAATGGCAAAAAAGTTTCAACTTCCCATATTAATCGCTGATTTAGGTGTGTTGTTTTTTTTTTTTTTTTTCGAAATGGCACCTTGCAGTTCAATCTTGCGATTGGCTACTGCTTAACCGGACAGTCCTGTGGGTGCCTCAAGTGAGGCACCCGGCCAGGGAATTTAGGTGTGTCACTTCGTATATTTTAACCTTTAACGGCCGGGCGCAATAAAAACTAAAACTTCCCTCGAGACCCGCCTAGTTACTCATCCGCATGCGTTTCAACGACAAGGACGCCTTTCAAAAAAGTGTTGCCCAGTTTATTTTTAGTAAATAATTGGTACCGTTTGAAGCTCCTGCCAGTTTGCTTTTGGCTCCTTGCGTTTGCAAACGATTCAGAGCCATATGGTGACGACAGGGGACGTATACGTCCCCGCGGTGCTCAACGGGAGTTACCGTTTGGGACTAATACGTCCCCGTCGGGGCCCAAATAAGTTTAAAGAATATAATTTCAGACTGCCTGGAGAAGAATCAGGGAGGCAAAAATGGCTCGATGCCATTCCAAGTCATTCAAATATCAAAAATTATTCCGTTATTTGCAGTCTTCACTTCAGACCCCAGGATATAATAAAACATAGTTCAGTTTCAAAACTGAAATCCGATGCTGTTCCAACTATTTTTCCTAAGGTTTAAGATTTACGGTTTTTAGATGGTTTTGTCTAATTTTTTCTACACCCATGCTATAAATCCTCTATAAAAGTATCCGAAACAGTTAGCTTATTGCCAACATTAAAACAGCGCGTGCATGACAATGTTCTTTTATTGAAATTATGGTTACTATGACACTCACCGGCAGGATGTGAGGATGCACGAAGGGGCCCGATGTCGCACGAACAGATCGACCAGCCGCTGAGGCCGCCGCCGCCCAAGCTAACTGTTTCAGATACTTTTATGGATTATTCATATCATGGATGTAGATAAAGTCTTGTATGCAACTGTACATAATTAGGTATTAAAACACTCATGAACAATCAAACCCACATTCGTGTTTTAATACCCCTTATTATTCGACAGTTGCATAAATAACTATTATTGGACTTGCCTTGTGTATTGGTTAGTTAGTTAGTTAGTTAGTTAGTTAGTTAGGTACAAATCTTGAACTGAATTTCAGACCAGTTCCCCCTAACCGATTGAGCTGAAATTTTGCACACACCTTTGGTTCTGGTGACAAATACATTTTTATGGTAGACATGACCTGGTTAATGGTCCGGACACGAAATTTCGCATACGAGTTCAATGATTATGACAAAACTAAAAATTTAAAAATAAAATTTAGATCAAAAAACCTTTTTAAAAATAAGCTTTTATAAAAATGCACTGAAAAGAAGAAAATAAACCTTTTAGTAAGTAAATGAAAACGAAAATTTCATAAAAGCTTGTCGCGTATAGTTTTTCTTTTGCCTTTTCCATTCGCGCGACAAGCTTTTATGAAATTTTCGTTTTCATTTACTTACTAAAAGGTTTATTTTCTTATTACTTTATTTTCTTATTTTTTAGTGCATTTATATAAAAGCTTATTTTTAAAAAGGTTTTTTTGATTAAAATTTATTCACAGTACCTTCCAACATAAATAATAGGCCTTTTTAATTTGCAGATTGTTCCACCAGAAAAAAAAATAGCTTTTCTAAGCAATATGATTGTTCAAGGTGCCCCAGTAAGAAGTGAAGCAGAAGTGTCTATTGAGAAACCCGCGAATATTTCAGTCACTCCTGAGCATAAGTTTGAAATCAGCCCTATGCCTAGCACCTCCAAGGAACCTCCTACGAAAAAAATTCGCTATGAATGTGATGTAATTGAAGGTTTGAAACGAGAAGTGAAAGTTCTGAAGCAGCGCGTAAAAAGAAGAGACTTAAGAATCCATAGCATTAAATCTTTATTGAATGTGATAAAAAAAAAGACCCATGACCCAGAAGAAATTGAAAGCGTCATAAAAACGAATTTTGTGCATATTCATGAGCAGTTTAATTACGCTATTAATAAAAAAAAAGTAAGGTATAGTGAAGAATTGAAATCTTTTGCGCTAACTTTGCACTTCTACAGCCCAAAAGCGTATCTTTTTTTAAGAAAACATGTGTGTCTCCCTCATCCAGCTACATTGAGAAGACTTTTGGCTACACGTGACTGTAGTGTTGGTTTCATACAGGAAGTACTAATGTTTTTAAAAGAAACTGCAGCCAAGGACGCCTCTCTTAAAAATGTAGCCCTTCTTTTTGATTCTATGGCAATAAGAACAGAATTAAGATACGATAAAAAAACTGATAAATACTGGGGCTATGTAGATTATGGAGGAATTCTACCAAATGAATGTGAAACCTTAGCTTCTGAGGCTCTTGTTTTCATGATTGTATCTTACACAAAAAGATTTAAATGTCCTATAGCTTACTTTTTTATTAACAAAATATCAGCTGAGCTTCAATCGCAGTTAATATTAACAGCTATTAGGATGTTATCAGAAGCAAATATTACTGTAAGATCCTTAACGTGTGATGGTACTTGTGTTAATGTCAAAACTTATGAGATTTTGGGTTGCAAGTTCACATTACCTGAAATGACGACAAGTTTCAAGCACCCAACAAAAGACTGTCAAATCCACTGCATTTTAGATCCTCCCCATATGCTCAAGCTATCCAGAAATGTTTTTGCAGAAACAAATATGACTTCTGTGAAAGGTGACATATAATTCAATTTTATAAAAAAATTAGATGCAATACAAGAAGAGGAAGGGCTCAAATTAGCGAACAAACTTACTAGTAATCACGTTGGTTTTGCTGGTAAAAAGATGAATGTCAAATTAGCCGCACAAGTGTTGAGCAATTCAGTTGCCGATGCAATTGAATTCTTAGCAAAATGTGGCGATAAGCGTTTTGAAGGAAGCGAAGCTACTGTCGAGTATATTCGAGTTTTGGATAGAATATTTGATATATTCAATTCAAAAAATCCCTTTGGTAAAGGCTTTAAGTCACCATTACGTTTGCAAAACACTGAAATTTGGATGAATGCGCTCACTGAAACTAGAAACTATTTGATGAATTTAAAAATCAATGACACAAATATCCTTGAACACCGACGTAAAACTCCTGCTCTTGGATTTATTATTGATACATTTAGCTTTGCAAACTTGTGTCTTGATTTACTAAAAGATAGTACACTTGAAATGAAGTACTTTTTAACATATAAGTGTTCGCAGGATAATCTTGAAATATTTTTTTCTTGCGTTAGAAGGTGTGGTGCCTTAAACGACAATCCGAGTTCGCTTCAATTTCGGTACACGTTGCGAAAACTTTTATTTCGCAATAGCGTGGAACCCAGTGTTAACGCTAATTGTGGCACTGAGGATGATTTTGAAATGACTCCAGTTTTGGAATTTAGACATCCCAAACGAGCAATTATAGAAAATGCCGAGGCTAGCGAAGACCAACTAATCGATTTACTGTTTTATGTAGACAATGAAGACTTTTCATATTACAAAAACAATATACTTTACTACATGGCTGGATGCTGTGCAAAAAAAATATCCGAAAAATTAAGTTGCAAACATTGTCTTGCTGCCTTGTTTATTAACAAGGAACATGATGATCATGACTATGATCACTCTATTGATGTGTACAAAGTTTCATCCTTCACGTCATTCATAGACAGAGGCAAATTAAAATATGTTTCTAAATTTGTTTTTCAAATCATTCTGTACACAGAAAAAATATTCAAATTTCATAGCTCAGAGTCATTACAAAAGGTAAATAAAGTAAAAATTATATTATTTGTTTTGCAAAACTTTTATAGTATTCTGAGAAATTATTTTGATCCGCCACATCCCATTCAATCATTTCAATGTGAAGATTCACACGAAATGCAACTTATTAAAAGCATTGCGTCTCATTATCTTACCGCCCGTATGATGAGCCACGGTAAAACTCAAACATTGAAAATTATAGGTCACAAATCAACTTTAAGACAGAAATTGCATAAAACTGTTTTATTTAGTAATGTGTGAACCTGACTGTAAATATAGAAAGTAGGTATATAGAATTTATAAATAAATATTTATAAATTCTCAATAATGCGTTTTACTTTAATTTATCCTTAAAGCATAATTCTTATTATTTAATGAAATCAAATTATTGGTTAATATATTATATCCTATTATATTAGTATCTACCTACATCATATTGTTTGGTCACCCTAATGAAAGGGACAGAGGGCTCTCGCGAAGCTATCTCGCTCGGACCGCGTTTCGGCAGCCTGTGCACATTCCAGGTTGAATATAAGTTCCTTGGCCTATTACCATTAACCGGGCACAAATCCAGAATCCGTGGCTGCTACTGGTGGAAAACTCAATAACAATTTGTCTGACCTGAGAACAGTTGGTTCCTTTATCATCTGCCTAGTCTTTTCATAACTATGTTATGGCGGGACAACGCACTGCAGTAATTCCACTAATCTGAGTTAATAGTAGATGATTGCATCGAGCACAAAGTAACTTATTATTGCACCGAGTGCCTGATTTAGAGCCCGAGCGCCAGCGAGGGCTCTAATCTAACAGGCACGAGGGCAATATAAATTACTTAAGGCGAGGTGCATAATCTGCTTTTCTGTCAACTATTACCTATAGGAATAGTAGATAAAAGAAACTCATATCAAACAGTTAAAATAGAAGTTTCTATAACACTGTCGGCTTCATTCAGAATGTTTTCAACATCAATATTTTAGAAGATAATTCAAATAGCAGTCGGTTATTAAATCTTTTTAAGTCTTTTGACTTGACTAACGTTTTTATAGAACCCACTCGAGTCACGCCTTCTTCTGCTACTTGTATAGATAATGTTTTCTGCGATTGTGAATACTTAGATAGAGCCGTAGTAAATAGTCTGCCGTCTGACCATAGCGGACAAACTGTAACTTTCAGGTGTAATACACCATTGCAAAAAGTTGATATTAAATTTAGACCTATAACTTCTAGTAAATTAAATAGGTACAATATTTCCCTACAGAACAAGTTAAGTGTTATGAGCCATGACGATATTAATATAAATCAATTCTATGATCATTTCTTTTCAATTGTTCACACTGAATTCAATAAAAATTTTGAAAAGAAGACTAAAAGCATTTGCCCTAAATTTATATTTAGTGATTGGGCAACTAGAGGTATCAGAAAAAGTAGGGAAACACTATTTGAGCTTTATGGCCTTAAGCCTTATGTAAACACTGAAACTTTTAACAACTATGTTGCTCAGTATTCAAAAATTTTTAGAAATTCATGCAAGGTTGCCAAAGCCCTGCACATCAGCAACAAGATTAAAACAGCAGAAAATAAAATTAAGACAGTTTGGAAAGTCATAAATAGCGAGACTAACAGGAAGAAAGTACGTAATACTAGCTATACATTAGATACAGTATGTGGTCCTAAAAGCTCCAATCAGGAAGTAGCTCAGGAATTTGTAAATTTCTTCACCAATATACCGTTAAAAACTACGGAGGCTCTAAATTCCTCTTCTGAAGTCTCAATTGGTTTATTAAAAGCGAATGTATCTGGATGCCAGGCTGAATTTAAATTTAAACATATAAACCCGATGACGGTTATTAAAGCTTTCCGGCAAATAAAAATCAAACTGACCGAAGATCTATGGGGAATGTCTATCAAAGTTTGTACTTCCATACTTGAGACGATAGCTCCATACTTAGCTTTAATTTTTAATTTGTGCGTAGACCAAGGAGTTTTCCCTGATTTAATGAAATACAGTAAAGTCATACCGCTTTTCAAATCCGGGGATAGTAAAGATACTAATAATTATAGACCTGTATCCGTGTTGCCAGTTTTTAGTAAGGTGTTCGAAAAGATAATGCTTAATCAAATGCTCAATCATTTCAACACCAACAGAATCTTACACGATCAACAGTATGGCTTCACCAAGGGACGTTGTACAACTGACGCCGGTGTAACCTTATTAAAGCACATATTCATGGCGTGGGAAGAGTCCCAAGACGCAGTAGGAATATTTTGTGACCTCTCCAAAGCATTTGATTGTGTAAATCACGACACACTGCTTTTGAAACTTGAGCATTACGGACTAGGTAAACTTGCACTTAGTTTGGTAAAATCTTATTTAAGTGATAGACTGCAATACGTTCAAATAAATGGTGTTAATTCACAGGGCTTGAAAGTAAAAATGGGGGTTCCGCAAGGCTCAATATTGGGTCCTTTCCTCTTTTTAGTATATATAAATGATCTACCCTATTTACTGAAAAACCAACCTCAAAATATGGTATTATTTGCCGATGACACTTCCTTAATTTTTAAGATAAATAGACGAGCCCAAAATCTAAATGACGTGAATAATGCCTTACTTGAAGTCCATAATTGGTTCACAGCAAACAACTTGGTATTAAATGAAAAAAAAACGAAATGCATAAGATTTGCTTTACCGAATGTTAAAAGTAGTGATTGTGAGATAATATTGAATAAAGAAAAACTCGAATTCGTAGATAAAACGGTTTTCCTGGGGCTTACGCTTGATTCAAGGCTTCAATGGGGTTCTCATTTAACATCTCTTGCGGGGCGCTTAAGTTCAGCAGCTTATGCCATTAGAAAAATCCGTCAATTCACTGATGTAGATACCGCTAGGCTAGTCTATTTTAGTTACTTCCACAGCATAATGTCTTACGGCATTTTGCTGTGGGGACGGGCTGCTGATATTGAGTCTATATTTATTCTGCAGAAAAGAGCCATCAGAGCCATATACAATCTTCGTAGGCGCGATTCTCTAAGGGAACTGTTTAAGGAAATTAACATCATGACTGTATATTGTCAATACATCTACGAAAACATAATGTATGTCAGAAAAAATCTGCATCTTTTTGGTAAAAGAGGTGACAGACACAATTACAGTACTAGAAATAGAGACCAATTAGTTCAGCCTGGCTTCAGACTCGCTAAAGTAGACTCGTCTTTCATGGGGTACTGTTTGAAATGCTATAATAAAATTCCACAAAGCATTCTTGAACTAAATGAAACCAAATTTAAAACTTGCATTAAACGCACACTGTGTAAGCAAGCATATTACAAATTGGACGATTATATCGCTGATAAAAATGCTTGGCTCAATGCCGGTCCTGCTCCACAAGGACAGGGGCGCATAAATGGATAGCATTAAATGGTATTGTTGGAGCTGCTGAAGATTGTACAACTATATTTGCATTGTATAAATTCAATATCTTTAGTATTATATAACCTCATATCCCATATTGTGTGAGTGCCATGTACTAGAATGCTATCATTCGCTGGAAACCTACGTTTTTATTTTTATTTTTTGACTTGGATGTGCCCTGGCGGTTAAGAGTATGTCATGCTCACTCAAATGTCCCGCTGATGGTGGCGCGTGTGTCGGGTCATTTAGTTCCCTTCAAAATGGTTGAGTTGAATGGTGCTGATACATGCGTCATGTTCGTGAACGGGCGCTGTCGGTTGGGACTGGCCAGCTCTTGGTTGCCACGGCTTTTGTTTTATTTTTTAATTCATTATTTTACTTTTGAATTGTTTTTGTTAGTTTTAACTATGGACACTTTTATCGTGCACATCTTGCTACATTGTTCTCACATAATGCACCATCTCAACAGGAATGATGTAACCAAGATTTTGTAACAACATTATGATTTAAAAGAGTGTCCATGGAGTTTCTTGCCCGTTCTTCTCCATAGAGATCTACGCTAGGGAATGGGCAACTACAGTACTTTCACAGTTTTTATGTCTTGTGACTGGGACTGTAGCTACATTTAATTATCATCTTTGTTTCGACAATTCAAAAGCGCCTGTAACTGGCCTACTTGAAATAAATGCTTTGATTTTGATTTTGATTTTGATGATTTTCCGGAGTTAATGTGTCGCTAGATGATTCCATTTTAATTCGAAGCCGAAGCACTCAAAATCAGATAGTATCACAGATCACACTTTATCGTTTCCAAAAATATTGTCAAGTAAAATTAACAAAGTTCCTGCCAAATCAATGACGTATATCATTGTGCCAAATCAGTTTTTTAAATTTCTTTCATTATAGCAGCAATCATTTTTTTTAATATGGAACAAGTAGGATAGAAACGAATAATACGTACGTAAAAAAAAACTATTGATATCGGCTGGCTGAATAGAGCTAATCCATTGAGATTGGCACCTTTTGGTGCGATTAAAAAATAAACTGTGCAATTATGAAATTCCATACATTTTAATTGGTCTACAGCATTAAAGACTCGCTTTGTACTGAGTTTTTAGTGTGATTATGATGAAATTAAAGCATAGTTGGAAGAAAAGTGTTATTAACTCATCATCCTATTAACTAAGGTGAAATAGAAATGTCTTCTGACTATCTTTAAGCAATTAAAACTTCATTAAAACCTATCCCAAGTAAACATTAGGTTAAGCAATTACTTTAAAAAAACTGATTTAAATTAGTCTTCAACCTTATTTTCATCAAGTTAAAGTTGACTTTATCGTGTTCGGTAAAAATCTAGGGAAAAAAACAGATGGTTCCTGGCTTTTTGTATAGCTCGTATGTTTATGGGGATAAGGTTGTTTTTTGTGTGATCACAAACCAGGTATTTAGGTCAACGACTTGATAATACTGGATGCGGTAAGTGCACAAACTATTACATAATAATAATTGTACGCTCAATTTGTGACCGTAAAGCGTGAAGATTAGGGTCTGATATAGTTTATTTTTATAATTAACTGCTGTTTCCCTGGTGACAAAAGGAACTGTTTCCTCTCTAACCAGTAGCAGTCAGTTTTAATCAAGTTATTTTTTAAGGGTTAAGTGAAAAAATCCCTGAAGAAAGCTTAACCTGTATAATATAGGGTTACTTGGCAATATTTAAATGGTTAACCCATATATTGTAAGGGTTAACCCATGTATCATGAGGGTAACCCAAGTATTTAAATAGTTAACTCGAATAATGGTTAATCAAACATAATCTAGGTTATACGGTTAACCTTTTTATCTGATTAATCGGTCCCTGGTAGCAGTAGAATATCAGCAGGAATTTAAGATTATAAACTATGTATTTGCTAACCAATTCACTGCGAAGGCAATTAGACCAAACGTCAATGACTTTTTTAGCACACCGTAAATCGTGAAAGATAAGAAATAACGAGGTCACGTACTGTACAAAATTAAGGTCCATGTTCACCGAAAAGATAACCGTCTGTTTATCCAAAAACAGCTGTCACAGTGACATGTTCCCATACAAAAATGTGGTTTAAACAACTGTTTTAGGTAATCAGACTGTCATCTTCTCGGTGAACATGGACCTAAATCCTCGTCTGCCCAGGAATACGATAGGTCGAAATACTTAAACCGGTTTATGTGCACAATAAAAAACCTTCTGGTCGTTCAACACATAGACTTTGGGAGCCTTTGTAGACCGCAATTCCCTTTGGTCCTTTCTTTACAGCTTCTATGCACGCCGCGAAAGGCGGTTTTATACCCTTATTCTGAATAATGGAGTTCTAACTTCGATCAACAATTGTTGCTAATTGTTGATCGAAGAGTTCTAATGAACTTAGCAGTGAATATCCAGTGGTGTGACCAAACACCCAAGACACGTTCCTCTGATTATTCGGATTCAAATGCGTATTCCATAATTAGCATTTACTTCAGTGAAGGAAAAAATTGACAGGGAAACAGCAGCAGATTTTTCTCAACGGTATAAATGATAAATGATAAATGATAAATGATATTTATTTTGCAAATTGGTTTTCACAAACACTTTTACACGTCCTTATTTTTTAAACTAGATGGGGCCGGTGTTTCGTACCTGACTACTCTGAGAAGAAACAGCCGAAACAAACTCAGAGGTCATAGTCTCTTTTAAAGTCCAGACAATCTTGTTCAACTTACATGAGAACTATGCAGATTAGTGTCTGAGATGGTCTTTTGAAGAAAGAACCATACAGATTTGAGTGGACCTGTCCAGTCAGTGCAAGCATTTGTCAGTTATCGTGTAGCTCGACTTTTAACTCAAGGAGCTCAACGAAACGACGAACAATACGAAAGAAAGGACATTTGGGTAGGTCGCTTATAGTACTCAAACTGCCAGACAGTCGTGGGAAAAAAAAGACAACAAAAAGTGACCCACAAGGTCCTCACATTCACAATTATTAAATAAAATAAATAATAATTTACAAAAACGAATGTCAATAAAAATACGAAATGTCAAATACAACACATAAAATAAACAAAAATAAAGTAAAAAATAATAAAATACTGAACTAAGTATTCATGTCAAATCATTAAATGTCATGACAGTCACAAGTAAATATTCATGTCAAATAAACACACACATAAAAAATAAGTAAAGTAAAAAATAAAAATAAATATAAAATACTGAACTAAGTATTCATGTCAAATCATTCAATGTCACAGTGTATACAGTTAAAGGAATCAATAATAAACAAGCGAAGTCCGAAATTTCAACATTCACAGAGCAAATTGGAGCAGCTTAATCCCAAGCCTTTTTATCTTCGAGATAGTGATTAACATGATAGAAGGCTTTCAGGCATAGCTTTCGTTTTATGAACAATTTGAATTTATTTAGGCTTAGTGCCTGAATATGGGTCGGAAGTTTATTGTAGAAACGTATGCATTGGCATCTGAACGTACCCCCTATTTTTTTGAGCCTCGTTGCAGGAACAACAAATTTATGTTTGTTCCTCGTATTTATGTTGTGGATATCACTGTATTTTTTAAACAATTTAATATTTTTATGCGCGTACAAAAGGTTTTCATAAATAAACTGAGAGGGCACAGTGAGAATATTAATCTCTTTAAATTTTTCTCTGAGGGAGTATCTGGGACTTAATTTATAAATAGAACGAATAGCCCTTTTTTGCAAAACAAATATTGTCTGAATATCGGCGGCATTGCCCCACAAGAGAATACCATACGACATCACGCTGTGGAAATAACTAAAGTAAACTAAACGAGATGTCTCTAAGTCAGTTAGATCACGAATTTTTCTAACGGCGTATGCTGCTGAGCTAAGTTTTTTTGCCAATTTGTCTATATGCGGGCCCCACTGAAGCTTATCATCCAAAGTTATGCCTAAGAACACTGTGTTATCTTCCAGTTTCAATTCTTCATCCTTGATTAGTACCCTAGTTTCCACTTGTCTTACGTGGGGTATCGTAAACTTAATACATTTCGTTTTTTTCTCATTAAGGAGTAGATTATTAACATTGAACCAATTAACGACTTTTGCCAGGGCGCTATTAACATCGTCCGTAACTAATTGCTGGCGTTTGAGTTTAAATAAAAGAGAAGTGTCATCTGCAAACAATACTATGTCATGGTTATCTTTTATGAGGTAAGGCAAGTCATTTATATAAATCAAAAACAAAAACGGGCCGAGAATTGAGCCCTGGGGCACCCCCATTCTAACTACGGAACCGGGAGATCTTTTCCCGTTAACATCAACTCTCTGAATCCTGTCACTCAAATATGAAGTAAGAAGATCCAGAGAGGCGTTACGGATCCCGTAGTGGTGTAGTTTCCTGAAATGTATTCAAGTCATATATGTAGTCAAGTCCCTTGGGCGACATAAAAAATCCTTTTTTTTTTTTTTCCAAAATCAAAATCACTTTTATTAGTGTCTTAAACTAGGTTAGGCACTACCGTACGATAACGAACAATGAACTTAGCAATATGCTGTCATCATTTAAAATACGAATAGCTAGATTATTTTTAATTAAAGATACTCACGAATTCGCGATCATGGTGATATAAGAAGATTTTTACCTGAAACACAATAAAAATTTTAGTAAAAGATATAAAATCAAAATAAATACCTATCGCTGGACATAAAACACAGCGCCATCTAGTGCCACACTAAGCAAGGCTTGTGTCGTGGACACCGGATAGTTGATATACTTACTACATACATACTTTTTATTTGTCAATAATATACTTAATATGCATAGGAACATCCATGACTCGGAAACAAATGTCCATGCTCATCACACAAACATTTGCTCCTACCTGGATTCGAACCCGGAACCCTAAGAACGTAGAGCAGCTTCACTACCGCTGCATATGAGACACAAATTGTTTAAACACTGTTTTAGGCTTTAACGGTTTAAAACTAAACTTAAATTGTCACTTACGGGATATCTTCCGTGATTATTTACTATGTTGAGCTCCCGATATTTCGACACTGTTGCAAGCGCCATGATCGCGGGTTGACTGGAGTGTGCGGGTGGATGGAAATTAAATTGTGACGGAAGATATCCCGTAAGTGACAATATAAGTTTACAAATTGTTTATCTTTGACGAACATTACAAATTCAAAAGCCAAAAGCCCAGTACTCAAATTAGTATCGGCTTGAGTATTCGCAGCTTGTTCATAGATGGCGTTAGTAGTATTTAAAATATGGGGTATCTATAAAGTGCCTTCAAGCGATAAGATATTTATTTACATTATGATGACATGATCACTTCCAGTTAATTATGAATTTATGAGTCAGTTGCACTGATATTTATAGTCATTATTCAATAGATAAAACGCAGACATACCTACCCATAGAAATAACTTCCGATATAAACAAACCTGTTTGCTATTTTCAAAGAGTTTTTTTTTTTTATCAAGAAAAGGGCTCAGCCTTTATTTTTAAGACTTGGGGAACTGATCAGGCTGCACCCTGGAGGTAGGGCAGAGGTCAGGTAATCCAGTAGAAATGTTTACCTTATTCTTTTCGTCATACATCTGCCGGCTGCCCCCCGTATTCACAAACGCTTCGAATGAATTTCGATTCTACAAGTCGTATGTCTATCATTTTTTGGCATAAGGAAAATGAGCGAGATAGTCACAGGACTGTGGTGCTGATCCATGCGTCATGTTCGTCAACGGGCGTTGTCAGTTGTGACTGGTCATTTTTTAGTTGCCATGGCTTATTTGAAAGAATTATTTTGTTTTTACTAAGGACACTTTTAACGTGCACATCTTGCTACATTGTTCTCACATAATTTACCATCTCAACATGAATGATGTAACCAAGATTTTGTAACAATAATTTGATTTAAAAGAGTGCCCATGGAGTTTCTTTCCCGTTCTTCTCCATAGAGATCTACGTTAGGGAATGGGCAACTACAGTACTTTCACAGTTTTTATGTCTTGTGACTGGGACTGTAGCTACATTTAATTTTCATCTTTGTTTCGACAATTCAAAAGTGCCTGTTATTGGCCTACTTGAAATAAATGCTTTTATTTTGATTTTGTCAACTTCCCGAATCGAAGCGTTGTGAATACGGGGTCGGTTGCAAGTTCTACGCACCTATCTGAAGAGCAACCAACATGGTCAGTGTTTGTCCTTCTATACCTCAATTAGACCAGACCTACGGCATTTCTACTCATATCTTTATTTCATTACCATCATCATCATTCTCTTGTCCTTATCCCAATTTATTTAGAGTCGGCGCAGATAGAATGGAATGGAAGATGAAGACCAGCGTCAGACGCTTCATCACCTGTCTGGCATGAATGCCGAAATGGACCTTTTTGGCGCAGCCGTGAGGCACACATCACATTTCTACTATGTCCTACTCATTGTTTAGTATCTTTTTTATTTATAATTGTGTGTGTGCTTTATTAACTGTCGTCAAATAAATATTTTTCTTTCTTTTTTTCTTTCTTATCTTCATCTTCCATACTTCTCTATTACTGGTCATCTCATCAGACACCTCCTTTCTAGCCATCTCTACTCACATCTTTATTTACTCAACTATAGTTTTCGACCTTAAGGTGAAAGCGTCAGGCTGGCCCGCGAAATTCAAATTTTCTAACGTTTTTTGCAATTTTCTGGCAAGTTCATAAGACTCGAAGAAGGACTTTGACCGAGAAAAATTCGTTCATCGACTTTTATGAACTTGGAGGGTTGTATTGATGAATTTAATGATTATAATTCTGTAGCTTAATACGTCTTACAGTCGCGACCGATATGTTTATCAACATACAACTTAGCACAGCCCTGCAAATTGCAAAAAACTTAAGAAATTTGAATTTCGCGGGCTACCTTGGAGCATCCCCCTTAAGGTCGAGGAACAACTTTTTCAAGGTCATGTTCTTTCCTCGACCTTTGTGAACTTGGAAAGTTGTTTAGATAGTTTTGATGATTATAATTCTGTAACTACATAGATCTTACAGTCGCAAACAATATTTTAATTCACATACAACCTAGCACTGTACGTGAGAAAAAAGTAATTTTGCACTACCCTGACGCTTTCATATCTGTACTTCTATACTAATATTATAAATCAGAAGAGTTTGTTTGTTTGGTTGAACGCGCTAATCTCAGGAACTACCGGGTCGAATTGAAAAAATATTTTTACGTTGGATAGTCCATTCAAGGAAGGCTATATATCATCACACTATGACCATTAGGAGCGGAGCAAGAATGAAAAATGTTGCAAAAACGGGATTTTTTTTTTCTATGTTATGTGACGCAGACGAAGTTGCGTGGGTCAGCTAGTTTGATATAATCCTGTCTCCCACGCACTAGACGAAAATTTCAAACAAGCCACAAGATTGACCGCGGTTCAAACCGCTACTGCTCCAGGGGCAAACATCCAAGATGGCCGAAGTATCTATTACTCGACAAGTAATAAGCTACTTTATATCGGGTTAATCTCGTCAAGTTCTAGATTGTATTGCGGTTTGTAGATCGTGGTGAGTTCAAGGGGCTTGGTTGAGCGGGTAATGTTGATTTGGTTGTTGTGTTAGAAACGGTGTACATTAAGGTCCATGTTCACCAAAAAGATGACAGTCTGATTATCTAAAACAACTGTTTAAATTTAATATGTCACAGTGACAGCTGTTTTTAGATAATCAGACTGTTATCTTTTCGATGAACATGGACCTAAGAGAGGATCGGTTATCAGAACCCACTATTTTTGTCGGATACTTTCTGACTGCTCTGGCTCGATTCCAGGGTTGTACAATTGAGTTTTTTCATCAGGAATTTTCTCTTTATCAAGCACAGTGTCTAATTTTGTAACCAGTTGATGGTAATAAGATCGCTCCTATAATTTGGGACTTAAACATAACTGGCTAGATGCGACTGTACTATAATTGGGTACAACCTTCTCTGTTATAAACTGAGCAGCAACTTATATTTGAAGACATGTGGATCTAGCAACCCGAGGCTCGAATTGTGAACTACAGCATAGCCTATCCCTTCTCTCTCAGGCAGAGAGGATATTCCCAAGATTGGTACACAGGTCTGCCACTCCAGGGAATATTATTGTTTTATACACTGATTATGGACTATGATGGTTAAGTATTTAAAAGTAATGCTTAATAGCTCAAGGCGATTACATGAGCTAAACGCGAGTTTTATAATTACTAAAAGTATATGATTCACTGCTATAAACAAGACCAGAAAAATATATGATATTCTTCAGGATATATGCTAGCATGATACTGTTTTGAAAACATAATCACATCATGGTTGACTGGTAGAGAATGCCTTGTGGCATTAAGTCCGCCAATGTTCCACTATTGTACATGAAGTTTAAATAAATAAATAAATAATACAATTAATTTGGCTCGATAAAAAGAAATCACGAACTTACCTCTAAAAATATCTTTCAAATAATAAAAAAACATACTAATATGCATGCGGTCATTCTGATTTTTTGGCAAATAATTCTACAAGCAATATATTAGCATGATACCGTTTTAGTTTTTTAATCCAATCAAAAGTTTTTTTTTTGTAAATCGATCGAAACCACACATTTCGCGCTATTTGGCCCACAGTGGCTGACGTAACAACCACTTTGTAGTGCAAGCCGATTAGAACTTTATTCTAACAGCATTTCAAACGAAGTTTGAACCACCACAAATACACACATCAAAAGTGTCTAGGGATCAACATATATTTTTGCAATAACTTTTCTCCTGATTGATATTAATTAAAATTTTCTTTAAGGATTCATCAAATAAAGTGTTTTCGTTTGTCACAGTAACGATAAACCAAGTCACCTTTGCATTAATAATTCAATATAACAACATCTTTAGGATGCTGATGCGGCTGCCTCCCTATTGCAGTGCGTCGCTAATGTTTGCTGAAGCTCGAACGGATGGCTACCCAGCCATAATTCGAAAGAAGGTTGCTTCATTATTAAGACGAGTGAGAGACAGTAGCAATAGCATCCTCAGGATGATTGCTTCCCGCGCAGACTGTCCGATCCAACATAAGTGGATGTGTATATCTACTGGACAAGACTGATTAGTTATATTATTTTATTTTATTGTTATGTGTTGTGTGTGATTGTATGATTTCTTTAATTTGATTGATTGACATAGGATATCTAATTTTGACATTGATTTTTTTAATATTTTCAAATGTTATTGTATTATTTACTTGATTTATTTGATTGATTTATTTATTTTATTAATTGATGTTTACTGTTTTTATTTTTTTTGTATTTTTGTATTATTTGTGGTCTGGCTATTTCATTACTATGTTGCTATATGGATTGGAAATTATCTGAAATAAACGGATTATTATTATTATTCCCTTTATTCAATTATGCAACAAATTTTTTACATTTTTAAATATTGATATAAAACATATATAAAAAAACATTTAAAAATATAAAAAATTGTAGCCCACCGGTATCGGGAACAGGGTCCAAGCTACCGGCGGTCAGGGCTCCAGAGAGAGGAACCTCCTAACGATACGGGCCGTGTCCAGGAGTACCGCTTTCTGAATCAAGCCCTTGATCCAGCTGCCTAACGAGAGCCTCCTCAGGTGTTGGTCGAGGCTCTTGGCAATTAAGCCATGCGCTGACACTACTATCGGCACAATGATTGCTGAGTCCACTTCCCACATGTCGACAACCTCGCGAGCCAAGTCAAGATACTTTATTTGTTTATCTTTCTCGGCTTTCACGAGGTTCTCATCATGCGGGACCGTTATGTCAACAATCATTGCGCGCCGCTCTGATCGATCCATCACCACTATATCAGGTCTATTAGCTATAACAGTCCTGTCAGTGATGATGGATTGATCCCAGTACAGTGTGATACTGCCATTAACGAGAACTGGGTCGGGCACATACCTATAGTAGGGCACTTCCGATTCCACAAGATTGTATTTTAGAGCAAGTTGCTGATGGATAATCCTAGCTACAAGGTTGTGTCTATGCAAGTACTCTCCGTTAGCTAGACGAGAACATCCGGAGATAATGTGACGGATTGATTCGCCTGGACGGTGGCATGCCCGACATATGTCAACCGTACCGTCCTTCACAATAAATCTCCGGTAGTTATTCGTCATCATAACTTCATCCATAATTGCACAGACAAAACCTTCGGTTTCTCCGAAGAGGTCCCCAGATCGTAGCCAGGACACGGACGCTTGAAAATCTACATCGGGCCCATGAAGAGCCCGGTAAAAGCGCCCGTGAAGCTCCTTGCTCTGCCATTCTTTCCTGCGGTCATCAGTAGTAAATACTACAGGTATGCGCCAGTTCTCTTTAGCCAAGGAGAGCGGGGTGAGGCCCTTGTCCATCGCGACCACATCTCGATGCATCCCCACGTCGGCTGCTAGGAAATATTCCCTGAGACTGCATATCTCACGATTGTGGAGAGTCTTAGCGTTTAAAAAGCCTCGACCCCCACACTTCCGCGGGATATACAGTCTCATTACCGAAGAACGCGGGTGATGCATTCGATATGCCGTCAACAATTTACGGACCTTCGTATCCAGGGCGTCTAGTTCTGTTTGAGTCCATTTGAGTATGCCGAAAGAGTACATCAAAACCGGCATGACCCAACCGTTGAAGGCACGCACCTTATTTCCGCCCGATAAAAGACTATTAAATACTTTTTTCAGGCGGCCAAAGAAGCGCTCCTTCAACGATTGCTTCATGTCAGCCACACTGATGCCCAGCGCTTCCGACATACCCAAATACTTATAGGTTTCGGTTGCTGAGAGGGATCTAAGATTTATGGAATCTGAGAGCTGGGTTCCCACAGATTATTATTATTATTATATTAATAAAGAAATTTGCCATTTTCCTAATAAAGGGATTTTTGACATTTGAACCATTAACACAAAAGTTCGAAAAAAAGACTGAAATAACAGTTTTTTTTAAATTTTATTGGGTAACTTAAACAATTAATAATCCGTGTTTCTACCGCGAACACTAACAACACAAGAACATCGGTTTGGCATACTCAAAATGAGTTCATCCAAATCACGCTGTGGAATGGCCGCCCATGTTCGTTGCAACAACAAAAAAAGGTCTTCTTGCGACTGGATACCCTCCATATTCGGCAGAGCTCTTCTCTGTAGCATATCCCATGCATGCTCAATCGGATTCAAGTCTGGCGACTGAGCAGGCCAGGGCAGGACATTGATGTTAGCTGCGGCGAGAGTCTGTCTTACAACTCTTGCGGTGTGCGGTCGTGCATTATCATGCATTACCTGAAATAAGGGACCGATTTGCACTTGTAGAGGAACGATGACGTCTGATACAATCGTCTCAGCATAAATTTGAGCGTTGAGGTTGCCTCTGATCCAAATCAACTCAGTTCTTCCGCCGATCCAAATACCCGCCCATACCATGATGGTTCCACCACTATAAGGATGGACTTCCTGGCAGGATTTTAATCGCTGTTGGCGTCCAGGGGTTCTCCAGTGTCGTATACGTCTTGTATCCGGTCTCATACCAAAACGAGACTCATCAGAAAAGCACACGAAACGCCATTGTTCTTCTGCCCAATTTCTGTGTTCAAGAGCCCATTGATATCGAATCCTACGATTGTGCATTACTATAGGTGGTACCCGTAGCGGTCTTCGGGAATGAAGGTTCACTTCATGCAAGCGGTTTCTGACTGTTTGGTCGCTAATTAAGTTCCCTGAAGAGTGATGAAGCCTCACGGCTAACATCATGGCGGTTATTGTTGGAGCTCTTCGAGTTAAGATTTGAATGTATCAGTCTTGTCTCCGTGTGGTGCAGCGATACCGTCCTCCATGGCGCTCAGCCACGGTACCAGTGCTTCGGTAACGTGTCCAAAGTCGACTGATAACACTCTGACTTGTATTCAGAGCTAAAGCCACAGTACGTTGCCGGGAACCAGCTTCTATCATTCCCACGGCTCTGAGCATTTCTTCCCTGCTTAAATGACGTCGCCGCTCCATAATAACGTTGGTTTTAATCAGTAGTAAGGAAACAGTAGCACTAATAATGTCTTCAATGCGTTGTATGTTTTTATAGGGAAAATATTGACAGCTGATTTTCATCTTTTACTCGAATTTGATTCACAGTTCCTGATTCAAATTATGAAATGCACCAAAAAGGATCCATATAAATTTATAAAATCATAAATTTATTACAAAGCCAAATCTCAATCTCAAGAAATCCGCATAAAAATGCTTGATCCCTAGACACTTTTGATGTGTGTAGTTGCTAATTTAGCTCGTCTAAGCGCCTTAACGAAAGTAACCCAAAACTTAAATGATCACTTTAGTAAAATCTCCAATTCTCCAACTACAACTTGACCACTTTAAATATCATAAAATCCAACATCCCCAATTCTCACTATCTACTATACACAACGCTACTTATTTCAAGCATTTTGAAACAGAGCCAGAACGCTTAGCCACCGATTCAGAAAAGTGGCGCGACTGTAGCGCAACTCCATTTTTATACTGTTTAAAACGTTATTTCTCGAGTCCAGTCAGTAACTGGGTAGCTGGAATCTTGAGGTTTCCACTATTATAAAACGGGTATTTATCGTGAATTTACCTTTAATTTAAGCCCGACGAAGCCGGCTTCAAACTCTCTTCAGCTTGGAATCCAGTGATCACTAAGTGTACTCGTCAAGTGAAATCGCCTCAATATACGGACACGGTTAGTGTAGTGTGCTGTCCTAGTGTGAACCGGCCCTAATTAACATTTATGAAGATCAAGTGAGGGTAGTTGAATAAACGCCTTCACTTTGCTGTCGCGGTACCTCCAACACTCCAATCTCCGCGCGACCACGGCTGGTGCAATCCGGTCGAAACGTCGGGCTTAAATTAAAGGTAAATTCGCGATAAATACCCGTTTTCATATGTTTAATAATATTTCCACTATTGGAAACTGGCAAATGAAGATTGGAAGTCCCCTTAATAATCTTAACTTTTGGTGAAGATGAACTCCAAGAAAACAATTCCCTGTAACATAAGGCGCTTCAGTGACCGCCACACGCGGCAACAGTAGCGCAACAATTATAATAGTTGTCGCCTAAAAAGAATTCACTAGCGCTTCGGGCAACGTTCCCAATTACCGCTAGAGAATGCTTTGTGGCTCTTGAGGACGGCCTGTGGAGTACCCGCTCCTACTCTTATGCGGTGCGGTTTTAAGGTTTAAATTTTGTTTCTTTTTTGGTGGAAATGGGTTTTATGGTTTATATTTGTAATTATTCTGTAATTAAGTGTAGTGTTGGTAGTTATAGACTAGTAGTCATCAGTTTGCGATTGATTTTAGTTTATTAGGTTTCAGGTGATTCATAATCCTATTCATTTATTTACCAGTACTTGTAGCAGTTGTTGCCACACATCGATGCAGTAGCTCCTTTAATACAGATTCAAATGTCTTGTTCTTCTTCGAAACTTTTTCTAGCTTTGATAGGATCGAAGACCTCCTGAGTTAATGACAAAATTTCGATCATGGTGGCCAATGTAACCCTTTGTCACGAGATTTTATTGTGGTAAAGTGCGCAAATACAGATGCAGTTTTTTTTTGTCACACTCTCAATTTTTTTCGTTGAGATTTAACACGACTAGAGAGAGCTCGGCCGAAGGACCAACGACTTAGGTCGATGTTCACCAAAGAGATGACGGTCTGATTAGCTAAAACAGCTGTTTAAAACACATTTTAGTATGGGAACATGATTGTCACAGTGACAGCTGTGTTTAGATAATCAGGCTGTTTTCTTTTCGGTGAACATGGACCTTAATGTGTTTAATGAGGCATAAGCGCCAACTTTTATTTTTTAATTATGAGCTCTATAACTCGCTCTTAAAGTTCACCACAACACCCAAACTGCCACTGAGAGCTCTCGTATTCTGCCCGGATTGACGAATATGTGTTCCTGAACTGGCAACGGGCCTGCGATACTATCCATGGAACCGATGACCCTTGGGGGTAGACGTGTTATTGAGTGGAGAATCGGCAATCAAAAGATGAGACGCCCTCAGGTTCGGTTAAGCTACGATCTTCGCAGGGTGTCTGGTAGCAACTGGATAAGAGTTGCTGAGAATCAAGCTGCAATTAAGCAGACCTACAGCAGTGGACTGCTGTTAGATGATGATGACGCAACTTTATCTGAAAGCTCACCTAGATAAATAAATCTTCTCAACTAAACAATAACACTGAAACACTTCAATCTCTCAACTCCAATATGAAGTAGACGCTGCATTATACATTATACATCCAACGCACGGGGCGGAAATTAAACGCTGCATCGGCGGAGAATTGGAGCGACCCGGGCGATGCCCCAGATACGTCGCGTCCTTAGGGCGGCTGCACATGGAGCGACAGGACGAAAAAACCAAATGGAAGGATCTCCAAGAACCTACAGAGCTAACCTTACACTGTCATTTACGTGATTATCCATTATTTTGAGCTCCTAAATAGAAGATATATCCTAAGAAGTAAGAAGATAAATAATTAATAAATAACGCTAGACATTACACACAGCGCCATCTGGGGCCACACTAAGCAACGAGGTTTGTATAGATATTTAGTTTTAAACCGTGAAAGTTAAAAACAATGACTTACTATTTTCGCAACTCAAAGGACAACATGCAGTATCACTATGGTCAAACCTTGCAGAACACGGAATTTGGGTTTTAACTCGCATGCCCAAAAGGTTATAGTTAGGATTGATGCCATTTTCACGAATGACGGGCTGCGACGTGAGCGTAAGTAAGCGACGCGTCGCCCATCGGGGATACCTACTATGCTTATGGGCAACTACAGTACTATCAGTTTGTATGTCTTGTGACTGGGACTGTAGCTACATTTAATTTTCATCTCTGTTTCGACCATTCAAAAGTGCCTACTTGAAATAAATGCTTTGATTTTGAAATATCAAAATCAAAGCATTTACTGTACTGCAATTTAGCGACATCCTATAATCAAGACGTTAATATGGCTACACAAAAATGCTTGCGAATCGTCACGCAAATAAAACAGTCCACCATCAAAAGGATCTTGCGAAATATTCAATATGAAAACCAACAAGAATACATTATATTATTACTTATAGAGATTCCTTTCAACCCATTGTAAGGAAAGTAACATTGAAATCCTTTTCGATGCAAAATCACGTCGATTTCTGCAGAAATGTAACGGGGTTGCAAAATCGTTCCGTGTGTAGACAGCTTTATTTGCGGAGACGCTTGGCATTTAATGAATTTTATTTTATGGAATTGCACTTTGTTGCTACCGCGACTTGAGATTGAAGTAACTTGGGATCTTAATTACTTGAATTTAAAGTTAATTACATGGTTTGGTGGAGGGTAGGATACTTGTTCCTGAATGCATTAGCAACGAGCAGTTTTAACAACTTCTTATAAGTAACAGAGGGTAGAAAAGGTAAAGTATTCTCCATTCAGTGTCTGGTGGACTACCGCCCAAATTGTTGTTGTATTTTATATGTGCGGATAACTCCGCTTGCGCCATGATGGATTTTACATTTCATGACGCGGTAGTTCGTAAATGGGGTTGTAGCTGGCGCAAGAAAGTGAAGGTCATTTATTCTTTTAAAAGGACCCCACACAAAAATACATACATGATTGCAATGTTTGTTTAAGTAAAATTTTGCAACTGAATTTTGAAAACAGTTATCAGTAACCGATTGACCTGTAATCTTGGAACCATTAATTCGGGTGACAATGCATAGCTGGCTAAATGGTGTTGTCATTCTAAATGCAATATGGTGGACTCCCAAAGATCCCAGATCAGTTTTTTTATGCACCCCCATGATATCGGTATCAATTAAAAGGGTTTTCCTGAAAAAAAAAACTGACGTCACACCGAAAATATTATTTTCAACGTAAGCTAGTTATCACTCGGCTTACTTATTGTTATTCGCAAATCATCGTACTTCATGCCAACCAGCGACGATGAGTCTTATTTTCGCCCCCAACTTCTTCATAGAATTCGCTGACGTCAAAGACAACTACCGATAAACTTAATTCTCGCAGACTCAGTCAAAATTCGTGGAAATCAGTAAGTATTTACGCGCGACTGAAGCTCGGTATACATAGTAGGATTAACATACAGTATTACAACTTGAAAGCATCTGAACTAGAACGCATCAATTGCGACCAAATGGTCGCAATTGGCTCCAACATACATGCATGCAGATGCGTTTTGACACAAACTCAGGTTACATGCGTATTCGTCAACTGGCGACTGTGAAACTCGCGAGTTGGCACCTTCCAATTTGAATTTATTTTTTGTCGTCAACCCGCACGCACATTAATATCTAAAAAACACAAGCTTTGCTCGTTTAAAGATACTATGCATTTGATTATACATTTATACATTTTACAAGAAGTTTATGTAGCTGACTGTGCATCTGAAGTATTTAACGACAGATTTACCGGGTCGCGCGAGTTGACGAAAACAAAAAAAATACAATTGGAAAGTGCGAAGTTTCACAGTCGCCAGTTGACGAATAAGCCAGGATACACAGGTTACTCGTCACTATGTCGAGGCTGTCACTGTTGTCACATCGAGGTGTATAACTTTTTATGTGAACTGTTAGTATTGTATCAAAATACCAGTAATGCCATAGCATAGACTATAGTGTTATTTAAAAAACTATTATACGATTGTCTATGAAACATAATATGTTCTGTAATAAATCCCGTTCGTTCGCACTACGTCTCACAAAAAAAACGTTGTTTGATTTATAGGTTATGTGCCCAGCGACTTAAAGTATTCAGTTTTATTAGTTTTGTAGTTTAATTCTCGAGTAAAAGTAGTGTAAACATAGTTAGCAGTGTTATTCAGTATTTGCAATAAAAGTTTGCAAGAATGGCAGCGAACTACCTGGTAAATGTTCCCAAGCTAAAAGGGCGGGAGAACTACAACGAGTGGACCTTCGCGGCGGAGAATTTTTTGATCCTGGAGGATAAGTTACACTGCATCAAGGCAGAAACCGGGAAAGAAATAGAAGCCGCAGACGACGCGAGGACCAAGGCAAAATTAATAATGACGATAGATAGTGCGTTATATGTACACATCAAAGACGTCAAGACTACGATGGAGCTATGGGAGAAATTGAAGGCATTATTTGACGATTCAGGATTTACACGAAGAATTACTCTTTTTCGTAATTTGATATCGATTCGCCTAGAAAATTGTGTTTCCATGCAGTCGTACGTAACGCAAATCGTCGAAACTGGACAAAAGTTAAGTGGGACAGGATTTAACATCAGTGATGAGTGGATTGGTTGTTTATTGCTAGCGGGGCTTCCTGAAAAATTCATGCCCATGATAATGGCGATTGAGCATTCAGGCATAAAAATCACAACGGACGCCATTAGAACAAAACTCATGGACATTGTGGAAACGGAAGTGAGCGGACAATCCGATGTCAGTGGTGCATTCGCAAGCAGTACGCAGAAATGGCAACATAAGAAAAATA
Source organism: Xestia c-nigrum (assembly GCA_916618015.1). Classification (NCBI taxonomy): domain Eukaryota; kingdom Metazoa; phylum Arthropoda; class Insecta; order Lepidoptera; family Noctuidae; genus Xestia; species Xestia c-nigrum. Next base: position 3,429,833 of record OU745269.1, on the reverse strand, counting down.
ATAAATCGTCTATGACCAACGCGCAGAAATACCAATCGAACGAACGGAACGCAACGAAAACAAACGTCAATGTCAGTGGTGGCGCTAAAAGTCATGTCAAATGCTACCGGTGTAAACAACCAGGTCATTACAAGAATCAGTGTCCAAATGATGATAATACCAATACGAATTCGAAAGAAATACAACGTAAACAAAGTAATGCGTTTAGTGCGGTGTTTCTAAATGGCAAATTCAACAAATATGATTGGTACATTGATTCAGGCGCGAGCATACATCTAACAGCGAATGAACAGTGGATTGAGAATGCTATTTATCACAAAATGAAGGATATATGTGTTGCTAACAGCGAGAGGTTGCAAGTATTATGTTCCGGAGATGTGACCATTTTAACTAAAACTGATGAATGTGAATTTGAGATACCAGTCAAGGATGTATTATGCGCTCCAGGATTGACTACCAACCTATTGTCAGTGAGCCAGTTAATAAAGTCCGGTAATACAGTTCAGTTCACGACAAATGGCTGTGAAATATACAATAGAAACAGTGAATTGGTGGCCACAGCTGTGTTAAATAATGGAGTGTACAAGTTGATAGTACCTGATAGTGTGGTGGCTAATTTGACTGCATCAGGGATCATTTGGCATCGCCGATTAGGTCATGTAAATAGTAAGTACCTAAATAAAATGACAAGTGCTGTAGAAGGAATGAACCTCCAAGAAAAAGTTGATATTAACAGGATGTCATGCACAATTTGCTGTGAGGGTAAACAGTGTCGTTTACCATTCACAAATGAAGGTTCAAGAAGCGAAGAATTACTGCATTTAGTTCACACTGACATATGTGGACCTATGGAGTATGAATCACTAGCAGGTTCCAGGTACTTCATATTATTTATAGATGACTTTAGTCGAATGATACATGTCTATTTTATTAAACATAAAAGTGAAGCACTCAGATGTTTTTCAGAGTTTAAAGCAAAAGTTGAGAAACAAACTAATAAGAAAATAAAGATATTGAGAAGTGATAATGGGTGTGAATATTGTAACAAAGAATTTAACTCATTTCTCAAGAAAGAAGGTATCATTCACCAAAGGAGTAATCCATATACCCCCGAACAAAATGGCTTGTCAGAACGGAATAATCGAACAATAGTAGAGAAAGCCAGATGCTTATTATTCGATGCGAATATGGAAAAACAGTTTTGGGCAGAGGCTACCAACACAGCTGTATATTTACAAAATCGTACTGTTCTTCCTGCATTGAATGAAAAGACTCCTTATGAAGTCTGGACTGGATGCAAACCTGACATAAGTCACTTGCGAATATTCGGAAGCAAGGTCATGGTTCATGTGGCTAAAGAGAAGCGCCAGAAATGGGACAGAAAGTCAGAGGAGCAGATACTGGTTGGTTACCCAGATGACATTAAAGGTTACCGAATATATAACCCTAGAATAAAAAAAGTGACAACAAGCAGAGATGTAGTAGTCATGGAAGATGAGAATAATCTTGTCAGTATACCAATCATTGAAAACTCAAGTTCAGTGGGGGGGACAGTTGTTGATAACAGAAATTCTAATGAAAAAACTATGGATGAGGATACATTTCATTCAATTTTTATGGTTATTTTAATTTTGTTTCTGAATTTTAATTTTGTTTTTATTTCTAATTTTGTTTTTAATTTTAATTTTTCTTTTAATTTATTAGTCACAATTTCATCAATTTCAATTATATTTTTTCAGTATTATATACAGCATTGAATGAATGATTTGATAGCTTTAATTATTATTGTTTTAATTATTTCTTTGCATATAATGTATAAATAAGTTCCAATGTCAATAACATATAAAATTATATTATGTTAAACCGTTTTTGTGCATGTGGTGTTAACCTGTAATTAATTGTTGCACTTGTAAATGTTACTCTAGTCATTAAGTCAGAAATGTACATTGTGTAAACAATTGTTGGTTAACCTAAATAAATAAATAAATAAATAAATAAATTTCTTGAAACATCAGATAACTCAGATGATACTTTTGTTCCTAGTGAGTATGAGGATGCTGATGACTCACCTGAGCAGCGTATCAGACCCAGCAGAATCAGAAGAAAACCAGAAAGGTATGGAATGTCAAATATGTGTATTCCAGAGGAAGTGTTTGATGATGCTAATGGATTATGTCTGGAAGAAGCGCTACAAGGAGGAGAAAAGGAACAGTGGTTACAGGCAGTGAAAGAAGAACTTAAATGTTTTGAGGACAATCATGCGTGGGAGCTAGTAGATATGCCAAAGAATGATGAAACTGTAGTGAAGTGTAAGTGGGTGTTACGTAAAAAGATGAACAGTGATAATAGTGTTCGTTACCGTGCCCGCTTGGTAGCCAAGGGCTATATGCAGAAGCAAAATGTGGACTATTCAGAGATCTTTTCGCCAGTAGTAAGGCATTCAACTTTAAGATTACTGTTTGCATTGTCTGTAAAACTTGGTTTAGATGTTACACATCTTGATGTCACTACAGCATTCTTGAATGGGGACCTTGAGGAGACAATTTATATGGAAATACCAGAATGCTTACCAAATTCTCAAAATGACTATAATAATAAAGTACTTAAACTGAAAAAGGCAATCTATGGTCTAAAGCAATCCTCAAGGGCCTGGTACAAGAAAGTTGACGAATGTCTTGTTGGCAATGGTTATAAACGCTCTAAACTAGAACCATGTTTGTACACTAAGATTAAGGATAAAAAGAGAACGATAATAACATTGTATGTCGATGATTTTTTTGTGTTTACAAATGATGAAATTGAATGTAATAACTTAAAAAAATTATTGTCTTCAAAGTTCAAACTAAAAGATTTAGGACAAGTTAAAAATTGTTTAGGAATGACTGTTAATATTGATAAGGTTAGTGGCACTGTTACATTGAGCCAAGAGAATTATATCAATCAGTTATTGAATAGATTTAATATGACAGATTGTAAGCTAGCTGATACACCTTTAGAGTCCAAATTGAATATTAATTTAGGAAATAAAAATTGTGATAGTGGAATACCTTATCAGAAACTAATAGGTGGGCTCATGTATTTGGCAGTACTAACCAGGCCTGATATTGCATATTCAGTAAGTTTTCTCAGTCAGTTTAACAATTGTTATGATAATTTAACTTGGGCTTATGCAAAAAGAGTTTTAAAATATTTAAAAAAAACTACATATTATGGGTTAAAATATACTAGATGTGGTAATGATAAATTAGAAGGGTATGTTGATGCAGATTGGGGAAACAATATTATTGACAGGCGGTCTTACACAGGTAAGTGTTTCAAATTAGCTGGTAGTATAGTGTCATGGGAGGCTAAAAAGCAAAAAACAGTTGCTCTGTCAAGCACAGAATCTGAATACATGGGCATAGCAGATGCTTGCAGGGAAGCAATTTATTTGCATAATTTGTCAAAGGAAATTATTAATGATTCCTATACAATAACTATATTTAATGATAATCAGGGTGCACTTAAGCTGTCTTCAAGTAATGGTTTTAATAAGAGGACCAAGCATATTGATATTCGCTACCATTTTTGTAAAGACTGTATCGCTGATAAAATTGTTGAACTAAGATATTTGGAAACAGCTGAAATGCCAGCAGACCTGTTCACTAAAGGTTTGGGTAATACCAAGCATTATTATTTTTTGCAGTTATTAGGTATACAGGATGTAAAAGTAATATGATTGTTTTGTTTAATTTAGATGGGGTAACATATTGTGGGCATCCATGTTATTTTGATAAGTGGGGGTGTTAGTATTGTATCAAAATACCAGTAATGCCATAGCATAGACTATAGTGTTATTTAAAAAACTATTATACGATTGTCTATGAAACATAATATGTTCTGTAATAAATCCCGTTCGTTCGCACTACGTCTCACAAAAAAAACGTTGTTTGATTTATATGAACATAACATAGATTTCCTGAGAAAGCTTTATTTTGATTCCAAGTGATATTATGTGACGTTCTGTTCCTTGCAGTAACGTAGTCAGACTAGCGCCATCTATCCAGCGACTAGGGAAGAGTTGAAAAAGAAAATCCCTCATTTCATAAGGCCTAGTTGGATTACTGTTTATATTAATTGTACTGTGTTGTGTCTGAAGGCAAAAGTTTCAGTAGGTTAGGAAGTTATTTTTAGAACGGCCATTGATAAGCGTCCGTGGAACCGAAGCATGAATGGTGTGGGGGATTTACTAGCGCTTCTGTCGTCATAGGTACTTGAGAATTTGTACACCTGGACTTATTTGTTGGTAACCTGTGTGTATTATAGTACTAGGTAGTTAGTAGAATTTTATAAAGAGAATGTGGTTTTTAGCAAGGATCCCTACGTCAGAGCTGCGAGAGAATGGTTAGGGGTGAAACATATTAAGAACCCTTTACATTATAAATTAAAACGATATTTTTGCATGTTTATACAAAAAGAAAGAACCTAAAAAGAAATACCTTGGTGATCTTCTATCTTAATGTTCCTGTTATGTATTTTATGTGTAAGTACTTTATGAATAAATTAAGAAGAAGTTTTATGAAAGAGAATAAATGGAGTAATGATTCCGTGACGTCTAACAGGAGAGAATGGAAGAAGAAAACGTGTTGCGCCGACCCCAAATAAAATGAGACAAAGGCAAAAAGATGATGATGACAGAAATAAAGCAAACAATATTTTGCGCTAAACATGACGCGTAGGTAACACTTAGACTAAACTCTAGCTAATGAATTCGGTCACGGTCTCATAAAAGAAAGCTCAAAAACATTTTGACGACCCGAATGGCGTAGTAGTAGTGACGCTGCCTTACGTTCTTAGGGTCCTGGGTTCGAATCCCGGTAGGAGCAAATGTTTGTGTGATGAGCATGGACATTTGTTTCCGAGTCCTGGATGTTTATATGTATAATAAGTTTTACAAACAAAAAAAAGTATAAATGTAGTATATCAACTATCGAGTGTCCACGACACAAGCTTTGCTTAGTGTGGCACTAGGTGGCGCTGTGTGTTAATGTCCAGCGATATTTTTATTTATTTATTTAGTCGCATTGAGAACCTCCTCTTTTTGGAAAGCGGTTAAAAATAATAAAAAACAAAAAACATTAACAGATTACTCTAGCTCTACTAAATTAATCAAGTAAATAATAAACAGCTGATACACACGCATGCTTTATTTCGACAGATGAATGTGGATGTTCAATGTAAATAATAATTTATGAACGTCTTAAGACTTCCGTAGTAAACATCGGATGCGAGAGTCCGGAACTATTATGCAAATGTAACAAAATGTATAATATCCGGACAAATGTCTGACAGCTGGAGCTTCCAAATATTCCAATTTATCTGATGCCGCGGCTTCGCCCTCGTGAAAATTGTATGTACTAAAACCTTCCTCGAGAACCACTCTATCCATTGGTGAAAACAACATGCAGTAGTTTTTGAGTTTATCGCGAACAGAGAGACAGACGCGGCGGGAGACTTTGTGTTATAATATTGTTACATCGGACCTACTAGAACATTCGAGAAAGCAAGTGATTACAGTGTGTGTATGTTATAAGTTCGAGAGCATTCTATTATTATTAGTTTTAAAGTTAGGTAGGTAGAAACTCGTGACATATTTATAAAAAGACATTAGAATAACGACCGTACGCCTAGGGCATACGGTTCATATTTGTTTGTTTTGTACAAGTAGCTTATACCTACTACTTTTATAGGTAATACCTACCTTGTAGGTAGGTACTTACTATTCTTTTGTTAGTGTTTTTTATGACCCTCTAGAATATTCGTGGTTATTCTGGTGTGTCTGTTGGCGAGTATAAATACACCGCTCAAGCCCGCGACAGTCTTGTTTTGGCTACACAGCGAAGCGAATCGAAGTGAACTTGAACTGCGATATCTAAGCGAATAGTGAACAGTAGTGTATTTTAGTGTACTTGTGATCAAGTTTAAATTGTTTTGTGAGTAATAAAGTTATTGTGTTGTTTAATCGGTAGTAATTAATTTATCTCATACCCAGCTCGTTACAATATATAGAGAAGTGACTAGCTGTGTTCCACGGTTTTAACCGGTTAAATATGACGTGAATACACGACAAGCCAAATCAAAATCACTTCAAGTGCCACGCAAAAATAAGTTATATGGCACGCGTACTTACCCCTCCTTTTGCAATACCCAATTTACTAAATCAAATAACTAACTGTGGACACCAGACTCAATAAGTAGTAAAAACAAAGCGTAAGGTGTTGAATGTGTCCTGCCGGGGTTGCGGCACAGATGAGTTGCGGGCCTGTTCGAAAGAGATACCGCGGCCCCGGAACATAAAGGGCGAGGAAGGAACATGGATGGGTTTTAGTCAGTAAGAGTCTGACACTCCCTCCCACTCCGCCCAGAGTGGGAGAAGTCATTTGATGAATTCCCATCCTAAAAAAAAAAAAAAAAAGGTGTTGAATGTGTTCATCAAATCTCAGGCCATGGCATTCCGCCGGGGCTGCGGCACTGTTCGAAAGAGATACCGCGGCCCCGGAACATAGAGGGCGAGGAAGGAACATGGATGGGTTTTAGTCAATAAGAGTCTGACACTCCCTCCCGCTCCGCCCAGAGCAGGAGGAGTCATTGGATGATTTCCCGTCTGGAAAAAAGAAAAAAATAAGGCCATGGCATGCTAAGACAGACCCCAAAGGTCTAATTGTGTGCTTTGTTTAGGTGTGTTTACTTTGAACATATAATTTTAAAATACTTAAATAAAAGAAAATAAACCACCGCCCGGCTCCTTATGATTTTAGCGTGATGTTCAATAGCCGACCTCAAGAATTGGCCTTAAAATGCAAAAAAAAAAATTTTCCAAATCCGACTCGTATTTCCAGAGATTAGAAAAACGAACACACCTTTCAAGTTTATCATAAGTTTACGTAGGTATAAATCATTTAATCCCGTATTATAGGTGTAAAAGTGAACCTAAACGAAGCCGAAAAGTACTAATTCTCCCCTTAATTACTATACATAGGTATTATTTTGTTCTAGAGTCTAGACTATACCTGGGACTCTTCTAGTTAGGGAGATATTTGAGGTCAATGTTTCAATAAGGTGTTCACAAGTCCTTTTTTAAATACAACTTTATTATGTTAAGACTTTATTTTAAATACCTCCACGACCGCCGAACTATTCAATACATCCACAAGCACAATTTTATGAGAGGGTAAAAAACGTGATTTTTCACCCCAAACGAGTTGTTTCCCAGCAATGTTTTGCTTAGGGTTAAATAGTTTCGTGTACAGAATGCTTGGTTAACGGTTTCCTGAAGGGGCTTACATCCTGTATAATATACTAGCTGACCCACGCAACTTCGCCTGTGTCACGTACCTATGAGAGAAAAAGCTCACAAAAGGAATAAATTTCCCCCGTTTTTGTAACATTTTTCATTTATGCTCCGCTCCTATTCGTTGTAGCGTGATGTTATATAGCCTAAAGCCTTCCTCGATAAATAGACTATCCAAACAAAAAGATTTTTTCAATTCCAATTAGCAGTTCCTGTGATTAGCGCGTTCAACCGAACAAACAAACTCTTCAGCTTTATTATTGGTATAGATTGGTATAGATTTGATCACAATAACTTCTGAGTTGCTTTTAACGATGATGAAAACGGACGTCAAATCTTTACCAGAAATAACATTAAACTTCTAACAATTTGGGATCAAAAGGTTTCCGATAAATTATTACCGCGAAATTGAGAATTGTAAATACATTAGCGGACGTCATGCGGTTTCACCCGTGGAGTTCCTGTTCATGTAGGAGTACGGGGATAAAATATAGCCTATGTTACTCGCTGATAATGTAGCTATCCATTGCTGAAAGAATTTTTCAAATCGGTCCAGTAGTTTTTAAGTTTATTCGTTACAAACAAAAATATAAATCTTTCCTCTGTATACTATTAGTATCTAGACTAGCAGCTGACCCACGCAACTTCGTCTGTGTCACATACGAGAGAAAAACGAAAGGCAAAATTATTCCCGTTTTTGCAACATTTTTCATTCCAGCTCCGCTCTAAATCGCGCAAAACAAACTTCTGTTTTATAATATTAGTATAGATGGGTAAATTTAATGTGACCAGCAGCTGGGGCCAAAACACAAATGCATTGAGTGTGAACTGGAAGCCTATGTTACTCAATAAACACGTGGCTTTCTAATGGTGGAAGAATTTTTAAAATCGGTCGAGAAGTTTTAGAGTTAAATCGTAACAAAAACGCACAAACAAAAAATAAAAAACAAATGTTTCCTCTTTACTGATTTATAGCGAATTTTGGCACTAGAACGTGTCCGAAGTTATTTTTAGCCAACATTACTTCATTATCGTCATTGCCTCGTTGGTCTACTGGTCGCAATCGCAACTGGCGAGTAGGTCCTGAGTTCGATTCCCAGGTCGTACAAAGTGTTATTAGGTTTTTCCATATACATTTTCTCAGCAGCAGCTTCAAGTCTGGATTTGTGCAATAGGCTCACCGCTAGTACATCGGAATTAAGGTGAAAGCGTCAAGGTAGCCCGCGAAATTCAGTTTTTTTTACGTTTTTTGCAATTTGCAGGACAGTGCTAGGTTATATGTTGATTAAAATATTGTTCGCGACTGTAAAACGTATATAGTTACATAATTATAATCAAATAATTTAAAATCATCATCAATACAACCCTCCAAATTCATCCAACAAAAAACGTAAAAAAAAAATGAATTTCGCGGGCTTCCCAGGAGCATCCACCTTAAGGCGACTACATGAGCTAAATTAGCAACTTAATTTGTTGCGGTTCAAATTTCGTTTGTAATACTGTTAGAATAAAGTTCTAATCAGCTTGCTTTTCAAACTTGTTGATACGTCAGTCACTGCGGGCCAAATAGTGCGAAATGAGTGGTTTCCATCGATTTACAAAAAAACTATTGATTGGACTAAAAAAATAAAAACAATACGTTGCTTGTAGAATTATTTGCCAAAACATCAGAATGGTATTTTAGTATGGTTATTACTCGTTAAAAGAAATGTTTAGCAACAAGTTCGTGATTTTTTTTTAACGGGTAAAATTAATTCTATTATGTTTTCAAAACACTATCATACTAGCATACATCCTGAAAAATATCATATATTTTTCTGGTTTTGTTTGTTGCAGTGAATCATATACTTTAAGGCATTATAAAACTCGCGTTTAGCTCATGTAATCGCCTTAAACATCACTGGCAAAATGTGGGTGCACTATACTTACACTTCTACCTAAGCCTTCGGGTATTACAGGCGTAATTATGTTTTCTTTAAACTTAAAATGGTTAATCAATTTGTTTTTCACACGTTAACAAAACCACATGGTAACAATGTTGTAAACAAAACCGGGGCACATGGCGGACTTCACTTTTACACGCCATTTCACCTCAATATGGCGAGGTATTGGGTTCCAGAAACAGGTGTTGACGGGGAATAAGTAGGAGTTTCATTTTGTAACAGAGCACGTTAATTATGGGTATTTTCAACCGACTTCCAAAAACTGGAGGTTCTCAATTCGAGGTTTTTTTTGTGTTTGTTACCTCATAATTTTCAAGTGGGTGAACCGATTTTGATGATTCTTATTTTATTTGAAAGCTGGTACTTCCCGTGTGGTCCCATTTCTATTAGGTTAAGATCTGATGCTGATCTTCGGAGATATACAATGGAACTCTTCAAAAATAGACGGAAAATCTGCAGTGATTGCTGCAATCGCTTGGATGTTTATTGTTTAAACAACATCATGACGTTACGTATCGTCACGTCAGTATCGTACACATCTGCGTACCCCCATGTGTACAATATACCCAGATTTCGACAGTTATGTGTGTTAAGTTCCATTTATTTGGGGATAAGCCTATTACCGTTGTATTGTTTTTTTTTTATTGTTTTTTATTGGAAAGGATGTAAGTACTTCAAGAGTAGTTTGATGGGAGTTGAGTTAGGTTCTGAAGATGGGATCCATGACAAAGTAACGGAACTCTTCATTTCTTAGGAGCAAATTAACGATACTCGGCCGAATCTTTTATAGGTCCTCTGGCGCGTCTGTCTGTTTGTTCGCGATAAACTCAAAAACTACTGCGCCGGTTTTCATGCTGTTTTCACCAATGGATAGTTAGATGGATGGTTTTCGAAGGTTTTAGTATATAATTTGTACGCGGGAGCCGCAGGTCAGCTAGTGTTTCATAAAATCATATTTTCTGTAATTTTAAATGAAAACTTGTTTTATAGGCTGCCTTCCAAAAATCTTTTTACTTCAATGACCACCTTTTTAAAAATACCTAATTGCTTAATATTCGTTTTCACTAGATTACACTTAATAAAAGCCCATTATGGAATTTACAGACCGTGTTTTAGAGCTGTAAGTTGTGCAATAGGCATTCGTTTAGGTGCTGCGTAGTGTAACTAGTGAAAGTAGACATTTGCGGCCAATTAGCCACCAATAGAGAGAAGAGATATAATATCCAAGTAAACACAAAAAAAAAAACGGTTAAAATATTTTCATAAATTGGAAAAAATAATAAAACTATTCGTTGATTACGATACAATTTCTCCTCCCATTAAATTTGTGCTCAAACAAACCCAAAGAAAACACATTAATCGTCTAATCCAATTTAAAACCAATTACATTATCATAAAACACAATACCTCATTATATCGAGAGAATGTATAACCCGAGCCGTTTGAAAATCACTCGATTTTGTTAAAGGTGCGCGTGCGCATGGGTTACCTAATTCGGTCGGGTAACACCTGCGAATTGTGGCACAACAACGTCCGGACGGATGAGTCTATTAAATCATACGTGGTCAGGGGCCTTAACTGTAAAAATGTGGCACAGTGGATGAGCGGAAGCGGTTTTAACTTTAGGGTCGATATTCTTTTATTTTTTATAACGCTAATGCCTAGTACTTTTCGGTGGGTTTTACAACGAATTGAGTACTAAAAATACGGATAACCGGCTGAACCAAATTACTAATTACATAATTATTACAATATATCAAATCAAGAAAAATCACGAGTCAACGTAAATGCACGACGTAGCGGGAATGATTTATTTTTAATGGCGCTTTGATTTACAACTGTCGATGTTGTGCATAATTATTATTGCTGGCCGCAACTGCTGAATTTTCAACTCTCCGCGGTAAAAGTTTAAAATCTGTTTACCATACAACCTATACATACATATGAACGTTATTAATTTTTCACGGCTAAAGCTGAATCTATTCCATGTCATTTTGCCATAGAAATAGCTTGAACTGTCACAGGAGGAACATCTGTGCATTATGTTTAAAATATTGGGAAAATTCGAAGTAAATACACACATTCTTCGAACTCATTCTTGTAACTTAGCACTTACTACATTTAATAACACCTCACAGTAATCTACTAGCTCCGCGCCCCAGTAAACGAACAAGAAGAATATTTGGGCATTATGTTTATATTGGAAAAGTTCGAGGAACGAACGAAAACGACGAAACTAAATTTAGGCTATTGCTAGCTTTTTCTCTCTAATAAAACGAGAAAGAGACGGACGTCATTTAGAGTTCTCAAATTTAATTGTAACTAATATTTCCATACAAATGAAGGGTGCACGTAAAAACATGTCGACTAAAAACACGATGAAGCGCAAGGCATAAACTAGTTTGACAATCTCTAACTTAGTTCTTAGCTATAGCCGTCCTTCTCTCTTACTGCCTTTTAGTAAAAGATAAAGATTAGAATGGCCTAAATTAAGTTTAGTTTGTGCACAACAGAATCGACACCAGTAAACTACTAGCTCCGCTAACAAAAACGCTCCTCACCGCACAATCTATATTCCCCCGCTACCGGCTATCACGGGGCCCACACTTAATTGCCTCAACTCGAGCATTGAACGGTGGCAGCTAAAAAATTGGCCAAGCGTGATGTTAGCACGATGAGCCACGCTATTAGCTCCCATCATTATTTTGTGTAAGTTTCTGCCGAAACCATTTTTCTTTACTTTGTTTATAAAGATTTTGGTTAGTTTAGACGCATTTTTGAAAGGGATGCATTCTAAGGATGCACTCGTTCCAGGCAGGACATCTGGATAGACTCGGAGATGGCCGATGGAGCAAGGCTATGACCGAGTGGTGGCCAAAACCCCTGCCCGCGTAGCATGACCACCGTGGACACGACAGAGAGTCGACAAATCTTTTGTTCATCTGTCATTTTGTCGATTCAATGACAGATGAACAAAAGATTTGTCGAGTCTCTCTCGTTTCTCCGGTGGTCATGCTAAGCTGGCTGGCTGAAGGACGTAGAGAATCGAGAAGTGGCGCAGAAAAAAGTGGAGGCCTATGCAGTGGGTGATTCCGGGTTGATATGATGATGTTGATTCGTTCCTGTGATGTATGATCTAACAAGCTTCACTGGGTTCGCGAAGTAGATTACGGATTTAAAGCCTCTCTTTTATAGGGAGTTAGACTTGTTTCGAGTCCCACAAGGTGGGGTCATTATAGGCTTCTTGAGTATGCACGGATATGAGTAAAATCGAGTAGCAAAGTAACATTGGTCACGATTGAGAACAGCGAAGCAACAAGTTATATCTAGTCGGCTGATGGTCGAATGATATTTGATTTGATCTTGAGTTTCGTTGCGGCCGCTCTTAAACGGCTTGTTTAACAGTACCTTTATTCTTGTTTTTTTTTTAACTATCTATTCAAAGTCTACTGCTTACTAGTGTTAGATTTCACTTATTTGAAACACAAAAATGTTTTACGTCCAGATAATGGGCAAAATACAATTTCGTTCGTTCGCCACGTAACAAAACAAAAAAAAAATGAATCATCCCGAATCCCATCAACCGGTTCAACAGTGAAAGTTACAACTACGAAGCAGAAATCCATCAAAAACACCATACAATAAACGATCATTACAAGTCCAATTCACTCATTTACACGCCCATCAGGCCATCATTGGCCAACACAACACCATGACGGATCGTCATGATGTATGACCGCTGGCAACGCTTACGAAGTAAGCACCGTTCTCACTCAATCTTCAGAGAAATTTCTTCACGTCAGTCCAGGAAGCGAATTTATATTTTACTGTTTTGATGTTGGAGGAAGTGGTTTGGAATTCTTTGTGCTCAATCAATGATGATTATTGTGGTATTGCATTAAAATAGATTTAAGTGATGATACTTAAATGAGTCTTGCCGTCTGGTTATTATTGGTTAAGCTATTCTTGGGTAACAATCGTCATTCACTAGACATCTCATCATCATCATCATTCTCTTGCCCTTATCCCAATTCATTTGGGGTCGGCGCAGCATGTCTTCTTCTTCCATACTCCTCTATTTTTCGTCATCTCATCAGACACTTCTTTTCTTATCATATCCCTCTTAACACAGTCCATCCATCGTTTCTTTGGTCTTCCTCTACTCAAATACCCATCCACATTCATACTCAAAACTTTTTTCACGACATTTTCCTCGTTCCTCCGCATCACATGCCCATACCACGACAACCGATTACCACACAACTTTTCAGTCACCGACGCTACTTTCAGACTTCCTCTAATATACTCATTCCTTACTTTATCCATTCGCGTAACACCACACATCCCCCTTAGCATTCTCATTTCACTAGACATCTGTCGGAGGAAATCGCTGTCGACGTAGACCGCAGCGAAGGTGATGTCACGATCTGATCTCGTTTGCGAGGCGAACTGGGCCAGACTTTGCATAGGATAGAATAGAGGTTTAAGAAGAAAGGGTGGAGTGGTGGAGTTGATAAGCACACAGCATAATCATCCTAACTTGCTCCCACTGCAGGGACACAGGCTCCTCTCTATGAGAGGGTGGGGGTTGTAATACATGGGCCCAGTGTGGATACATGATGGCCTGTCCTCGAAGTTTAGGTTCTAGAGTAGTGATGAAATTACACAAAGTAATGCGACTGCCTGGGTTATTGGTAAAAGAAAAGCAGCAAGTGTACTTATTCTAACAAAAATAAGGATTCATAGAGATTACATTTAAGACCGTTTTTCTTTAAAGAAGCTTCCTAAGAAAGTTTACTAAAGCTTTCGGATGAATTTGCAGGAAATTCAAAATTTTGGAGTTTCCTTTGAAGAAAAGTCCGGATATCCTGCCCTGTTTATCTCGCTTTTACGTAAAGTTTTCTTTGGGCACTAAAAGTGCCTGGAGTCCTATATTTTTTGTTATTTTAATATTACCAGTACTTATTTTACCAGGGGTTCTATTACCCAGTAACTAAGTAGGTCAGAGGGGCAGTCCATATAAAATACTGGTATTTCGGTTATATACTGGAAGCCGACCCCAAGTTAGCTGGGAATAGGCTGGTAGATGATGAGTTTGCTATGATGAGAGAGCTTTTGAGATTAATTTATTTATTAAATGTTTATTCCTATGAATAAAAAAACACTGTAAAAAGGCGGACTGCAAAAAGGGTCGACTTAATGCCTCGGGCATACGGTCTGATCGACAGAGTCGTCAGATTTCTGCAAAGATAAGTAATGTTTTTTATACATATATTCCTACATCGACATTTAAAGAAATCTACAATTACAAACATCATTTTCATGTACGCACAAAAGAGTATGCGTACCTGAAAGCCTCTTTCCTACTTCTGTTTCCGAACGAGACAATTTCAACCGCAGCAGTTGCAAATATATACCTACACGCAGATATTAAATTTGCCTGCAAATGATATTCCAATTTCCCATTTCAATAGTCGCTTTAATTGCAAAACCACTGTACGCATTTGCAACGGTGCTAAAATCAGACGGCAAAAAATCTCTTTGACCAAAATAATATAACACTGAATAACACTTCGACTTCAATCGCTTTTTTATCTACTTGTAAGTATCTTAAAATACTTCTTTTGATAGTTAGATACTACAGACCAGGTCATTACTCATTTCAACACAATGTCTTACTCGACCGCGGCGAAAGAAAGAGGGTAATGTTTTTTTACTTATTTGTATACTGACCCTTGATGTCAAAGCTTTCTTTCATGTCTTACAAAATGGTGGGAATTCTTTTGTTGGAGTGATTTATGTTGGGTTTCTTGATGTTGAGTTAAATGTAAAGCAAGGATTGAAAAGGTAAGCGTTTGCGATAGTTTGTAGATGGATGGATGGGTTGGTATTTAGAGATGTTTAAAGTTGAATGAATCATCCGAACTATTTCGTGATATGGATTCTGTGGGACTCGCAAAAGATGATAAGGTAATTTAAATGTATTTTTTAACTGTCTGATCAATGAATGAATCTGCTGTTTGAATATTTTGGATGGTACGAAATACTTATTAACAACCGATTAGGTATTAATCATAATAATTAATAAAAAGGAGTTATGTAGTAATCAATGAGTTGGTGGAAGTTCTTTTTAGGGAATGCATAACAAGGAAAATGTGGAATGATTTTGTTATAGATAATATTGTATAGAAAGTAAATAAGTGAACTTCTTTTTAATAGTGTCAATGATGTTTTTTTTTAACTTTTATAAGAACGCAATTTAAATAAACAATTATGAGACTGGTAGAAAATACCCAAGCCCGCCTTTGGACATACTTGTACATATAGTTTAAATAAATAAATAACAGCTAAAGCAGAAGTTTGGGAAAAACCGTAATCTATCCTAATACGAGTATTATAAAGCCGAAGAGTTTGTTTGTTTGGTTGAACGCGCTAATGTCAGGAACTACCGGCTCGAATTGAAAAAATCGTTTTGTGTTGGATAGTCCATTTATCGAGGAAGGCTTTAGGCTATATAACATCACGCTACAATCATTAGGAGCGGAGCAGGAATGATAAAAGTTTAAAAAACGGGGACTTTTTTTCCTTTTGTTTTTCTCTGTTACGTGACGCAGACGAAGTTGCGTGGGTCAGCTAGTACACTAAAAATTAAAGAAGATGAACCAAGAGACCACGCCAATAAATAATATATTAAAACATATCACCAATAATCCAAACTCAAAAACTACCGTCATCTACCTTCGATAATCAAATCGACTCCACCAAGCTTGCGCCTAATTTAGCCGGAACAATAGATGCTATAGTGAGGACACTTCCTGCCCTATTGTAATATTAATGTGGATGCACGTACCTATTGTCACAGTATAACAATTACCAGTAAACCAGCAAGCCCCTTTTTATTGGAAACTTTTATTTAACTTGCAATGTTTGTTTGTTTATGCGGTTCAAATGATTGAAGTGAAACTTCTAATTCGACTTCCAACAAGGTTGCGTTAAACGTTTAACGCTACCGTGGAGGCCCCTCCCCATGCCCCCTTTTTTTTTATTGGGATGGGATATCATCAAATGACTTCTCCCACTCTGGGCGGAGCGGGTGGGAGTGTCAGACTCTTACTGACTAAAACCCATCCATGTTCCTTCCTCGCCCTCTATGTTCCGGGGCCGCGGTATCTCTTTCGAACAGGCCCGCAACCTCGGTCCCCATGCGCCCTACCCCTTCCTATTTTCATTTCCTCATTACGAAGTTTCACCTTTTCCGAGCGGAGGGACTCCATGCACTATTTTTTCCAGTTGCATTCCAGTCTAGCGCAACTGGAACAATCTAAGCCGTCACCTAAATGCTTTGTTTGGATCCAGAGAGACATCAAGTCTAGTAACTGAATTGGTGGTATATATACATTTTAATCCAGCGCACCCATTCTAGCTCAATTGGAATCGTGTAGACGGCCAATCCAGTGCTAGTTAAACCGTTAAACGGTGAACAGATGTTGTTTTTTCCTAAGGATAGGTTTTTTGTTCATAACAATGTTGAAAACTACTGGAATCAAGCGGAGGCCCCCATTTGCCAGCTAGCGAACGAGTGAGCGAGCCTCTTTTCATTCTCATTTCGGCTCTTTCGATACTTCGCGGTGTGGTCCAAAATATGAAAAGAAGTGATCGATGCCTCGTCCGGCTCGCTCGCTAGATAGCGGTGCGGTCTGCTCTTCATAAACCATCGCTATCCCAGTTCAGCGCTAGATTCATTTACTAGACTGGAATTATGTGACCTGGGTATTACGTGAAATCTTTGAAGCTGTATTAGAACATCTTCCCTTATCCTACAGCGTTGAATTTGATTGGGTCAAGATAAGAAATCTACCCAAGGCTCATAAAACCGTTCATCGTATCGTAACCGTAGTCATGCTAGCGAAGGAGGTGGCGGAACGAGAGAGGGAGAGATCCTCTCTTCCCGGCCGCCGCGGGAGACGCACGGGCGTCGGGGGCCACGTGGTGGCTACCGGCCACCGTAGATGCGGGCCTGTGGACGGTTGGCTATGAGCTAGCTAGCCGTCTGTCCGTCTAACGACGACGACAGGCCGTGTCGACGGCGCGTTCGTGATCCACGCGCGCCTCAAAGAGATGTCAGCATAAGGGGAGGGGCCCGCAAGGGCCGAATCCTGCCGGGGTTGCGGGCCTGTTCGAAAGAGATACCGCGGCCCCGGAACATAAAGGGCGAGGAAGGAACATGGATGGGTTTTAGTCAGTAAAAGTCTGACACTCCCTCCCGCTCCGCCCAGAGTGGGAGAAGTCATTTGATGATTTCCTATCCTAAAAAAAAAAAAAAGAAAAAAAGGCTCATAAAACCGTTTTGTTAAAAAGTTTTTGCAATCATCCTGTTGTGGTATCAAATGCGGGATCAGTGTTGTCAACTTTTTGTATTTTGCACTACACTCACATCATCGACATTATCATCAGCCTATTAATGTTCCCAGCCCACTGCTGGGACACAGGCCTCCTCTCTATAAGAGGGAATGGGCTGTACCACTCGGGTCCAGTGCGAATTGGTTTGGTTCTAGGACATGCCGGTTTCCTCACGATGTTTTCCTTCACGGTTTTGAGAGCAGTGGTAATGAAATAAATTACAAAAGTAATGCGCCTGTCTGGATTCGAACCCACGACTTACTGTTCGTTCGGAGCCGCCACCACTGGGCCACCGCTACTCCACACAGACACAGAACCGCCTACTGACGACGAATCTAAATTCTAAATGCATGGTTAGAATTCATGCGAATCGATTGCGACAATTTGTTCCTACTTGAAGTACTGTATTTTGTGTATAGAATTAACAATAATATCTGAATACACGTACCTATTGTTATTGATATTATAGCTGTATGGCCGCTTGTCCGCAAATAAACTTATTACTTGTACTGTCTCATTACGATGCGGTAGTATTCAAATTGAGTTTTTGTGGTGTGTGCATTTCTTTTGTTGGTGAATTGAATGATTGTTCATTAAAGAGCTTTACAGTGCTCATTTTGATTGATTGTAAAATAATAAGGTCAAGAAAGAATTGATTGATCATTAAGTCTTTTATTATTTATAGCTGACCCACGCAACTTCGTCTGCGTCACATAAGAGAGAAAACGAAAGAATAAAAAATCCCCGTTTTTGCAACATTTTTCGTTCCTGCTCGGCTCCTAATAATCGTAGCGTGATGTTAAATAGCCTAAAACCTTCCTCGATAAATGGACTATCCAACACAAAAAGAATTCAATTCGAGCCGGTAGTTTCAACCAAACTCTTCTGCTTTATAATATTAGTATAGATGCTGACAAATCTCACGATAGTGATAGCGGCAGGATTTGGTATTTCTTGTTGGTGTGGTTTGTATGTAACCCTGGTGCCAGAGAATTTGGTCAAGTGACATGTGAATATCCAATCAAATTAAGATTGCAGCCGGGCGGCAAGTTATACTTTCGATTTTGCCCGGTGTGTGCTGAAACAGGCCGACCCGAACATGTGTCTGCGTTGATGATAAAAAGAAACCCTTGTCATGATCATCATTTCCCTGCCCTTGTAAGTAACTTATTTGGAGTCGGCGCCAAATGTGTTTTTCTTCCATCTCTCTCCCCTGTCAATTGTCTTGCTAATCCATCCATCTTTTCTTTGGTCTTCCTCCTCCTCTCCATCCATTAACATTTATCACTCTTTTAGTCACACGTGTACCTCTCTTCTCAACACTAATCTTGTCATGTCAACGGAATAATCAAGAAATATATTTTTTTTTACCCAAATTAGATAAAACAAATCAAAAACTATCAACCAATCCAAATGAAGAAGAAAATAACGACCAAGCCACAGATTTATAACGACCAGCGCTTGCGCACTCCGCAGGAATGCAAAATAATGACTGAGCCACTGACGCATCGATGGTATAATATAAAACGGACAAAAACGCAATCGAAAGCTTTGGCTCGACGGAAATAACTGACGGAGCGATTAATCGCAATGCTTGGACGTATGTCGTATAAGGCTGGAATTCCAGTGGATATGGGAGAGAAGCGGTGAAGCTAAGCCATCAAGCTATTTGTTTACTTTTACCAAAGCAAAACAATTATATTATTAAATTTTGCTTAGTGTCTATCATATTAACTCGTGATTGTACCTAAAAAGAATTGGGTTCAAAAAGTGCGGATGCTCAAACCTTTTGAATAAAGAATCAAGAACTTCGGACTTTTTAGGGTTTTTGTTTTTTAAAGGTTCGGTACCACTATCTGCTGTTATAGCACCAACCGGTCCCGTGCGACTCGCATCCAACGGATTCCCGCAACCTTCACGAGGTCATCAGTCCTATTGAGAGGTCTTCCAACGCATCGACTTCCGGTTCGCGGTCGCCACTCCAGAACTTTACGGCCCCATCGGCTATCCGTTCTACGAGCTATGTGCCCAGCCCACACCGGTCAATGTGGCGACACTTGGGGGAGGCCTATGTCCAACAGTGGCATTTTCTTTCAGCTGTAATAAATAAAATAAAATAAATAGTGTTTTATTTCAGGCAAAAATACCCATAAGACCAGAAAAATACAATTCAACCCGATAAAATAATGGTCGCAAAGAAATCATTAAATTCATCACAGATCATAAAATAACATTAAATTCATTAAAAATCATAAAATATCACTCAATTACTTAACTAATTAAAAATCATTAAATATAATTCAATTCATTAAAAAATCATTAAAAAATAAAAAACAACATCAATAAAACCCTTAAAATATTAAAAAACATGGAGGTATCTATAGGTACCCATAGTCTTAAAAAATAACATTATTTTTCCGTCATTTTTTGTTTCCGCTTAGGTGAACAGAAATCCAGTGCACAAATATAGGGCTTGCAAGGTTGCACGAGACAACCCTCAAAATGCTATTACTGGAGCGCCTCAAACATTGCCAAAACGACGCGACCCTCGACCTCATAATGGCATAAAAATCAGGAACCCTCGCTTCAGCAAACATGCTCGAAGCACTACAGTACCTTGGCAGTTTCATAAGGGTTCGGTAAGCGTCATTGTACTGAACCCTTAATGAGTTGTACATCCTTTTTGTGAAGTTGCACCATAGTTGACAGGTGTACATTGACAGACAATAGGCTTTAAATAGAGTGTTCTTGACGTCTTCGGTGCACTTCACAAATTTGCGTGCGAGCATGTTACTCCTCACTGAGAGAGCCCTACGCTCTCTTTCAATATCGCAGTCGTCTTGGAGTCTGTCCGTCAAAATGTGCCCCAAGTATTTAAACTGCTTTACGACCTTTATGGTCGCACCATTCAAAAACAAACTGGGTACGTTCCCCGGACCCGTCCCAGACCTGAATACCATGGATTCGGTTTTAAGAACGTTGTATCTTAGTCCATGAGCGTCAGCATAATGCTCACAAACAGACAACAACTTCCTCAAACCTTTGATCGAGGGACTCAAAAGAACCATGTCATCAGCATAGCTCAAGCTATTTACACAGACATTGCCCAAGTGACAGCCGACTCCGGTTCTCTTGAGTTCCTCGATCAGACCATTGATATACAGATTAAAAAGGTCCGGGGAAGTCAACCCACCTTGACGCACTCCGCAGTCCAACCTGTAACTGCTGGATAGAGTATCACCCCATTTCACTTGATTAGTTTGACCCCCATACCAGAATCTCAACAGATCTACGATTTGGTGAGGTACTTTTGACTTTTTTAGTTTGTTCCAAAGTATTTCATAATTCACCAGGTCAAAAGCTTTGCTCAGGTCTAAGAAACAAGCATACACGGAAGTTTTCTGGTGGGTGTAATAGGCTATCGCACTCTTAAGGCTAACAATCGCAGAGTCCGTTGATAGTCCGGGTCGGAAACCAAACTGTGCATCGTCAATTTTTATATTATTTTGCAGTACAGGTTGAATGAGACGCTCCAGCACCTTGCCAATCACCGTCCCAAGCGAGATAGGTCGGTAGTTACAAGATGCACTCAAATCACCCGTTCTATTTTTAACAATCGGAACCACCACAGTTCTCATTAAAAGTTTTGGCAAGTAGGCGTGTTTTATACACAAATTAAATAGCGCGCTTAAATGTGGAAACAAGTCGGCACTTCCCCAGACGAGGTGCTCCACACTGAGACCATCGTGCCCAGGTGACTTACCACGCTTCATATTCCTCACTGCAGAGATGACATCATCCAGCGTAAATGGTGGCAGTGGCTCAGTCACGATGGTATCATTGCTGAGCTTACAATCGACTTGCACGGGGTTAACTTTAAATTTACTGGCAAACAAATCAGCTATTTTACTTGTTTCCTGCAATCCATCGACAGAGACAGGAAGGTTTTGTTTAAAATTAAACTTTTTAGTCGCATTCCAAAACTTAACAAAATTCTTTTCTTTTCTATGCAAGGCCAAAATATTCATTTTAATAGACTCCTCATTTTTCTGACACCACTTAATTTTATTTTTAAACATGGAACGACTACTACGCATGTTTTCAAAAATCAAACCTTGTAACGGTCTACCAGCCTCCACCCAAACCTTGAAATGGAACCTAGCAGTTCGATGATAGTCCTGCACATGGTAGTTCCATCCAGCCACTTTTTTGCATCGCCTCTGTTCACCTAAACGAGAACTCAGTACAGCAGCAGTCTGCAATGTCTCAACGATATACGAATAATATAAGTCAATCGATTTACAATACTTGTCGTAATGTTCGCAATTAATATTGTTTTCACAGTCACACTTAAAAATATTAAACTCATCAAATAATTTATTAGAACAATGCTTTTGGTATACATTGATTTGTTCTTTGGTACGATTGCCCCATTTGATTCCCTTTTGGTGGATACTAGATTCGGCGACAGCTTTCTCAACAGTCATACAGGATATATCGCAAACAATTCTCAAGGGGTAGTGATCAGACCACATGACGTCATGTATGACGTCAGCAGCTATCACAGTATCCCAAGCAGCCTTCGTTGCGATGCAGTGATCCAGCCACCGCCGACTGCCATGTGACTCACTCATAAACGTAAAAGTTGCGGAATCCAATCCAAGCAAATTAAAATCGACACATTCCCACTCCATTTCCGTACAAAACTTTATCAACTCAAGGCCAAACTTAGCTGTAGGATGTGCATTAAAATCACCCATCACATAAACACATTGCGCATCACCCTCTTCTATAATTGCGTTTATTGCACCCAAACAATCAATAAACTCTGTCAGATTATCGACGTTATCAACAGGCATATACACATTAATAACAATAACACATCCCGTACCAGTCGCTATTCTCACAGCCGCTAGGCGGTCACTACTACAACTAATAGGTGAAACATATGGAAACTTAGTTTTGTTCCACATAATGGCTAAGCCCCCATACGGCCTACCCCTTAAAATCCCTGCTGAAGTATCTACAGAAGACTTGGCAACACACCCAAAATCTTCATTTATTTCATTTACAAAATCCAAGTCGTGAGGTAGCAACCAAGTCTCCTGCAATAAAACGATGTCACTAGTTTTAGTGAGTTCACGTACACATTGCTTTGACCGCTTAATCGATTTACAATTGTAGGACAGTATTGATATAGTTGACAACTTACAATCCATAATTAATTAATTACTTAGATTATTAATTCCTCTCGCCGTATACTCACGGAAACGCCTAAATCTAACGCCAACAGGCCAAAAATCCACACTTAAGAATCTTTCCAGCCTACTTCTATCTATTGTCACTTTAAAAGAAACAAATTCAGTCTCGTGTTTCTGAGTTAATAGTTCCACTTTAACACACTTCTCACCCATTTCACTGATATATGTTTGAATATCATCCGTGGTAGTTGCCTTGTTCAATCGAGACACATACACGGCCGTTGACAATTGAGCAACCTGTAGTTTAGTTGATCCTTGGCCGGTGCCACTCATATTGGAAAACTTCCTCCGCTTTCTTTTCTCCACCAATATAAATTGATCATCATCTTCAGTCTTAGATTTATCAGTAGTCTTTGTTTGCGTTGTGTCAATTAATATGTCTCTGTATAGCAAGGTATGCGATAAGTCAGCTGTTTTTTGACAATCGGGTGACCTTGAGCTCGGGCTCATTAACGGTACAGTCGTTTTAGGTGTGAGCGAGCACGATGTTGCGCCATTCAATTGCTTCCTAGATTCCGCAGTAGGTGCGAGCGAGCGCGATGATGTGCCCTTCACTTGACCGCATCCTTTCTCCGTAACACAGCTGACTGCGTCTACCTGCACTTGTTTACATTTATGTTCTTTAAGTTCGCTAACCATCCGTTTTAAATTATCTATTTCCAATTTTAGGATCTCCATGTCCGAGGATGAGGTAGCCCCACTAGCCATAACATCCCTTTTTGCTTTAATAGAAGCGACGTCCGTTTTCAATATAGCCATTTCTTTTAGAAACGCAGTCACATCCACGTAGTCAAATGTCACCGGAGGCAACTTATTTAGATTTTTCGCTACGAATACTGGAAGGCTATCAGGTTCAAATTCTTTAATGATTTTAATAATATCTTGCAAGCTTTTTTGTTCGGATCCATCTTTGCGTCGCATAAACTTTTTTGTTGGCGCTAAAAGCTTATACACGATAGATCTGGCCGTTTCCACTTCCTCACTTGAATAAGTACTGAGGCAAATCTGCAGTATCCCAGTCTCAGGTAACGTGTCAATTTTATGGGTCACGAACGCCAAGAGTTCGTTAACCACCACTTTACACTCCTTACAACGATGAACGCACTCATTTAACTTGTCAACACTACTACCGCCCGGTAAATCACTATTTGGCGAAAGTATCGGCATTGTGCGAGCGAGCTACCGACGCGACGGCTAACATGAGACTGATGACTGTAATGATGATGATGAACTAAAAGAAATACACATTCTGTGAAAATTCCAACCCATGAGGGACTATTATCTACCTATGAGGGAGCAAGAGATAAAACCAAGACGGACAGAGGAGGCGCAGTATTAGGGTCCCGTTGAATAAGGAACCCAACAAATTCCAAATAAAAAAATCCAATCCTAAATGATTTATTTATATCAATGATGTAGCTCAGCTTAGCACATGGTAGAAAGGAAGCCTGATACGCTGTTCCACAAGTTTTAAAGGGCATCTGTTAAATGAGCAGAAGATTCTTTCGTAGCAAAATATTTTGAGTTTGGCTTACGGTGCTTTTAAGGGAAAGAAAGTTTCTAATGCTTTAAAGTTCTCGCGTAAGCTTTTGAAAAGTTTGGATGAGAAATAAGGTGTTAAGACTTAGGTAAGGGGATTAGAAACTACTTGTGCAGTGAAGTTTTCAATCTTGGGAAGTTCTAAGTGCATCAAGTAAAGAGGAAAGTTGAAGAAAAGTTGGTTACTTGCACTCAATTAAAATCAATACTAAATCCTTTATTACATTATCTAACGTAATGGCGCAGGTGGATTATGGTTCATGTCAATATTATAGACCTGTCGGTTACACTATTGTTAAAAATAAGAGAGATACAGAATGCTTATAATTGTGTTTGGATCACCATCTACCTAGCCTTTTCCTAACTATGTTCGTGTCGGCTCCTAGTCGTACGGGATGAAGCTAAATGTCAGTATTTTCCGTAGAGCGACTACCTATCTGACCTCCCCAAGTTAATACTGGGTAATACGAGATCCCTTGGTAAGACTGATTGTCAGGATTTTGGGCCACTGACTATCTGCACTTGTGTTTGAACACAATTCAAAATCTCTCCATGCAGTTAGTAGTCGAAGGGACGTTTCGGGGTCGTTTTGGGGGACTGTGTCTAGCATCTCTTGTTAACTTTGACGTTCAAAAAGTGCTGATTTAACGAATGACTTTTGATTTAGGAATAAAATTGCAATTAGCCACTTACCAACATCGATAACTGGCTCATTCTTGTAGACAATATGCGACAGAAACACCCAATTTGTTGCTCATTCTCATAGAGAGGACGCCTGTATGTCCTAGTAGTGGGAAATTATACGTCCATTATTCTACGCCAAAATTGGCCCATTCTTTGAAGATCAGTTGCGTAAACAACCTGATCATTATTTCTGCTTTAATTAAAACAAGTGAAGATACCTATAAATTGCAATACTTGGCGTCAGGCCAACTCTCTCTCGGTAAAATGTAGATATAAATCCTTTAAAACATTTATAGTTTCACTACCTAGTAAGAGCGGTTTACTACTACTCTTCTCTGTCTTTTTGCCATGGGGGTTTTAAGGGATGTTTAAAGAAATCTTAACGAAGCCGAAAGGCTCTCGTTCGTCATTACGATCAGTTTTATGTTCTACACCATACTAGGGAACCTTCTGGTAACAGAGATGTTGGGGGTCTAAGTTCCAACTTTTTGACAAGTATTTTTTTTAATACAAGTCTATAATGTAATATTTGTACTTTTAATACATCCACGACCTCCGTACGGAAGAGAGGATCTCTCCCTCTCTCGTTCCGCCACCTCCTTCGCTAGCATGACTGCTTCGCAGAAGGAGGCGACGGCTTCCCATTCCGTCTCGCTCCGGACCATGGATTGAACCAGGGCCGGACGCGAGAGGTCGCCGCCGCCGATCACCGCCACGAGGACACGGCGGAGCTCCGTCCACGCAGGGCAGACTTCCACCGTGTGCTCCACCGTGTCCTCCGGTCGATCCTCGCAGTGGAGACACCCGGGCGTTTCCTCCCGCCCGATTCGGTGCAGGTACCTCCCGAAACATCCGTGTCCGGTGAGGACCTACGTCAGGCGGAAGGTGTGGACGCCGTGGCGCCTATCCAGCCACTCCTCAAAGAGGGGCCTTACCGCCACTATCGTGGCGTGCCCTGCTTTATGGTACACCTACACACCCTTTTTCTGTGAAATCCGTCCTAACGTCACGATAAGGTGATACCCAGACTAAGTTTCCGGCTTTGAAGGTCAAGTGGCAATCGATCCGTATTAAATATAGAAATGGTGCAGCCGCATGTAACTTCATGGCATCAGTAATGCAAGTCATTATGTGGCGAAGGTCTGATGGCAATCTTTCAATTCAAAATATGATACAGAAGGTCGTGGCTAAATAATAACAGCCGCACGGGTCGATATTTAGGTTAAGCCGTGCTTGCCTAGGTTGGTCTGTAGATGGATGACCGTTACATACCGAGTTTCCTCCGTGCCTCGGAAAGCACGTCAAGCTGTTGGTTTCGGCTGTCATTTGTCCATCTTTGACAGTCAGGGTGGTCAGTGGCCCAAAAAGTGACAACCAGTCTTACCAAGGGGCATCGTATTACCTAGTACTAACTGGGTTGTGGAGGTCAGACAGGCAGTCGGTCCATGTAAATCACTGGTATTCGATCACTGGTAGCCGAATCCAACATAGTTGGGAAAAGGCTAGGCTACATCTCGATGTACACACCCTACTTTACACCGTACTTTACAGTAAAAACCATTGCTTCCTCTAATTCCGAAGACTTATAATCCAGACCTCTGATTTTTCGGATACATATCATCATCATCATCATCTCAGCCGAAAGACGTCCACTGCTGGACATAGGCCTCCCCCAAGTGTCGCCACATTGACCGGTCCCTTGCTACTCGCATCCACCGGATTCCCGCAACCTTCACCAGGTCATCGGTCCACCTAGTGGGAGGTCTTCCAACGCATCGTCTTCCGGTTCGCGGTCGCCACTCCAGAACTTTTCGGCCCCATCGGCCATCCGTTCTGCGAGCAATGTGCCCTGCCCACTGCCACTTAAGTTTAGCAATTCTTCATACATACATATGCGTATTATATAATAGGGTAGATGCACCCCTAAAACAAAAAAGCTTTATTTTTTGCTGAAAACCCAATTTATTTTCAATTAATTGCCAATTGAATTCGATTTGTAGTTCCTTTGAAATCAATAAATAGTTGAGTCATTGAGTTGACTAAACAGTGACGTCACAGCGTGCTATTGCTCTACAAAATCTATGAGAGAACCGCGTTTTGACAGCTCTTAAAAAGTATGTCAATTGATTGATGTGTCATCTAAGCATCGGGAAAAAACAGTTATGCCTGAGAGATATATCGACGGCATGTAAAGCTAAGTCAGAGGCTCTTGGACGGCATAAAACTGACAACAGGCTAGGCACTAACCACATAATATAGAAGACTACTATTCAGCTAGACTCACTGGTTCCCAACCTGTGGTCCGCAGGAGCCTCGACTACGGTCCGCGAAAGATTAAAATGTTTTTCGTACTTTTTAACACAGAAGATGAAAGCTCAACCTAACCTAATTGAACCTATCAGAGGCAAAATAACTAAATGATTGCTAAATTTTTCGAGCTCAATTCGATCGCTTTTGTCCAATTTTTGTATAGTGTGAGTTAAAGATTCACTCCCCTAGTTATAATCCTGTCGGTGTCCATGTTTATCTAGGACCATAATATGGTCCCTGTTAACAATGAACATACCAAAGTGGTCCCTGGCCTAAGAAAGGTTGGGAACTACTGAGCTAGTCTAGCAAGATTCAAAATAAAGCCCCATTTTCATCCACTATTTTCAGTCTCCTTTCAAGCCTTACCTTTACAAATTTCTAAACAATTAACAAACCGTCTCGTCTGTCACATGCAGTAGCTTGTTACATAACACCCGTCCGTGCTGAACTACATAATATATTAAACTAGGCTAGATCTGATGCGGACTGGCGTATTCAGCTGCGTTTTGTTGGAGCATTTACTTTTGTTACAAAAGGTAAAATGTTTGTTATAAATGTGGTGCTCTGATAGGAACTAGATAAATGGAGAGTTTTTATTCCATAAAAAGCGGCCAAGCGCGAGTCGGATCCGCCCATGAAAGGTTCCGTAGCAGCAAGTAACATAATATAAAAGTCGAGTTGATTGAATGAAAGGTAAATAGCGGTTTATGATTTATGACGTATTAAAAAAAAACTACTAACTAGATCTCGTTCAAACCAATTTTCGGTGGAAGTTTACGGTACATCATATTATATTTCTTTTAGTTTTATCATTGTCTTATTTTAATGGTCTTTAATGATCTCTGATAATACTCAGAAGTTTACAGACTTCCAGTTGCTAGGTTATAAGACTAAACCTTTTGCGAGTGTACTCAGCACCAGGGGCGTAGCTACCGCCGTATCTGCCGTATCAATTATACGGGGCCCCTGGGCCACGGGGGCCCCCGAAATGAAAAAAGTAAAAAACAAACAAATTCTTCGGTTCGTTTCGTTTGCCGAAAAAAAGGCAAAGATAGTACACTATCTTTGCTTTTTGTAAAACAAAAAAAAAAGGAAAAAGTGATGATAAATAAATATTTCTTTAAATTTAATGCAAATATGTATTTGTCCGTAGTGAGGAATCGTTACCACTCATAAGGGCCCCCAAACAAATTTCTATACGGGGCCCCGCCAAGGCACGCTACGCCACTGCTCAGCACTTAAGCCCAATACGCATCAACTGCTAGACAAAAAAACATCCCCCGAAATCGAAGACACATAGGACTGCAGAAATGGTACTTAAATAGTTATCTCAATAACAACTGACACCAATGATCTCTTCTAAATGTATACCAAAAGATGCACGAGTCACCCAAAATATAGAGATAAATCCTGCCCGCTTACAAAAACCCGTTTTACAATGCAAAAATATACACAATAAGGCCACAAACACAACAGCAGTTTCCTTAACAAAACTAGGACGATCATAACTAACAAAAACCCATTTCTCTTCGCCTGTACTCCGCAGTGGGCACAATGAACTGCCTATCCAGCTACGGATGTACTAGTTTATACCTCAGCGTATAATCAGGCGCATTCCTCACTACATTGGTGCAAAGGGCAATGTGGTAATCGACAGCTGGGTGTAGCAAGGTCGGTCAATGTAGTCCAAGATAAGCATAGATTGATTGTGGGTTATTGGTTGGTAAACAATGTATATTTAGATGGCCAAAGATCTCGTAGATAGGGTTAAAGATGGCAGGGGGAGCCGGATAAAACTTCTTGGCGCGTCGTTGGCTTTTCATTTAATATATTTGGCCCAAAATTCTGCTATGCGAATTCCGCTCGCTGAAGCAGTCATAAGATCGTCAAATGCGCAGGAGTCAGGGCAGGCAGCGCAAAATGGAAGTTCACTGTCAGTGGAGACACGCCGCAGATACACTTGAGATTTATGCCGTCCATGAACTCCCATTTGCAGAGATTGTCTAGACACTGGAACTTGAAGTACAGCCCGACAAAAACGTTTAGATGATAGCGTAACGTGGAACAACAATTTTCCTACCTGGCAATACCGCGTTTTCTGTCAAACTCGGCAATGTCTAAGGTTCGTGTTCACCAAAAAGATGACAGTCTGATAATCTAAAACAGCTGTTTAAAACAGATTTTTGTATGGGAACATGTCACAGTGACAGCTGTTTTTAGATAATCAGGCTGTTATCTTTTCGGTGAACATGGACCTTAATGTCACTGTTCAGGGATGTCAAAAAGTCGCTAACAACGCCCCCAATTTATCCATACTCTATTTAGTCAAACTGCTACTAATATGGCACGAAAAGAGAAGAGGAAGAAGGTGTTAGTTCCGATTTGGGCGACTCGTCAAATTTTATACAAACTACACTTGGAGAAGGCCTTCGGCCGGACACCTGCAAAAATTGATGGAGAGCTCCGACTGTTACAAAATGATGCATATTCATTGGTTTACCCCTAATTGCATTAAAATTGCATTCATGAGAGGCTAAAGTGAAATGCTTGTTTGGCTTACCCTGGGGAGTCTGGCCCTGCCGTGTTCGTCTGGTTCGCTGACTAGGTAATATTTTGACCACGGCATGAGATGTTTCCAATTATTCGGACACGTATAGAAGCGCGATTTTAATAAAAGTTCGATGATGTTATCGATTTTGCTCTGGAAATCAAATGCACGAATTGAACTAGGTAACCAACAAAGCTTTTGAAAATATGATTCCATGGATTCTTTGATCGTGAGGGGCAGCGCCGATATTGGGAGGTTTACTATTACGGAAATTGCAGACCTATCCCAATATTTCTGGTATGAATGATTCATCAGTAGGACAAGCAGTAACTGGTAGAACAATAACCACTTAAAAACAAACTAGATAAGTGGTACTTGAACATTTGTATGCTAAGATAGTACCTTGGAATTCCTTGAGATTTTTCATGTTAATGACAAATAGATACGAATAAGAAGGTATACTTCATTTGATTCGGCCACGTTCATACTAAACACGCACATGGGTTGAGATTCGAGTACGACGCACCGATTTACTACCACTAGTAAATCTATCGACAGCAATCAAGATTAGACCTCTGCACCATCATCACATGCCTAGCCTTTTCCCAACTATGTTGGGGTCGGCTTCCAGTCTAACCGGATACAGCTGAAAAGGTACCAGTGCTTTACATGGAGCGACTGCCTATCTGACCTCCACAACCCAGTACTAGGTAATACGATTACTACTTGATAAGACTGGTTTTCAGACTTCTTGGGCCGCTGACTAACTGTAACGACTGACAAAGATCTTCAAATGACTGCCGGGACTATAAAGGCTTAACGTGCTTTCCGAGGCACGGAGGAAGATCGTCGCTCCACCGAGCCTGAGGGAGTCCCACCCACGTACGCTTGCCGATTCGCCGTCTCCTCTCCAGAATACGTCTACTCCCACGGTTTACGGTTAATATAGCCGGCCCATTGCCACACTTCAGCTTACTTATTCTATCTTCCGATGGACTATAAACACGCCGTATGCAAAACCTACAAACCGCTGACACAAGTAAAAGTGATCATTACATCACAGAGAACAATCGTAAGTTTTTTATGTTATCTCATTATGCAAGAACAAGTAAGTGCTGTTACAATAAAGGTACATGCAATCTGTACCGAGAAACCGAGCGCAGTTTCGCTTTGCACTGCATAGCACGTGTGTGTTGCAAGGTAAACGATTTGTAAATGCAGCAGTGTATTGGTAAATTTTAAAAGGAGGGTACTTGTTTTTTTTTTCATAAGCATAACATAAATGATCTCGCCTGTAATTCTTGAAGGTTTATGCAGATGTGTACCTAATAATACACTCACATTTCGCCAGTTATATTTTAGGCTGAGGCTACACTAGGCAGCGATTTGCGATGCGACTGGAAGAGCGAAACGAGAAAAACTTGGTATGGCTACATTACAAGCGAGATTCCGACGTATTTTCTAATTAATTCTCTTCAATTTCGCTATGTTGGTGTAGCCGATGCCGTGATTACAGTAATGTTGTTCCGATCGCATAAAGAAATCAAAGATCGCTAATAATATTTGATGTATAGTGTAGCCATATACGTGAGCATTCATTTACTTGTTTAATCGCTCATGTGTCGCAGGTCGCGTCGCGGCCTAATGTAGCCTCAGCCTAAGTCTCATGTTATAGGGTGCGAGAGCATTGCCATAAACCGGGCAAAAAATAAATTAAGACATTCTTGATGGAAAAACACAACAACACTAACCCGTTATCGAACCGAGGACCTCATCCTTAGGAGTCCGAGCTTAAGACCACTAGACCAACAAGGCAATCAAGTGTTACCAAACTTACCAAGCATAATCTGCCTAATATCACCACGGCTGGGACACAGGGGTCCTATCAGTGATAGAGTGGGTTTCCAGCACGCTATATAGGACACCATGCGGATTAGTGACGCACTGTCACTAATATACACTAATCACTAAATATTATAAAACTCGTCGAATCGAGTTGTGTGGAGCCTTCGCCACTGGTCACTAGTAAGTCAGGGTCGACACAACTAGACCTAGACCATCGCTGGTCTCTATCATTTCGATGTTTCTTTCTATCGAGTATTATGAATAGTAGCTGGAGGTCATGGAAGGCGGGCTTGATTAGTATCTAGTTGTAAATGTATGTGCTCTTTATTGAGATTCTGCCTGTGACGCAAACAGAAACCATTCGGTTTGCGTCACAAGCAGAATTGGGAAATCTTACTAAGTCTTGAAGACGGCGCTTTTCTGGTGGTCGCCACTGTTAATTTTGAAGTTACAGTGGTTTGGGAATAGTGTGGCAGGCTTGTCCAAATCTTGAAGACCAATTTTGTTTATAAACATACTTACTCCAAAACATAAACGATATGACTACCTAATATCCTAATAATACTGTCAGTAATTACTGTTACTTAAACACCTACGAATACATTATAACATGAGCAAATCTTGTTAACAATATTTCGTTAACGAGATATGCTCGTTTCGGTTCGAACCGTTTAAAAAGTATTGCAACACAGTTGCTAGCCAGAAGTTCGAGTCTCCGTGTTAATGTAAATGTGGTATTGTTCCACAAACGATGAGACACTTGTAATATGTCGGACTGATGGCTGATGGACGCTAATGAAAGTCGTCGCCAAATTATGAGCTGACTTAAATTATTATCGACACACGAAGAGGAAGTCCAAATCAATGTCAGCAAATACGGATTACCGAATCAGTAGTTAGATAAAAGTGCTCATAATTTTGCCCATAGCTTTTGAATGATGAATACCAGCCAACGCTCTGAATGAAGCCAAACCACTAACGCCAATCAAAAGAGGGTCAATATTTCCATACAAATTAACCATAAAAACTAAGTTTGCGAACGCAAACTTCTTCTCGGAGACCTGCTTGCAAATGCGCGGAAGTTTAGCAAGTTTCTTAATTAATAAATGCTTTGCTACATTTCAAAAAGTCCTGCAATCGAAGAGCTTTGTGGGTTTTACGAATGATGTTCTATAATAGTAGTTTTGTTCAAGTACATTATTTTACATAGAAACCAACATGTCGTTATCTCAGTAGCCATACCCTTTCTAATCAACACATATCACAAATGACCAACGGAGAATAAAGGGGTTCGAACTTTTTGGCCAGACTTTTTTCCGCCATTTTGTTTTTTATTTCAAAATACCGGCCACGCATAAAACGATAGCTGGTATCAATACAAACAAGTTTTGTTAAAGGCAAAACGTTCTAAAGAATCACGTTTCCGAGATATGAGCTATCAAAGTTAAAGTCCATTCCCTGATGGAATCTTCAGCCCAACGTTGATTTGATCAGACACGCATAAAACCTTCATCAATCGATAGCTGGCGTCAATACAAACAAGCTTTGTAGTTAACAAAACGTTCTAAATTGTCACGTTTCCGAGGTATGAGCTATCAAAGTAAAAATCCAATCACTGATAGCAACTTCTTCACAAATTTGATTTGATCAAAAAAAAAATCCGGCCCTGCGTCATACGAAAATGTTCCAAGCCCTTTGTTAAATGAACCAAGATTTTTTTTATTGACCTTCTACTTATTTTGCTGTTTTGTGGTCATCAGCTGACATAAAGCAATAAAATTCTATAGAAAACGATCGCGCATCTCACCTTGACATATTTGAGTAACAGTCAATTGAGCCCTTCAGTTCTTTATGGACCTACTAGAAGGGTATTGCATTGGTATAAAAAAAAATATCATCGATTTAAAAATCGATTAAAATGTAATTTGTTTTAATTGCATTGTTTGATTTGATGTCTTTAATGGAGGCCCTTTGCTTGAATGGTACCAGAGATATGAGCTATGAAGAGATATGGTAATGTTGCTGTGCCCGACAGGGCCCATATAGATTTTATATTATTTTGATAACACCTATGTAATACATATGGAATGCAATAAAGATTTGAGTATTGAGTATTGAGAACTGAGGTCACAACATATCAATGACCAAGCTTTAGGTTCCCTGAAGTGATTGATCTAAAACAAAATGTTTCGCTGTTGCAAACTCGTTGAATGAAACAATTCAAGATACATAATATTGAGAATGGAGGACCAGGGTCAAATGTTCCCTTGAAAAGAGACTATTCTCTTATAGGAGGTGAACGGACACAGGGAGAAAAGAGAGAAAGCATGAGAGATGTAAGGCTCAGAGTGGACAATTTCTCATCCTCCAACCATGACATCCATAGGAAGTGGGTACTGAAGATTATCATCGGGCTACTGTAGGTCATACATACACATACACAGATTTCGCGGTGAACTTAGCTTGTCCAATTTCCAGATTTCTGTTACGTCGTCTTACATAGTTCGTATAAAGCGATATAGATGTCACCACAATACCCCTTCTGCTAACTACCTACGAGGCAATGAGGGTCAATATAAATATTCACATTTTCTACCACTAAACGTGGTAGCCCTAAAATTATGTAAAATAACATTAATTGACGCTAATTGTCGCGTCTGTTTGCGAGGAAGTCCTGTCATTGAGGTTATTTTAGGATGTTGGACATTATCATCATGTTTTTGATGCAGGTGATAACATTGTTTAGCGGTTTTATATGACATAATAATGATGTACTTAATTAGAGTCATCATTGTAGTTTTTGTGTGTCAACTCCATGAGATATGACAGGAGCGTCCACGAGCGCTGACAGAAATATTTTAGATACTACAGAATGATAATTTTTTTATTAAAGAGAAGAAATTCATTGCCAAAAGGATAACAATCTATGAGGTTTTCACAAAAGGAAAACAATATTCTAATCTATACTAATATTATAAAGCAAAATAGTTTGTTTGTTTGGTTGAACGCGCTAATCTCAGGAACTACCGGCTCGAATTGAAAAATTATTTTTGTGTTGGATAGTCCATTTATCGATGAAGGCTATAGGCTATATAACATCACGCTATGACCAATAGGAGCGGAGCAGCAATAAGAAATGTTGCAAGCGGGAAAAAAAGCTTCCGTTGAGCAGGAGATGCGTTGCGATATAAAAACTTTACGCGAACGAAGTCGCGAGCAGAAGCTAGTGTATCATAATTCTCCTGCCTATTTAATTGGGGTCGCCTCGTTTCTTCTGCAACATGCTTCTCTATTAGTCGTCTGAGAGTCAGCCCCTATAAAGCCATATCATCCTTCACACAGCTCAACCATAATTTCTTTGGTCTTCCCCTAATTTAGTCTCTCATACAAAACTTTAAACATAGGTACTTGCTAAACATGCATGTGTCCCTATTGACAAATACAATTTGACAAATTGTCGGGACATAGGCAGCCATAACTACGGTAGAACGTTGCTCCTCCTCGTAACATAATGTGCGATGTTGCCATTTACGACGCCAGCGGGTATGACCCAGTGGGTAGGGTTGACCTACTGTTTACTCGGTTAAACGGAAACCGGCTTTTAAACAAATTAAAAACAAATGGGGTTGATCTTCCGGCCTGTTTGGAAATGGGTATCGAAATGTAATAAGCCCAATACAAGTACGATCAGTAGAACTTAAGTACTATAGGTCTCATTGCATTATGTCACCGTAAAATTATAAAACTCGTTCAGATAGTAATCTATCTAGCGAGATTGTAAACTTTCGAAAGATTGTCAACAGAACAAACTGCTTACAATTTAACGCTTTATTGTTCGGTAGATTATATTTCTCTGCCCCCATAATCAGGACTTGAAGCACCCCGATGTTAGCTTAGTTAGGTTCCTTTAAACCAGTGATTCCCAAAGTGGACGGACAGTGAGCTAGCCCCATAGCTCACCGTCCACAGGCCTGGTAGCTAGAATACCTCAAGCTGTGAAAATGAAGCGAAATTTTTGGTAAGTTCCACACAATCCCTCGCTACGTATCTAACGCATCCTTAGTGTACTCACTCAGTAACGTAACAGAATCAAGGATAAACAGATCATAATCTATTTTAATTAATGTTATAATAGGTAATTAGAATTACACATCTACAGAGACTGTAAAGGTACACAAAGAAAAGTGACTCAATCCCTGCATAGAACCTTGACTTCAAGAATATGTAAGTAATGTAGTACATGACGAAGCACTTAAGTATTTCTTAGGTAAGTTTAATGTCACAAGGTGGTTTTTTACAGGAGGTGAAGATACAGAAGTGTGAGAAACATCTCCGTATGACGTAGGTATCAGTAGCTTTAAGTTGGGTCATGTGAGATTCGTTGGTACAGTCTCGCCGAGACACTCCGAGACAGGGCGAGTCCGAAAATGTACATAGGATGCTAGGAGCGCTCATCTAGCCTCGGTGTGCTTCGCTTGGCTGTACTTCCTCACACTCGCGCTGCCTCGGAATGTCTCGTCGAAAGTGTACAGCTTCCATAAAGGTGGCATCTTTCGAAGTGTTTCAATGAGAAGCGAATTTGATGGCCTCGCGAGGTTTACATCGGGGTGCAGTGCCTAAAAGGTCTAGGTAAAATGACATGGCAAGTATCAATAAAGATTATGGACCAGCTGTAAATCCAGTTAAGGCTTTGTAAAAATATTAAGCGGATGCTACTTATCTAGACCGCCAGGTATTAAGGTTTATCAAGGGAGGACTGAATATTTGACAAGAACTATTTAGATAGGTACACAAGTTAACAACTTTACTGTTGGAACACGTAAAAAATCAAGAAAAAAAATAGTGAGTCATGCAGACTTATATTCAACTAATAAATAATTAATATCAAGTCTTATAGGACGAAAAACTGGATCATTATAATGTAATCAGTCAGGTGATTATAATCATTTAAGCTCTAATATTCTCTCATTAAGGCAAAAAACATTTGAATACACACACAGTCATGTTGCTAATATGCCTATCAACCATTGGTTTTGAGCAACAGTGGCCCATTTGTAATTGCCTTGACTTACGTATTCTAAGTAATGGGTTCAAATACAGGCAGGCACTCACATCGTGAAGATACTGGCATGTCTGAGAACCACAAATTCAGAAACCATAGGCCATCCACTAATCTGCAGTGGGCCCCCACAGCCCACTACAGCCCACTCCCTATTATATGGAGGAGGCATGAATCCCAACAGTAAGAATGATATAGGCTGAACATACTTTTAGGCCACAATGCCAAAAAGAATTATTAAAAAAACAATAAATTGAGCCAGAAACCGTTGCAACACACTATTAAAATGTCACAGCCACATTTCGTCATTTTCAATAATAACTTTTAACTGTAAACCACCTTGAACAGACCAGTTCATTAATGCAGGATGGACAGTTGACAGGTGAGTAGGTAGGAGCGGCCGAGTACTGAATTATTTTGCAATTATTAAACTGTGTCTCTTGGGTCTGAGGTGACAGTTTTTTTAGGAATGTAACAGCAATTTCGTAGAAAAGATTGGTTGTTTAGAAAGATAATTTGTAGTGGCTGTATCATTGGTGGAAATTTTAACTTTCTGGGTCTTTTGTTAGATACTATGCTACATCTTGAGTCATTTGTATATTGTATTATACAAGATAGATAGAGAACATGCATATTATATTTGCTTATGCATGCTAACTTTAAATAATTTATAGATTTTGTCTGAAGAATTGGTTTAATATAATTTAGTCCCTCCTTTAGTGTTTTTAAATAACTAGGAAAATACAGAATTAACAACGGATGGACTTTATCAAAGATGGATAATGTTAGAGAAGGCAGTCCAAGTCGCAGATGAGCGAGGTTACCCGAGATGATGGCAATTCATTAATGCTACAACCTTTCAAATATGATTAAGAAGGGCAGCACAATAATGATGACTCATGGCATAACTTTAGTTAGTGCCTAACACCTAATTGATCATAAATATGTGGTAAAAACAGGTAAAAACAAATACCAAAGCGAACATTGACTTCATGACAGTATACCACTTGTCATGAAGGATTGATGGCTCATTTTAAGTATTACACAAGCACATTGCATGAATTAGTAATTAATGAGGTATTATTATGATTCATCAAACTTTTAATTTTAAAGGAATAAAAAACCACTATAAACTTTAAATATTGCTGATGACTATGTTTTTAAATGTCATAGAAAATACCAAATTCTTAGTAATCTGAATTACCTACATTCTGTGTGTCATTCATAAAAATTGCTTGGAATATTTTGAGTAATTGACTTGTTTCCATTACTTTTATTAATTTAAAATGATGTCAAGGCTGAGTACGTAGTTAGGTGATGTCGGGTGTGCATTATGGTATTACCTGAAAGAGGTTTTAATACATTTATGGGTTGAACGATCAAATTGGTCATACATGCGATAATAAAGTAGTTAGTTATTGAAAGTGAAACAAATTAAAAGCTTTTGCCATCTACATTATTGGAGCCCTGTGTATTCTAAAAAGTTGTGTTGTTATTGCTTGGTATGGGAATGATGTAATGTGGCAGTATATGAAGAAAAAAGGGTGTAGAGAGGAGGTTTGATTATGAATGTTGATGGTTGTAAGAGTAGAGGAAGACCAGAGAAACGATGGATGGACTATGTGAACGATGATATGACTAGAAAGGTGTCTGATGAGATGACGAGTAATAGACAAGTATGGAAGATCTTGCTGCTCTGTCCCAAATAAATTGGGATGAGGGCAGGTAATGAATGATGATTATTGGAGCCCCTATGTCATCAGTGAACAAAATTTA
This sequence comes from Xestia c-nigrum, assembly GCA_916618015.1. Taxonomy (NCBI): domain Eukaryota; kingdom Metazoa; phylum Arthropoda; class Insecta; order Lepidoptera; family Noctuidae; genus Xestia; species Xestia c-nigrum. Next base: position 3,391,138 of record OU745269.1, on the reverse strand, counting down.
CATGTAGGTAAGTAAAAAGGCCAATGATTTAGTATTGATAATAATTCATTATCATACAAAAATACCAACTCCCACATGGAATACGTGTTTTTTTTTTACATTTGGAATACCGACATTGTCAGTAAACATCCTGTTAGGATGAGACTAGGCATTTATTTTTATTATAAGGACACATCAGCAAAGGCCCATGTATCATCCTCCTAATCTTATCCCAATAAATATGTGGTTTGTGATAAAACCTAAAGCTGGCAGTTTGTGACTGCCAGAGGGTAGGGATGCTGTAGGTGAAGTTGGGCTGTGGATGTCTGGATGATGATGGCTCAAGATAGTGCAGTGGCAGATTGTGACTGCCAGAGGTTGGCATAAACAGAGGCTTATACGCAGCAGTGGGTGAAGTTGGGCTGTGGATGACAATGGCTCATGATAGTGCAGTGGCAGATTTTAACTGCCAGAGGTTGGAGGTTGGCATAAACAGAGGCTTATACCCAGCAGTGGGTGAAGTTGGGCTGTGGATGACAATGGCTCATGATAGTGCAGTGGCAGATTGTGACTGCCAGAGGTTGGAGGTTGGCATAAACAGAGGCTTATACCCAGCAGTGGGTGAAGTTGGGCTGTGGATGACAATGGCTCATGATAGTGCAGTGGCAGATTTTGACTGCCAGAGGTTGGAGGTTGGCATAAACAGAGGCTTATACCCAGCAGTGGGTGAAGTTGGGCTGTGGATGACAATGGCTCATGATAGTGCAGTTGCAGATTGTGACTGCCAGAGGTTGGAGGTTGGCATAAACAGAGGCTTATACCCAGCAGTGGGTGAAGTTGGGCTGTGGATGACAATGGCTCATGATAGTGCAGTGGCAGATTTTGACTGCCAGAGGTTGGAGGTTGGCATAAACAGAGGCTTATACCCAGCAGTGGGTGAAGTTGGGCTGTGGATGACAATGGCTCATGATAGTGCAGTGGCAGATTGTGACTGCCAGAGGTTGGACTTTGGCACAAACAGAGGCTAATGCCAGCCGTGCCAGCCTAATTTCACCCACTTGTGCTGTTGATGATGATGATGAGCATGCATTTCTTCTTTCATGATCTATTACTCTCTACTTAGCCATATAATATTAAACTAACTATAGTATACTAAACTTTGAGAGATAAAATACTCAGCTGTGACTGTCTGATCATGACCACAATATCAAAAAGTTGGATACAGTCATCATTTTCAATTCTAGACCTCATTGGTCTACTTCCTTATTTCATCATTAGACCATGTGTTTAATTTTAAGAGATACAAATTCATTCAATTTACCTCATTGAGTTAATCAAGCACCTAATTTCATCAACATTAATTAATTACCCATATTTAACTACCAGGATACTTGATGATTAGAAGTAATTTCATAAAAATTGTGTGTTAACTTCATATATTAATTAAAACACTTAAATTAAACAATTTGTTTACATACTGATGTCACACAGGAAATACTCAATGACAAAATTATTTATGAATAAAAATGATATCCGAAATTCTACTATATCTGGATTATGAGTCAATTGTGTAAACAAAGTTATCTCCAGGTTCATTTACCTGGCTTATCTTATACATAAATAATTACTAACAGTAAGTGATAGATAAAAATCGTGATTAGTTAGAATTTTAAAAGTAATCAAGTTATTTTGCAATGCTTAGAAATAAAGAAATGTATTTTTACGCAGAAATAGGGGTGGAGTGTTTAATATTAGTCATATGCATTCGTGAGACAGACACCCTTCCTGGGGGTCTCATACACCCCAATTCGGCGAAACATTACGCATATGGTGCTAAGGGACATCCCTATTGGACAAACCATGCCCCAATTCAACAAATTACCTCTGAACCCTCACAAGGTCACTGCTAAATTCCTATTTACAACATTTTCACAGAAAATAACATCAAAATACATCGTGTGGGGGAACGCAACGCGAAGAAAAATCGATAAATGTATCCGAAACGCATGTATCTTTTACAAATGCATGCAGAAATTATCGAGGCACATTTTTTTACAGCCTCTAATTACGATGTCATTCATAAACGTATGTAATTACGATCGTAATCAAGTAATCGATGAACCGTAACGACCGCACGCCCGTGCTATGTTTACGTTGTAATATCTATGAAAAAAACAGTCTGCCGATGAAAAGGAAGACCGCCGGTGCAGCAAATACTACATGGACGTAAATAGATCGACGCGTGCATCATCATCTTTGTAATTATTTATTTGTTTTGCTAACGAAAGCTCCGAGGAGCGATGAACTCGTTATATTGTACATACCTCATTTTGACGCTCTTATCCTTTGTCGTGACAAATCCGAATGCACTACTGCACAGCACGAAACAATTGTTCACTTATAAACTGCATATTTCCACAAACACAAACGAGCATTTCCGTATTATCGACTGGTGTACACGTCTGGGACACTTTCGGTAGCCATTTTTGTCAAAAAACACTTTTTACGTCCTGATTCCCGATTTCGGAAAGCTGTGAGCGAGATGACGCTAGCGCCGCGCCGAGACAACGAATGAAAATAAATGGAACATTGAACCGGGCGGTCGCGAATCCTCGTATTTTACTGTCCGATTCACATTACAACATCCAACTTAGCTTCCGCCAAAAGCTTCCACGTCAAACGTTAAGCCTACGTTCACTGCTTGACAAACTCGCAGCTTTGGACTTCAGTATGCGAATCGGAACGCGAATTTACATTTCTCGTCCTTATTCGGTATTTCTTCCATACTTGGGCGGGTAATATCCTATCCCCGTACCCCCACCAATCACCATTTAGAATTCCATTCCGAAATGATACTGGTCCTGCCATCTTTTGACAAACTACAGAACTAGAAGTGTCAAAAACTTTATTGGCAGAACTGAAAAAACAAAATTTTGTATCTAAAATATAAATTGCGATACAAAATTGAAGAAGCTACTTATGAAATAACTTGAATTATTTTATGCTTCTCATTATTTATAGCCAAGATAAAGCAGTCGTAAACATAAATATCCTAATTCACTTTTAAATTTGGCAACACTTTTTATCCTAGTGATGCGCAAAACTTACTATCCACTGACATTACATAAATCAACTAATGAACTGCTTAAAATTCATTCTAGAAATTACGAAACGCTTAGTTGACACTTCCCGTGACCCTAGGGCTGGCTTTTACCTTGGCCAAAGGCTTAGTATTGCCATACAGCGCGGTAACGCCGCCAGTCTCCTGGGGACTTTACCAGTTGACAGCAATGAGGAGGAGTTTTTTGACGCCATTTTTTAGGTTTAAAGTTTAAGTTAGTTTAATTTATTTTAATTTACAATTGTATGTATCATATTAAATTAAACAAATTCATTCTTGATTTAATTTTCCACACGTGTATTCAAAACACCTCTGACTTAGACAGACAGATAGACAGTAATTATAGTATGACTCAACTATTTTTTTTCCCAACTCTTGGTTGATAAATAATTATGATTTAAAGGACAGACCTGTTAAAGTGGTCGGATCTTTTAGTAAAACTAAGATAGAAATAAATCAATATAAGTAATATATTTACACAACGAAGAAAAACATGAGTGACGTTGTCAAAGTAACAGTTAACAAAAAAAAACAGTTTCAATATCAGTCTATGAAACCTCCTTCAACATCCTCCCTTTTTGATATCATTGTTACTAATCAGTGCTCATCAGGCCAATCTTCTTTAGAAGTACCAGAAGCCTTGGCCCACTTACTGGTTTTGTCAGCATATCTGCACATTGATACTCAGTTGGAGTGTATTTTACTTGGACTTCCTTGTCGGTTACCAATTCTCTGATGTAGAAGTGCCTAAGCGCTATATGCTTGGTTCTCCTGTGTAGTTCAGGATTTTGAGATATCTTTATCGCTGCATCATTGTCCACCAGTAGGCTCGGAGTCCCATTCAGCTGGGAGACTTCTATGATCAGCCTTTTTAACCAGATCATCTCCCTTGCAGTTTCACTGGCCGCTACTAGTTCGGCTTCAGTGCTCGAGATCGCTACGCAGGTCTGGCGCCTACTGGCCCAGGATATAATTCCACCGGAGTACGTGCAGAGGATACCCGATGTAGAGCGTCCTGTCTGTTTATCTCCTCCATGGTCAGAGTCACTGTAGCATAGTAGTCCTTTATTTCCTTTTCGGTAAATTAGACCATAGTCAACAGTACCCTTGATGTAGCGGAATATACGCTTTACTTTTGTAACATCCTCCCTACTGGGATTCTCGAGATTGCGCGAAACAACACTGATAGCATAAGACAAGTCCGGTCTAGATCCAGTCATCAGATACATAAGTGCTCCAACTGCTTCTCTGTACGGGAATTTATGTTCCTCATCGGTTGCTGTTGGTTGTGCTGTAGCATCTTTGATAATAGGAGTGCTCACAGATTTACATTCATGCATTCCAAAGCGTTTTAGCAATTTCTCAGCATAATGCTTCTGCGTAAGCTTGATACCGTTCTCATGCTTTAATATCTCCATCAAGTGAACCATTGAGGAATGCCGTTGCAACATCAAACTGTGTTAGAGCAAGATCTTCATCAACTGCAATTTGTATGATCAGTTTGACTGTAGCTAGCTTTGCCACAGGGCTGAAAGTTTCGTAGAAGTCAACTCCTTCCTTTTGAGTGAATCCTCTAGCCACTAGCCTAGCTTTGAATTTGTCGAGGCTTCCATCCGCATTTGTTTTTACTTTAAAGATCCATTTACATGAAATTGGTTTTCGACCTTTGGGTAAGTCCACCAAAATCCAGGTCTTAGTTTCAGACAGCGATTTCATCTCGTTTTCCATAGCTTTCAGCCATTTCTCCTTCTGTGGGCTTGTCAATGCTTCTTTGTAAGTCTTGGGTTCAACGAAGGAACTCAAATTTAATACGAAGTCACCGTACCTCGCAGGTGGGCGTAGCTGGCTTCTATCTCGAAGGACCCTATCTACACTTTCTTCTTCCTCAGAATCATATGGAGTTCCGTAACTTTCCTGTTCCTGATTATCAATCTGAGGCACTTCATCCGTTGAGTCAGGAAAATCTTGGCTTGTCTGGGGCATACAGATAGATGGCCGATTGGCTTCATCTTGCTCATCCTCCCTTGCACCTGACATGTCAATAGGCGGTTGAATGGCTTCGGTAGGCTCATCCTCCCTTGCTCTTGACACTTGACCGTTTTCTTTGATCGAGGGAAGTTTGTACTCGATTTCATTATCAGGTTCTGGTTCAATCTCATCATTTAATCCAATCGATTCTATGATGGATTCATTAAATATTACGTCTCTTGATCTGATGATCGTGGGCTTTCCACATTTGTCGAAGCTTACTAGACGGTACCCTTCATCACCTTCGTAACCGATTAGGATACATTTCTGAGCTTTCTTGGCAAGCTTCTTACGCTTCTGTTTGGGCACATGGGTGTAGCATTCACTGCCAATGACTCTGAGATGCTTTATTCCTGGTTTTCGACGATACCAAAGTTCGTATGGTGATTTGCCATCTATGCATGTGGGCCCTGTCCTATTCAGGACATATGCGGCTGTACCTATCAGCTCGCACCACAAGGCAATCGGAAGTTCTTCGTGAGAGTGCATCATACTGCGTGCGGCTTCTACAAGCGTCCTATTTTCCCGTTCACTTGTCCCATTTTGCTCTGGGGTGTAGGGCATAGTTAGCCTTTGAGTAATACCAGCATTTTGCAAAATTTGCTTTACTCTAGCATTATCGAACTCTCCGCCATTGTCACTGTAAATTTCTTTTACAATGTGACCCCTTGTTTTAATCTCTTTCAGAACTTGAAGCAGTTTATCTGCAACTTCCGATTTATTTCTCATGAAATAGACGTAGCGATATTTGCTATAGTCATCTTTGAATAGGACAAAGTATCTGTTTTTGCCGAAGGAAGGTGGGAATGGACCACAAACGTCGGTATGTAGTATTTCACCTGGTTCTTTTGCTTGAGCCCTTGTCCCAAATTTTCTACGATGTGTCTTTCCATATACACAACCAGTACATAATTCGGAATCTAGCTTCACTTTGATACCGAGTTCCTTTTCGATGACCTTTTTTACATGTCTTTTGTTCTGGTGAGCTAATCTTTCGTGGTAAAGTTGTAGGTTGGTCATTACGTTGGCTTCAATGTTGGAAGCACCTTTATTGACTATTGTTTTCGCAAGTAGTTCATAAAGTCCGCCATTCTTTGAACGTTTTCCCATTAGCAAGACCTTTCCTTTTTCTTTTAACCAACAAGATTCCCTTTCAGATTTAAATTCGCTATTTTCCAATGTGTCTTGTGCCGCAAGTACCGAAAACAGGTTTTTAGTAACACCCGGTACATACCATACATTATTTAGTCGAATGTCTTGCTTTTCTTTATGCACATAGGCAATCAAGTCAACTGTACCTCTTCCAATCACTTTAACAACAGCACCATTTGCGGTGGTCAACGTATAGTCCGTTGTATAATCTTCAAAACTTTCGAAAGTTGTGAAGTAGTCTCTACGACCTGTGACATGGACTGTCGCACCATTGTCAACATACCAACTCTCGGTATTTGTCTTGGAAACAGCGGCTTTCTTTAACACTTGCTGATTTTCTGCTGTTGTAATTGTCAGGTTAGCTTTGCTTGTAGTAGAAGCTTTCAGTGGTTTTCCATCTGAGATCCACTTTTGACATCTCTTGACTTTATGGCCTGGTTTGCCACAATAACCACATTTTATTTTGGAAAACTTTTTATTTTGATTTGGTTGGACGGTCAATACATCTGAATTTCCGTCACTTTTCCCGGCTAATGATTTTTCAAAATGACATAATTGGGCAGTTAGATTCTCTATATTGCGATCTGACTTTGACATTAGCAACCATGTAGATTTGAAACTGAAGTAATCCTCGGGGAGTGTGTCGAGAATCTTGCAAATTAAGAGGACATCCGGTAGGTCGCATTTGTACTCCTTCATCAGCTCTGTTTTTAAATCATGCCATAGATTTTTCAGCTTCGATATATGTGTCGCCATATCATGTGTCGGATCTTTACAATAATGGTAGAAATCTAGTGAGTATGTGTACGTCCTGTCATCAGACGATGAGTCGAACAGGCGATGTAGCTCGTCCCAAATTTCTTGAGCATTTTGAAGCCTCATGACTTTTTGCAGCGTCTCGTCCGTCATGTTGGCCGTTAACAACAGAACGGCATGGCTGTCAACTTCGTTGTAGTGTTGAGTTTCCTTTTCATACGTAGCCACTTTTTCTGCAGTCGCTGCAGACCCTGGGTGGATTGGTTTTGCGAGTTTGCCCTCGATAGCACTCAATCCGCCTTGGCTGCCCCTTAAAAGCTGGGTGACTTTGTAGCGCCATGTGGCCCAATTTTCTTTTCCTTTTAGTTGCCCGATGTCGATCTTACAGCTGGTTGAGCCTGATGATGACATGACGACAAAAACTTGGAAAATATTTTTTTACGTACTTAAATATTTTTCGGAAATCTTCTTACACCTTTATATTTTCGATCATTTCTATGATTTTAACGCTCTGCTACCATGTTAAAGTGGTCGGATCTTTTAGTAAAACTAAGATAGAAATAAATAAATATAAGTAATATATTTACACAACGAAGAAAAACATGAGTGACGTTGTCAAAGTAACAGTTAACAAAAAAAAAACAGTTTCAATATCAGTCTATGAAACCTCCTTCAACAAGACCAAGGAAACGATGGATGGATTGTGTCAGGAGTGATATTATGAAAGAAAAAGGTGTAAATGATTGCATGACGGTTGATGGGGAATGGAGGAAAAAGCTTGTTGCACCGACTCTAAGTAACATGGGACAAGAGCAGGCAGGAAGATGATATGATGAAATTATGATCGAAATAACCAATTAGGTAGAAACGTGTAACATTTTAAGCACAATTTCGAATAATTTTTAAACCTTATCGATAGAAAAATATCGTGGTGTGTTGTATACTTTAGTTAACATTCATCGGAATTTCATCTAATGAATCCAAAAATGACTCAAATATTCTAAGCAAGCAAGCAACACAAAACTCATAAATCGATTTCTCACTCGACTCTCAAAATCGACTACACAAAATATGAACGCATGGCAGTGGCCTTCCCTACAACAACGTACATTGACAAGCAAAGTGACAACAGTTTTCGGGGAAAAAGTCAGCCTGTTTTTCGTTTGATAAACAGTTCCTTTTTCGAAAACATAAAAATAATGGTGGGCGCAATGCCTGTTAACTTAATACCAAAATTTTGCAACGGTACCATGGATAGTCACAATGGTACCGATGACAGCGAAATTCAAGTGCATATTGGTAGTCGGGTGAAGTATAATGATGATTTTGGTACGGTAAAGTATATCGGTGAAGTGCAGGGATATAAAGGTGTTTGGTACGGTGTCGAATGGGATGATCCCTTGAGGGGTAAACACGACGGTTGTGTCGATGACATACCGTATTTCAAGACGTCCAAACCTGGAGCAGGTTCTTTTATTCGTCCGAATAAAATTGCTCCGTATAAAACTTGTGCTGAAGCTATCAGGAAATATTATGGAGACCGTGAGGTGAGTCAGAGTAACTGTGTAAATAAAAACAAACTTTTGAAATTATTTTTTTATTTTTCATTGTGTGTGCACAAGCATTAGGTCATTCCTCCCACATAAAGACTTGGCTGAATAAGTGTTTGCGTGGGTAGTATGCTTGTTTTCAATCTGTCACTGCATGTCAAGGCTGTTTTTTTGTCTAGATTGCTTGTTAATCTAAATAGCATTCTATTTGGAAATACAACACAGTCTCCAAAATAATAATACTTGAAATGGAACTTTCTAGAGCCAACACAATAACAAAGAGTAGAAAGCACTTTATTATCTGTTTTAAGGATAAATAATAAAGTTACAACTTAGTTGGGTTCCCCTCTAGCTTTTATCTAGGATTGATCCATCTTGCAATACTATATTATTGTATTGTATAATGGGCTGGTGTCCGCAACTCCCCATCAAAGCGTGTATTTTGCGTATGGGTTATAATCTAGCACACCGGCCCAGTGCAGATTGGTAAATGTCATATGTCTTCATATTTTGGGTTCTAGAACATGCCAGTTTCCTCACAATGTTTTCTTTCACTGTTTTTTGAGAACAGTGGTAACATAACATGTTATGAGTATACTAATTAAACATCCACCTATAACAAAATATATAAGCTGCTCCTGATCTTTATTCCCAGATTTCTGTTGTCTTTTTTTACCCATTCTGTTGCTCAGAACCATCACTCACTTCTTTCCAGTTCATTCAAATGACTCAATACGATGAAGTTACAAGAAGGACCATAGACGTAGACATTATGTAAGTTCTTTTTTTTAATACTCCTAACAATTTGTCTATTCCAGGATGAAACGGTGGCCGCTCACCGCAGAACGGTCATCAATGAATGGAAGAGGGAAATGGGCGCTCCGTTCATTGAGATGGTTGGCTTTGAGAAAATTCATCAGAAACAGTGAGTGGATATGTTATTTTTATTATGATGGTAGTGAATCATATGTAATATGAATCATCGCTTCCATCTGTTGGAGAACTGTAATGTTCTGTCACGCAGTCATCTGGTTTGCTTCTCTTATGGATGCATTTATCAAAAATACTTAGCCTTCATGAGTTATCATACTAGTGTAATAAATGCACAAGTAACTCTGTCTTTCTGAATAATTAACTGGTTATGGACAGTTAAAACTGTAACATAATTTAAACTTCATGTACAGTCACCCCCAAAAAGATGTAAACACGAAATGGTTCCTTGTTGGAACTGTTTAACTGTCTGCAATCATTATTCCATAATTGTGTAAACAATGTAAAGTAATGTAAAGTAAAGTAAAAATTTATTTGTATAAAACATGGTGTACACACACAAAAAAAGCTACAAAACATAGTAAACACATGCCTGAATTTGTGGGGATATATAATAATATATCCAAAACAGGGTAATCTACAGTTGAGTTGTAAGTAGTTGAGACAGCATACAAGTGGACATAAATCCTGGGCCTCGATTCTGTTATTACAATAGTGTCAGACTAGTCGATCATTTATTTCATAATGGTCAAGTTCTGTCAAGTTTTGTTAATCTACTAATATAATGGCGCCATTATGACTTTTCAATGGTCAACCACTGATACACCATTGAAAGAAATGTCATAGAATGGTAATCTCGTACATGAAATCTGTCATGAATAAATGTTTGCATTTAGTAGTAGATTTCGAAAATCATTTGTACTAAGGGTTTTATAATATGGCAATACGACAATGCCATTAAAACACAATTTTATTACAATACCATTGACTGACCAAGGATCGACCATTGTGAATTTAGTAGATTACGAACTTAAAATGACAATGAGATGGGAATGGAATCGTGTTGGAGCGACGAATTTGTTAAAATAGCAGAATTAGGCCCCTGGTAATATGTTCTCATGAGACATCCACATGATTGACACCGCAGACAAATACATAGATTGGACTATACTTTCACAATCAATGTTTATACTGCAATGCAGCTTATCTCTTTCATAATAATGCTGACAAATTGCAGAATATTGCCATCTATGAATCACCCGTTGTTATACTTGCTATTTATGTTTATCATCCTTATCTTCGTTGAAAATGGATTTTTTTATTAAGTCAATGAGCATGTATTGATCCACTTTACTGATATATACCGATTACAAGCATCCTTTGTGCGTCTCCCCCTTTTTTTCTTATCATTTGGAGCATATCAGCTGGAGGGTGCAGTGAGAGAAAGGTGTGGCATATCTTGTATTAGGGGTCCACTCTCCCATTGTTTCCGAGAGGGGTTGACTATTTAACCAAATTGGATTGGTAGTGTCTTTCAGTTAAATGTGCAAGATTATACTTTATAAAAAGTGGAAGTGGCTTGTAGAAGTAGGTTCAAATAACAGTAACTTAATAATGACATATTATATTACACTCGAAGATTGTCTTTCCGATCGGACTGAGGCGTTATAAACTAACTTCGCGTCAACAAAAATAAATTATGTATTTACTAGTTATTGCTCACATTCGCCAACCCACACTGGATCCGCGTGGCCATATGGCCATATGACCATATGACCCACCGCTGTTCACAGAAAACAGGCCCACTCTGTCCCAGCAATGGGAAAATTATATTCTGATTTTACTATTGACGGACTGGAGCATCATGAACTAATTTTCTCGCATATAAGAATTTCATTTTACCAGGATTCGCCCAATAATAAGCTTTGTTACACCCGGCACGCGACTATTTTCGGCACGTAATTTAAATGCGCCATTTGGTTAATACCCAAAATGGTCGTTCATTTTTTATCAGGATTTTGGGCTGCTTAAGTTACATGCGATATTTATTTTTAAAGCACGTTTAAACATGGCTTAGGGCGGACGTGTGCATTAACCATGACGCCCCTAAACTATCGGGTCAGTCATGCATTTGATTGTTAGGTAAGTAGGACATTCAAGGTCATTTGGTTCGATTTCAACCATGAAGTAAAGCTTTGTGTATGTCGAATCATATAATAGAAAGCATTCGCAGAAAGTGTAAAACTAAGCAGCTGAAGCCAATGTAGACCATACACCAGATTTTTGCTAGACACAGTTTAGCAACACAAACCTATATAGGTATGTCACCGTAAAATTGTCAAATACGTTATATTGTAATATCGCTAGCGATATTGTAAAATCTCGAAATATTGTCAAATGAACATACTGCTTACAACCTAACTAACCTAACAGGGGGGTGCCCCAAGTCCCGATTATGGAGACAGAGATTCTTCCGTATGTTCAGTTGACAATAATTCGAGACTTTACAATATCGCTAGAGAGAAACACGTTATATTGTAATATAACGTATTTGACAATTTTACGGTGACATATACATACAATATACATATACTCATGCCTTTTTCGACAGAAACTACTACTACTACTACGTTAATCTGTTGGTCCTGGCTGACATTTGTGCACCTTTGACAGTCGTTACAGGTAGTCAGTGGTGCCAAAAAGTCTGACACCAGTCTTACCAAGTGGTATCGTATTACCCAGTATTAACTGGGTTGTGGAGGTCTGATAGGTAGTCGCTCCATGTAAAATACTGGTATTCAGCTGCATCAGGTTTGACTGGAAGCCGACCTCAACATAGTTGGGAAAAGGCTAGGCAGATGATGGTAGACAGAAACTACAAAATGCAGCTACGATCCTTAAATACTTCTTGCATCTCCTCCACGATCATACTTCATCATACATCTGCCTGCCTGCATAAAATAATAATCCCCCGCTAGCTAAGCTCCCGTTATGTACGAAAATTAACCCACGGGAACGAATTTTTAAATGTAGTGGACCCACTCGTGTGTACAACACTCGGGAATCCTATAGTTTCCCATTAGTGAAATAATTTTCGGCCTCGCAGGCTCGCATCAGTAGTTCCGAACAAACTTACAAACAAATTTTACCTCTTGACTAGCTTCTGCCCGCGACTTCGTTCGCGTGAATTTCCCGCTTGCAACATTTCTTATTGCTGCTCCGCTCCTATTGGTCATAGCGTGATGTTATATAGCCTATAGCCTTCCTCGATAAATGGACTATCCAACGCAAAAAGAATTGTTCAATTCGAGCCGGTAGTTCCGGAGATTAGCGCGTTCAACCAAACAAACAAACTCTTCTGCTTTATAATGTTAGTATAGATAATATTAGTATAAATGGGGCGACTGCCACAGTTTCAAGCCCTTCACTACCCATAACGATTGTTAGAGACCTAGAATTGGACCACATATAAATGGATCTAACATGGACCGACCGACTTCGGCAAGCATAGCTCTACCTTCCATCGTCCTCCGTTCATCGTAAAATAGCCGAAAAACGGGTGAGTTAAACTTGGTATCTTTCTTTACAGAAAATTCGACCGTCTTCTTGAAGTTTGCGTACACGACCAGAACATAGCGAAGCCCGGCGACGTCGCCTCCCTGTGCCCCGCCGTGCGCAGCCTGGACGTGTCGCGCAACTTGTTCTGCAACTGGCGCGAGGTCATCCAGCTGTCCGCGCAGCTGCCGGACCTCAAGGAGCTGGACGTTAAGTAAGAGAATGTTCTAGAGCCTCTGTGTACTGTGTGTGTGTCTGAGACCTGGACGTGTCGCGCAACTTGTTCTGCAACTGGCGCGAGGTTATCCAGCTGTCCGGGCAGCTGCCGGACCTCAAGGAGCTGGACGTTAAGTAAGAGAATGTTCTAGAGCCTCTGTGTACTGTGTGTGTGTCTGAGACCTGGACGTGTCGCGCAACTTGTTCTGCAACTGGCGCGAGGTTATCCAGCTGTCCGCGCAGCTGCCGGACCTCAAGGAGCTGGACGTTAAGTAAGAGAATGTTCTAGAGCCTCTGTGTACTGTGTGTGTGTGTTTTTGAGACCTGGACATGTCGCGCAACTTGTCCTGCAACTGGCGCGAGGTCATCCAGCTGTCCATGCAGCTCCTCTACGAGCTGGACGTTAAATATGTGTTTAGATTGACAGCCACGATAAATGAGGTGTCTTTCCATAGTATTTTTAAGACGAGGATTAGGGCTAATTGGTGACGTTTTCTTGAACCTTCCATGGTGTTATAAATTCTCTAAATACCAAAAGCATCTTGAAGGTTTTGCCATTCTAGAATCATGCTTAATGATTTAGCCATTGTAGTTCATAAGGTTTTCGGCTTTAAAATAATCAGTCACATTCTTTTGCTTACAGTGATTTTGTACAAAATCGAATAATTTATATGTTTTTCCTCCACAGCAAAAACCGCATGGCCATAGACATGCCAGAAGAAACTTTGGCGCAACTGTCCATCAATTTTGCCAACCTTGAGAAACTAAACATTTCAGTGTGCGATTACGAATGGGCGGATATTCTCGCTCTATCACACCTATGGCCAAAACTAAACGAAATGATCGCTGCTTACAACCGAATTAAAAAAATAACACCACCGACAGTAACTTTGAGGACTTTAACCATTTTAAAACTAGATGGGAATCCGCTAGATCGATGGTCTGAAATCATGAACCTTGGTAGTTTGAAAAACTTAAAGGTTCTAAGTTTGAATGACTGTCATTTTACAGAAATAAGGTTTAGTGAGAACCCGGAGGATAAGGTGGATGTGTTTAAAAAGCTGGAAGTTCTATTTTTGAATAGAAACAGGCTTAACAATGTGAGTATGGTAACATTTTGTTTTTTATATTGGCATGTGTTAAAATATTGTTTTAAATTTTTAAAGTGATAACTTCTTTAGGTGCGTTGACCGTCACCTAACGCTTCGTAGCACTCGTAGCCGATCCGCTACGGTGTAGCACCATAAAGGCGTGCGCGAGGCACTACATGTAGCGCAGTGCTACGACTGGGGCGGGGCCTGTGTACTTTTTGTTTTCACTTCATGGGCAGTTCCCAAAGACTGCCCAGTTTTTTTTTTTTGTTTTTGTAATAAGCCTTTCTTTGTTAGTTGGTTGGTAGTACAATGGTTTTTATACAAAAAATAATCAAAAAAAGACTAGTGCAACCTCAGACCTCAAAATACTGTAGAACTGACTTCAATTAATTATTTCATTCAGGTTTATGTAGAAAGATAATTTACACTAATCGATGTTCGCCAACATTTTCAATGAAAAAGAAAGAAAATGCATTAAACATACCAAAAAAGCACTATTATAACGTTTATACTAATGCCAAATATTTTCCATTCCAGTGGCGATCACTGAGCGAACTGAACAAACTGCACGGCCTGAAGAAACTATATTTCCTGAAGAACCCCATACAAGAAACTGAAGACTACGACACTGGATCACAACTCGTTATTGCTAAGATTGAAACATTGATGGTAAGGAATATTTTATTTTTTAACACGCTTTTATTAGTTCAGCTGTAACTAACTAGGTTGAATGCCCATGTCACACCCATTCTTATCAAGACCGGAGACTACACTCGAAATTGTAGACGATTATGTATACCAAGGACAAACGTCTGGCCGCGGTATCTCTTTCCAACAGTCCCGCAGCCCCGGCAACCAAGTTACTTCCCTTGGTTTGACTATAGGGCAACTGATTTATCATAATCATCCACTGCCTGAATTCACCCATTGATTTGTGCCAATATTTACGTTTCTGTGCCAGCCTTATCCACTGTCATCGTCTAATTAGCATTTTCTATTGTTGGCTTCTATCGTTAGCTTCAAGTAAAAACCGGATCCTGCTGAATACATGGAGCCACTGCTTATCTGACCTACACAACCCAATTAGTATATCATACCCTCCTGCACTACCCAACTAGTATTTTTTAATATCTATACTAATATTCTAAAGCAGAAGAGTTTGTTTGTTTGGTTGAACGCGCTAATCTCAGGAACTACCGGTTCAAATTGAAAAAATATTTTTGTGTAGGATAGTCTATTTATCGAGGAAGGCTATAGGCTATAAAACATCACGCTACGACCATTAGGAGCGGAGCAGGAATGAAAAATGTTGCAAAAACGGGGATATTTTTCCTTTCGTTTTTCTCTCTTATGTGACGCAGACGAAGTTGCGTGGGTCAGTTAGTTTTTGATAAGACTGTTTGTCAGATTTCAGCCTCATCCAGTATCTAATCAATAAATATGTAATTAAATCTCCAGGAACTAAACGGCTCGACTATAACCCGGGAACTGCGTCGCGGCGCGGAGTATGACTACATGAAGCGATACGGCGCGGAATGGAAGCTGGCGCAAAAGGATCCCATAGCACAGCGAGCCTTCAATGTGGAACACTGTCGGTTCGCGGAGCTTGTTAGCAGTAAGTTGTTTTTCATCATTTTGTGTCTAGCCTTTTCCGAACTATTTATTTATTCATGTAGGACAATATAGGGTGTAAATTAACTCATCACGAAGCCGTTATCCAAGCATTATGTAACAAAGTTTACGCTAAAATTATTGCTGGGAAACGACTTTTTTTTGGGGTAAAAAGTTATGTTTTGTGGTAGAACTCAATGAAACGTACTTATAACATATTATAAAACATATGAATACGGGTATTTATCGCGAATTTACCTTTAATTTAATCCCGACGTTTCGACCGGATTGCACCAGCCGTGGTCGCGGGGAGACTGAAGTATTGGAGGTACCGCGACAGCAAAGTGAAGGCGTTTATTTAACTACCCTCACTCATCTTCATAAGTGTTAATTAGGGCCGGTTCACACAACCCGGTCCAACCCGGCCGGTATAACATTGTGCTGATTGATGGATTGATGGGGTTCGTAGAGGTGTTTAAAGTAAAAATCTTACAATAAAAACTTGTCATCATCTATCTGCCTAGCCTTTTCCCAACTATGTTGGGGTCGGCTTCTAGTCTAACCGGATGCAGCTGAATATCAGTATTTTACATGGAGCGACTGCCTACCTGACCTCCACAATCCACAATCCACAATTTATGTGTATACAATAAATTAAAAAAAAACCTCTCGAAAGGTTGGAACTTTAACCTCCAATATGTCCGTAACTAGAAGGTTCCCAGGTATAGTGTAGAACAAAAAAATTATCACAATAATGGAGAGAACAAGTGCCTTTCGGCTTCGTTAAGAGGTGTTCGCAAAGAGCACAAAGCTATTTGGTTTACAGTTTAACCCATAAATTACATTGTAAAATGTAAACCAAATAGCTTTGTGCTCTTTTTTTAACGTTTGTGCTCGTTGACGTATAACTTTTTAAATATTTATTTTTAAATTTTTTATGAAACTTCGTCGAAAGATCGTGTTATCCAAACGGAAAGCTACTGTTCTAATAAAGCAAAAATACAAATCTCAGCTGTCCATAGTCTGTATAGTCGATGAAAAGCAATGTCTAATTACATTCAATTGTTTTGCTATTCGATTCCCCTCCCTAATGATGAGAATGGCTTACGTGATTCTGAAAACAGGCTAGGCCATGATATGAATAAATAAACCGACCTTGGCAAGATCAGCTTAACCTTGACTGGTCGACCCCGTGCGGTTGATATTACGTAGCTACGAACCCAACCTCGCATTCAATTAAAGCTTAACTTATATTGTCACTTACGGGATATCTTCCGTGATTATTTTTAATGTTGAGCACCCAACATCAACACAACAACAACAACGCTCAACATTAAAAATAATCACGGAAGATATCCTGTAAGTGACAATATAAGTTTAGTTTTAAACCGTGAAAGCCTAAAACAGTGTTCAATTAAAGCTTGTTTTCCAATTTCAGAATACGGCATCCCAGAAGACAGCTTGCTAGAGAAACAACCGAAAAACATGACGCTCACATCACAACTGCTAGAAATTATACTAAAAGACGCAACCGGCAAACAATTCAAAAAGAAATTCCCATCCTCCATGTTTGTGCAAAAGCTGGTCACACTCGCACAGAGATTGTTTCCGAAGGCTGTCCACACTGGCCCACCAACACTGTATTTACTCGACGATCAAATGCAAGGCGCAGAAATATGCCTCGACAACGTTATGAAAGATCTCGCCTATTTTTCTATCAAAAATGGGGACACAATTCTTGTGAAATTCAGATAAATTGATATTTTCTCGATTGGCAACACAAATCAAGATGGCCGTTGATTTTAATTGGCGCGCATTTTAATGTATTTATTTAAAAAACTTATTGAGCTTTGTAAATAACGTTATCTCGAAATTGTACCTGTATTTATGGTGAATATTATATTTCTCAAAATAAATGTTCAATTATGTATTTTTATTTGCATGTTTTATTGTTATTCGAATAAAGCTAGCATACACTAACCAAATTCCTGGAGGTCAAAAAGCCGATTTAGCAGAATCATAAATTAATCACGTTAAAAATTTAAAATTATTAAAATGGACTTTATGGTGACGACAATAAAGCCCATTTTTGAGAGCAGCGGTCGCCTAGTGGTGGCTGCCTCGACTTACAAACAGTAAGTTGTGGGTTTGAACCCAGACAGGCGCATTATTTTGTGTAATTTATTTCATCACCACTGCTCTCAAAACCGGTGAAGGAAAACATCGTGTGGAAACCGGCAAGGCCTAGAACCAAAAATTCGAAGACATGTGACATCTACCAACCCGCACTGGGCCCGCGTAGTGGATTATAGCCCATACACAAAATACGCGCTTTGACTTGGAGTTGCGAACACCAGCCCGTTGAACAATACAATACAAAGTCCATTATAACAATTTATTTTTTTAACGTGGTTCATATTATGATTCTGCTGAAGCGGCCATTTCAGGCCTGCTGGTAACGGTAAGTAAATATATCCGACCAAGTATACCTTGTGCTGCCATAACCGCAGAGACAGATAACAGAGCGTATTATTTATATGCCAAAATTCGCTGTGCCATCTTCGGACATCTTGTCAGATTATCTATAAGAAAAGACGTAGCCCTCGCACACACACGCCACGTAGCGCCGTTCATACTATACAAGGGCCTTATTAAGTCATATTAGGAAAGAATTATGGAATAAAAAAGCAGTTTGTGATAATTATGTAACGTGTTTTGATTATGATAAACAAAAGCCAATAACACATTCTGGTTACCTATAAGAAATACATACAAATTGCAAGGACATCGTTAAACGGAACAGATGTGACCTTTAATTTACCTACAGTCGTTATTTATGTGGAATTGTTCAAATACAGCTGTCGCCTTGGGGTAGACAAGCGTGATACATTTAATTTATTAGTTCACATCGGATGGCGCTCGGCAGTCGTGGTCATTAATTAATGAAAGTGGATAAAAAAAACAAATGGTTTTCTTAGAGAAAAAAATGCAATTTACAATATAGACCTACACAAATTGGAATAACTAAATACGCAACCGAAGTAATTTTCATACTATTAAAAAATTATAAAAGAAAATAAAAACAGAGAAGAAAACCACTTTTATACAATGGGCAACGAGAACAAACCAATGCATAACACTGGCCACATCGAACTCGATCGCTATTGGTAACCGATGTGTCAACAAAACTTTTTTGTTTACAAATGGCCACGGGTGACAAATTCAAATTTGAAACACGTATTTGTGATATGAGTAGTGATTTTTTATCGTTAATCTAGTTGTAAGCCGTGTTTATTATGGGTAATTGTCTGAGAAGTGTTTTTCGACGGCGAAACCAGCGTCGCCAGATCGTATTAATATTAATAGGACTGGATAACGCGGGAAAAACAAAAACTGTGAATACTTTGGCCGGCGAAAAGGATGACAAGGTTTTGCCGACTGTAGGTTTTAAAGCTGTGAATTTAGTGCATAAAGATACACCTGTGACGATATATGATTTGGGAGGAGGGCCTCATTTTCGTCAGATATGGTCTCAATATTATAGCGAAGTGCATGGAGTGATATTTGTCATCGATTCGAGCGATTTTTCACGGTTGGATGAATGCAGAGCCGTTCTTGAAGAGGTCTTATCGCACGACAAAATATCAGGTATGAATTTTATTAATATTTTGCAATTATCGTCATGGTAACTCGAGGCTTATTCACGTTTAGATTTCGTAATGATTTCGTTCGGAAAATGTGATTATAAAGTGACGAATTTTCATTAATTAATTCGTTTTCTCGGAAGTAATAATTTAGTTATTTATTTAACAATGTACACACTTATTACAGAAAATAAAAAAGGAACAGAAAATAGTACAAAGGTGATGCTTATTTCTAATGAAATCTCTTCCAGCATACCTGCGAAAGGAGATACTAAATAAAGAGATGTAGACATAGTGTAAAAGGAGAGAAAATGGAATACATAAAACAGATTAAATATCTTAAATATGCAAAATTAGAATACATACATACATACTCATACATACTAAAAAACAAAAATACTTTAAAACAATAAAAAAAAAACTAATAATAGATACCTAAGCAATTATGACGAAATGGATAGGTAATGTTCTTTCACTCTTCGCTTGAAAACTGCAACCGTTTGGCAGTCCCTAATGTCAGGCGGAAGTGAATTCCACAACCGAACGGCGTGGACAGTGAAACAGTAGGAGTAGAAGTCGGTAGAGTGTGGAGGGGATTTGAGGAGGTTCCTAAGATGCGACCTGCAAGGTGCATCAGAGGGACGAGAGTAGGAAAACCGTTCCCGTAGATAGGATGGGGTTTTAGGGTTGTGTAGGATGTTAAATAGCAGACATAATATCCGAGAGTTCCTGCGAAGTTGAATTGGGAGCCACTTGAGCATTTTGCGAAAATTGGAATTTAGTACTTAAGGATCAAAATATTAATTCTTCCAGAATATTATCCTCCTTATCTTCCATTCGATCTAACCAGAAAGATTCATGTGGGAAATTCTGAAGTCGCAAGTTTTAATACTACCTTTTTTTCAGAGTTTTATTGGCCATCGTGACCTAAAATCCCTAAGTTTGCCTCATATTCCTCTTTTTTTTCAATTGATAGACAAAGTTATAAACTTGAAAATACTGTACCTAATAGCAACATGCTACCTACAGTATTTTCGCGTTTATCACAAGATCGCCATAAAACGTAAATACCTAACTACCTACCACCAATCGACATTAATCTACACGCAATTCAACTTCTAGACCTAGTTCTAGGTCAAATCAGTTCTTAGCTTTTCCAGGGCATAGTTTAATGACCTACGTCCTTCCTATCTACATGCTTTTGTCTCATAGTACACCCACATTTTGTCAGTTAGTCCCACGTAAAAAATAAATAGGGAATGAGTCTACTGACAAAATAGGAAAACCCTGGGAATTGAAGCCAGGACCTCATGATCAGCGCTCGCGCTTGCTTCCACCAACGAGGCACCCTGAAAAACATCTACTGCTAGATTCCTTTCCGTTCTTCTGAGGGACTTGAACAGCAACAAAACTTACAGATATCTCATCATCATCGTAGCTGGATACGTCTATTTCTAGATATTGGCCTCGCAAGCTTCCCACAAGGAATGGACCTTAGTTACATGAATCTAGCGGATTACGAAGTCAAGCCAAATCTAGCGTAATGGTATTACGAAGTCAAGCCAAACCTAGCGCATTCCGAAGTCAAGCCAAACCTAGCGCATTCCCAAGTCAAGCCAAACCTAGCGTATTACGAAGTCAAGCCAAACCTAGCTCATTCCGAAGTCAAGTCAAACCTAGCGTATTACGAAGTCAAGCCAAACCTAGCGTATTACGAAGTCAAGCCAAATCTAGCGTATTACGAAGTCAAGCCAAACCTAGCGCATTCCGAAGTCAAGCCAAACCTAGTGTATTACGAAGTCAAGCCAAACCTAGCGTATTACGAAGTCAAGCCAAATCTAGCGTATTACGAAGTCAAGCCAAATATAGCTTGCGAAGGCCCCCATCCTTCGTCCCTTATCCATAAGGACTAAGGTATCCATAAATTATGGCCTTTTGTGAAGTCTCTAGTGCTGGGGCTGAAAACAACTCGTGTTCTTGAGATTTCCCTTTAGGTGTAAACAATCCTTTTCGCGGATTACTCTTTAGCACGTCATGATTTAGTTGTTTTATTTTTTCTAATTGAGTCCACGACGGACTACAGTAGAAAAAAAAAACAAGGATACTGTCCATGACACAGACGGACGAGACGGTAGGGTTTTGGTGCAGTGGCTGAGCGATTGTCTGATGCGCTGCGTGTCTCGGGTTCGATTCCCGCATGCAACAAATATTTGTATGGCGTAGTAATAGTTTTTCCTTACTTTAAAATAAAACAAGGAAATGAAGAAAGATCGATAACACGTAAGAAAAATAAATTATATGGTTTTCCGATTTTATTATGATTGAAGTCATTTCCGTTGCCTTCAGTTAAATTTTACGACTTGCATCGATATTAACTCGAGCTTAAAATCTCGTGTCGCTCTATCGTCGTCTTCTTTCTGTCATTAGAATATTTAGTTATTTATTTATTTATTCATGTACACACAAAATACATAAAAGGACAATATATTAACATAGAAGAGCACAAAGGTACTGCTTATTTCAAAAGAAATTTCTTCCAGCAGACCTGCGAGAGGAAAGTCTGATAAGAAATGTAGACACAGTGTGTAGAAAAGTCAAACAAGGAAATTTAAATTAAAACTTAAAACAAAACTATGACTATTTAATATAAACATATAACATACAAATACATACACATATTATTAAAAAACAAAATAAACTACTATTGTAAATATTTACCTATAACATACATACATATATATGTAGAATATTACTGTATAGAAGAGAGGTAATGCTCTTTGACTTGTTTTTTAAAGAGAAATAACGTTAACGTTACGGTAACGTTATATGTGTACTTATTATTTGTGTTATATTCTATTGAATATTTGCACTGGCCGTATTATTCATTCATTGCGACAGTAAAAGAAGATGGTGCCATATTTTAAAAGAAGACTCAGATTTTGTTCGACCAGAACGTTAGCTACGTACTGGACAGCTCTGTCATTTGCCTCATTCAAGTCTTGGACTGTGCAATTAGTTTTGCACGGCAGTCCAAAAATTATCGCGCTTAACCTGGTGA
Source organism: Xestia c-nigrum (assembly GCA_916618015.1). NCBI lineage: Eukaryota > Metazoa > Arthropoda > Insecta > Lepidoptera > Noctuidae > Xestia > Xestia c-nigrum. The sequence continues at coordinate 3,368,603 of OU745269.1, read as the reverse complement.
CAGAGTTCCTAACCGGTGCTGGTGACAGACTTTTATACCGCCCATGGGCCTCTGACTTGGCTTTACATGCCGTCGAGAAAATATCTCTCAGGCATACTGGTTTCCTTACGATTTTTTTATGTGCTATCCCAGTAATCGTAGTAGACGTCTGACGACTGCGAGATAGGCAGTCGCTCCATCCGAAATCATTCTCTTGCCCCAATTCATTTGAGGTTCGCGTCGCGCAGCATGTCTGCTTCTTCTTTACTTCTCTATTACTTAATTGTCATCTCATCAGATGATGTCCTTTCTTGCCATCGCTCCATCTGAAATGTATACTGGTTCAAGTATTCAGTTACTTCTAATCACACTAGAAGCCTACCCCAATAATATTGAAGGCTATGCAGATCAGTATAGCTTGGAAAAGTGATGTCATACCATTCTTTACCGACCTGATGTCCTGATTAAAAGTGATGTCATGCCTTCTTTACCGACCATGTCCTGATTAAAAGTGATATCATACCTACTTTACCGACCTGATGTCCTGATTAAATTGGGATAAAGGCAAAAGGATTATGATGAGTTATGTAATATCAGAAATAGCAAAACACTTAGCGTCATGTAACGCTAATAATGATAAAATCACTCTGCTCTTTTAATTAAAACGCTTATCGGTAACAGTGGGAAATGGCGGGTATCTACCTAGGTGTTTAACTATTTATCGTGCCACTGAACCGTGTCCGTTGCTGTGGTTAATATCGTAAATACATGGTACCTACTTGCTTGCAAACGTATACCCAACCACTTAATTCATGTACCTACCTTCTTAGCGGTTTACTAACTTTTTTTTTCGACTGCCAGCATCTGGCAGATCAGCCTATGAGGGTGGGTTCTGCTTAACCAGGCTATCCTGTGGGTGCCTTGAGTACTTGAGTAGGTATATAACACCTCCAGCCAGGGGGGAAAACTTATAAACTAAATGATAGCGCGCTAAGGGCACCCCCCGTGGGGTACAAGCCCCGGCTTAGGGCGTCGTTGGAGGGCAGCAAAGGGACAGGCTGGATTTGAGTGAGATTGCTAAGGGGCCTGATTTAAAACTACTGGCTAAGCATCTCGGGTTGGTTCGAGCAAGTCTCCCGACACATCTTCACTTAGAGAAAACGGCTTAGATTTAATTGGCCTGCCTAACTTTGATTTAATTTTCAATACAGCAGCTGATATCATTCATTACGAACGAGAATACAATTTTTTGAAAAAAGAAAGTCTTTTCGGATGTGAGATACTTTGGGAAAGTTTTTAATATGATGCTCACCTCCTTGAAGGATCATCATTCCTCTTGTTCTCATCCCAATTCTCTTGTGGTCGGCACAGCATATAATTATCTTCTTCTCATCTTTGAAGGCAGTTGAAGGATACAGGTAGGTAAGTATATTCAAAATGTTTGTCGGCCCATCACGTTTATCGTGGCTTCATTTGTCGGCTACTTGATCTATAACTAATTGGAGCGTGAAACAACACATGATAATTCTAATACGAGGATTTACACAGGCTTCAGTACGTAGTCTAGTTGTCCTAATTTGCATCCCAATTTGCTTAGCTTAGCCCGTTTTCAAAGTTGGAGTCGTCTTCAAGTGTAGATGCAACTGAATATTAATGTAATTTTTGTCATGTTGCTATCTAACCTTCACAACACATAAATACTGATACCCCTTGGTTCTACCGGTCAGACTTTCGATGTCAGCTTCACGATGTGGGTAGGCCCTTGAAAGCACTTACGTTCGAACCCGGGGTACTGGGGAAGACCGTTAAAAGCTAATTGTAGATAGCGCCACCATAGCTGGTCTCAATCTGACCAATGAGGTCACGGTATTTTAAAATATAAAATGGCATTCCTTGATTTTTCATCCAATGACGATGAACCAGCTATGCTAGCGCCATTAGTTCCACAGTGTGCAATCAAAATCAAAATCACATGACGGTAGTACGATTTGCAGACTAATTTCCGAATTCAAATATTCAAAGATACTTGTATGCAATAACGGCCATAATAGGTTTAATATTTGACAATTTCAAAGAAAACGTTTATATGCGGGTAGGCGAACATTTCAATATTTATTTTCCCTGAAAGAGTTCAAGGTACTCCGGCAGAGAGGCCTTCAGGTGGTAGATAATAACGTAGTATTAGCCACTAATTTCCCTTTGATTTATTTACTTGATGACCACTTTGTTCCGTGAATCACTGTTTCAAGTCGATCGTTTAATTTCACCCCTTGATAAATACATGTAGGCAAATGCCGTCTTTTGTTAAAAGCCAAATGCGATAAATTAGGACCTAGAGCAAGCACGTATCCAGACTTTTTGGTTCGGGGGGGGGGGGGGGGTTTCAATATTTATACCCATAAACATTGAAACAAACATGAGAACTCTGCATGGGCGCCGGCACAATTTTTTTCATGAAAACAGCTCGAAATTTTTTGCTCTCAACTTGGGCGATCTATCCACGAATGCCCATCAATAAAAAAATAGGATTTGAAACGCAAGCGCAGCGGGCTTGTATTTTTTTGCATCCACCTAGATATATAAAAAGCTTATGAACACAAAGGGCATTAGTAAGTGTCTGGTCTGAGCACGCTCGTATATTGTCTGATACCTAAATTAAGTTAATTTTCCCGTTTATTAGACTGAGAAAGCAAAAGAGGAGTACGAGCGAGTGAAGCGAGCTCGAAAATTATTGCTTTCTAGCACAGATGGTTGATTTTTCTATGTATTTTCTTGTGTAACTGTGTCAAAAACGCTGTAATCACAGTACTATAATTTACGTAGTTCACAGTAGTTATAAACCCATTCACAATAAGTTAGATTTCGGGGGGGGGGGGATAAATTCCAACTATCCCCCCCTCCCCTGGAGACGTGCCTGACCTAGAGGTATATTCGACCTCTACATAGTAAAGTGCAGCGATCCTTCTTCCTTTCGTATGATTCGTGAATTGTCTGACGCACTTATCAGAGCCGAAAGAAGCGAAGAGCCGAAACAATCGAATTTTAGAATGATTTGTATGAAGTCCTATAAAACCTCGTACGCTTATCCGCGTCGAATCGGACGAATTATAGATAACGTTATACGGATGAGAATATTCTTTCGGCGCGGTCGGTTCTTTCGCCGCGGATAATTGTGCGTTCAGTCTTACCGTACTCACTTTTAGTCTTGCCTTACTAAGATTTTTGCAAGAAATATCGGTCTACCCAGTCTTCTCCTTTCTTTTTCGTGTGGTTAGTGTCTGACCTTTTTTTTTGGGATGGGAAATCATCAAATGACTTCTCCCACGCTGGGCGGAGCGGGAGGGAGTGTCAGACTCTTACTGACTAAAACCCATCCATGTTCCTTCCTCACCCTTTATGTTCCGAGGCCGCAATATATCTTTCGAACAGGCCCGCAACCCCGGGAGGCCCGCAACCCCGGGAGGTCCGCAACCCCGGTTAGTGTCTAACCTGGTGTCAGATTTTAATGCCGCTTATGGGCTTCTGATTTGGCATAATACCGTCAAGAAATATCTCTCAGGCATGCTGGTTTGGTTTCGTCACGATGTTTTTCTTCATCTAAGTAAGTGATAATTAATTTAACAATACGCACTTGAATCTGAAAAAATCAGAGGCTAAATAAAAAATACGTAGTTAAATGCTAAAATCGTTAATTTCATGACAAAAGAATTTCGAACAAATTCCTACTTCATTTGGGAAAGTCCTTGGCCTTATGTTGACGTGACTCAAGCATTGTGAGTCACTATTTTATGTATGATTAATTATTTCGTTAGTTAACACAATTTATTCTTTTTGGTAGTCCATTAGGTATCAGTAAACTTATTAGTAGTGTTGGTATGTCTTTAATTTGAATGTGAAAAGGTAGAAAAATTGTGCCATTGGCCAGCTCCACCTCCACTATCGTACAATATTCACGTACAATATTCAAACCAAATAATCTGCTAAAAACAGGAGTTTCATTCATTTTAACCGTTCTTAACTCCACACAATATACATATTATTTTTACTTGTAACACTACATTTCATTACCATTGCTCTCAAAAAAGGTGAAGAAACATCGTGAGGAAACCGTCATGTTCTACAACCAGAAATTTGAAGACTCACACTCGCCCGTTTGCTTAGTGTGGCACTAGATGGCGCTGTGTGTAAAATGTCCAGCTATATATATTTTTTAAGACATGTGACATTTTACCAACTCGAACTGGGCCCAGTGTAATGAATTATAAACCGTTCCCTCTCATAGAGGAGGCCTAGTGTCCCAGCTGTGGGAGCATTATGGGTTTATTATGTTATCTTCTTTATCGAGTGTTTAGTGCCTCACTTGATGTCAGAGTTTTTATGCCGTCCGTGGGCCTCTGACTTGGCTTTACATCCCGTCGAGAGCTCTCTCAGGCAAGCTGGTTTCCTCGCGATGTTTTCCTTCACCGAAGCAAATACAAATTTCTAAAGCAAGGAGGTTTTACTTCACCAGGTAAACCAGTGCTGATACTCGCAAACAAACAGGACAAGCATGGAGCCCTGGATGACATCGATGTGGTTGATAAGCTAAACGTAGAGCCCCTGGTCAATAAGTACGTATACTAAGGTCCATATTCAACAAAAAGATGACGGTCTGATTAGCTAAAAACATAGCTGTTTAAAACATATTTTTGTTTGGGAACATGTCACAGTGACAGCTGATTTTAGATAATCAGACCGTTATCTTTTCGGTGAATATGGACCTAAAACATAACTTCTTTCTTGTAACATACGCCCGTAACGATTAGGGAGAAGTGTAATCTATTGTATACTTTCATTTCGCCATTAAAAGTCTCATATCGCCGTTTATCTCTCATATAGTTCCTATGTTAAGAGCACTTTTGGAAATCTGATGAACGCCACGGCTGCTGCTGTTGTGGTGGCTGTGTACGTACAACTGATTTAGAAATACCATCGACGCAAAAATCTTGATAAATCACCATCAGCATCTCGTAGATAAATACTCTACCTATTCTCATTTTACAGGTACCGCTGCCCAACTCTAGTCGAATCCTACAGCGCGAACGGCGACCACCCAAATTCTAAAAAGCCGAAACTCGACCCCGGCCTTCGTAAAGGCTACCAATGGCTCCTAAACTACATCTTTCGACGCTACGGGGACATCAACTTACGCGTTCAGACAGACATACACGCAGACTTAGAAAGACGTAAGCGAATGCTGAACAAAGCATCGAATACAAACTCTCAGATCTTCACAACAGTGAGCGACGACATAGCCACGCAAACAGGCTTCGAGAACCCGAATTACGATCTAGAAAAATCGTCTAAACTCGACGATGATAAGGGACTGATCATCGTCAAACCGATTAAGCATAATCCGAACAGTATCGATTCGACTATAACTATCGAGAGTGTTGACGAATCGGATGTCACTAGTGGCGCAATAAAGCCAAAACTGTCCCCTTACTTTGGTAGGGCAAGTCAATCGACGGTAGAGACAGTTAGGATAGAGTTGGAACCGAGGAGCGAATTTAGGAAATTGTCGCCGATTATCAGGAATAAGAGTGACAAGAATCAGCATATTGATTTTATGAATAGACCCCAGTCCAGTCCTACGGTGAAGAGGAAGATTAAGGTAAGGACTTTAGGAGTCGAGCAGACATGTATTGCGTCAACGCGGCCTATAAACATCTGTAATATCGTAAGAATCATAACTATGTTGTCACCCTAGAAATAAACTGTAATTTCTCATGTGCCGGTAACATTTACAGAATTACAACGGCACATGAGAAACATTGTCCAAGTAATTTTAAAATCGAAACACAGTCAAGAAAGTCAGTCAAGTTATAGATTTGGTGGTAGTACATCCTCAGACGAAATCCCCACGAAAGCCGAAACGCCATATGAATTTGCAATAAGCATATCTAATCCAGCAGACAACGACGACGGGAGTCCAGATTCGACAAGTCGTATATATCTGTCTTTTTTTGGCATTCCGAAAGCGAGCGAGATAGACATACGACTTTTCGAATCGAGCGTTCGTGAATGTGAATAACTATAATGGACGATGTTCGACGCGTTTGCACGAAGCGCTTTGCTACATATTTTATTATACGCACAGCCAGGGAGTGCAATTCCCTGCCTCCAATGTTGTTCATTTGACCCCAATCTTTTGAAGTGGCAAGTTAGTAGGCTTCTTTTGGGTTAACTCGTTCCACCATCGACCTCATCTCCTCAGGGCAAGATTGAGGTCAAGAGTAGCCCCATTTAATATGCAAAAAAAATCGGAACAGCGTTCAAGAGATTATGACAGCTCTTGAACGTAGTTTAGATGTGCTTTAAGTACAGTGATTCACGTGCTTAAGTATTTATCTCGCACTCCCAGGTGGAACCTCTAAGTAAGAACACATCATTCCAAGATGATGATCTGAAACCCGACGGAGACATGACAGTCACCATCGAAGGACGCAATCGCTCCTGGGACCGGTTGGAGAAGAAACATAAGATCCAAGACATTGATGCTGAGCTGTCACAGGTGCATCGCGACATGGTGCTCACTGAGAGAGGTGGGTTTAACATTATTCCATTTAGACTTTCTTGTATCTGAGCGAATGACTCAATAAACGGGTCAATTGTTACTCGGATCTTTGCGCTCACGCTGATCCTCTTCGCCATTGACTGACTTGCAGCCATTGGCAAATTTAAAATGAAGTCGTCCGTAAGTTTTAAATGTTTTTTCTCGACATAGAACAGCCGTTGCAGTGTTGTCTGTAAAACTCAGCTGATGATGACAGCTATTCAAATATATAAATTAGCTGTTATATTGAGTTAGGAAACTTGCTGACACAACCCAAAATTGGAATATCTCCTCGACTAAAGTCTTCTTTTGCATTGCCTTTTCTGTCAAGCACACTCCCAAGTTAGTAAGGGTCCCGTGCGACTAGCATTCGCTGGATGCGCCGTTGCTCATCGGTCAATTTGGCGACACGTCCCGCAGTGAACGTTATGATGACTCCCAAGTTATCGTGCCGTCATTTCCTTTTTATATTCCCTCGCCCTTCCTGGCTCCCGGCTTTTAACCAAGAATTTCTTCCGCAGACTACACAAGCAAGACTGCATATTCAGAGGTAACCCTGCAGCCAGCCACTCTGCCTGCGCTTGGTCCTAGACCGGCATCCGCCTCGCAGTTGGTGCGGAGGCAGCTGGAGCTGTCCGGACAACACAAGCGACGCCTTAGTTTGAGATGTAAGTTTCCCACCAGGTTACAGCAGTGTCCTGCAGCTACTATACGCATCCAATCTCTCTGAACAACGTAACCAATTAGGTCAGTATATGTCTTTCTATATGGTATCCTTAGCCTTTACCTCCTTCTGCGAAGCAGTCATGCTGCCATGCTAGCAAAAGAGGTGGCGGAATGTGAGGGAGCGAATCTCACGCACCAGCCGCCGCGGGAGACACCCCGGCACAGATTACCAGATACTACGCTCCATGTACTTACACGCGCTAATCACCTACCGAGCGCCGGGCAACCGGTAACCCATAGCGCAGTGGGTTGCCAACAGCCGCGCGGCGCGTACGTACCTACGCATATTGCCCAAAGATAACTTATTAAAACTATTTGAACGATTTCGAATATTCTCTACGTTAACAATCGGGAATTTAAAAAGGAAAGAAATATTAATCATTACATCAAAATAAAACACCTCTACGCATTTTTTTTAACAATTCTTTTTATATATTTCTTTATTATACTTATTTTTAAAACGACATGATACATTATACATTATAATATTCTGATACATTATAAAACATGTTTTATTTTATAACGTACCTATACTAAAAGTCCCTACTAACATCTTCGTCGACAGAGGCAGCCCTAGCAATCCGCAATATCCACGCGGCTGCTCGATCTACAAAGCAATACCCACTTTACGTTTGTAAGGTGAGGTACATTTTCGTTCGCAGCGTCTATTGTCTTGAAAGTGTAGGCTATTATAGCGGTAGGTATTGAACATTTTGTATGGAGTGAGTTATCTGGTAATCTGTGCCCCGAGTGCGGCCATCGTAGGCGCGGGCCTGTAGACGGTGAGCTATGGGCTAGGTCGCCGTCCGTCCGTCTCATGGTGACAGGCCGTGTCGACGGCGCGTTCGTTTTCCATCTCAAAGAGATGTCAGCAATAAGAAAGGAGCTGTTACCAGCCACTCTGCTAAGATCCTCGCTCCGGCTTGCTTAATGGGTCACCCACATTAATACATGATTGCTTTAGGATTCTCCTGCAGTCATACTAAAACGGTGTTTTCTTCCAGACATGCAACGTAACAAGACCAGTCCGGAGCGCATGTCCATGCTGATCTATGAACCATCGAAGGCGCTCCAACGACATCTCGACAAGGGGGACTTTGAGCATTCAGCCACTATCAACTGAGCGCGGTAAATAATTATGCTAAATTTTTTGACCGTTTAGCAAAAACGGAAACCCTTGCCATTCATTGTGATTAACTGGTGTCACTGTTAGTCTGCATCATGCTACTGCTCGGCAAAGGCTGGAAGACATGGGGAGTGTCTTCCAGTTTTTTCGATCCAGTGCTAACGATAAAACTGGTTATTGGTTTTGTCGAGCTCGTCTCGCCATCTTCAACGGGCTCCACTAAGTGGGCTATTCTGACCCACAGCTCGTTACAGTCCGGTTCAACTTCAGCTTAGCGGCTTTATGAGCGACGTCAGTTTGTGTTTGTGATTGACTAATTGAGAAAAATAAATATGGCGAGGCTGCCTATATGGTTAGCTATTTTGTCGTTATCTCTTTCGAGACTGCTGGCCCTGGCCATGAGATCTCGATGTCGTTGCCATTTGAAGATCAAATGGTCCTATACCTAGACTTATCATTTCAGAATTTTTATTGTAGACTATTTTTTTCAACCGTACCGAATTTACCATGACTTTATTTCTTTGTTACAGGTATACAAAATGTGAAATTGATACAGTCACAGTACAATATATTTAGACTTATATGTAGTAGTTTTATAGTAAGCAAATAATATATTAACACAGGGTATAGATAATATAGCAAGGTGCTCCGGTTTTAATACTTTACTGAGCGATACACCCCATTAGAATAATAATATAAATTATACACTCTTTAAATGTCCACATCATTTTAGAACTTTGAATTGAAGGAAGATTTAAATTATTAGATCACCGCGCCAAAAATTTGGTGGAATTATTTCTTCGCTCACGCGAATTAGAAGAATAGACCTTCAGTATTGAGGGGAATATAAACAATTTCAATTTTGCTCTTTGGATCATCTGTCTAGCCTTTTCCCAAGAATGTTGGGGTCGGCTTCCAGTCTAACCGGTTGCATCTGAATACCAGTATTTTACATGAAGACAACCAGTACTGGGTAATAAGGGTTCCAACCAGTCTTTCCAAGGGGTATTGGTAATAGGTACCATATCCCTTGGTAAGACTGTTGTCAGACTTTCGGACCACTGACTACCTGTGACGACTGTCAAAGTTTTGTAAATGACAGCCGGGACGAACAGCTCCACGTGCGGAAGAAACTCGGTTTGTAATGGGTGGTCACCCATCCACGGTTAATCCCTGAGCGGCTGTTATTATTTTGCCACGAGCTCCTCCGCTAGCTGTGTATAGTACTTTGAGAGTATAGTACTGAGAGTATAGTACTTTGAGAGTATAGTACTGAGAGTATAGTACTGAGAGTATAGTACTTTGAGAGTATAGTACTTCGAGAGTATAGTACTTTGAGAGTATAGTACTTTGAGAGTATAGTACTCGGAGAGTATAGTACTCCGAGAGTATAATACTCAGAGAGTACAGTACTCGGTGAGTATAGTACTTGGAGAGTAGAGTACTCGGAGAGTATAGTACTCGGAGAGTATAGTACTCGGAGAGTATAATACTAGTGTGGGAATGGACGCGCAATTGTTTCTTAAAACTAAAAGGCCTTTAAGTTTTCAGCTTAGATAATCATGTACTGAGAACATGATAATAGGTTGCACGCCCATAATTATTATTGTGATTATTCGTTTTGACATATTATTTAATGTGTGTCAAGAAAAAAATTAAATGGGACGCGGACATTTGAAGAGTGCGGTTACTTTATACAAAATGTATTGTATAAATGAGCCTAATAGAATATAGAGTATAGTAATAAAATATATTTAGACATACCTATATAAAAGCAAGAATATATCGAAATAGATTAATTTAGTTTTGTATTTTGTGTACTGCAAGATAATATTGATAATAAAAGTTATGTTATGTATTTTGGGGTTTTATTTATTCATATTTACTTGCTTCATTTTTTTATCTCGTTTGGAGATGATAAGGTGTAAGAAGAAAAATACATGAAAAGTGTACAATTGTTTATTTCCATAATAATGTTTATAATCATTATTTTGAATAAATATTTAGATGTTTATGGCAGTGTGTTGTGGTAACATTTTTAGTTCTTATTTATTAAACTTACAATACTCGCTAGAACCCGCGACTTCGCTTGTGTTTCTAAACATTGCACAACAAGGAAGACGAATTTATATAAAATGAGATTAATAAATTTAAGTAGTGTACTTAATATCTTTCAATTTACAATATAAAAAAAAATGTTAATATACCAAAATTTACACACACTGATTTTTATATACATTTTTATTTCTAGAAATAAATTGATAATGTTACCAACTTATTTAAATATCAATTATTTCCTACCTTTTTACGCTACATCAATAAGTATAAAAAATAACTAAATAGCGACACTGATTCTTGATTACAACACAAAATAATTATAAAACTATATAATTGCCTAAGGAAAATTAAAATAGGTCCTTTTACTTACAAAATTTACGTTTTACTAAAGTTTTGAAAATCCAGTGATACCCTTATTTGCCTTAGTAAAGTTCTGACCACACTAGGGCGAATCCCGAGACAAGTGAGCGCTTTTTTTGTGAATGGCATCTCGTAGGTCAACCTAGGAGCGCTTTTTTTGTGAATGGCATCTCGTAGGTCAACCTAGGAGGTTGTCTTCTAATCGGATTATCCTGTGACTCCCTTGAGTGCCGTATCTTGCATTAAACCTTAGATCTAAGCAACTAAACCCTAAGGGCACCTCCTGTGGGGTACGAGCCTCGGCATCGCGAGCTGGCTAAAGCAAGGGTCGGGGCAAATTGAGAGCGTCTATTGTTTTGACTAGGCATTCATAAGATTTCACGCCATTTTGAACCTTTAATGGAGATTAAAGGTTAGTTGACACAATCAGCGCGAGCGTTATCGTCCCGAATCACGTGCGGGATTCGCCTTTACTTGATCAGAGCTTTATATAGCTTTAAAACGCAGCTTTTGGAATTTTTCTTAGGAAAATGTTTAGTATCACTGTATTTAATTAATTAAATGCTTTTATGATGATAGACTAGATTAATAAACACATCTTGAACGTGTTGCACTGTGCGTGTATACATATAAAAATAAAATTGTCTAAACACAGAACTATTCATTGAAATTGTACTTAACTGATATAGAATATTGCCGTTTTATACTACCACTAATTAAATAAAAGCGTTTTTGTGGATTATCAACTCTGTTCTACTGAGCATAGCGTTGGTAATCCCTGAAAATGCTTTTATTCCATCTGGTTGAGATGACAATAGCGGTCATTGACCCGCCTACATTTATTAAAGTTCTTGACTTTGAAAATCAAAAAAAATCCTGCGGGTCTAAAATGACCGCTTTAGCAGAACATAATATGAATCACGTAGTCATAGTCATTACCATAAAATCTATTTCAAGAATTTTAAATTTTTAACGTGATTCTTACTATGTTCTGCTATAGCGGCCTAAAATGGCCGCTTTAGCAGAACATAATATGAATCCCCGTGTTCAAGTCTTGAATCGTCATTTATCTTGATATCGTGATCTTCAACATTTTTCTAATGAAAAACGAAACGTGGTTCATTTGTTTTGGTTCGTACGAAGATATATTAGGGAAAGGGTAATGACCGTTATTGTCACCTTAAGTGGACCAATTATAAATAATAATATTTAGGTGTGGTAGTAAATATGGCCATAAATGACGTATCTTCTGGGACAATCAATGTCCTATAACTGCGTCAAGTTTAATTAAACTATATTTCGCGATTAACGGGCCTACTTTACATAGTACAATGATTCTATATTGAGATCACTAAAAAATCTATGTACTTATACTAATAAATGCTATTTATGTATTTACAGATTTACAAAAGAGAGCCTCATTTACGAGTTTATGGGCTTGCACTACAAATGACTAAATTCGTTTAGCAATAAAAAAAACTAAAATTTTATACTTTTTTCTGGCCCGTTTACTTTAGCTTTAAGCCCAGTATTAGTTTTTCACACTTATTGGAATGCAAATAAAGATAATATTTACTCTATTCTAAACAGCAGTTTGTTTGAACGCTTTAATCTCAGGAACTAGCAGATTTGAAAAAAAAAAGGTTTTTCATTTGATAGCCCGATTCTTCAGATAAGTTAAGGCCATACATAAATAAATATGACTGGACATTACACCAACATCTAGTGCCACACTAAGTAACGAGGCTTGTGTCGTGGACTCCAGATAGTTGATATACTCCAAAGATACTGTCTTTGTTTGTAAATCCATACTCATTATGCAAAAAAAAAACCATAAACCGCTTAGGAGCTGGCAAAAAACTAAACCTCGGAGCACAGCTAGCTTCCAGTATTATTTCGTCAGTTTTTTGTTTCAACCGCTAGACACAAATATAACAATGTTTTAAACTTAGGCCCATGTTCACCGAAAAGATAACCGTCTGATTATCTAAAAACAGCTGTCACTGTGACATGTTCCCATACAAAAACGCGTTTTAAACAGCTGTTTTAGATAATCAGTCTGTCATCTTCTTGGTGAACATGGAACTTAGTAATTTGTGGTGCAAGCTGACATTAGAATAAAATATTAATAAATAGATTTGAAAATATGCTATAATGAGCATTAAGTGAGAAAAAGACTCAAAAAACCATCTAAATAACATACTATAAGTCAGACTCAATTGAGCAAGACGATTCGATTTGTAATAAATAAACAATTTTACAAAACAGTCTTTACTTTTGACACAAGTTAAAATACCCACATAATGTAAAAAAAAAACTTAGATTTTCTTTCGTTATTTTTATACATAGTGTGCTTACATTTAGTCATATTATTTAGTAAAGGTTTAGTCAAAACAGTACGGATACTTTTGGGACTTACTGCAGACATCGGTCACAAATTACTTTAGTATGGCGAATTAAAATTTGCGTTTTTTAGGTCGTATACGCTAGGCGTGCTTTTTTCCTTACGCGCATCTGAGGCCCTACTCTCTAACGCTTCGTCTGTATTCGGATCTATCCGTCTCTCTCAGTGCGAGTGAGAGAAACCGATAGACCAGAATTCAGAATTTACCGACAAAAATCAAAATCAAAATCAAAGCATTTATTTCAAGTTGGCCAGTTACAGGCACTTTTGAATTGTCGAAACAAAAATGAACATTTAAAGTAGCTACAGTCCCAGTCACAAGACATAAAAACTGTGAAAGTAAAGCCGTTAGGGAGTAGGGCCTCAGTTATGACCGATGACGCGCGAACTAAGCCGGAATAATAGCCGGAATAAGCGCGTATACGCGCGTTCGATATTTCGAAGTGCAAAACGTGGCGGAGCTTATACGCGCAGAAAAATACGCTCGTTTAAAACCGCTCTTAATATTTCAATGAAGGTGTCCCTGTCCGTAACTGCGTCCGCATTTGTCCATACAGGTTTGACTGAACTTTAAAAAGATGAAATATACATAATCATAAAATTTTCGTATTAAATACTAAATAATTTCGTTCGTTTATAATTTTGTGACAATTTTGAATTTGACTATTTTTATCTTACATCGAGACAAGAAAATTAGGAAGACAAATAAACAGTCAGTTTTTCTTAAAAAATAATCTTTCTTGATCGATTGGTATTTGGAAGAAGAACGACAATAATAAAGAAATGGAGCAACTCTTGCGATATTTAACTACCCTCACATAAGCCCAGTACACGACCTCGGGCGATAAGACTTGAGTCAAGCGACAAGCTTGTAATACCTCGTTCACTGACGTTCGAATACTTCAAAATTTTAAATCCCCTGGCATGCCGTCCCAGTCTGCGTAGGTCTTAATTCTAACCGATCGGACAGAAGCGAGTAACGACATCCGTGTCGCACATGGTTGCACTTTGTTTTTGGATGGTATTTAAAAGTACTTCAATTTATTCCCATTTCATTTACCTAATTTTGCCTGTGTTCCACCAAATATACTGAATGTGCACCAAAATTTTTTTTTTTATGTTCATTAAAATATGTCATAACGAGCATCTATTTAACAACTGTTGCAAATTTCTAAAAATAGTAATACACCTAATTTTAAAAACAAGCATTAATTTTTTTAGTTTTACTTCAGATAATGCACTGCAAAATGTATTTAATCAAAGTGTCAAACAGCCTTGCCCAGTGGCACAACTCTCATGAAAAGATAATGCACCATTCCTGGGAAATACCGATTAATATAACATAACCTTAAAACACTTTATATTCCCCCTAAAAAGCGTACTCGACGGAGCCCCGCTTCGCGGGGCCCCTATTTCCGAGTGCAGGGTTTAAAGGAACCTAACTAACCTAACGGGGGGGTGCCCCAAGTTCTGATTATGGGGGCAGAGATACTTCCGTATGTTCAGTTGACAATACTTCGAGACATTACAATATCGCGAGAAAAAACACGTTATATTGTAATATAACCTGTTTGACAATTTTACGGTGGCATGCGCGTCGCAAGCGCGCCAAAACCATTTTTAGTAAAATAAATATAAGTCTTAGAAGTAATGTTTTACGAAATGCATTAGGTATTTGTTCTTCAATTATAATTATTTCAGTAACATCAAAGTTGTACAAAACCGTTTTAAATAGGTATACGGTACTAGGATGCATACTAAATATTTTGTGTAACATCAGGAATATTTGGTGCACGATCAGTATTTTAGAAATGCATACATAGATGTACCTTCAGATTTTTGGTGAACACAAAAATATTATCCTTTGTTTTTTGCTTCCTCATGGCTAGGCGGTGAATGTTCTCAATCTAAACCTTTCCATGTTCCATTTCACAAAGTTTCGATTAGTTTTGTCAGTCTCAACTCTGGCACTCTAAGGTCCATGTTCACCGAAAAGATAACAGTCTGTTTATCTAAAAACAGCTGTCACTGTGCCATTTTCCCATACAAAAATGTTTTTCAATCAGCTGTTTTTAGATAATCAGAGCGTCGTTTTTTTGGTGAACATGGACCTAAAAGATTGTTAGTAAGAAGTTTAAGGAATGTAGTTGTGAAAATGCAAAGAAAACCGACATTAAATACTTTACTTATTCATATTTTTTTACAGGATAGGAAGAATATTGTACCTTTTAAGTTATGGCACAATATAATGGCGAATGTTTCATGTTATGTACTTTTGTATAAGTTTTAGTAAAGATTTGTTAGGGAGCGTCCATTAATTACGTGAGATGTTTAGGGGGAGAGGGTGTCGAGTTGAATCTCACGAGGGAGAGGGGGGTCTCGAGAAATATCACGTATTTTTTTTCCCGCAAGAAACAGTGAAAACCAGGTTACTAAATAAGTAAACATTTTCTCCAACAAAATGGAATGGACTTTGGAAATTATTTGAGCTTTATACTTTAGTTCTAAAGAAAATCTCACAGAAATGCTAAGATACTTTACATTACTTTATATGTTCATTTTCAGTAATACTAAGCGATAACTATATTACTGCCTAAATAGTACTGTATCATTGGGATTTCAACTTTCGGTACTTAACTGAAAATGCTATGTGCGTTATTTAGGCTTTAATTTAAGTACTGTCGAATGTTAGTGAAAATGGACATACATTATCTCAGGGAAACATTAAGATACTATACATTACTTTATAGTCACTTATAAAATTATTAGCTAATTAACTTTTTTACGTTTTGTTCATACTATAGTTCAATTATCGACTCACTTTTTATTTCTTATTCTGATACAACATTTTAAAATATTAAAGGATAAGCTTTTTTTAATAATAATACTGATATACGAGTACAGGAGAGCAGCGGTGGCCCAGTGGTGGTGGCTCCGACTTACGAACAGTAAGTCGTGGGTTCGAACCCAGACAGGGGCATTACTTTGTGTAATGTATTTCATCACCGCTGCTCTCAAAACGGTGAAGGAAAACATTGTGAGGAAACCGGCATGTCCTAGAACCAAAAATTCGAAGACATGTGACATCTACCAATCCGCACTGGGCCCGCGTGGTAGATTATAGCCCATTCCCTCTCATTCAGAGGAGGCCGTATCCCAGCAGTGGGAACATTATAGGCTGTTGATGATGATGATGATGATACGAGTACAGGTAATCGGGCGAATAAACATTTAATAAGCTTGTTAACTGAAAAAATCGAATTAGTCCGTCACTTAGATTATCAAAACAGAAACTATAATTTCCTTGTTGAAAAAGTCTCTTATTGATTTTAGTTTCTATACAAAAATGAGTCTCAAACGTGTTAAGACAGGTAAGGAAATTAAGCCTCGTGCACCGACCGGCGTCATAAATGTACAATATCCACAAGCGTGGTATGACGAACACAAAGATCTTAAACCGTCTTTGTCCCTCCAACTTATGACAAATGATCTAGACACGGCCAGGAAAGCTGTAGCTTACGGTTTAAAAAATAACGACATTAAACTCAATGCAGCTGTAACATTCTTATATTTGTTTGCCGATAAAGTAGAAGACAAATTAGAGTCAGATTGGATCTCCTATAGCATCACCATAGGTAACAAGGATGAAAAGATAAAACCCCTAAAAATAGTTAACATTTAAAAAAATTAGTAGTTTTCCAAATTAGTATCGGAAGAGAGTACAGGAGCGGAAGCATCAGAAAAGGACGACGCATACAGAATGCTTCGTGCGCCCGTGCAGGAATACAGATCCGCCATCACCAAAGCCGTAAACCCGAAAGCATTAGATATGACAAATGCTGTAGATTTGTACAGAAGTTGGGAGAACAACAAACCTTACAATTTTCTTGTTGCAACATATGACATGTTCTTCCACAAATTTCCATTGAATGATCTTGCGTGCTTTCGCATTGCAACAACAAATTCCAGGAATAAAGATTGTGCTGCGCTAATGTCCTATGGATATATCATGCAGGTATTAGGATTTAGCAAGATAACAGACGTCATGGATTGGGTTTTTGTGGACCAGATAGGCGATGATATAGACAGACTAATGGACAATGTAGAAGAGTTGAATGAAGACCATTCATATTTCCCCTACCAGGTTGACCTATGTTTAGTCACCAAATCTGCATTTTCTGCCTCCGCCAACCCACATTTCTTCGAATGGATACATTTAATTGGGTCTTTGTTACGTCAGCAGAGGTCAATGAACGCTCGCCATATCTATGACCACCAATCAATGAATATATTGTTAAATGCAGGATGTGTAGCATATGCCCACGCTCACACCTTTGAGCTGAACAAAGTGTATACATCCGATGGGAATGCAACAGTTCACCAGAAAACAACTTCTTGTCCAGTCGAGAGCCAGTTGAATGGTTAATTAGCTTACAGTCTTCCAAATATCAAATGCCTCCCAAAGTCAGAGACTACATCAAGAAAATTGGACGAAGCATCAAAGATGCCAGAGATGGGTCAATTGATGCTTACTTAGCATCAGTAGTTAATGCCCTTAATTAATGTATAAGGTTTAAAAAATATTTTACATACACCAAAATTGACGAAGATACGACGCTTTTAAAATTCCCAATACTTCACTGTTTGGTATCATTCTTAGTGAGTTCTGACGTCACGAGCCCCCACTCCCAAGTTTTGATGCGTTTTATCTTTGTCAATATTTATTTTGTTGATTTACAAAAACAAAATATTTTCCAATACTCTAACTGACGGACTAAATAGATTTGCAGCTTATTGATGGTGGAAACTAGCCTATTGTGACTATTGGATACTACTCCCACTAGGTGGACCGATGATCTGGTGAAGGTTGCGGGAATCCCTTGGATGCGAGTTGCATGGAACCGGTAAATGTGGCGATATTTGGGGGAGGTCTATGTCCAGCAGTGGATGTTTTTCGGCTGTAATGATGATGTTGAATGGGATAATTTTATACTAAACCGAGCGGTGTTAAATTGTATTGATCCACGTTCTTGTGCCAGCCTTCATCCAGGACTGGCATCGGCACGGTTAACTAAATTGTCATCATCATCTGCCGAGCTTTTTCCCAACTATGTTGGGGTCGGCTTCCAGTCTATCCGGATGCAGCTGAATACCAGTATTTTACATGGAGCGACTGCCTATCTGACCCCCACAACCCCGTTAATACTGGGGAATACGATACCACTTAGTAAAATTGGTTGTCAGAGTTTTTGGGCCACAGACTACCTGTAACGACTGTCAAAGAAGGACAAATGACAGCCGAGACCAACAGCTTAACGTGCTTTCCGAGGCACGGAGGAAACTCGGTATGTAAGGGTGGTCACCCATCCACATACCAACCTAGGCAAGCACGGCTTAATCTACCCGACCCGAGGGTCTGGTAACTAAATTGTATTTATAACAATAACGAGTGGCAATTGAACTAAAGTACGAACCCAAACATTTACAACTACAATACAATATTTTACCTAGAACTCTGTCTAATTGAATCATCATCTGCAAAGCTAGCTCGATTCCTCCTCTCACATCGTTTCTGATGCTGCCTTATGAACGCACTAAGCCTATTCAGAAGGAACTGCTTATCATGACCTTCAAGAACCAGCTGGTTCTTCAAAACCGTCACCATATGACGGTTGGCGGCAGCAACCGCCCAATAATAATACAAAAAGAACAGTAACACTGCAAAAGCTGGGACGGCGAATGTTGAAGTCCCCATTCTGAATATAAACTCCCTTATAAGGTAAGGGAATCGGTCAAAAGTTTCAATGACAAAGTCCCATACATTATTTTTGCCTCTGTATGGGCCACAATTGAAGGATGGGAAGATTTCGGCCACGGAATAAGCTACTGGAGCTATTGAAGCTATGAAACCTAAAAGCAACACTGACATGAATAGGGACTTTGATTTAGAAGCTTTATATACTACGGGTGACGGCGTGCAATTCGTCAAACATGTGAATTTTTTGACATAGAAAATTAAGAAGTAGAATATTGTTCCTATAATGGGGAGGAACGGACAAAAGAATGAGCCCATCCAAATAATAGTTTGCGTGTAAACTATATCCAAAACGTGTTTCGGTAAATAAAAGTCTTGTTCCCCGATAATTTTGAAACATCGCCCATTTGTATGCCTCGCTAAGAAAGCTCTAGGCAGATTTATGAAAAATGTAGTCACAAATTGTACTGCAAAATCAGTTAGGATTAACTTATATAGTTGTTGACCTACATAAGTCTCCCAGCAATCTAATTTTGATGACGTATCATCAGCTGCATTGTCTATTGAGCAAATAGATCCATTATCCCTCACATATGTATACATTTGACTTAACAAAACGGCTAAAGAGGACAATCTTAGCAACACAGTCCGTAGCAAACTGATTATTAAAACATGCGCAGGAGTATAACTCTCAAACGGTATTAAATAACTAAATATCTCTGGAACTATTACGTTTAAAACTACTATACATATGAAGGGAAGAAATTCTAGTAAAGTGTTCTCTAACTGTCCGAAGAACATTTCACCCTTATATAAACTTAGGGTGAGTTTTTCAGGTTGTGTTAGATTAATATTTGGATTTTCATAGTTATTGTTGTTTATATCATAATTCTCCTCAGGAATTGGAGGACTCAATTTATCTGTTGAATAGTTAAACGTGAAATATATGAGAACGCCAGAAGCTATAAGAATAATGAAAACTATAATATTTATTAATAATCTTTTGAAATAAATCATTATTTGAGACTCTCGTGTCCTTAGTTGTCGTTCTTCATTATATTTTTCTTCTTCCAAATATCCTTTTATTTCGTTATACAACGCCTTATGCTTAATTTTAGCTGATTTATCATTGTGGATACAGAAATCCCATCCTCCGAAGACTAAATTACAATATTTGTAAAACTGTCCTTCATTTTCGACTAGTCTTTCTTTAAAACCTTTGGCAGCAGTTTTCACTATCGCTATTAAAGACAGTAAAACCCAACAAATAGCCACAAGAATGTACGCCATAGGCATATTGTAATAAAGCTTACTTTGGAACAAATTTTTGACATAGTACTCGTAGACTTCATTTGAATACACTCCATAGAAGAGTATCGTTCGTTCCATCCAACCTGTACCTTGAATTACGTCTAAAAACACATTGGAATCCGACAAATTCTTAGTGAAATAGAAATTAGAGCAGCAATCTGATGTATTAGTATTCAAGTTAGTATCGTTACATTTAGATTCAGGTTTGTTTAGCAAAGTTGTTGGTAATATCATGAACAGTATAATCA
This sequence comes from Xestia c-nigrum, assembly GCA_916618015.1. Taxonomy (NCBI): domain Eukaryota; kingdom Metazoa; phylum Arthropoda; class Insecta; order Lepidoptera; family Noctuidae; genus Xestia; species Xestia c-nigrum. Next base: position 3,348,041 of record OU745269.1, on the reverse strand, counting down.
GCATTGATATGGCGATGTTTAAGAATAGTAGCCATCTTAAAAAGAGGAAGTATGAGACGACGCCGGTGCCGAACTTGCCTTCAATCTCTCTCATGGGGGACTGCCAGAGTTCTAGTTTGCCGACTATTTCGGAGAATCGTATTCGGAAGCGATGCCAGACTTTGCGTTGTCGCCATTGGAGCTGCTCGAAACCTTGGAGACGGAGTTTTGTGGCGTTCTGGGGAAGAAGTAATGGTTTTTGGGTTATTGTATTTTTTATATCTATATTAATATGGGTTTATTGTTACATGTATGAGGCATTGTCGAGCCAAGGACCTTGGATAAGCAATAAAGTTTTCTATAATTAAAATTAGACCCCAGTCTCCTAGTGTAAGTATTGCAAATTTTTCGTTATTTTGTATCGTTTAGACTTTTGACACTAGTTATCAGTATTGCCTGTAAGAATAAAATTTGATGTAGGCAAAGCGTCTCCTCAGACGCGATCGGAGAAGCTTGAGCGCCCAATTCGTACTCAAGAACAGTTTCATTGAAATGTTCGCGAAGATTTTTTCCACTTAAGGGGGACGCTCCAAGGTAGGTAGCCCGCGAAATTCAACATTTCTTACGTTTTTTTGCAATTCTAAGTTCGTAAAACTCGAAGAACGACTTTGACCGTGAAAAATTCGTTCATCGACTCTTATGAACTTGGAGGGTTGTATTGATGATTTTGTCTACACTAATATTATAAAGAGGAAAACTTTGTTTGTTTGTTTGTTTGGTTGTAATGAATAGGCTTAAAAACTACTGGACCGTTTTTAAAAACTCTTTCACCATTCGAAAGCTACATTATCCACGAGTAACATAGGATATATTTTATCCCCGTACTCCCACGGGAACGGGAATTACGCGGGTGAAACCGCGTGACGTCCGCTAGTTGATTATAATTCTGTAACTTAATACGTCTTACAGTCGCGACCGATATGTTTATCAACATAAAACTTAGCACTTCCCTGGAAATTACAAAAAACGTAAGAAAATATGATTTTCGCGGGTCACCCTGACGCTTTCATCTTAATGACTAAACCTTAGGGATTTTTTTCGTATATTCTAAGTTTACCTGTAATCTAGCCTTCAGTTCTCGTTTCTGGTTCATGGGCACCGGCATGGCCTTGATCTGCATGATCTCCTCCCATGTTCGCTCTTCATTTGATAAGTTCTCTGTAATTACACAAACAAGTTTAATGTTATAGCATTCTCTTCAACTGGCACAAATTAGAAATTAACACTGTTAATTTGTATTGGTATGTACAGGCTGGTGTCTGCAACTCCACGTCAAAGCGCGTATTTTGCGTATGGGCTATTATAATCCACCACGCGGGCCCGGTGCTGGTTGGTAGATGTTACATGTCTTCGAATGTTTGATTCTAGGACATGCCGGTTTCCTCACGATGTTTTCCTTCACCGTTTTTGAGAGCAGCGGTGATGAAATAAATTACACAAAGTAACAGTAACAAAGTACTGTTCGTAAGTCGGGGCCGCCAAAACTGGGCCACCGCTGCTCTCTGTTAATTTAAATTAAGTTTCACCATAGAACCAAACATTCGAAGACATGTGACATCTATCAATCTGCACTGGAGCCGCGTGATGGATTATAGCCCATTCTCTCTCGAACATACGGCTGATTGTGCTATGCTTATGTTAAGCATAACTCTACTTCAAGTTTTTGTGGAAAGAGAATGCCAAGATAAATAAATATGTTTTTCAAACAGTCAGCCAGTAAAGTATCTGACTGCACAGAGCGCGCCAGACGTAAAACAACTAAAAGTACTTAATAGGCTTGTTAACTGAAAAAATCGAATTATACATTTATATTTTTATTTACATTTATTTTTTTTTTTTTTTTTTTTTCATTTGTCACATAAACCAAAATTGACGAAGATACGACGCTTTTAAAATTCCCAATACGTCACTGTTTGGTATCATTATTAGTGAGTTATGTAGTCACGAGCCCCCACTCCCGAGTTTTGATGCGTTTTACCTTTGTCAATATTCGTTGATTTACAAAAACAAAAAATACGTGTCCATTATTTTCCAATACTCTAACTGACGGACTAAATAGATTTGCAATTTATTGATGGTGGAAACTAGCTTATTGCCTAGTAGGCGTCATAGATCTCTTCATCACCTGTGTAGGCTTTTGCCAACTATCTTGGGGTCGGCTTCCAGTTTAACCAGATGCAGATGAATACCAGTATTTTACATTGACCGACCAAAACACGACACAACACAGTTACTACTGGGTAATACGATACCCCTTTGGTAAGAGTAGTTGTCAAACTTTCGGGCCATTCGGTCCATTAACTACCTGTAACGACTATCAAAGATTTACAAATGACAGCCGGAACCTACAGCTTAACGTGCTTTCCGAGGCACGGAGGAAACTCGGTATGTAAGGGTGGTCACCCATCCACAGAAAAACAAGCGGACGTCATTAATTAGCCAAGCATCTATAACTCGAATATATAATTGAATTCCAAACAGGAGTAAATGGTTCAGAAATTCAGTAATTTATCCTCGCAAAACCACTCACCGTACTTTCTTTTTGCTGGGAAATGAACTTTCAAGTGCGTACTAGCGATACGAACAAATTTCCTGTGCCTTATATTTCTCGCCATTGGTCTCTTCTAAATCAGTTCGGTAGTTTAGTCACAAAGACTTGACAGACAAACTTAATGTCACTATCACAGTTTTAGTCATCATCTGCGTATCCTTATCTTTGAACACAGCAATTCAGTCTTAACGGATGCAGCTGAACACCAGTATTTTACATAGAGCGACTGCCTATCGGAACTCCACAACGAAGTAGCTGGCTCCTGGGTACTTAGAGATACTCCTTGGCAAGGTAAAAAACACCGTGAGGAAACCAGCATGCCTGAGAGATATTTCTCGACGGCATGTAATGTCAAGTCAGAGGCCCATGGGCGACATAGAAATCTAACACTAGGTTAGCCACTAACCACTCGATAGGGAAAGAAGTAAGACTATCCAACTATATATTGATATTTCAAGATCCAAGAGGCACAAACTTAGACACAGATGCCTAAACAGGGCGCACTTTTAATTTCAAAAGTACAACACTTAGACACGTTGTCAGGATAACAGTAAAAACTCAACTGAAAATGATAATAGAATGCAACCCTGACCTGTTATTCAAACGCGCTAATTGGGCAAGTTCATTCCCATGAGTTTCCGTAACTGTGCCGGTAATTGGGTATGCAGAATTGTGGTCTATTTGTGCGTCAGATGTTGTAGGTAAATCTAGTTGGTTGAAACTTGATACCGGCAAGATCTTTTTCATTTGATTTTGAACCTTCTTATTTCGTCGTGGCGACATAATATTACAAACAACTTGATGGTAGCAATATTTTTATTTGATTTTGAACCTTATTAGCTCCTCGTGGCTACATCATAACAGCCAGTCGATTAGTGACCTCTCATTATGTACCGAGTTACCTCCGTGCCTCGGAAAGCACGTTAAGCAGTTCGTCCCGGCTGTCATTTGTAGATATTTGACAGTCGTTGTTGGTTAGTGGCCCAAAACTCCGACCACCTGTCTCACAAAGGTGTGTCGCTTTACTGAGTACTAACCGGATTGTGGATGTCAGATAGGCAGTCGCTCAATGTACGAGTAAAACACTAGTATTCAGTTGCATCCGGCTCGATAGGAAGACGACTCAACATACTTAGTTGGTTGGGAATAAAGTATCCACCAGTGCAAGTACGTAGGTCTCACAATCAATATAGATGATGACATTATCGTTAACTTTCGATCGCTAAAATAACAATGGAATAACAATGCTTGCGGGAAACGCAAGTCTCTACATCCAAGAAGTGATTCTCGTAAGCATTGGCCCCATAGACATAATGAGACTGAGAACTGTTACTTTTCGAATTGTCTTTACAATAATGATACTATACGTATCCCGCAGCGTACGCGACGCAGTGGGAGGAGCTGCTGAACGAGCAGCTGGCAGTGTTGGTACAGTCCGGCGACCTGGTGGCGGAGTCCCGCTCCAAGATGCAGCAGGAGGAACACATATTGACCCAGATGAGTCGTTGAGAGCGTACAAAACGTAAGCACACGCGTCACAACGCATGCGTCTAAATACATGCCATAAGAATATGTTTGACGCAAGTAAAATCACGTGTAAATACATAGATAACAATTACGTTACTCGTATTATGTTTTTGTGTGCAATAATAGGTACAATTTAAAGGCAATTTTACCAACTCTATCCTCATATCTATAAATGGATTTTGGTATAGTATGGATATGAGATTGCTGGACTCTTTTTTACACTATAAAGTATGTATATGTGTAAATAAACCTTTAACGAAGTCGAAATGTACTTGTTCTTCCCGATAGCTTGCAATTTTAAATACACTAACAGTTGTGTTCATTTACAGATTTTTTAAAAGTATACATGAATTTTTGATCGGATCGGAAAATAGGCGAGTCCGTTGGGCCAACGGCTAAACCCGAATAACACAGTGGTAGTGTTCTTAGGGTCCCGGGTTCGAATCCCGGTAGGAGAAAATGTTTGTGTGAGCATGGACATTTGTTTCGGAGTTGTGGATGTTCATAATGTGTAAAAAAGGATGTATTTATAAACAAAAAGTATCTGTGTAGTATATCAAACTATCATCATTGTGTGGCATGAGATGGTGCTGTGTCTAATGTCCAGCGATATTTATTTATTTATGCCATGGCAAGCGCTGCTTTACCTTGAAGATCAAGTTGTGCGGCTCCTATTATTTAGCCAAAACAAATAGATAAAATAATAATATAACTGTAACTCTCCGACATGCACGTCTTAGAACCAAAAATTCGAAGAAATGTGACATCTACCAATCCGCACTGGGCCCGCGTGGTAAATTATGGCCCATTCCCTCTCATAAAGAGGAGGCCGTGTCCCAGCAGTGGGAACATTAATAGGCTGATGATGATGATGATGATGATAATGATGAACTTACCCGACAAATCCGGCAACATAGAGAGATGTATATCCCTGCTTTGCGTGGTCCGCGCGTACGTCGACTGTCGCCGTTCATTCTGCGAGCGTGCGCGCTTCACTGTCGTCGCTGGGGATGAATGGTTCATTGTTAGTCTATAGTTTATTTATATTAAATACATATAATGTGAAGAAGTAAAATTTGTTTGTAAGATTGTATGCCCCCTACATATACACTCGGTTCCAAAAATAACGGGTCAGTCACATAAACCCGAATATCTCCCGAACTACGTATGCCATCCTAATGAAACGAAGACTGTTCAATGAGAATGAGAAATACCTTCCCATTCCTCCACCAGTGCTTGTTTGAGCTCGGGAAGCGTGATTGGTGGGGGGGGGGGGGGGGTGGGCTTCGACCTTTCACGCATCTCTGAAGCTCGTCCCAGGCGTGCTCGATGGGGTTTAAGTCCGGGCTTCGCGCTGGCCACTGCATGAGTTCGATACCGACCTCTTCAAGGTAGTCATGTACAATTCTGGCGGTATGGGGACGCGCATTATCATGCATTAATATGCCATGCCGGTCCATCCTGGCCATGAAAGGACCTACATGTTCATTGAGGATCGGAACGGGTAAGATGGACGCTCAAATCGTTTACAGCCTATCTCGGAAAGCGGCCTATACTTATATCATTCACTAGCTGACCGACGCAACTTCGTCTGCGTCACTTAAAAGGGGAGAGCTCACAAAGGGAATAAAATTTCCCCCGTTTTTGCAACATTTTTTATTGCTACTCCGCTCCTGTTGGTCATAGCGCGATGTTATATAGCCTATAGCCTTCCTCGATAAATGGACTATCCAACGAAAATATATTTTTTTAATTTGAACCAGTATTTCCTGAGATTAGCGCGTTCAACCAAACAAACAAACTCTTCTGCTTTATAATATTAGTATAGATATAAATCAGCTGTTCCCTACATTTTGACGAGTTATGCGAACATAAATGTAGGGAACAGCTGTTTTTTTTTTCGCGATTTCAAGGTTCGTCCCATAGAAAAAGTTGTTCAAAATGATGAGTACAATGACCCCTTTTCGGGTTTAGTGTAAACAAAAAATAATGTTGTAGATATAAGCCGAGACATCCTAATTTAAGCGGACAAAGTCGCGAGCGCAGTGCTAGTAGTTTATAACATAACACCACGCTAATAATCCACGAAAGGTTAGGCAGAGGTGTACCTAATAGTACACCCACATTTCGCCAGTTATGTAAGCCATGTAATTGGGCCAACCCTATTACCATCAACCGGGTACTAATCCTGACTTCGTGGCGGCTACTGGAAAATAGTTATTTATCATTTATTTATTTATACTTAAACATAATTTTCATAGATAGTGCTGCCATCTGTGTGTTTAAGGACACCAACTTTTCAACTGTTTGACAGCTTTCAATTGTCATAACGAGAACAACTATCCGTGCATTCCGAGATACGATATAATCACTCACAGCGCTCACAGCAATATTTTGCGTTCCGTTTTAAATTTCAAACTCTTCTGCTTTATAATATTAGTATAGATTATCTATGAATCGAACCCAGGAACTCATGCTCAGCAGTCGCGCTTGCGACCACTAGAAAAAAAAAGGGGTAGAATTTGTCCCCTTATAAGAGTTTTAGGTCCTTGCTCACCAAAAAGATGACAGTCCAGTCTGATTACCTAAAACAGGTGTTTAAAACGCATTTTTGTATGGGGACATGTCACTGTGACAGCTGTTTTTAGATAATGAGACGGTTATCTTTTCAGTGAACATGGAACTTAGTATAGTTGCTACCAGAAGATCGCAATAGCAGTCATTGCCCTTTCCCTAATATCTCTTCGTACGAGTAAATGAACCAAGTACCGTTTTTCATTACTAGAAATATTGAAAATTACTATAGATGATGGCTGAAATGATAAATGATGAAGGGGGGGCAAAGACACCTATTGCACTTTTATCTGGTAGCAACTATAGTTTCATTATAAACCTGGATTTGTAAGTCGTTTCGTAGCAACAAGAGGAAACCGAGCTGTGGTTTTCCTAAAGTGTCGTTTTTAGAATACAATAGGGAATATGCAAGAAATACAAAACCCTTGCCTTGTATTGGCACTTAAAAACATTATGGTACACTTGTTTAAGTTTGTAAAGCATCACTTATTTTACAACTTATTCAAACTCAAATCATTTATTTCAATTAGACTTTTGAATGTGAAAAATACAAGGAAAAATCAAAGCAACAGTCACAGACACAAGGCATAATAACTTGAGAAAGTACTGTAGTTGTATTGTTTTATGTAGCATGTTTTTGGTGTCAACAAATAAACTTTTATTTGATCGCAATTTTTGCTTGAAAAGAGCACATTCAATTAGTACTTTATTAAGGCCAAAAAAATAGATGTAAACAAGGTAGATTGTGATAAATGATGTCATATTAAAGCCGCGACAATCACGGACGTTTGAGCTGTCATAGAAAATTACAGCAGTTAAATATTATTTTTAAGCGACAAGCAGTAGTTAAAATTAACTTTTAATAATTTTCTTTGGTTGATAATAGTGTATTTAAAAGATTTAAGCGAAGAAAAAAATACATGCATATTCCCTATTGAATGTCATTGTTTTCCGACACGTACGAAGGTCTTCAATATTGGAAATCGAGTTATGGAACTCAAATAGAGTTGGACAGGACACCTAGCAAGACGCGGTGATGGCAGGTGGAGTAGAGCTGGGACCGAGGGGCGCGGGCGTCCTAGGACTGGAAAGAGAAGTGTTGGTCGTCCAGCGGCGTGATGAGCAGACGATACTGTTGCTATTGCGGGAATATCCTGGATGAGGTTGGCACAAGAGCGTGGAGCTTGGCACATACAAAGACAGGCATATACCCAGCAGTGGGTGAAGTCCGGCTGTGGATGATTATGATGATACTAGCTGACCCACGCAACTTCGTCTGCGTCACATAAGAGAGAAATGCGAAAGGAAAAAAAAAACCCGTTTTTGCATCATTTTTCGTTCCTGCTCCGCTCCTAATGGTCGTAGCGTGATGTTATATAGCCTAAAGCCTTCCTCGATAAATGAACTATCCAACACAAAAATAATTTTTGAATTTGAAATAGCAGTTCCTGAGATTAGCGCGTTCAACCAAACAAACAAACACAAACTTCTGCTTTATAATATTATAAGTATACAACCTTATTTTTTGTTTATACTAAACCCGAAAAGGGGTCATTGTACTCATCATTTTGAACAACTTTTTACATTTATGTTCGCATAACTCGTCAAAATGTAGGGAACAGCTGATTTTTTTTTCGTGATTTCAAGGTTCATCCCATAGAAAAAGTTGTTCAAAATGATGAGTACAATGACCCCTTTTCGGGTTTAGTATAAACAAAAAATAAGGTTGTATAAGTATAGATTTTCCGACATTAACGCGAGTGACATCGCAGGCAGAACCAAGTTTAGTATTAATAAATTGTATCTGCAGGAAAACATTATGTATTAATTGTTGTACTTCTGTAACGGGAGTATGCCATTTAGTTTTCCCCAAAGAAGGGGTAAATGTTTATCAAAAGCTTATCAATTTCGTCAGGTACAACTATACACGGCATTTGTTTTAAATGCTCGTATCGATCACTGCAGTCATTTGTTTGTTGTTCCAAAATTTCGTTTTTTACCCGACTACTGCAAAGCCAAAAGGTATGGTAATAATTTTATCAGCCTATGTATGTATTAATGTGAAATGCGAAATGCGAAATGCGAAAGGAACAAAAATCCCCGTTTTTGCAACATTTTTCATTCCTGCTCCGCTCGTAGTAATCGTAGCGTGATGCTATATAGCCTAAAGCCTTCCTCGATAAATGGACTATCCAACACAAAAATAATTTTTCAATTTGAACCAGTAGTTCCTGAGATTAGCGCGTTCAACCAAACAAACTCTTCTGCTTTATAATATTAGTATAGATGTGTCAATCAACTCGTTGATGGCCTGGGTAATGGTAACATAGACTTCATTATAACCAGCTTCAACAATAGGAGAAGTCGATTTATATGATTTCTACATGGATACTACTGGAGAGAGAATTTTAATAGATGAAACCTCAGCACGCTCAACAGTGACCACGAGACCAACAGACCAGTCAATGATTCCCAAAGTGGTCCAGGTGGACCCCCAGGGGTTCACGGGACACTCGACGACGGCGATAGACCCCTGCTATGGTGGCGTGAAAAAAATTGGGGTTTCACAAGTTCGGGTCCATGATTTATCTGGTTTCGATAGTAGAAAACATGTTGGCTTGGCTTTACCTATCAATGAAGGGAGATATTAAAATACTAAAAGAAGTTAAAAAGCCAAACGTGAAAAATGCTCGTGTAGCTTCAAAATTCTTTTTAAAGTTGAACTTTAAGATTGTTTGGCAAAATTATTTTTAGGCCACAGGCTTGAAACAAATGCAGCAGCGGGTCAACAAAAAGTTTGGGAACCACTATGTACGAAAAGAAAAACTGAAATGTCACTCACGTTTGTTATCCATTTGGATTAGGGGAAGCGCAAAAGCCATCCGTTTCGGACCTATACCTGTATATGACTGAAGGCGGATTTACAACCGGAGTCCCCTATATTGAGGTTAGTAGACCAATCCTACTTTAATATCATAAATGTGAAAGTTTGTTTACATGGATGTATGTTTGTCACTGTTTCACGCAAAAAAGACTGAACGGATTTGGATGAAATTGCACACAGATAGTTTATAACCTGAATTAAAACATAGGATACTTTTTATCTCGGTAGGAAGATCCAATTGGACAATAGAATTTTTGTTGAAATTAGACGACACACCAACCAATAGACATACTTTTTAAGAGCTGTCAAAACGCGGTTCTCTCATAGCGTGACGTCACTGTTTAGTTAACTCAATGACTCTACTATTTATTGATTTCAGAACAACTAAAAATCTAATTTGTCAATTAATTGAAAATTAATTGGGTTTTGAGGCGCAAAATAAGGATTTTTTTAGAGGTATGGTGTCTTGGAATTATAATTTTAAATTTTATGTTTTTATCTTCTCTATTAAGTATATAAAACTCTATTATATCAGACCGGGCGAAGCCGCTGGCAGAAGCTGGTAACATAACATAACATGAAACGAGAAACAGAACAATTTAACAATAAAAAAAAAAAGTATTTATTAATTATTTTAAATTGTTTCTAATGGTTAGTTTACATCAAACTAAGTAACTTTACGCAAACATTATTGCTGGGAAACAACTTTTTTTTTTGAGGTTGAACTCAAAGTAACGCACTTAAAACATTGTGCTGATAGATCGATTAAATAGTACGGGGGTCGTGGAGGTGTCAAAAGTCAAAATCTTACAAAAAAATGGTATTTAAAAAAAAAACTAGTCAAAAAGTTGTAACTTTGACCCCCCATATCTCCGTAACTAGAAGGTTCCCAGGTATGGTGTAGAACAAAAAAGTGATCGCAATGATGGGGAGAACAAATGCCTTTCGGCTTCGTGAAGAGGTGTTTTACACCCTTTATACTATTATCTGTGGAGTGTGGACCACATTTCTTCATTGCGAAAATGTTGAGAGTTTTAGTGTCATGGTTTTTCCGCAAAGAAGGTGGTGCCATGTGTTTTAAATTGTTAATCTGTGACTGGTTTAGAAGAAAAAAATGACCGCGAGAATTTCAGAATTTTTGTCGAGTGTCGGTTTTAAATAGATTTATTAGGAATTTCCAGTGACAGTGAAGAGTTTGGCGTCGAGCAAAGAGTAAACGGCATAATAGATAATCTTTTGCCGACAAAATCAAGGAAGATTTAAGTACCTAAAAACTTGCCAAACTTTTATGGACTGGACGAATATGACACAAATGTTCAAACCACCTCTGCCATATTATGGCTTTGTTTAGTCCCTCGATATAAAATATACTTCGATTTTAATTTTGTTGAAACTCATTACATTAGACATTAGAGTAGGTACGTAATATGGAATGCTTTGATATCGGTTGTCATTTGTCTTGTCTCAAAATAATCTACACTAATATTATAAAGAGGAAAACTTTGTTTGTTTGTTTGTTTGGTTGTAATGAATAGGCTTAAAAACTACTGGACCGTTTTTAAAAATTCTTACACCATTCGAAAGCTACATTATCCACGAGTAACATAGGCTAAATTTTATCCCCATACTCCCACGGGAACAGGAACTATGCGGGTGAAACCGCGTGACATCAGCTAGTAAAAAATATAAAACCCTTATACGTTGTCGCTTTTCCTTTGTTTTCGGTCATAGTCTTCCTATCAATCAAAATAAAAACAAAATCGTATCAAACGGACTATCGGAATTATCAAGAAATCACTGGATTTTTAAATAATTTATCACGGATTAAATAGTCATAAAAGATGCAAACAGCCGATTAATTTCAAGCCAAAGACCCAATTCTGATTACAATGATAAGATAAATTATAATAATAAGACTACCGTAAAAATTACAGGAAACAAGGAAATGACGTCATTTGTTTGGCGGGGCCGCCAATCTGCTGGCTTCTGACTGTATAGATCCGGGATTATTCAACACAGACGAAAAACCAATTTTGATTTTGGTATTGAACTTTTAATTTGGATATGGCTGTATTTAAAATCACTAACAATAATGAATGTAGAACCGCAGGCTTCGGGCACATTCGGTCATAAAAAACCACTTTCGGCCAAACCTGACGAGGCGTCGGCCAAAATTCCGTAATAGGGTAGACGAAAAATAAAAACTCCGTCAGTTAGTATTGACTTATATTTTTTCTTTTGTTACATAAACCAAAATTTTCGAAGATACGACGCTTTTAAAATTCCCAATACGTCACTGTTTGGTATCATTCTTAGTGAGTTCTGACGTCACGAGCTCCCACTCCCGAGTTTTGATGTGTTTTATATTTGTCAATATACCTACATTGATTTACAAAAACCAAAAATACGTGTCCATTATTTTCCAAAACTTTAACTGACGGACTAAATGGATTTGCAATTTTTTGATATTGTCGTCATGGCTATGACTGCACTGCAACGAATTCGCGATGTAAAAGGTGATGCAAGATGCAATACAGGTAGCGGTTACACATTTCGAATTATTATTATTATTTTTGACAAGTAACAAGATAATTTTAATCATTTCATTAAGTTGTAAGCTTACATAAACTTTAAATTATAAGAATTAAGTAAATAAAAATTATACATAGAATCTCACACCGATGACTACATCATTCTACCACCTGTCAACGTGCAAGAGCCCGTATGGTAGATTGCAGCCCACTCCACGAGAGGAGGCCTATGAGGCTGGGTCCCACAGTTGGAAAATTATCATCATCTGCCTAGCCTTTTCCCAACATGTTGGGGTCGGCTTCCAGTTTAACTGGATGCAGCTGAATACCAGTATTTTACATGGAGCGACTGCCCATCTGACCTCCACAACCCAGTAAATACTGGGAAGTACGATGCCACTTGGTAAGACTGGTGTCCGACTTTCTGGGCCACTGACTAGCTGTAACGACTGTCAAAGATGGAGAAATGACAGCCGGGCCGGGACGTGCCTTTCGAGGCACGGAGGAAACTCGGTATGTAAGGGTGGTCACCTATCCACAGACCAACCTAGCCAAGCACGGCTTAACCTAAAGATCGACCCAAGTGGCTGATATTATTAAGCCACGAGCTCCTCCACAGTGGGAAAAGTATGGCATAGTTTAGTTGTATAACTTAAACATATGAACTTACTATTCCTCGCCTGCTTCGAAGGCAGCAACGTAGCCAGCTTAGCAGCATCAGCTCGCTGCAGGTTATCGAACAGCTCCTGCTCCCCTCCAGGGTACAACTCTTGATAGAACTCTCCCCCGGCTTCCTCCCATCCTTCCTGCTTCTTGGAGCGAGCCTTGTTCTTCGAGTTACCGCCAGACATATCTTCAGAGCATCTGGAATTGTAAACATTTTAATATTACTTTTTAGTTAAAGACTGCTTCGTTGCATCTGGTAAGACTGGAAGCCGAGCACAATGAAGGGAAAATGCTAAGCAGGCTTTCCTGATATTATGATGATGATGATGAAGCATTCATCATCATTGATGATGCAACAATGGCAACAAGTTTGATTCCCATGGAAATCAGTAGCATCTGGATTTGGTGGCATTAAGCACATGGATTACATGGGAACACTAGAATGTCCCTGGTGAAATGTGCCTAAAATAAAGGGTATTTTATGTTTGCGGATTGATTATACCTATTACATAATCATTTATTAAAATAAGTCATAGGATTTTTTTCAGTTAACCATTTTATTGACATTTATACGTAGCTACAGTTTCAATTAATTTTAGCCATATTTATTAGGGTACCTTAATAAACCAGGAAAATGATCATTGTAGGTATGTGGTATTTATGGAAGCATGGCTACTAGCTATGGAAAAACACAGGCAGTTACACAAAAAATTGTTTGTTTAAATTCATTTTTATTTCCCATTATGAAAGAAAATATTTCCAGGGCGACATGCTGCATGGGTTATTTGACAATTAATATGAGTCCATTGCATAAAAATTATACTAAGTATTTATTAAAAAATGAAATAAACAATTGTTAACATTTGCTCACGCTTAGAGACATTTCCTAGTAAAAATGACTTGAGATGCTGTTTTATTATGTTTACGCTATGAATGAATGTGGTTAAGCGAGTGACTCACAAGTAATTCACTGCTGCGAGAAATAACCAGGATATTCCTTGTAATTTCGAGATAAGACCGGTGATCCAATTTGGTCAGCGTAATTGTTATGTTTGACGAAATATAACATATTAAATGAAATTCGGGTAATGACGTCGGGCTTAAATTAAAGGTAAATTCGAGATAAATACCCGTTTTCATATGTTTTATAAATGAAATTGATCAGTAACAAGAAAAAATATGGCCAAAATATAAAGATTATGATTTTTAGGGAATAATTATTCTGTACTTCAGAATCGGACAACATACAAAGACTGTGAAGTGGCAGAGCAGCGGTTGCCCCATAGCAGCGGTTGGTTGGTGGCGGCCCCAACTTATGAACAGTAAGTCGTGGGTTCGAACCCAGACAGGGGCATTACTTTCTGTAATTTATTTCATCACCAATGCTCTTAAAACCTCGTAGGAAAACATTCTGAATATTCATGATTTCGAGAGAAACCCTTGGAATCATGTAACAATACAAAATGGTTTGTCTTTAATTAGTCATGGTTTCTTAGATTAAATAAAGGTGAGACTGAAACATCCAGAGGATTTAATCCTCATTTCTGAAAACGAGATTCAAGTCAGATAAAAAAATTATGGTGTCTGGCTTAGGTCCCATTCCCGTGGGAGTACGGGGATAAAGTATACCCTATATTACTCGCTGATAATGTAGCTACCCATTGCTGAATGAATTTTTCAAATCGGTCCAGGAGTTTTTAAGTTTATTCTTTACATGCAGAAATACAAACACACAAATCTTTCCTCATTATAATTTCAGTATAGATAGATTGAAACGTAACATCCGTAATATAACTTCATCAAAATTATGGCTAAATGATTAGGCCGAAATGTAACTAATACATAGTACACCTATATTATAAATTATGGAGAATCTGGAATCTGGTTTGCTACTGACAAATTACACTTTGCCAAATCTGGTAATCTTAACCAAGACCAGCCCCCGTATTCACAACGCTTCGATTCACTTCCGAGTCGTATGTCTATCTCTGTTGTTATCGTAATGCTAGAAGAAGACAGATATACAAGTTATCGAATCAGAAACGAGTCGAATGTTTGTGAATACGGGGTCAGCTCAGTGCTTTGAGAAAACTTGACCAACAAGGCACTGCATTACAAGTCATATTTAAACTTACCTTGTGAACAAGTTAAACATATAACATAAGGCATATAAAAATAGTAGTTATAACAGTTCAAATACCATGACAATGCATTTAGTATAGTTAACACAAAAACTATTAAGTTTTTTCTCACAGCGGTCCTTGAACTATTTCATAAATATTTCATGTGAGTTCTATACAGCTTTTTATCAAGACTCCTTTTTAAAATTAGAATGATTTTTGATGAATAGTGCTGTGTTTTAAAAAAAATATGGACTGTAAATAAATTTACCTGCTTGGTGGGAACCATTTTATATAAATCACAATTCAAAATATATAATCAAAGTTTAAATCATAACCATAATATAAAACCTAGATTTAATCCAGTCTCTACGATGAATGAGATTAGATTAGCAATCAAAACAAATCATTTAAATTATGATTCATGCTGAACTAGATTCGGGAAAGCAATTGGAATAGATGCATAAAAATGCAATTAACTTTTGAATGATTGCACATTATAACGATACAAAAGCATTTTCATAATCAGAACACAAAGCATTGATAACCTTTTCTACTTTTTTTTAAAATAAGGGCAAAGGTACTGTTAGGACACTCACCTTATAACATAAACAATAGATTTCTATCCCACTGTTAGATTACCGACGTCACTTGATGGGCACCACACATTATTAGGAACTAGTTACTTGCAAATTCTGTAAGATAAATATATTACTGTTTAATTAGTTGTAAAATGTAGGTATTTCAGACCAAAATAGTATACATCCACAACGCAAGGAGTGGTACGTACTGCAAGATTGTCTGTCTGCTTTGCTTTCGTTCGGAAACAGTGAACAGACGTGATATATTTTTATCTGTCAAATTATTTATAGTTTTCATAAATGTTATGATTAGGGACGCTTTAAAAGATTGAGCTTTTATTAACAGACATGTATAATTATCATTTTATCAACTCTATTTATTGCGTAGTTATTTATTTCGTGAAATAGTTGTCTTAGCAATAATATGTTGCAGAGCAGTTACGTGATTCGGAATGTTAATTTTAATTGCGGTAATCTGTCACTCACACTGCACTAATTTAAAGTTAAACTCTTCATTTTTGTTTATGTTAACAAATATCACTCACCTAGATGATTGTATCATGTTATTTACATAAAAACAAAAACTGTAAGCTATCCTTTTCATCGGAACATTATTTTTTATTCAACAATAAACAATGGAAGTCCTTATCGATCACTTTTATATGGAACGCGTCGGTCGCATTTGTTACAAATGTGATTTCAATCAATCCCACCGCACCGCATAGATCGTAATGACATTTTTCTCGGGAAACGAACTGCCATGGAGCAGATAAAAACACTAAATTGATATCCGTAGTCGGCAAAAACTCGACGACCACCCGCCGTTCGCGTAAACAAATCTCTGAGGAAATTTTCTTCATGCAATATCCGGTACGGCTCACGATTGGAACATTTTCGCGGCATTTCCACTGTCGACCTATCACGATGGGCCACCTGTAGGTGTGGCCAATCAGAGCTATCTTACGTGAGCACTGATCCTAATTGAGCCAATGCAATATCCGGCGAGCGATGCGACTACATCCTGCGCGAAAAGCCCGGGAACGGTCCGGGGCGGGACGACACCTGCGCAGCATCCCTACAGACGCCGCTCCAAGATCACATCTCGCGAAAAGTAATGATTATTTCTGTCCGCGGGCGTTTAGTTCCGCATACTCCCGCGGTGGCGCTATGCACGGGAGTCCGACCGCGAATACGTACCTCGTTATATGGATTTTAAAACGTATTAACTGTATTGTAAATTGATAAATTACGTGTTAAAATATATTAAAGTGAAATATGAACAAACCGTGTTGCGTGGCAGTGTGTAGAAATGTATAAGTTGATGTGTCTGGGCGTATCGCGATGTTAGCTTGTACGATCGTTGTCCTCCATTAGAAACGATTTTCCAGGGGCAGTGTAGGGTGTGCGAAATAAAACGGAAAATTCCCCAGTGCGTTGGATTATATGAGTTTATAGGCTAGATGTAGTGGAACCAATGAGTGTTTTTGCAAAATGTATCTGTTCGGGAGTGTATCGACCGCGCCGAGAGCACGGCTGGCTGTTTTCCAAACCCGCGTCGTCGGCGATCGCCCGAGCCTACACGCTTAACGAGATAATCACGGACGATTTCGCACTGAACTCTGGTTTAAACTATTGTTATGAGTGTTAGCACGCATAATGCCCGCTGTACCGACCGCTCAGTGCGGCCATATCATCTAAAAACAAAACGAGATCACTAAATGGCGTTTGGGAAGCTTCTTTCTGTGCTGGTCGTGGTAGCCATAGTCTTTGGCGACCATGAGGTTGAAAAAGAGAATAAAGCAAAGAAAACCTTGGCGGCGGAGACGCAACAGAAGTACAGAACTGCTAGCCCAGGGAAGGAGAAGGGATCCCTGCACAAATTGACGATGTTGATGAATCGAACGGAAGATCGACGTCAGAACCGAAGGGGAGACAAGTCGTCAGTCGACAAACTGTTGCGGTTGAACAAAAAGTACAACAACGGCATGATGAACGACAATGAGGGGGCGATCGCGATCAACCAGAAAATAAGCCCGGACAATGACACTTTCTCATTGACTGACAAAATGAAGATTTTGCGACCGTACGGGCCGATGTATGAGGCGGTCAACAAGAATCCATACATTTCCAAGGCAACTGGAGTCTACTGCTCCTTTGAGAAAAATGGGCCGGAGAATCCTGTGAATATGTGCATGTGGCAATGGAATTCCACGGTTTCGAGCCACGGGCTTGGGTTTAAGGTGGTGACTGCGGCAGATGTAGTAGCCATGAACCAGTCCACCAGAGGGCTGAAGTTCTCCGGACCTTCGGCTGATGCGGACGGCAATGAAAGAGGTGGGTGTTAAACGACCTCTTTTGTGCGTGTTTTTGTTTCCAGGAATGCTGTTTTGAAGGCGTGGCGGAGAATTAAAGTTCTGTAGGTGCTGGAGAATGGGACTGAGGAAAAAAGTACGGGTTTAATACAAGTTTTTAATTGAAGAGATGTGGTAGATTTGTATATTAAGTGTTTATATTGTAGACGCGAAAAATATCATACGTATTTTGACGAAACAAAAAAAAAAGTAAGACACGCAAATAATAATTACAGCGAGCATTTAACTTCATTAATCCATGATCCTAATGTTCACCTAGAATTCTGAAGGCTGAGTGCGTCAACAAAATCGTTAGTGTAATTAAACAGCATCTTTTCATAAACGGTCGGATTTTTGTCACTTTTTTGTTGTCTTGTTTTGTGTTGTCTTGTTGTTTGTCTTGGCTGAATTAGTTAATCAATCTTTATGATGAGCTTCAATTTTTATTATCCTTTTGATATGCAGAGATTACAGAAAAACTCGCAGTAGCCTTACAGGGACCCATCGATTCTGGTTAACTATCAAAGTTGTAATTTCTACGTAAATCATATCGCCATTTTTTTTTTAATTTGCCTCTAGCTTGTTGATATCTAGCCCAATACCAGTAAAATTTTCAATCAGGAAAATAGTACCTAAGATCTTCTTCGTCGTCAACATTTGACCAGTTTTAAGGCTGTCAAGTACTGTTTTTGCTATTTCTGCCAGTTCAATAACGGAAGTTATGAAATTCAGAAGTGACAATGCAATACGACGTTATTTAGTTGCTGACCGTATCAATACTTGTTGATATTGCGTGATAAACTTTATCTACATGTATATCAGGGTCATCTTTCTGATATGCCGTAGGTCAAAGAGCAAATAGGCGCGTACAATATGATGCAACGACGTTGCCACGATTTATTTCTTACGACTTTTTGGTCAGATTATCCCACGTCTGAATTAAGATTTACACCACAGCTTTATTTTTACCGTGACTTTATTTTCGGGTGTTTATCTGACCTTTTGGTAAAACTGATCTCATCAATGGTCTTCTTGACCTTATCGCAATTTATTTGGGGTCGGTCATGGTGCAGCATTTCTTCCAAACTTCTCTGTTTGTCGTCATTATCTGTTTCTTGGTGCTTTTCTAACCTTACACGCGGTCCATCCATCAGTTCCACAAAGCGGAGTTCAGTCACATATTGAAAAAAAAACAGCCTAAATTTTGGTGTGGGATGCAAAAAGCGTCGACACCCTTGCGCCATCTCACCTTGCACGGTGGGCTGAGCTGGGGAGACTGCAATTATAGGTGCTAAAAACCTCAAACGGCGCAAATAGTACCTATAACTTAATTGGTAGTTTGTGTTTAACCCATTGATGGTTAACACACTAGGGCCATGGGGTCCGAGTGCCCACAGTTTCAGGATATCCCTTATATGCGGTTGGTTGACATTTCATGGCTTGCATTGCCAGCCATGGCTCCTATTGACTATCCACATGGGATGAATTTTTTGACGCCCTGAAATACATTTCTCATTATGATACTGTACGTACATGTTTTTTTAATCTATTTGTACATTGTAAATAATACCCCAACCTAATACCATAACACTAATATATTAATGATCACAACACCCACTACGCGAGTGGGGGTATCTTTTGACAAAGCTAACTCGTGTTTATTTATAATTGGCTTAATAGCCTGCTGGGTGTTGGCTGCCAAAAGGTCACAGGTTCGAATCTCTACCGGCGCACTATTGTTACACCTACACGTGTTTAGGCTTAAGTATATCGGGATAAAGGGAAATGGGCAATTTGGTAAAGTCATAAATGATCGTCAGCACCAAGCTTTATTTGTGGGTTGGAATTGAGAGGGTATTGTTTTTTTGCAAAAATTGAGGCCTTTTCAGTCCATTTTAACCTTCATAGGTGATGGACTGGTGTTCTTTAGTTTTTCAAGCTCTTCAATAATAGGCGATATGACGAAAAACATGTAATTAGTCCGTCAGATCCAAAAAAAATGGACAAATATTTTGTCTCTTTTCACGTAAAAAAAAATTAAGACTGTAAACAGTGCGTCGAAAACTCGTGTGACGTCATGTGGGTACGTTTTTACCATCAAGTGACGTCAGTAGCCTCAAGATCTTTGATGCGTTTTATCATCGTAATTTTTTATTAATTAGATAAAATAAAAAACAAGTGTCCAATAATTTTCGATAATTTAACTGACAAACTAAACAGATTCATGTTTTTACTCGTAGTTAGGAAAATCCCTACTGAATGCTGTTTTACGAAAGTTCCTTGTCTTCTTATTGGGTCTCTCAAGACCTAACTGTTCCCATTTTTTTATTATTCTCGACTCCTTTTTTCTTAGCGACTTCGAAAAATACAAAACTGTCTTCGATTTTTCAGCAGTTTTTCGTGTTGCTCACCCTTATTTTTGTTTTGTTTTTGGATTGGAAATCATCAAATAACTTCTCCCACTCTGGGCGGAGCGGGAGGCAGTGTCAGACTTTTACTGACTAAAACCCATCCATGTTCCTTCCTCGCCCTTTATGTTCCAGGGCCGTGGTATCTCTTTCGAACAGTCCCGCAGGTGTCCTTAGCCTAGATTTGTAAAATGTCACTTGCTTCGGTGAAGGAAAAAATCGTGAGGAAACCAACATTTCTGAGAGATATTTCTCGACATCATGTAATGCCATACCAAGAATGATATGGCGAGAAAGGAGGTGTCTGATCCGAATACGAGTAATAGAGAATTATGCAAGAAGAAGACATGCTTCGTAGACCTCGAATGAATTGGGATAAGGGAAAGAGATGATGAATTTATAACTACCTACAATGTCATATGTATAGAGAAGGTGTGTCTACAGGTTACTAGAGAAGGAATATAATAAAGATCATGATTGTCAACAGTCTGTCTAGCCTTTTCCCAACTATGTTGGGATCAGCTTCCAGTTTAACCGGCTGCAGCTGAATACCAGTATGTAGACTTCACGCGGGCAGAAGGTTTAATCATTTTACGAAAAACGCCGGTAACAGTTAGCTATTAATATTTCCGAGAATACGTAGGTTCTAAGAAGTAAGAAGACAGCTATCTTAGTATAGAGTAGCTGCAGCTTTTGAAAAGGTCATAGGTTAACGATGACGCATGCGGACTGGCATACGGTGCATTCATCTGCCTAGCCTTTTCCCAAGTATGTTGGGGTACAGTCTAACCGGATGCAGATGAATACCAGAATTTTACATGGAGCGACTGCCTATCTGATCTCCACAAACCAGTTAGTAACTCAGTAATACGATACACCTTAGAAACACTTGATTGTCAGACTTTTTGGGCCACTGACTACCTGTATGGACTGTCAAAGATCTATAATAATGACTTTTGTGCGTGCTTTCCGAGGCACGGAGGAAACTCAATTTGTAACCCCACCCACTCAACCTAAGCAAGCACGGCTTAACCTAAAGATTGGTCCGAGCGGCTGTTTTTACGTATTTAGCTTCATATAAATAATAAGTG
The DNA here is from genome assembly GCA_916618015.1 of Xestia c-nigrum. Taxonomy (NCBI): domain Eukaryota; kingdom Metazoa; phylum Arthropoda; class Insecta; order Lepidoptera; family Noctuidae; genus Xestia; species Xestia c-nigrum. The sequence goes on along the minus strand of OU745269.1, from coordinate 3,326,718 downwards.
ATAGCTTCTGCCCGCGACTGCGTTCGCGTGAATTTCCCGCTTGCAACATTTCTTATTGCTGCTCCACTCCTATTGGTCATAGCGTGATGTTATATATAATATAGCCTTCCTCGATAAATGGACTATCCAACGCAAAAAGAATTTTTCAATTCAAGCCGGTACTTCCTGAGATTAGCGCGTTCAACCAAACAAACAAACAAACTCTTCTGCTTTATAATATTAGTATAGATATACTATAGATGTGTATTTTGTAAGTAGGTTTTACAAACACTTTTAAAAGTCGTTTTTTAAAAACTAGATGTAGCCGGTGTTTCGTACTATACTCTGAGAAGCAACATTCGAAACCAACTCAGAGGTCTCTTTTGAAGTCGAGGCATAATCTTACTAAATTCACATGAGGACTATGCAAATCAGTGTCTGAGATGCTTAAAGAAAAAACCACACAGATTTGAGTGAAATATGTGAGTGTTATTGCAATCGCGAAGACGGTTATTTAGATTATCTTCCGCTTGGAAACCAGTACAGTACTTGTAATTGGTCCTGGACGAGGCCAAAAGGCCCGGGATTTTAACCATTGTTCATTTGAAAGAGACATCATTCCACAATGTTATGGAAGATGACGCCGAATACAATCAGCATGGTCCTGTAACATGATTATAAAAATGTCACTATTCTGAATTCTGATAGGGTCGAAGAGATGCCGCGGTCAGATACGATAGATTCCATAACATAAATACGATAATAGAAGGTATTCTTCCAATTTGATCAGAGATGAACACAATTTAACCAACATAGAAAGACTTAAATCAAAGCCATGTAATGTAGTTCAGAAAGTAAAACATGGCAGCGTGGGCAACACAGCTGCCCACAGCTAAACATCCAACGATGCGCAAAGTTGTCGCCTAGTTAAAAAACGAGCATTAAGTGGTATAAATAAAAACGTCCACCCCTCCGCTTAACATGCTACAAAAGATACACGTCTTGGTAGTCTGCTAAACTAACGAAACATGTAAACGTCAGATATTCTTAGCGGCCCTTTGTTATGTGAATTTAAATAAGGTCAGGTGGGGTAAGAGGGACGCCAGGTAAAGAGAAACAGTAACTCATAAATAAAAAACTATAAAGCCCAGCTCTATGGTTACTCCGTCGATAAAACAGTATTAGGTATAGTTTGAATATTTTTGGATAGATGGCGCTACAACACAATAAGTACGTGAGTAAAAGAGAAAGAAAAAAATCAGTTGACAAACTATAAAATTATGACCTAGCGGCGTTTTTTGTGTGCGATTTTTTAAGGAATAAAAACATCTGTGATACGGCAAATTTTGTTGGTAAGTGTAATTCTAATGTTGAATCTTTATTTTCCGCATGTTATATTGTTTGTAGCATGTGTTTTTAGTGCTTTTTCGGTGTCATCAAAAACATAACCTACAAAATACCAAGCCGGGAAAGAGGAACTACCATACCAGGTTAAGAGAAACATTATGTTCCTCTTTCCCGGTTTTAGGGGTTACAAACATTTTGCAAGTTGAAATATCACCTATCTAGATTAGGTAGGTATAGATAGTTTAACTCATCTTGGCGCGCGGAGCTATGTGTGCATGCGATTGTAATTATTATACAACTTTAATTTGTGTGGCAGTGACTTGGGCCAATTGACAGTCATCTTCCGAGCACAAATAGGTACACAGATATTTACCCACACAAGGCACTATGTGTGCGCGCCAAAATGTGTTGATATCTCTATACAACAGTGTTGTTATTTGTGGTAAGTCACTAACAATTGATTAAATAAAGAGGGTTTGATCAACATGAATATATCTTGTTTTGTTAATTACTAAATTGCTTAAACATATACACCACTAATTAATTGTTAATCGTGGTTTTCACAATTATACTAAAAAAAACAATCTTTAGTGTCAATTAATTAATTGTTAGTTGTCCCTGTAATTTATTTTTGGCCGTTTTGGAGGTACTTACATGCATTTATTTGTTGCAGAAAAAGTAAAATGCCTCGAAATTATATAAGAAAAACGGAACGGAGCTCTTACCCGAAAGAAAAATTATTAGAAGCAGTGGCGGCTGTTAAAAGTGGTGCACTGTCGGGTTATGCAGCCTCAAAACACTATGGAATACCAAGAGCAACTATAATCAATCGGGTTTATGATCGTAAAGGTGTAAAGTCTAATACTTTGGGGAGGGCCACAGTTTTGTCGCAGGACGTAGAAGAAAACCTTGTTAAAAACTTGCATATAATGGAAAAATATGGTTTTGGCCTAACTAGAAAGGAATTGATGGAGACTGTAGGACTCTATGTAGAAAAGATGGCTGTGAAGAACCCCTTCAAAAATGGTGTTCCTGGGGAAGATTGGTTCCTTTCATTTAAGAAGAGACATAATCTTTCCGTAAAAAAACCGCAACCGGTTGAGTATGCACGAAAAAATGCTTGTAGGCCAAATATAATTTATCCATATTTTGATCTGCTTGAGGAAACCGTGGACCAACTGGATCTTCGCAACAAACCATCCCATATATGGAATGTGGATGAGACGAGCTTCAGCAAAGATCCCTCTAAGTCCAAAGTAGTTGGTCTTAGGGGATTTACTTCTACAAGAACGATAGCATCTCCTGGAAAGGATAATACTACTGTCTTGTTGGGGTGTAATGCTCTTGGAGAAAAAGCTCCCCCTTTAATTATTTTCAAGGGCAAAAATGTATGGGACGAGTGGACCTCAGAAGAGGGCTATCCAGGAACAGCGTATGCTGCTACATCGAATGGGTGGATGGAGACAGCTGTTTTTGAGGCGTGGTTCGAAAAAGTTTTTCTACCGACAGTAGGACAAAAACGTCCTATACTTTTGGTTTACGATGGACACTCGACCCATGTAGGTGTAAATATTATTGAAAAGGCCCGAGCCGCAAAAATAACGATTTTGAAAATTCCTCCTCATACCAGCGATGTTTTGCAACCATTAGACTTGGCAGTAAATAAATCTTTTAAAGATAAGTGGGATGCAGCTTTAGTCAAATGGCAACGATCAAACATCGGTAAGCAACTCCCGAAAAAAGAGTTCGCAAAAATTCTTGGTCAAATTTGGACTGCTATAGATTCTAATGTGTGTGCAGCTGGATTTAGAAAAGCAGGAATTTACCCACTAGACAAATACATTGTTCCAGAATCTAAATTTAACCAAATTCTTTTGCAAGAATGGAAACAAAATTTAACATCAAATGTTACAAATTTTGTCAACGACATAACAAAGACTCAAGAAATTCGTCCTACAAACCATTTCCAAAGTCACCATCAATTGAGCAATCCGTCAAATAGTAGTTCAAGTCCAGATTTGTTATTTAACATTGTTTTATTCAAAATTAATTCCTATATACATCAGACGCAAACTCAAACAGAAAAGCCAAAATCTAAGGTTCAAATTCTTGAAAACCGGCTTGTAACATTCGAAGATTTACTTCTAATGAACATAAAAGCAGGGACAAGTAATAAACTTAAAAGAAGAAAAATTGCTACTGGCGCGGAAGTAATCACACACGATGATGTTTACAGAAGATCTAAGCAAATAGAGTTAGAAAAAACTGAAAAACTGAAACAAAAACAAGAAAAGAAGGCCAAAGCAAACAGGATACAAATTTCATTAAACAATAAAGAAAATGACGATGTTGTTAACACTGCAGCGAAAGACGAAAAAATAAATATAAATACCTCAATAGAACAAAAACTTAAACGAAAACCTAAAACAATATGTACTAAAAAAGATAGTAAAAAAAATAAGAAAGTAAAAAAAAATAAAAAATCACAAGTGCGAGCTTCATCCATATCGACCAGCGCAAGTGAAATGGATATAGAAATTTGTGATGATAGTGATGATGATTTAGATTATGAGCAATATTGCGAAGGATTATTGATGCAGGAAGACGAAGAAGTGGCGATAAATAAACAGATGCGAGCTAATTCTTCGAAGAATGAAATGGAGGATGACAGTAAAGATGAGCAAAGAGAGGACAAGCCAAATTTAAAAATTAATCAAAATGATTGGCTGTTGGTTAAATTTTGCACGAAACAATTCGTTAAACATTACGTTGGAGTAGTGTTACACATCAATGATGATGGTGTTCCAGTGGTTAAATATGTTAGAAAGACAGTGACTAAAATAGAAGACCAGACAATGTTCACTTATCCTACTTTGGAAGATATATCTGAAGTCAAGTATCACGAGGATATTGTTGCAAAGCTACCTAAGCCAGTTATTGGCCGTAGGGGCCAAATTATTTTTAAAATGTCTTTCCAAAATTTTAATGTTCAGTAATAGTTTAGTTATAGTTTAGTAATAGTTATTTGTGTTTGTTTTTATTCACTTGAGTTTCTCAAAGTTGAAAAAGTGATTTAAATACATTAATAATAAATAAACACTTACTTAGTGACATTCATCTTTTATTTTTCTTCAATTTTTATTACAAACCAAATGTATATGTTTTTAACATTCGTAGTTTACCACCCCTGACCTTACTAATATGTTCCTCTTACCCCAAATTTTCTTTATTTTTCGGTAATGCTAAATTAAACCATATTTTAACTATGTTAGGGTTTCATTTCCATTAGGTCGAAAGGCAGTTCTCAAATTTCTAGAGATACATATAAAAATACGTGTTTTTACTTGTACGAATCGAAGCGTTTCTCTTACCCCAAATTTCGGGAAAGAGAAACAATTAGAAGACCTGGCTTCGTTGTCAGATTGTTCCGTTATTACTGGAAGAATCAATTTCTGTGTTAAAATAATAGTTAGCATGGTTCGTTAGCGAAACTTTGTTTGTATTGCTATTAGAATACATACATATTTTTACTAGCTGGAGGTCGTAATGTTCAAAAACCAGTAAACTATGTTCCTCTTACCCCACCTGACCTTACTTACAACGACAGGAACGGATCTGGGAATGGGTACAGTATCCATAAGAATCCATTATAAATGCGAAGACTGTCTGTTGGCATGTAACCTTTTTACGACTGAGGCTGAATGAACCATAGATATTTTTATATTTTTATCAAATCAAATCAAATCAAATCATTTATTTGCGTCAATATGGGTAGGTACATAAGGTGATACATAGAACAGAAAAAGTGGTTAAAGCCATATTCTACCTTGAATAGGTGTGCAAATATACATTACAATAAAATAATACTTTAATCTTACAAACAAATTACAAATTTAACCATAGGTAATATTATTATTATTTAAGACATGGGCTGAACGGTTTTAAACGGTGGACGTACGAGTATATATGACATGACCTGGGTGATGAGCTAGATAATATTTATAAGTACCTACCGGTAGTATTTTCCATGGGGTAATATTCGAACACCACGGGGGCGAAGACACGGGTAAAATCTAGTTATAAAATAAATACAATTTATAGGTTAGCTGCAGTGACAGTCTGTTACGGCCAATGGGTGTGTCCTATTTTCAGAATCACAGTAGCTAAACATAGAACTGTCGGCATTTAGTCATTGAATATCTCGTCAAACTTCTTTGGACACGTTTGTATCCATGTTATATTTCTTAATAATTAGGTATCTATTATAAAGTAATGCGAAAGAACCCAAACACTGTTATTTCTCCGACAAAAAAAAACTGCTGCTTAAAATGTATAGAAAAGCCATAGATATAAGAACAGCTGCTTTTTTTTAAATTATCAGTTAAAATTTTTGTATGTTGTGGCGTCTATGATATACTGATTATTTGGTAACCGTTTGAGCGTCGCGTCGGTGTCCCTCCCAAGTTCCACCCTCTCTGCTACTGAATATTTTTTATACACAAGTTAATTCCTTCGGTATAATTTCCTGCACCATTGCGGGCGAATTTCTGCACGCAAATTAGTCGTAACATAAAAGTTATAGGTTAGCTGCAGTGACAGTTATATGTCTATGGTTGTGTTCTATTTTCAAAAGATGTTTTGAGAGCTGTGGTGACTAAACAGATTATAACTCTTTGGACACGTTTAGAGCAAGCTATGACAACTTATTCTTGAGCTAGAGTAGACCAGTATTTATTTATTCTATGATTATTATTTGAAATTATAGTTTCGGGTCTAACTAGTACTGTACTTAAATGTTTGATTTGCTTGCCGTTTCCCAAATACAACTAAATTCTAAGAAGAAATCTGAAAGTGGCACCGGTACCTAACTGAAAAGTTGTGTGGTAAAGGTAATCAGGGAAATGTCGCGAGGAGTGTTTTAAATAGGTACCTATAAATGTGGCTGGCTATAATAGTAGAGGAACACCAAAGAAACGATGGATGGACTGTGATAAGGATGATAAGACTAGAAAGGAGGTGACGGCTTAGACGGCCACTAATAGAGAAGTATGGAAAAAGTAGACATACGGCCCGAAACCTGGAATAAAGGCAGGATAATGATGCTAACAGCTACATTCTAAATGCATATAATATACAGACATACTATTTAAATGTTTACCACTTCAGTTCTTTTCATAAAGAGCATTAACGGCTAAAGTCTAGCAGACAGACTAACGTTTGTATCTAAACGGGGGATATTTTTAGCGTCCCTTTGTTATGTGCATTTAATTATACCGACAGGCATGGGTTTGGGGTCGATATAACGCTTATTTGTTAATGTTAGACGTACTTTGTAACGTCCAATTATTATTTTCTTTAGGGATTTATCTTTTTCTACTCATTTTGACCTTTTTTAAAGAGAGAGAGTCGAAGAGGATAATAAGTTAATCGGTTTAGATTTTAATAATTTAGTTTAGTTAGTTTTAGCGCTTTTAGTTTAGTTCCTTTTAGTTTAGTTACTTCACTTTCGTTTAGTTACTACACTTTAGTTTAGTTACTACACTTTAATTAAATTAAGTTTTAGCATTACTTAGTTTTAGCGTTGTCGGTGTCAATTCCAACGTTTATAAATATTATGTCCGAAATTAAAAAATAGGTTAAATTTTCGTTACTTTCATATCGCATTTCCGTTCAATGACTTCACCTACATGTTTTTGCAGTTTTTTTTTCGTATGGGAATTGATGATCAAATGACCCCTCCCGTTCTGGGCGGAGCAGAAGGGAGCGTCAGACTTTAACTGACTAAAACCCATCCATGTTCCTTTTTAGTTCTTGTGTTTGCCGCGGTATGTCCTTCGAACAAACTTTGACTTATTTTATTCTATTTGAAAACAACTCCCTGAATCCTGCCAGCTTTTTAGAGACTTACAATTTGACCCTCTGAACAGCACAGCCAATACAAACAGTTTTATCATCCTGTTTTTGTATTTCTCTCAAGGCATTATGACGTATCGTCGCGTCTGGCAGTAATTATAGAATTTATATTTTTGACACCTTTTCTTTAACATGTGGGAAAACCTGTCAAAATATTATGTCTGCACCAATGTGAGAATTAAAAATAAGGAAGATTGAAAGCTTCTTTAAATGAATTGCCGAATCAATTGCAGACTCAGGGTTTTCAGTAAGGAAAATGTCCGAAATCACTAAGTGTTACCTGCACCGTCTCTGAGAAAAAACATAAAACAGTTGCAATAACTAATTTCTTCAGTTGTTACGAGTACTAATCCGAAAAGCGCATTAAAATATCATAGGATTTCTATAATGTCGAATTACATAGAATGGAAGCAGCTGAATTATAATGACGATATCAATTTTCGTCCTCAGTTGTTACAAACATTGTTTTTAATTATAAATACACTGCAATCAGAGATATTCAGCTTACAAAAATGTATCGCTTTCTATGTTTAGCAATCCAACAAAAACATACTTTATTCGATTTGGGTATCAATTTGTTAGCGTTTAGAGAATTAATAGAGAGAGCATTTATTTTTGATCATTTGAATATTAATTTTAAACATGAGAAATAAAAATTGGTAAAGAACAGATTTTGATGTGGCAACCCGGGACGGCCATTCGGCAGTCTATGGTAAAATAAACAGTGGGAGGTAGCAAAAAAATATTATTGTGAAAGGAGTTTTTCTCTGAGATACTGATTAAAAACCTACTTAATACAGTGATCTGATTTATTATTCTAATAAATTCTACAACCACTAGTTAGAAGAAAATCAACGCTAAAAACCATGCTATACACCAAATCTGTATTATACACAAAACCGCCTTGAAATTCGTAAATAAACACGCATACAACATTGACAAACACGTGTCGTCTGCGCCTGCGACCAGTCTAAAAGGAAATGACCTATAAAGCTACAATTTGGACAGACGTAGGTACTGACCAGCGGGCGTTGAAGACATCCGTTTTCTAAAACATGAGTGGAAGTTAGGTTACTGATCAATTGAGGAACATACATTACTCACCAAACACTCTAGTATAACAACACGCTTTTATTACCTCTCTCATCATCATCATTTCAGCGGAAAGACGTCCTTTGCTGGACATAAGCCTCCTCCAAGTGACACATTGACCGGTCTCGTGCGACTCGCATCCAGCGGAACCCCGCAACCTTCACCAGGCGATCGGTCCACCTAGTGCGAGGTCTTCCAACGCAACATCTTCAGTTTATTAGCTTCAACTAGCTATGTGAAAGAATCTTAGAAGTTAATTTTGACCTAATTCCCGGTTTCTTAGTGAGCTGAAATTGTGATGCATGTTTGACTGCATACCTATTCTGACTTCTATAACTCAGCCAAAACCAGGTCAAACAGACTGGTTTCTCTTTTGTTTTGGCCGCTTTTTACTCTTGTTTTACAAAAATCGGCAGCTGCAACTCACAATTTATGGTAGAATTGACATAAAATTGCTCAAGTAGACCACAGAGTACATTATACTTTATAGAAAAAGTAGACAAAAGTCCGTCCCTGCTCGAAGTCACGTATTTCGCCATTTGCTAAGCAATTATTTTGGATGCAGCGTCGAGACGAAGACACTCTAATAATAGTTTTAAACTCTTGCCACTTCAGTTAGACGCATTATACAAGGAGTGGGCGTCACTAAGCTACAAGTTGAACAAAGCATTCAGACACTTAGCTTTAATTCGAAAAAGAAATGGTGGAAATCCAAGAGAGACTAATTTTGTGTTTTTGCTCAGAATAGACAAAGAAAGAAGACATGCTATATCGGATTTTGAAGACCTCATGTGACATCTACCAACCCACACTGGGCTCACTTGGTGAATTGTACAGCCCAGAACTGGGAATATTAAGTCATCATTATTCTGCCTGTAACGCAATTTATTTTTGATTTAGCAAATAAAGTAGTTTATTTTTTATTATTTTTTTATTATTACTGTTTTTGTATTTAGATTTGATAACAAAATGGTATTTTTCTTATTTATTTTTGTACTCTATTACGTATAATGCTGTCCCATTTGACCCAATGGTTGACTGGTAGAGAATGCCTTGTGACATTAAATCCGCCCATGCCCACTATTTTACATAAAGTTTAAATAAATAAATATTAATTGCATTATATTTTAAGTCAATCGCGCTTTCATATGTTGGTCAGTGTATGGGTTACTTACCTACCAAGTTTCCACTTGGTTCCGGCTGTCATTTGCAAGTAGATCTTTAACAGTCGTTACAGTTAGTCGGTGACTGGAGGAGTTCGTGGCAAAATAATAACAGCCGCTCGGGCCAATCTTAAGGCTAAGCCGTGCTTGCCTACGTTGGTCTGTGGATGGGTGACCACCCTTACATACCGAGTTTCCTCCGTGCCTCGGAAAGCACGTTAAGCTGTTGGTCCCGGCTGTCATTTGTCCATCTTTGGTAGTCGTTACAGTGGCCCAAAAAGTCTGACAACTAGTCTTATCAAGTGGTATTGTATTACCCAGTATTAACTGGGTTGTGGAGGTCTGATAGGCAGTCGCTCCATGTAAAATACTGGTATTCATCTCATCAGTCGCATCCGGTTAGACTGGAAGCCGACCCCGACATAGTTGGGAAAAGGTTATGCAGATGACAGTTAGTTGGTGACCCTGAAAGTCTGACAACCAGTTTTACGGACCAATACCCAGTCTTAACTGGGTTGTATGGAGGTCAGATAGGCAGTTGCTCCGAGCAAAAAGCTGGTCTTCAGCTGCATTCTTTAAGTCTGGAAACCAATAACTACATTCTTATTCCCTGGGTATTGTAAAATTTATACTAAATATTATAAAGCAGAAGAGTTTGTTTGTTTGGTTGAACGCGCTAATCAAAGGAACTACGGGCTCGAATTGAATTGATTCCGTTTTGTTTTGTGTTGGATAATCCACTTATCGAGGAAGGCTTTAGGCTATATAAGATTATGCTACGATTAGGAATGAAAAATGTTTCAAAAACGGGGTTTTTTTTTCCTTTCGTTTTTCTCTCTTATGTGACGCAGACGAAGTTGCGTGGGTCAGCTAGTAACTAAATAAAATTATTGATTTTTTCTAACTTTGCTGTCAAAAGAATTGCGTGGGTAAAACGACTTGCACCTTACCCACTTTTTACAAACCGCCATTATTTGTTTCCCGCTTTAACTGAGCTCCCTCCCCCCATAGTCAAACGCGATCATGTTTCAATTAGGCGAAATTCAGTCACTTTATGTGTTATTATCCAAATTGATCGCTTGCCCGCCCACCGGGCAGATGTCCCTACCTCACTGTGCAGGAATGTTGCAGAAGTACAACTATAAAAGATTATTGGCCTCGCGGGTTACCATGACGTCTTACGGCCGTCTTCTATAATTTACTTACGAATAACTGTTGGTTAATTGCAAATGTCTAAAATTCAGTGCCTTCTTCCGTAACTATCGGTCCTGCTTGTCACTTGATTCATAGACAAATCAAAGAAAGCTTTTCTGTGACGTTTTGTTTTTAAACCGTCCAGTTAGCAAGATGTCAAACAGACACAGATTGCAACCTATCGAAACCGGCTGGTAAGTTGTTTAAAATGGCCGTTAAAAAGTATAAACTAACACGAGGGGGATGGCGGGGTCTAAAGAGCGAGTGAAATTTTAATGTAACTCTAATGTGGGAGAGAGACGGAGCTAGAGAGGACGTCTAGCGCCATCTCGTTTCCACTCTAGAATAAGATTAAAACAGTACTGATTCCAGATGTCAAAGTAGGTAGGCATCTGAGCAACCAATATGGAATCTTAAAAAGATATTGTAATTTGTCTGCTTATTGCTGACTAAAAATAAGAGACACAGACAAACTTGAATAAATTTCTCAAAACACTCAAAGGTAGAATCCATTTTTTTTCTATAAAACATAGTAGGTACAGACGCCAGTGCAAACTACACACTGACAAATTTTGTTATTCGATATTGAACTTAACTTTCAAAAAGTTATGGTTTAAAATCTTTTGGAGAAACTTGTGGTGACTTGATGTGCTGGGACTGTACATTCATCGAAATGTTAATTCAGTAAATCAAGGGTATTATTAGATCACAGTTCTGTTTAAATATGCAATACGTAACCCCTCTCATTTAACCAATTGAACTTGTTATTCTTACACTTTCTCTGTACTACGGCTCGTCTGAATCGCATCCGTTCTTATCCGCGCCATTTAAGTAATTAACGTACAAAGTGACGCGACATTTGATCTGATTAAACTGCACCACAGTGGATGGACCGTGCCCTGCAAGATATCCCATGTAAGCGTCTGTACTTGTAATTGACAGCAATTTTTTTCACCTCAGCACCTCAAACAAGCAGGTTTTGCTGTTTACAGGCAGTGAGCAAAATTCGATTTTGCTGCGAGCGTAAGACAAAGTAACTTAAAAAAAAAAAATTTAATACCTATAACTGCGTACGTCTTCTCACAAAATTCGAAACATTGCAACTTCATTTTATTCTGTCAGTTTTACTTCGATACGAAAAAAGCGAGAGATAGAAACAAGTCGATTCGAAATTCGATTTTCAAATACTAGATATAGTAGGCCCAAAAAAGAAAGAAAAACGTACGGATACCGATATTGTAAATCGATAACCTTATTGTTGTAAATTATGTGTTTAGGTTTTAAATGAAAAATTGTTGTATTTCAAATAATTAATCGAATTATATTTTTTATAATTGAATCAAGATGAAAAATGTTGAAGAATAAATACGAAGTTTATCATGTATCTACTTATTTATTTATAGCTTTAACAATCTTTAATATTGAGACAGAATACCGCGAGTGTAGTTTCAGAACGCATAAAAAAAATAGCGGGATTCAAATTTTTACTGTTAAAATTCTCTGATAAGCTAACAATGATTACATCAATGTACGCTAGCTACAAAGTAAAATAAAATTTGGATAATAAAATAATAATAATAAATAAATACGAGAGAGTCCAGTGACGAAGTCAGTCTCACCCGAAGAATTTAAGCATAATGTTAAAAAGCAGATTTAAAATTCCTGTCTGAAAAGTCTCGCGGTAAAAATCTGTACATTATTTATATCTCATTAAGGTAGTATTTGTTGTAGTTGTATGTATGTTCTTGTATATAGTGTTTTGTATGTATGTTTAGTATTGTTTAGGTATATGTTTTCGCTGCTGAGGTGAGAAGTTGTATATTTTACACGAGACCAAAATTATTTGGATCTCGTGTCTTTGAATCCTTCGCTTACTCGGGATTCAAAATCAAAACTCGCAGCAAAAACCCACTTTGCTCTCTTGATGCACAAATAACTATTATAACACGCTTTTATTTAAGGCTGATGCTCCAGGGTAGCCCGCGAAATTATTTTTTTTGCAATTTGCAGGGTACCCTGACGCTTTCACCTTAAACATAGAAAATTTGATTTATCTATCACCATTGAACGCGTATAAAAAGTGCTGTCACCAGAATATAATCCCTATCCCTATCCCTACTTCCCTTCCCTATCCCTACTATTATAATAAATGTGAATGTAAGTTTGTTTGTTGGCTTTCACACGAAAACTATTCAACCGATCATCATGAAACTTTGTACACATATTCTTGGAGGTATTAGAAGTAACATAGGATACTTTTTATTAAAAAAAAACTAACCCTCACTCGCAGACGAAGTTGCGCGGGTTAGCTAGTAATATATAAAAATAAATGCCAAGATTTGGCCTATAAATACCTACTAATTAACACGGTAAATAAATCAAATAAAAAACCCACTTAGAAAAAAAACAAATGTCAATTCTCTCCTTAACTGGTTGGTAGTGTAGAGAAATCATGAAATATGATTGCAGACAAGCTTAACAGAACCAAATATTCGTCTATGGGACCAGTTGCTGCGACATAATTTAATTATTTAAATGTAACTAGCCGTATGTGAGTTACATTCGTGGTTGTTCGGGGTAAACTTTCGAGATTTCCGATTAAAACGAAAAAATAACGACGAGAAAAATCTTACAGGTACCTTCTACATTCAACAGCATTCATGATAGATGATTTCACACACCCACACGTCACACAAAATCACATCATCTCCTCAAACAAGCCTTCTGATCATTTCACTGCGGGGTGTTATTCCCACGCGTCCATTCCACCATTCCCGCCCACGTGATGAACTTAAATGTTCCCTCTGTATCGGTTATACCCTGAAATAATATGTTATGGAGCTAATTAAATTGTTCAAATAAATACAGTGTGTTTATGGAATTATGGAGAACGGATGTTTCTATAACCATTGCGGAAAAGGTGGTCGTTGTCGTGAATGTCGGAATGAGGAAAATGTCGTGTGGGAAGCTTTGAGTATGAATTTGGATGGATATAAAAGTAGAGAAAGACAAAAGAAATGAAGGATGAACTGTGTAAACTGTAAAGGATGATATGATAAAGCAAGAAAGGATGTGACTGATGAGATGAGGACTTTTATTTATATTTTCAGTCAAACACCCACATAAAACATGTAATCATTTATTTATTAATCAAAACTCAAGACAATACAATGATAAACACCTAGTTTTTATTATTTCCACAGACAATCTGAATCAACCTTTTTTACATACTACACCAATCACCATAGATTTATTTCTAAAATGTTGCCACAATATTCCACAAGGACTAGTAGAGAAGTATGGAAGAGAATGACATATGCTGCACCGACCCACAATTGGGATAAGGGCAAGATAATGATGATGGGGTAGAGGTGTTTTTGAATGAGACTACGAATCGTTAAAAACGTTCTAAATTCTAAAATAAATATAAAGAACTGTTTTCATATTAGGCTGTATAACGATTTCATACCTTTGCTTCTCAGAAGGAGAAGCGAAGAGAAGATAAGAGAAGGAGAAGTAGTGGTTGGCGAAAGCAAAGCGCGGAAAAATATAGTCCTGTAAAAATTCATGACACAAGTATTTTTCATTATTTTAATTTATTTCTTCAAAAGTGTATTGAAAAACGTCGTTTGATACACGTGGACATTTGTTATTGCAGTTCTCGGCTCAAAAATACCCCACATTAATACCGCCTCGAACTACAATAACAAACTATCTTCACTTGTATCAAAATGTACTATTTTTTGCTATACTGTAAGTACGTTTCTAACCTTTTACCATAAGCCAAATTTCTTCAAAATTCATACTCTCCCGTCGTCTTTTTGGATAAAACTACAAGGAACTAATTCGATTTGAGCTGAATGTTTGTGAACACACGAGTATCTTGACATTATACTTAGGTACAGTTTATTTTTAGAGCTGCCGAGTTTACTACTCCACCCCACCGTGATGGGGCGAATCCCACTGATTGGGAACCCATCCTGTATGTCTTAACTGCTGTATTTAGTTGACATTGACAAGATGTATTTGTTGTTCCAGGTCACTTCCTGTACTTGGCTGTAGACCCGACTATGGAGAATATGGTCATAAAATCGCCGCCGTTCAGAGGACTATGGGAGTTTTGTCAGGTACAGTATTCTTTCCTATATCCTGGACCTTTGATAAACTACTGGCTGGACGGGCAGCCTATAAAGTAGGTAATCGGTAATAGTACGTACAAAATCAAAAGTCTTTCTTTACGTCAAAGCTTACAAGAGACAGTCCCCCGAAGTGCCCGACCTTTATCACGTCTTAGGCTGAGGCTACACTTGGCAGCGATTTGCGATGCGACTGGAAGAGCGAAACGAGAAAAACATGGTATGGCTACATTACAAGCGAGATTCCGGCGTATTTTCTGAAAAAATCGCTTCAATTTCGCTATGTTGGTGTAGCCGATGCCGTGATTACCGTAATGTTGTCCCTATCGCAAAAGAAATCAAAGATTGCTAGTAATATTTGGTGTACAGTGTAGCCATTTAAGCCTCAGCCTTAGTGTTATAGCTGGGAAGAAGAAATGGCGAAACGAACTCCCCAGCAAAACCTTGAACATAACTGGCGTATTGAGGGCGTCCTTTACACCTCAGCCCCTACCCGTCGTGCAATGCACGCTTGATGTAATCATCATCATCACAATATCAATCATCCGCTGGGTTTGGGTCTCCCATTTTATCTACCACAGTTCGCGGTTCTGCGTCCATTACCTTGTTATAAATTGTAATTAAAGACATGGCATGTCATGCGTAATGTTTTTCTCCAACAGCTCGAAGCCAATCTCCATCAAAGCAAGATGCAGAACGCATCCATAAAGCTCGTGTCGGAGTCCACGACGACTGAGGTGCAGTGGATTGCCGGAGAGATCACTGGCAACAATTTTGATGTGTAAGTTAACAACATCATCATGATCTTACTGTTGCGGAGCATCGTGTCCGCCAGTGAGATCACATCACGAGATTCTACGTCATCGTAACGCTACACCTAATGCTAGACCCTCGATCGTACAATACACTCACTCGCCGTGCGCATACATCGGCCATTTTATTTGTAATTCATCATCACCATTCTCTTGTCCTTATCCCAATTCATTCAGGGTCAGCGCAGCATGTCTACTTCCTCCGTTTATTTGTAATCCATCCAGTCAGTATTATACAGTTTTCATATCGAAAAGCAACAGTTTCATTGAGTCGAGACCACCAGCATCACAACTGGAGCTTGCCACTCAAACACTGCTCTTTGTTCCATCCAATTAGGACTTTTTATCATAGACGTGTATCTCTTGCAGTTGCCATCTTGATGGTCACACCCTTTCTAATCATTCTAGCTTAAGCGTTCAAAATTTTCTTGCTGCACCTAATATTAATTTATTTCAGGATGAACAGCATGTCTTTTTCTCCATATACCTAAACATCTCAAGTGGTGTTCAAGAGGTAACGACTATTGTGAAATTGATATCTTCAGAACTGCTCTTAAAAGCTATGTAGATTCTATCATCGGTCGAGCAAAGATGCGGCGAAGCATCACCGTTAAATGATTGAAGTTCCACGAAACCGAACAAAGCGCTATGCTTCCGTGCAAACCGACAGTTTGTAGAATTCACTGCAGAATTATCTGTTTCCCGATTAAGATGTCTTCAAAGTTCGAGTGAATCGGTTTATTTTGGGCAAGCGTGCTGCACCCTAGAAGCCTTTTAGTACCTATTAAAAAAACTGTCTGAAATCTGTGTACTCTATGTGGTTACATGATGACGTGCATACACAAAAAAACATAAACACACAAAACATAACAAATATTAGTGAAGACTAAAAAAAGAATGGAATGGAACATTCCATTACTAGGCCATTATTTACGCCCCGGAAATTTGTCGTATTGTGTCCACTGTGTCATATGTAAATCAGACTTAATTTAGACTCATTATCTACATCATAATTCTAAATCCACTCTCCTTTTTCAGTTGGCAACCCTGGCGCGTCATGATAGGCAAGGTCCTCCAAGAGGTTCGCATCATCATAGAGATCACCCGCCCGGCCTACGTGAGCCTCTCGCAGACGCTGCCGCATATCGCCATAGACAATATTAGGATGATGGACTGCGGCCCGGAACCTCCCGTCTACGGCGGGAAGTGTGTGCCGGGACAACTGAAGTGCAAGATTATGAATGTAAGTAATAATTTCTTAGGAATAGGGAAAATGCTGCAACTTTCCTAACAGAATAGAAGCATTTTAAATATGAACCAAGAAAAAAATGAAAGAAGGGAGTAAGAACCACCATTTTATTTTGTTGGATGGGAAATCATCAAATAAATCTTCCCGCTCTGAGCGGAACGGAAGGGTGTGTCCGACTTTTACTGACTAAAACCCAACCATGTTCCTTCATCGCCTTTTGTGTTCCGGGGCCACGGTATCTCTTTTGAACAGTCCCGCAGCAATATCAAGCACCAAACGATCATAAAAAACCTCATAGAACAAAACATTTTAAACAATTTTATTGATTGCTCAGTAAATTGACCCTACAGCAACGGTTGAAGCACTGTCAATAACACCTCATCGCGAATACCTTCCGGATGTTGCTGGAGCTGGCCCGAACCTTGCGGACCAGATGGGGTTCAGGGTAAGTCTCCTGGGGGTCTACTTTCTAAGTCGGTCAACGAAGATACGGGTCCCGTCTGAAAGTATCTTACACTTTGAAATGAACCCTACTCCCTAATATTTTCGAATTCATGACTTTTGAAAATACGTCGGGAGTAAAGACAGATGCCAATCATGTTGTCATTCATTGCTAGTTTGGGCCCCTAACGAAGCTCATGTAGGAAACGACCGTAACTTCGGCCAAAACTACGGATCTCGCGCTTAGAGAGTAGACCTCCAGAGATGTGTGCCGTTTTCGCAAAGTCGTGACCACTTGCGATTCGTGGAACATCTCTGATGCGCTACAGAATCGGGGCAGCCTCAGCAGCACCCTAAACAGTTTATTATGCTCCACACGAAGGGCATTGTACTGTGCCTTATGTGGCTAGAAAGCAGCGTTGTGTTCTAACTTGAAATATATATCCATGGGTGCCTGTATGGACCAAGACATTTCAGCTTGGTCTCTAGGAACAGTAGCAGCCACGAGTCTGCAAGATGTGACCACAAACACAAAAGGCTATTACATATCCCACCTAATCAAGTTCAGATTCACCTAATTTTACAATTGTATAAGGTTTGGCCGTAAAACGATGCGACATAGTTTTGCTCGTCCGGCTCTCGTATTAATAGGACTTGGCAAAAGGTACCACACAGCAATTGTAGAGGACTGTGGTATTTTCAGATTTCGTGGAATGCAAGCCTAATGTTATATGCACAAGCTAATTTACTTTCTTTGCAGAATGATTCGTGCATCAAGCTACAACAAGTTTGTGACCTGGTCAAAGACTGTGATGATGGGAGCGATGAATCAAGGAACTGTGGTACGTAGATGATGATGATGATGATTGCCTTGTGAAATATTTAGAAGTCACTGACAAACATCATCTTGAAAACATGTTTTTGCGTGTACTGTGTCGCCAAACGCTAATTTTCAAGTTTCTTTGTTTTCAGACAAAATGCCATACGGTTCATACTGCAACTTCGAGCAAGATGCGTGTGGCTTCGAGAATGTACCTCAGTAAGTAGAAAATACTCAGTGATAATATCAGATCACCTGTTGCTATTACAGGTGTGGCAAAGAAAAATGAACAGTCAGTGCCTAGAATTACCTGAATCCTCTTTCAAGCAAGGCACAACTTCACAGTACTTTATCCTAAGGGAAGGCAAAGGTCCTAAAAACATACAGGATTTAAAAAAACAATATCAACTCTCCATTTAACAATGGGAACATAGATTTCGCCAAAGTAGTTCTCCTATCGATCATTCCTCATTAACGTTATAACTATAACGATCATTTCTCCCATAAAAAGAATAAGCAAAATTAATAGATGCCCGAATATGGACAAAGCAAAGTGAGCACGGAAAACGCAAAGTAAAACCTATCCCCATGGCAAAAGGTTTGAGTTCATTACATATGTCTATGTATAATAGGTATGTGTCTTGCCCCACAGGCCAATCCTCCGCTGGTCCCGCCACAACGGCCCGACCCCCACAGACAAGACTGGCCCCGACAACGACCACACTTGTGGCGACCAGCAACCACACCCGACCATGATGGTCCCTCTCCTTCAGCCAGCGCACATGAACCAGACCTGCGTCGGATACTACTTCTTCGTGAACATGAACGTGACTGGTCCCAATCAGAAGAAGGCCGACTTCGCTTCGACAGCTGTCATGAGAACGGTGATCTTTAATCCGCCGCCGAAAGTCCATGGGAATATTACGTCAAGATATTATAATTGTTGCATGGTCAGTATTTCGCGTTTTTCTATGTGCTTATATCCCTCATTTACAGTTTAGTATCCATTAGGGGAAAAAATCGCCCCACGTGGGACCCATAAACATAAGTGGCGAAATGTGGGTGTATTGAAGGTATCTATCTCATACTTCGGGATTATAGTCATGGTTAAGTTCTAAGAACTGGCCGAGATGATGAGAATCAACTAAGACTACTGCTTTGTTGGTCTGCTATAGGATCCTGAGTTCGATTCTCAGGTCAAGAAGTGTTAGTTACAAATTTTCCCTTAAGTATTTCTAAACTGTTGCTGCTGCATTCAGTCTAGATATATGCCTGAGACTAGACTCCATAACTGGCGAAATGGCTTGTGTAATTCTACAAATCACGTCTTGTTTTGATGTTTTGTATAACGTTGACTTACCGTCTGCTTATGATGGGGAATTTATTCCGTTTGACTTGACATTACGTTATTTTTTGTTAGTCCTTACTCCGTAAATCTGAAAGTAACTCGGCCGGTCTGTACTTTTGATGGCAGAAAGGATTTCAATGTTCGATACACCGGTAGACAATGACCTGTATTAGGACATAACATCCAATTATTCTCGTGGGACTATCGCCGGTAAAACTGCTGGACAAAGCTACTCAGAGTCTAACCAAGCTCTTCTATCCTCAGATACGTTTCTACTACACGCAGTACGGACGCAACTTCGGCTCGTTGAGCGTGAACGTGGTGGAGCTCACGAAACGCGGCAACATCTCCACCTCCGTTTGGTTCAGTACCAAGGACATGGGCCAGCCGTGGTACAGGGCTTCGATCTTCTTGCCGAATATTACTAGAAGGTAAGCAGTGTGCCTAGATCTATCATCATTCCCTTGCCCTTATCCCAATTAATTTGGGGTCAGCGCAGCATGTCGTCTTCTTCCATGGATACTTCTCTATTTTTCGTCATCTATCAGACACTTTTTTTCTTGCCATATCATTCTTTGTTAAGAAACGAAACGATGGATGGAGTGTGTTCAATCCATCCATCGTTTCCTTGGTCTTCCTCTACTCAAATATCCATCCACATTCATACTCAAAACTTTCCTCGTAACATTTTCCTCATTCCTCCGCATCACATGCTCATACCACGACAACCGATTACCACACAACTTTTCAGTCACCGGCGCCACTTTCTGACTTCCTCTTATACGTTTACTCATTTCTTACTTTATCCATTCGCGTAAAACCACACATCCCTCTTAGCATTATCATCTCCGCGACACTTTTCATTCATCCCTTTTGTGTCCCAACATCCCATTCCATGTGCCTAGATCCATCATCATTATATTATACTAGCTTCTGTGTGCGACTTCGCCCGTGTGGTAGCTAGATAAATAATTGAGCTGACCGTGGCGAAACGCTGCAGCCGCAAAAATACACCTGAGTAATCCGCCAAAACGGCGTTCGATCCAATGCGGCCCGGATGTTATTTAGATGTGACTGGAACGAAATATTTAATTTCACATAGGCCATGGAAACTTTCAAAATGTCGAGAAATCCAGAAATTTGTCATTTCTTATGAATGAAGAGACATGAAAGAAGAATCAAAAACATGTCAGGATGGCAAAAGCTAAAACATCGATAGTTTGTTAGAATCTGAAATACAGGCAAATGCCCGGTGAGGGAACGCCTTTAGAATTCTTCCGCATTACATTTTCTGACTAAATAATGTTGCAGACCGTATCTAACATGTTGCGCGGGTGTCACAAAATATAACCCCGAAAAGCTACGTTACTTCCGTCTCTACATTACTAATCATCATCATCATCATCATCATCATCATTCTCTTGCCCTTATCCCAATATGTCTTCTTCTTCCATTCTTCTCTATTACTCGTCATCATATCAGACACTTCCTTTCATCCCATATCATCCTTCACACAATCCATGCATTACTAATATCTTACTAAAAAGCTAACAGCTAAAAACTTCTTTCTTCCAGATACTTCCTCGAATTCAAAACCCGAATGGGCATGAGGATATATTCGGACTCAGCGATAGATGACTTCTCGATGGCCCCCGAGTGTTTCGGTCTCAACATAGATCCAAACGAGCTCGGGGACTATAACTATTACGATCCTTCGTTTGAGGAGCAGACTACACCGCATCCTGCGTTTGCTGACAAACCTTGTAAGTTAACTAAATGCTTTATAAAGAATTGTTTTTCCTTATTAGTTCGGCAATATTTGTAACCGGTTGATCTGATGGCAATAAGCGTGCCTCCTAGTACATGAGACTTGTATTGTATTGTACAACAGGCTGGTGTCCGCAACTCCACGTCAAAGCGCGTATTTTGCGTATCGTATCCACCACGCGGGCCCAGCGCGGTTTGGTAGATGTCACATGTCTTCGAAGTCTTCCTCACGATGTTTTCCTTAACCGTTGTACATGACACTTAAACATAACTGGTGAAATGTGTGTACCATTAGGTACACCTCTGTCTAATCCATCGGGGATTTCAAGAATGGTCTTTGTATATTCTGATTTCAAAGAAAAGTCTCGCGATCAAATCATTAGGCTGTTTGCAGTTTGTTTGGTGCACGTCAACGTCATTATGCAAAAACTCTTGCACCATTTTGTTATCCGAATATTCTGCTTAAAAAACAAGGTTGTATTTGCGACTATTGAGCTACATCACAAACGATCACTGACTTTCTATTCTAGCCTCTCTCTGTGCAAGACCACTGACATATTGGGAAGGACAGTTGCGAAGCCTACATATTTAGCTTATTTTGGTATTAGAATCATTTCCAAAACAAAAAACAAAAATTGGAGTCAAAGCACCCCGCTGATGTCTACCAAAAAGTTTTTATCTTACATCGTGATCCCGGAGACACAATATCTTCTGCAACATGAATGTAATCGGTTTACAAAGGTAATAAGTATACTCTCGCCTTTGACACCTTTGTCGCAGTTAGACTTAAAGCGTGATGACTTTAAAGCTAGACCACCTCCAGCTATACTCTACAACTTTGTTGATGGTGTTCTGACATTCCGCTTTGTGTTCGGAGTTTTTCGGCCAGAGTTGGATATACTACCGACTTTAGAGCACATGAAAGAGCAGCACACCAAACACTTTAGAAAGCCGATTGCGGGTAGACAGCATGATCATCTTCATCATCAGATACATTAATCCTACACGTTCTTCCCCAGTCTACCGATTTACAACCTGTGGAGCGACCGGTCGCTACGGTCCCAATCAGACGATGTGCGACGCTGCGTACAACAATACGCCGGTCTCCGTCAGTGTTATACAGAGCCCTCCCTACCAGGGCATCCAGCTGTGGGAGGTCCCTGCTGAGGGATTGTACACGTAAGTACCATTGCTGTAAAGCGTATATTACAATGACAACACGTTAGTATCTGGTTTCAGTCCTCACCATGAGAAAGATTCTCTTCATTGTAAATAATTGTCTTAACGCTTCCGATAAGACTTAAAATTGTAGCATAATTATTTCATGCAAGTTAAAACCCTATATGTGCAGTATAAGGTACCTAATTAATTGAGTGAGGCTGATGAAAGCATTAGGAATGGGATGGATGAGAAATTCCTAGGATCTAGCTCAGTGGTGTGTTATTGGAGAGGCCTATCCTTTGCAAGCTGTGGACCGATTAAACGTAGTTTGGAGTGCGTAAATCGACAAGTATCTTGTAAAATGTGTGAATGAATGGGAGACAATAAATAAAGTTCTTCGGGGGAAACCGACTTTAAAACTAATATTAAAAATATGATTTAGAAAAAACGAAAATTTTATCAGCCATCGGCATTGAGATATAAGTACTAACGTACTAGAGAAGACACCGTAAATTACTACTTTGTTTCGTTCAACTGCGGCGATCGCGCCGCACCTCACTCAGTCGCTCTCTTGCTCTTCCGCAGCAAATCTAGCGCTGTGGTAAATTCGTTACGGTTTAGACGAATTGTTATTATTTTAGCGCTGCAGCGAACTAGAGATTCAAATTACGAAGAATAGGACAGTTCAGTTATTTGACGTAGCTTCTCTTGTACGTTAGTACTTATATCTCGATGGCCATCGGTAATTTAGGAACAGTTACATTTGACGATCCGATTGGCGTAGTGGTAGTGACGCTGCCTTACGTTCTTAAGGTCCTGGGTTCGAATCCCGGTAGGAGCAAATGTTTGTGTGATGAGCACGGACGTTTGTTTCCGAGTCATGGATGTTTATATGTATAATGAGTATGTATTTACAAACAAAAAAGTATGTATGTAGTATATCAACTATCTAGTGTCCACGACACAAGCTTTGCTTAGTGTGGCACTAGGTGGCGCTGTGTGTTAATTTCCAGCGATATTTATTATTTATTTATTATTAGTATTACATATTGCAGAACCAGCAACTGATGAAAATAATGTTTATAAAAGTTTGTTTCATGCTAAATTAGTTGAATCTTCCTTCCCATCACAGGTTGATAGCAACAGGTGCAAGTGGGGGGCTGGGCTCGGCCTGGGCGGGAGTCTCTCACGCCGCATCAGTGCGGGCGCTCGTCGAGCTGCACAAGAGTGAGCGGGTCTATATCCTCGTGGGGCAGCAAGGGACCAACGCTTGCAAGAAGGTAAGAACAGTAACCGAACTCTTTGAGAACCACCGAGTCCGGGAGATGATCGATGGAGCAAGGCTTTGACCTAGTGGTGGTCAAGCTTAGGCCAAAGAAACCAGGGCCGTCCCAAAGGTCGTTGGGTTAACGTTAACGTTCCGGGTAAAAGACGAAGAAGTTTGGCAGAAAATAGGGGAGACCTAAGCCAGACAGTGCCGTACCTACGCAAAATACGCGCTTTGACGTGGAGTTGCGGACACCAGCCTGTTATACAATACAATACAAGCCAGACAGTGTGTGGTTCCGGGCTGTTTTGATGATAATGATGAAGTCCGGGGAAATACTACAACAAGTAATTTGTGTAATGAGCATCAACTTACAAGATTCAAAACAAACCGATTCATGAAGCCGGGGCTTCAATCAAACAAGCTGTACATCAAACTAGGTAACTCTACGAATTCTCCGAAAATATTGCTGGGAAAATAACATTATTTTTTGGGGTAGAAAAGTCACGGTTAATGGTCATTTTTTAACGTACGGTTGGTGCCTAACCTGGTATGCAGAGTTTTATGCCGCCTGAATGGACTTCTGATTTGGCTTTACATGCCGTTGAAAAATATATCTCAGACAACCGATTTCCTCACGATGTTATCCCTCATATGTAGGTGACCCTACGTATACGGTATTTATACGGTTTACGGTAGGACTCGAAACGATGTGCTGATGGATATGTCACCGTAAAATTGTCAAACACGTTATATTACAATATAACGTGTTTATTCTCGCGATATTGTAATGTCTCGAATTATTGTCAACTGAACATACGGAAGTATCTCTGCCTCCATAATCGGGACTTGGGGCACCCCCCCCGTTAGGTTAGTTAGGTTCCTTTAAACCCTGCACTCGGAAATAGGGGCCCCGCGAAGCGGGGCTCCGTCGACTACGCTTTTTAGGGGGAATATAAAGTGTTTTAAGGTTATGTTATATTAATCGGTATTTCTCAGGAATGGTACATTATCTTTTCATGAGAGTTGTGCCACTGGGCAAGGGGGACCCCTCCTTCCCTCCACACCGCGTGAGTTGACTACCATCGCATGCATTTCACGAAAAATAATGCGTTTTGTTGTAAGCAGTATGTTCATTTGACAATAATTCGAGACTTTACAATATCGCTAGAGATATTACAATATAACGTATTTGACAATTTTACGGTGACAGATACATTCAATAGCACAGGGGACATAGAAGTATTTAAAGTAAAGTTTTAACATCACAAACTTGTCATCATCATTCTCTGGAACTTACCCCAATACATTTGAAGTCGGCGCAGCATGACTGTATTTTTCGTACATACTTCTCTATTACTCGTTATTTTATCAGACACCTCATTTCTTGCCTTATTATCCTTTATACAGTCATCTAAACACTACACTCTAAACTTTTAAAGTTGTGAATCAGTTGGAACTTTGACTTTTAATATGTCCGTAACTAAACAGGGTGTAAAACACCTCTTCACGAAGCCGAAAGGCACTTGTTCTCCCCATCAATGCGATCATTTTTTTGTTCCACACCATACCTGGGAACCTTCTAGTTACGGAGATATGGGGGGCCAAAGTTACAACTTTTCGTCAAGTTTTAAATAAAAAATTTAAATACAGGGTTTTTTTGTAAGATTTAGACTTTCACCACCTCCACGACCCCCGTACTATTCAATCCATCCATCAGCACAATGTTTTTAGTGCGTTACATTGAGCTCTCTACCACAAAACATGATTTATAACCTCAAAAAAAAAAAGTTGTTTCCCAGCAATATTTTTTGCAGAAAGTTACTTAGTTTGATGTACAGAATGCTTTGTTAACGGCTTTGTGATGAGGTGGTTTACACCCTGTATAGGCATGATTCAGAACAAAAAATTACCGCAATAAAGAGGAGAACAAGTGTCTATCGACTTCGTTAGACTCCTTTTACATCCATTATTTCATTTTCCTTCGCCAATATATCTCGGTTTATTCTTAGACATCGGTGATACCGCCTTTTTATGTAACGATTATTTATTAGCGTAGGAGGAAAGTGGGTATTCGTGAGCTATTTAAGAACTTGTCGATAATAGGTAACAATCGATTGCCTTGCTAAGTATAACAATACGCCTGCGGGGCTGCGGGACTGTTCGAAAGAGATACCGCGGCTCCGGAACTTATAGGGCGAGGAAGGAGCATGGATGGGTTTTAATCAGTAAAAGTCTGACACTCGCTCCCGCTCCACCCAGGGCCTCAATTCTGCTATTGCAATAGTGTCAGAGTATTCGATCATTGATTTCATAATGATCAAGTTCTGTCAAATTTTGACAAGTTTGTTAATTCTACTATCATAATGGCGCCATTACGACTTCTCAATGAACAACCACTGACACTCCATTGAAAGAAATGTCATAGAATATTCATCTCGTACATGAAATCTGGCATGAATAAATGTTCGCATTTAGTAGTAGATTTCGAAAACCATTTGTACTAAGGGTTTTATAATAATGACAATACGACTATGCCATTTAACACAATTTTATTACGAGACCATTGACCGACCATTGTGAATTTAGCAGATTACAAACTTTAAGCAAAATGACAATGGGATGAGAATGGAATCGTGTTAGAGTGACAAATTTGTTAAAATAGCAGAATTAGGCCCCAGAATGAGAGTAGTCATTTGATGATTTCCCATACGAAAAAACAAAGTATAACAATAGTGTTTGGTTCTGTGTGTCATTGTGACGTGTCTATCATTATTTTTCTTGTTTGTTCCGATCTATGCCTTTGTCTTTATCATAAATTACAGCAATATTGATTAGGGCGAATTTGGCTAAAGAATAACAGCCGCTTTGGTCGATCTTAAGGTGAAGTTGCGCTTGCCTAGGTTGGTCTGTAGATGTCTCGAAAAAGACGTTAAACCGTTTGTCCCGAATGTCACTGAAGATCTTTGACAGTCGTTACAAGACTTACAGGCGGTCAGTGGCCCGAAAGTCTGACCACCAGTCTTACCAAGGGGTATCGTATTACACGTAGATATAATAATACTAGCTGACCCGCGCAACTTCGTCTGCGTCACATAAGAGAGAACAACGAAAGGAAAAAAAAAACCTCGTTTTTGCAACATTTTTCATTCCTGCTTCGCTCCTTATAATTGTAGCGTGATGTTATATAGCCTAAAGCCTTCCTCGATAAATGGGCTATCCAACACAAACATATTTTTTCAATTCGAACCAGTACTTCCTGAGTAGAGTTTCTCTTCGAGAGTTCTCGAACCGAGAATTCCCGGGAAATTTAACCTTACTCGAGACGAGAAAAAAGAGGTCGAGAAATCGAGAAACCGAGAAATTCAGTCAAAAATTTTAAAAACTTAATAACGCGCGCGCGAAAGATCGCTGTCACTGTCTTGTCCAGAAATGTTTTCTTCTAAAGCTAAAATTTGTTGGTTCAGTAACATCAACTTCGCTTGTATGATTTTTGTAGCCAACACAGATAAATGGATAGCGTGATTTAAGCATAGGACCATTTCAGCTGGGCTTTCGCGTCCAAACTTTACCATGACGTTTGGTCCATCACTAGTCACAGCTACGACTTCTTGTTCAAAGCATAATAAATAAATATATACCGCTGGACATTACACACTGCGCCATCTAGTGCCACACTAAGCAAGGCTTGTGTCGTGGTTACCAGACAGTTGATATACTACATAGATACTTTTTTTTTGTAAATACATACTTATTATACATATGTTTAAACATCCATGACTCGGAAACAAATGTCCATGCTCATCCATCACACAAACATTTGCTCCTACCGGGATTCGAACCCGGGACCCTAAGAACGTAAGGCAGCTTCACTACCGCTGCACCATTCGGGTCGTCCAAAACAATTGAAAAGTTTGTAGTACAGACAGAGACTAAAGTAAATTATTTAAGTGACATGATGACATTGTTTTTAGAAGATATTTGTATTTGTTTTTTCAAAGAAAAAGACTATTTAGTCTTAAAATTGTTTGTAGAAATAATGATAAAAGATCTCGCTAAAGTGTTTTTCGCTTAATTAAAGTTTTCTATAGTTAAGTTAAAGTCATATGAATGAAACTAAAAATAACCGTTGCTGAACGATAAATGTTGTTGAATATTGCATAAAAAGCGTAGTTTTATTTTTAAATCAAACATATTTAAAAAAATAACATATTTCTCGTGAACCCGGGAATTCCCGGGAAATAGTGGTCGAGAATTCTCGTGCTTCGGGAAATAAAAAAGGTCGAGAAATGAGAAACCCTATTCCTGAGATTAGCGCGTTCAACCAAACAAACAAACAAACTCTTCTTCTTTATAATATTAGTATACGAGTAGATTTCTATGGTATTACCCAGTACCTACTAATTCGGTTGTGGAGGCCAGATAGGCAGTCGCTCCATGTAACATACTGGTATTTAACTGCACCCGATTAGATTGAAAGCCGACACCAACATATTTGGGAAAAGGGTAGACAGATGATGACGGCTATATGTATATTAATGATCTCATTAACAGGCTCTTAAATTGACATTATTCTTTATAACAATTTGATCACTTTTGCATTCTGTCATACCAAACAAGATGTGCTGATTTCATCACCTGTCTATACCAACATTTGCATTTATAAATACGGCAAGGTTCTAATCACGATCAAGATTACTATATGCCTTACACCATGTGTATCTCACCGCTTTCCCTCTACCTTTAGACATTGTCAGCTCAAGACTCCAACCTCGAGTGCTCCCGCCGCTTCAACGAGACCTCCGGCCAGGTGTTCACCAGCAAGACGCACGAAGTGAGGAGCATGCAGGTCAATGACGGCGGGGGCGGCGGTGGCGGGGCTACTTATGTGTTCCTGGTTAGTAAAGACTTCTAGTCAGTTTTCGAAAGCTTTGATGCTTTAGTAACCTTCCAATTCTAGCGATACTGAAGTGAAGACAAACGGCCCATTCATCTTAGAGGTGGCTGTAAAGGCTAGACCGCTACGGTCTTGTCTCGAACTATCTGTACGAAGT
Organism: Xestia c-nigrum; assembly: GCA_916618015.1. Taxonomy (NCBI): domain Eukaryota; kingdom Metazoa; phylum Arthropoda; class Insecta; order Lepidoptera; family Noctuidae; genus Xestia; species Xestia c-nigrum. The sequence continues at coordinate 3,297,975 of OU745269.1, read as the reverse complement.
CAGCTGAATGCCGTGCAACTTCTGCTTCCAAGAATTCTTGGCAGACTTCTCTTCAGAAGCTTCAAGTCCATCAGCAAGATAATATAGGAGTCTGTTATACTGATGCCCAATTACTAAAATTAAACCTTTCGGCTCTGACAGAATTATTAACTCAAAATAGACCAATTGAATTAAAATGCAAAAGTTATTGAAATTTCGGATAGAATTTCGGAGATTAGAAAAGGCCGTGGATTGGGTGATATCCAGCGGTGAACTGCCATAGGCTGAGTTTAGATTAACGATTACCACAACCGACGCTTTCTTTCTGCCTAAGTAACCAAAGGTTATGATCAAATTATAACACCACATCTTTTTCTACAGCTGGACAAAGACGGCCAAGCCTTCCCTCTGCTAGTAGCGGGCGGAGGGGGCGGAATATCTGTAGGCAGCTTCAGAGATGATGGGTCCCAGCACGCGAGGCCGTTGACCAACGCTACTCCGGAGTCAGGGTATATGTACGGGCAGCCGGGGAAGACTTCAGGTGAGGATGTAGCTGGATCTCTTGTTTATTTCGACAATAGCAAATCGATGGAGGGGAATGTCGTAAGTGACATGATGTTGGATTTTAAACTTTCAGTGGTGAATCAAATATTATACCGGTCGGTCAGAGCGTTATTGTGTCTTACAGTATCGAATAAAATAGTTTGGTCTTATGCTGAACGTTTTCTGGGGATAAATGTAGGATACACCACACTTATGTATGAATAACCTTTTGAGTGGATATGTCAACGTGATACATTTTCTTCACGAGATACTGTGAATCTGGATAGCGTTGATTTAAAAGACACGAGAAAAAAATGAGCAGCTGGACTGTCTTATGAAGATGAGCAGGGTGTTTTAAAAGTATTCATTTTATAGCAAGATGGATTAAATTTTTGTCCGATTGTGACTAAGCTCAAAACTGATGGTAACGTGAAACTCAAGTAAACAAACCGCAACATAGAACTAGTCAAGAGATTCTAGTGTAATGTGTATCATCCCCCTTAGGTGCCGGCGGCGGCTGGCTGGCCCGCTCGGGTCCCACGACCCCCGGCTTCGAGCTCGTGCGGGGCGCCGCGCTACACGAGGGCGGCGCCGGGGGGGCGGCCTGCGCGGGGGGCGCCCGGGGGGGCTTCGGCGGGGGCGGGGGCGGCTGTCTGCGCGGCGGCGGGGGTGGGGGCTGGCTTGGTGAGTCACAACATTAATGTACAAGATCAATTTGAAACCTGTACTACCGTAACCGTAGCCGATTTGGAAATCTCTATTAAAAGAACACATTGCAGTCGACGAAATAAGCAAGATAAACTGGTATTTGAGCGTAGAGGCCATACAACCGATGATTGTAATGTTGAGTAGACGTATTTTTCAGTGAGCGAATCCGTAAACGTGAGGCAGTCCCAGAGGATAGATGAAGCCGCAATTATTTATGGCAACTCTTATCGAGTAACTGAAAGTCAAATCTTATAATAACGTACGATGGGTGATGTCACTGTCTAGCAGTGGATTTCTATAGATAGAATAGAATAGCATAGAATAATCATGTATTCATTAATGGACAGCAGCAACACAATATAACAGCGCATACACATACGTATAACAACGAACAGCTTAACAATTAATTAAAACAGCTCAACTGCACTGAGCATGCCCATAACGAAATGGTCACCAACTCAGCATATGCTGGGTGTAAAACACTCAGCGCTGGTTTTCAGTAGGCACCCCGCAGTGACACACGGATGAGGGTAGTAGGTAGTAAATAAATAAAAGATGACGATAGTGAAACTAACTACACCGGTGATTCTTACAACCAACAATTCTCTATTTCTCCAATACAGGTGGCAACACCAATGACAATGGTGGAGCACACGGCGGTGGCGGCTGGTCGTACGTAGCAGCCAGTCGAGCTGTCAGAGACTACAGCGACGCGGCCGTAGCACCCCGGACTGGCCCCGGAGAACTTCTCATATTCCCAGCTATACATGTGAGTATTGTTCGTGATAGTGTTAGGAAGACTAACCACTATCGTATAACCCAGTACTATCTGGCTTGTGTAAGTCAGGATAGGCAGTCGCTCTATGTAAAATATTGGTATACAGCTGCATCCGGTTAGAATGAAAGCCGACTCCAACAGAAAAGGCTAAGCAGATGATGATGGCTGATAGGGAGAATTTGAATATTGTTGTGTAAAAAGTACGACTACAAGTGACGGTTTAAAAGTGCTAGAAGAAGCAAAGAAATAAAACATTATCGAAAACGTGGCATCAACTTCTAGCTAGTAATTGCCAAGTACTAATTTAACTAGCTATACTTACACGAATAGGTGTCGAAATGTGGACAATAACAGACAAATGATTCTTCATTGCAAAGGTTGGGAAGAAGGAGGACGAGATTATTTGGGACAAATTATGGACATTGGAAGACAGCATATTAATATCTACTTACTTTTCAGGATTGTGACTGTGACTATCGCTGTGTGGCTCTCAACGAATACCGCAGTGACGTGAAGTGCTACTGCCCCGCCACTTGGACTACAGATGCTCATGATCCTACCAAATGCATACGTAAGTTTATTGTTTGCTCTTTTACTGCAATTACTATTCCCTGTTACACTATAAACGGGTAGTATCGATTGTTTTCTTCGCGACATTGTTGAAGAATTTTATCAGGCAGCTTGTATGTGCCTAGACCAACAGGAACTCTTGTATATATTATAGTTTTCTTGTGGCTAATGGGCTGTGGGTCAAAATAACACTATGTGGCGCCCTGACACATTAGGGAAGCAACGGAACGGGACGAGTTAGACAAAACCAACGACCACATTAGCCCTGGTTTGAAAAAACAAGAAACCATAGGGAGTGGCATTTCCCCTGCAGTGGGTCAATACAGGCTAACGGTATACGAGTATCATCGTGTTCAAAACAATCGGACCATTGTAGCTCTGACATACGAGTATCTAAATTCCTTTAAATACTGTGCTAGATGCAACTTGAAATTTGATACCTCTTAGTGAATAGTGGTCAATGTTTGATGAGGCATTTCGACAAGGATTCCACTAAAGCAGAGTCGAGCGGAGCGGAGAGGAGTTGTGCGGAAACCTACCAATCATCAATTCATTTGGTTGAAATCTACACTGCCTCTCTCGTCGCTCTTGCGATGAAACGATTCTTGCACATGTCTCCACTCATCTCCACTTAGCCACCAGAGCCACCTAGTTGTGGAGAAAATATTTCTGCAGTTTGTAATATTTCTTATTAAAGTTGTAGTCACTGTTGACAGAAGGTCATTAATACCACCAGCTTCTAGTTTAATATTGTTGTGTATTCCAGTGGAAGACGCCTGGCCTCGCACACCATGGGTCGTGATCATAGTGCTATCAGTTGCTGTGTTCGTGTGCGCACTCGCTGTCCTGTGCGTTTGTTTGTATCTGTGTAAGTATTTTAACACATTTACTGAATTATTTATGTGTAAAAGCGTCAGAGACATTTATTTTAGTCTTTAATTCTCTTACTATCTGCATCTGAATCACAACTATCAAAATAATACCCCACTAGATAAACATTTCTGAAATTACCATCTTCTGAATAACTAAAGTCAACTGAAATAAACTCCGACTTGTTTATGTTAGTTTCGTCTTGTTTCCTAGCTTACCTGTAACGTTGACGAAGAATTTTAAATTGGAAATCTAAACTGCATTATAAGGATACGAGCTTGGGAAGCTAGACAAGTTGTTAGACATAGAATAGACTTAATTAGCATAATTTCGTTATATGTAATATTGAATGATGGTACTGTTACAATAGTTTCTTATTTATATTTTCTTTCACTAAGGGCAGCATCACCAATCCTACTTTAACTACAAAGACAAAACAATATTCTCCACCAGACAACACATACCAACGCAAGAAGGAAGCAGAGCAGCAACAGAAACGTCTGCTAGAACAAGATGTGCAGCTCCAGCGGCTGCGGAGTGCGCCGGGAGGTAACGACAACCTCACGATGGCCTTCAACCCGCACTACGGCAGCGAGAGCATTCTGCCGCAGGGCATCGACGTGCGCGGACTGCCGCAGGTCTCGCGGGAGAGCTTGAAGCTGGTCAAGTACGTCATCCATAAAAACATGTTCATTAATAAATTGTGTTGCTGCTTGAGGAAGTCTGCTATATTGCAGTAGACTCACCAGGTTTACAATAACAAATTCTGAAACATACTGAACAGTGGAACCTCTCATAAACAATAGTTTGATCGAGATTTGTGACGGATTGGCGTTTTCAATCTACTAGTAATCCTAATTCTGATTATATCAAACACCTCACAAAGTCAAGTCATAATTACAGAGAATTTTGTGAGTTTATTTTAATGGTTAAATCTCAACGGTCATTGCTCATCATTGATTAATTTCATCATAATTGGTCCTCTTATTGCCCATTATATCAAATATTATGTCTGCCAATAAAATACTACACTTTTCTTTTCTTCTCAGGGCTCTCGGGCAAGGCGCATTCGGCGAGGTGTACCAAGGTCTGTACCGTCACCGCACCGGAGATACGGTAGAAATGCCGGTAGCTGTCAAAACGTTACCGGAACTGTCCACCGGACAGGCCGAGTCCGACTTCCTGATGGAAGCTGCCATCATGGCGAAGTTCAGTCATCCGAACATTGTGCATCTTATTGGAGTGTGCTTCGATAGGCATCCGAGGTTTGTGTTAAGATTTACATTAAATTTTGAAAGCAGTGAAATTAACATTGATTTGCAAAATGAGGCAAATCCCTCGCACAGAGAAGTCTGTGTTTCAGGCCCCTGCCGTAGGAACGTTTTATGGGTATTTTACCTGCAACCAAAACATTTTTTTATTTAATTTTAAAGGTCTGCATTCTGTTATCAATACTGGAGGATTTTAATAAACCTGTGTCCAGAGTTGCCGAAGAATTTAGAGTCTGGCTAGATTATCTGGCGTTCTCTAGAAACGTATAATGAAAATATAACAAGTAGACTACACTAGTTTGCTCCATGGATAATGTTATGTTGTTCTTCGAATTCAATAATCGTGAGGTTTTTTGCTTGATAAACCCCCGGGAAATAAGTTTAATTTCTCGTTTACGACTCTCTAAGATCTTTTATAACCATTTGAGTATTACCAATCACCAGATACCAAATTATAGTTACAACCTCAATCTGATAGAAACCACGGTTCAACTCCAATCCATCTTAACCACAATTCCTCCTACAGGTTCATAGTCCTGGAACTACTAGCGGGCGGAGACCTGAAGAACTTCCTCCGTGAAAGCAGACCGAAGCCCGAGCGAGCTAGTGCACTCACTATGAAGGACCTACTGTTGTGCTCCATCGATATCTGCAAGGGATGCCGTTATTTGGAGAGCAAGAGGTTTATACACAGGTAAGGCTGTTCTTAGCAGATTACATTGACCATTGTGTAAATCTCAATATGGTGAAAGAAAACATCCCACAAGTCCAGCGTTGTGGATGAAAGCCCACTGCCTCTGAAGTAATTATTGCATCATCCTGCATCTCCCAGAGACATAGCAGCCCGCAACTGCCTGCTGACGTCCCGCGGTCCGGGGCGCGTCGTGAAGATCGCAGACTTCGGTATGGCGCGCGACATCTACCGCGCCGACTACTACAAGAAGGGTGGCAAGGCCATGCTGCCCATCAAGTGGATGCCGCCGGAAGCTTATATTGATGGAGTTTTTACTATTAAAACTGATGTTTGGTGAGTAGCTTACGTCTTTTTGAGGATTTTGATTAATTTGATAGGATTGCTAAAATACCGTTGGGTTTGCAATCTGAGAGTCTGCCTCGAAAGTGTACAACAATAGCATGTCAGTTTAGTAAATGTTCTAGTTTCTTGAAGCTTTCAATTCAGTCTGTTCAGAAAGTCAAGAATAATCTTTTTTATATAAGAATAAGATTTTGATTCTTTATGATGAATTTTTTCTTTTTCTTTTCAGTTACAATATTGATTTTGGAGCTGTTCAATTTAAAGTTTCTTCCAGAACTAGGTTTGGTTCCCCATGGTTTAAATATGATCTTCCTTCACAGGTCCTTCGGAGTGCTTCTATGGGAGGTATTCTCACTGGGCGTGATGCCATACACCGGCTGCGCTAACAGAGAGGTCATGGAGATGGTCTCCGGAGGAGGACGACTGGAAAAACCTTATGGTGAGTCATTTTAAGATTTTTGATGTTTGTCATGTTTATTTTTTTTAGTAACTCAATAATTACAGCTACAGGTAAAGCCGCGCTTTTCAAGGTTAGCTTGTGGACGGCGGCCATCCCTAAGATACCAAGAGTCCAAGACCCTCCTAAAACACGTTAAGGTGTTGGATAGCATTCTTAATTAGTAGTCGAGACGCCTGAAGTTATGACAATTACACTTTCCAAGAGGTGGAACTTACTTACGGGATTATAGGGGCCAGATAGTCACTGTATGTAAAATATTGGTATTCAGCTGCATCTATTTAGACTAGAATCATAGCATCATAGCATTTTTTTGAACACTAAATAATTTTGCGTCTGTCTGCAACGCGCCCGATCTAAAGCGATGATGCAGACTAAGGTGATCGCAAAAAAGAGACGGGCAGTGAATTTTACAGACTGGTAGTTCGCACGATGAATGTGGAAGCATATCGCTAGCTACAAATCAACATTGGTCGGTTACAGAACCGGGGTCTGATTTTGATTTCGGTTACAGGTTGTCCACAAGAGATATACAGGTTGATGTGCGAGTGTTGGAACCCGACGCCGACCGAAAGGCCTTCCTTCGCGCACATGTATGAGAGGATGCAAAGGTTTATACAGGTATGTGCGTTACAAATGTAATAATACTATTTCCCCTTCTAGAAAACGCAATATGATGAATACAAACAGGGTTTCTATAGTAGCAACCTTGTCAACTTGTGAGTGTATGAAGGAGAGCTGTTCCTGTTATCATGAATAATTCTTATTAGGAGAAGTAGGGGCAGATTTCGCTATAGGCTGAGTAGGCCCGGGGCGGCAAAATTTGGTCGTTTTTAGTAGATATAGTTGCACACACGCCTACGTGTAAAAACTACAAAATGTTTCCATATAGCATCCCGCAAAAAAATTACATGTACCTATGGCGATTACGATTATTGGAAGTGTGGGTCAGCACATAGGGGGCGGCAATCTTTCGTAGGGGTCGGGCAACCAATGTATCAAATCCGCCCCTGAGGAGAAGATGTTTGCAGCTACTTAAATTGTGTTCGGCGCTTTATTTAGCCTTAAAGCTTTTATTGGATTACAGACACTAGTCTTATTAGCGTAACATTTCTGCTCTTCTTCTTCAACCGTTGGCCACCCAATGCTATGTTGGTCTCTTCCAAATCTTTCAAATTTTGGCGATTTCGTGCTATGGCTATACAGTTTCGTCCGGTCTATTTAATGAGATCGTCTGTCCTCGTGGACAGACATAGACACATAATGACTGGGTAGTCATTTTGATTAATGGTAGGCCATATGTCAAGAGGAAAGCATCTTTAAGGCGATTACATGAGCTAAACGCGAGTTTTATAATTACTAAAAGTATATGATTCACTGCTATAAACAAGACCAGAAAAATATATGATACTAGCTTCTGCCAGCGGCTTCGCCCGCGTGAAGTTTGATAATTGTCCCATGGGATCTTACTACCGGGATAAAAAGTATCCTATGTGTTAATCCAGGTTATTAACTATCTGTGTGCAAAATTTCATCCAAATCCGTTCCGTAGTTTTTTCGTGAAAGAGTAACAAACATACATCCATCCTCACAAACATTCGCATTTATAATATTAGTAGGATTCTTCAGGATATAAATATGCTAGCATGATACTGTTTCGGATCGTATCGATCGTATCAGATCGGAGACTCTACACTCGAAATTGTAGACGATTATGTATACCTAGGACAAACGGTCCAGTTAGGTAGGTCTAACTTCGAGAAAGAGGTCAATCGTCGAATCCGACTCGGCTGGGCAGCGTTCGGGAAGCTGCGCGGTATCTTCTCGTCCAACTTACCGCAGTGTCTCAAGACGAAAGTCTATGACCAGTGTGTGTTGCCAGTGATTACATACGGGACCGAAACGTGGTCGCTCACAATGGGCCTTATCAAAAGGCTTAAAGTCACCCAAAGGGCAATGGAGAGGGCTATGCTCGGAGTTTCCTTGCGTGATCGAATCAGAAATGAAGACATCCGCAAGAGAACCAAGGTCACCGACGTAGCCCGAAGAATTGCTAAACTTAAGTGGCAGTGGGCAGGGCACATTGCTCGCAGAACGGATGGCCGATGGGGCCGAAAAGTTCTGGAGTGGCGACCGCGAACCGGAAGCATGCGTTGGAAGACCTCCCACAAGGTGGACCGATGACGTGGTGAAGGTTGCGGGAATCCGGTGGATGCGAGTAGCAAGGGACCGGTCAATGTGGCGACACTTGGGGGAGGCCTATGTCCAGCAGTGGACGTCTTTCGGCTGAGATGATGATGATGATGATACTGTTTTGAAAATATAATACAATTAATTTCGCTCGATAAAAAGAAATCACGAACTTATCTCTAAAAATATCTTTCAAACAATAAAAACATACCTACTAATATGCATGCGATCATTCTGATTTTTTGGCAAATAACTGAAATAACTCTACAAGCAATATATTAGCATGATACTGTTTCAGTTTTTTAATCCAATCAATAGTTTTTTTGTAAATCGATCGAAACCACTCATTTCGCGCTATTTGGCCCGCAGTGGCTGACGTAACAACCACTTTGTAGTGCAAGCTGATTAGAACTTTATTCTAACAGCATTTCAAACGAAGTTTGAACCACCACAAATAGAGTTGCTAATTTAGCTCGTCTAGGCGCCTTAACATAGATTTTTACTTTCCAGGGTCACTGCCGATACTTTAACTACTACATATTACTATATCTTTTTTAATGCAGCAAAAGTTTTAATATTTAGTGTTTTCTCATGCTACCCACCATTTTGTCACAGGACCCTGCGATAGTAAGTGCACCGCTACCAATAGTACGGTCGCTTTTACCGCCGTGTACTGATATGCCACCCAACGCCAACGGACCGCAGGTGAGTAATCGAGTTGGTTTTATGATAATAATCGATTAAAAACTCAGAGGCGTTGTTCCGAAAAAAGAAGACAATAAGTATATTAGAAAAACGAGATGAAAAATATAATTAAAATGGTTAAATAATTATTAAAATGGTTAAATAAGAGCGAAGCAATGTGAAAACTTGTATGTGGGTAGTTTTCAATGTTAGCAGTAATGTGGTCGTTTTATTTGTAAATATATTGTTTTTGTTACAGTAAAGTTTTTAGCGAAATATTTCAGTAGTTTCACGGACACCTTGTAAACACTTAAGTAGATTTACCCCGACTTTAGTTTACTGAATTGTTTTTTAGTAACAATATTAAAAAAAAAAACCCTCTATTTATTTCTTAGTTATAGGACCACATTTAGAAAATATGATTAAAACGGAACAACGCCTCTAATAAAATAGAAAATTGTAATAAACAGAAACTGTAAAAGGTCCCTTTCACAAAAGAGTGTATCAGTGTATAGCCCACCTAATGATAAAATACAAAAATAACTAATAAAATCAAAAATACTAATGCGTACTACATTTTTTTCCAAATGTTTTCGCTCTGGCTACTAGAAGCAAGTAAATGGATTTTCTTATTAATAAAAACATATAATTATACAGTTTATTTTCTAATTCGGTGTTAGCGATCCTTTTATAAGAGCCCGTGCTTACGAGTTCGCATGACTACCCTCCATTTTTATTTTTATTTTCTAAAACTACCCGCCCTCTCCTTGAATGAAATTCGCGTAGAAAATTAGATCCCCAGTAGTTTAGTCAGAGATTCATTGGAATGTGAAAGAGAATCATCAAAATAATCGCATGTTTGTCCATAACATGATTCAGTTTCATTTAATTATTTATTAATTTTTCTTCTCCGCCATCATTGCTTACATTTCAAAGAATCTCTAAGATCGGTTATTTCAGAGACTTGGGTGTTTACTTGCCTAGTAGCTATAGCGGGAATCTATTACCTATATATCTATTTTCTTTTATTACCTTTGTCCCTGCCTCTGGGTTTTGTAAAATTAATCTTTAGTTTTATAACATAAAGTTCAATGTACATTGTTTTTCGTTTTGAAGTTTTTACAAAACACAGTGGTATGCACGCGTAGAATTAAAAGTGAAACACAGGGAGATTATAAGCAGTAACAATATTTATTAATTCGAATAAAGCTTTTCCGCATTTTTTTGAGGGAAAAATTCGGCCGTTAATAATCTATTATTTTTAAACTGAAGGTAATCAAAATCACATCTACCATTGAAAGGCTTGAATATTTTTGTCCATATTGGTCGCAATTAACACAGTAAATAAATAAAAAACCGCTGGTTTCGGCTGTCATATAACAGTTGTAGCGGGTAGCCAGATAGTTCTTAAAAATACTGATACTCAGCTACACAGCTGCATCCAGCTAGACTGGAAGACCCCAACATATTGGGAAAAGGGGACGCAGACTGGCATCAAGTATACACAGACAAATAATTGCGAAAACACTAAAACTAGTAAAAACAAAATAGTTAACACCAAAATGCGAAGACAACAAAAAATGGCATTTATGGTGTTATATTTAACGAACCCAGTCTTTTACCAACGGTATCGTATTACCCAGCACTAACTGGGTTGTGAAGGTCAGATCAGCAGTCACTCGATGTAAAATACTTGTATTCAGCTGCATGGGGTTAGACTGGAGGCTGAAAGGCTAGGCAGATGAAAATTACACAAACCCAACAAAAGATATCGGAAAGCTCTTACCTAAAATCTTCCTGTGGTCGTGTGCGTGTACTGAGCGTGGCATGTTGGCAGCGACCACCGGCGTGCGACTACCTCGTGCCGATGTCGCCGCAGGACAACCCGCCGACCAGCAATAGGTAACGCCTTTTTATATCTGAGGATGCTGGCAGGAAGACGAAAGGCAAGGCTTAGGAAAGAAAAAAAAAGCGGTTGAAAATATTAGAGTCCATTTCGAGCCAAATTCGTAAGATGGGCTAAATAGCTGTGATGGACATTGAGATTATGTCAGTATCGACTGACTTAAGAATTGTTACTGGAATGAAATATGGAAAATAATATACCCAGTTACTGAATGTAAGTTGATAATCTTAACGTACATGATTATCTCATCTACATAAACAATTTTTAGTCCATCATCAAAATGACGAATTTTATTAAGTTCTACATTAAAAATTTTCAACTGAAGTCGAAAGTAGATAATTGATAACTATGATAAAAAAGTATCTTCAAGTTTCAACAACAACATAACAAAATTGAAAATTTTATGTACTTGATGATAACCCATGGCCGTATCGAGTATACCATGAAAGTTGATAGTGACTTTTTAAAAGCGATTAATAACACGCCTGCCAGTGTCCTCAAGTACTAATTACTGAGCTACTTCTAAAATCTAACTTATATGTGGCACCTCCTTTCACAGTTCGATGTTGTATTGTAACATACATACTTTACAACTGTCAAATTACTTTTGCATGTCGAAATTTTCTCAAAAGCGTTTTAAAGTATTAAAAGATTGGAAATTCACATTACATAAACTTAAATACTGCCCAGATATATTTCCAAAACGATAAATGCACAACGCGATTTTTTTTTGTGATTTCTACTACCTATTTGCCATTTTGTGTTTGAGAAAATTTCGATATAAAAGCAAGCAGTAACAAAGTATCAAACTGCTTTAGAATGACTGAGCAGTGGCAGCATGCGATAGACGCTGAACTTTCCTCACCAGCTGATGTTTCTAATTTAAACAGCGAATATGATAAACAATCAAATAATATTATGCTAGATTTAAATCTATTGCCAGCAGGATTCTTGATATTTTTTTAATATTATGTCCGTTGCTTTGATACCGAACTCCCACAACGAAATGTTCAACTTTAAAAAAGATGAAGCACAACGATAGAATATGTATTTATTAGCAGCACTTTGAGCAAATGAAATAAGATCGTTTACACCGACTTCTGATAAATGTTTCAAACCTTTTACACCCAATTATATGTCCCTTTAAACACCTCGTCCAAGCAACTTGGCAGAACCAATCACAATTTAATAAAGCTTGTCATTTGCACAGTCAATGTTCCACCCCGGTCTATGTACAACCTGTATCAATGCAAGCAACTTGTTATAGCCCAACGGAACTGCTGGTCCCTCATAGCAAATCGCCAACGGTGGTGCAGGATCAACCAGAAACGGAGGATTCACAATATCCACCTCTTCTGAAAGGTATTTTGGTTGTAGAATAAGAAATATGTGTAGGAGCGAAACTTATTTATCAGTTTTTGTGCTCAATCGCCAAGAAGCATTCTTGTCAAAGAATGTATCGACAAGGTAATTGCGTGTCATACTCGCATTCCAAATGCCTTTTATTTTGTCAATTCAGCAACATTATTTGCGTTTTTCATGCTGTCGTTGTCGATGTGGCGACACTTGGGGGAGGCCTATGTCCAAGCGTGGACGTCTTCCGGCTGAAATGATGATGATGATGATGAACAAACGATATTTTTGACACAAACGAAGATTCTGAATTCTTCGGAGCGTGATATGTGTGCCACGCAAATGGGGGTTGTCAATCTTGTCGATGATTGAGTGTACACGCATTAAAACTATACTCCATTAGCGAGTTTACGATTCGTTCAAGAGTTTCGCTTCTATACCTTCTAATTCTATGCTTTATTTTATTTAAAGCTACTCCTCAACTTGTCAAACAGTCGACCAAGGTTCTTCAGGTAACATTTTGCTGGTTATTCAGGAACGACAACCCCTGTTAAGTGAACCGAATGTAACCTTGCTCGAATCTACTACCTCACCTGTTTTTACTTCGACCACGAATGAAACCAATTGTCCCTAATTTTAAGTGCATCGTGTATATCTAAGACAGACAGCACTTCTCTGCAACATGTATCAGGACGGTTTGGTCATATTTGAGGATATGGTATAATAGCAATAGATAGACCATCAAACTGAACAACTTTCAGTATGGGACCAACATCGATACGTAAATTATTTTGTGAAGAAACAATCAGCTTTCCCTACCAATCAGTTTTCCCTTTCGACTGAAAAGTTAAGACCAGCTGTTTTTTTTTTCAAGATAGCGATGTTGATCTCTTGGGAAAAGTTGTTTAATTTGCTGGTTTATGCCAAATTCTTAAATATGACCACAACTTTCTGATACAAGCTGAATAGCTTTTCCCGTACGCATTTCAATGTTTACCTTGTTTTATAGCATCACAAGAATATGGCAACATTCAAACGGCGTCCCGGATCGGCGCAAGTGCAACAAGACGCGATGTTTGCGCTACCTCCGGCGTCGAGACAAGGACCACAACAAAGTTTCTGCCGTCTAACTCAACAGATAGGTAAGTCCTCCGACATTCTTTTCTGATTAATTTCGTTGCGGAATCCAAGACAATTAAATTGTTCTCTGGAACTTTGACGAGCTTCATTGTCTCGCCAGTTTTCTGGTGGTCGCCACTGTTGACTTGGCTTCCAGGAGTTGCGGTAGTTTGGGAATAGTGTAGCAGAATTGGCCCAAAAAGATAAGATTGCCATTGACCCAGTGGGACACAACAGGCTCCAGAATATGTAAATTGTTGTTTCAAAGCCTGAATTAAATTCTGAATGCCTCTACATGTATGACTACATGCTATTTACGTTAAATTGTCATTGCGTGTCTTAGAAAATGTACAATCAGTTACATACAAGTCTGAAGCTGTTGGCAATGGCTTATCTCAATACTCTGTCCACAATTTCCAGATTGCTAAGCTCAGTAGAGGGTCCGTCACTGGACGAGATAACCTCGGAGTGTGGCGACAAGACAGTCATCTGGGAGACGTCCTTCACCGAGCCACCGCGCCTCGCCACGCCGCGCCAGAGCATCGACAATGGACCTGCCGTGAGTTAACACTATTTTATTACCGACTAAAAACTATCTAGCATTTTTTTAGCTCTACTCTGAAAACGGTGAAGAAAAGCATTGTGACTGGCACGTCCTGAACCTAAACATTCAGTAACATGTGACATCCATCACCAAACCTGCACAGCTGGTGGGTTAGTGTATGCTGTCTCACTGAGAGATTTGTCCGTGCAGTGGTGAGTGGGAGAAGTGTTTCGACGTGTTTTTAAGGAACTAAATAGTATTCCAAATAATCCCGAAAAACTGCTGGGAGTTTATATTCGCAACGCAGCCTTATTTGTTTGATATAATAGGTGATAGTTTAGCGATGGATCCTTATCCCATATTCTAATGAGATCTACCTTACAGGTCGAAAAACTAATAAGCATAACCCCGACCTCACCAAAACCGCCTGAAAACGCTCTCACAAAAGCCATAGAGACGAATGTCATAGACAAAACGAATCACAAGAATGGATTAATGCCAGAAAGGAAAACAGCGCCCATAGCGTCCCCAGACCCACCACGAATCAACGCTTGGGCCAAAGAAACAGTAAAATACACTCCGAAACCGAAGCCTCTATGCCTGGATGCTGCACAACTAGAACAAAACCTTAACGCGTTGAAGAAAAATAGCGGTTCAGTCAACTTGACAACCATGAACATGAACATCCTACCGCCCTACATCAACGTTGTGACCCCAAACAAATTGTCAGAATCAAAAACCATTCAGATAGACCCCAAAAAGGCGGTGATAGACGACTTGCCGAAAGAAACCGAGCCGAAACCGAAAGAGGAAAAGGGGAAATTGAAGCAATCGAACTCAGCGGCGAGCTTGCTCAACGGCCCGATGACGGACGTTCCCTATGCTGACAGCGACAACGCGTCTTCGAGTTCCAGCGGTAACCAGATCGGCAAGAAGGATAGGAATATAGTGAACAAACAGGGTAGTAATGGCGAATATGTCGGCGACTCCGAGATTAGCTGTTAGACGATAGACGGCGCCAGTGACTGTGGTTGTGTTGAAACTGTGCCACCAAGACACTCAGTGAAATGTTACATATTACTAGTTGTAAATATTTTTAAAAATAAACAGACTATATGATGAAGACAAGACATTAATAATAAATATTTATTTTGAAATTTTTGTATTTTTATCGTACGTGTACAAAAAAATGTTTTTTATTTCCGTTACGGATAGTAGTTTATTTGACAAGGTGGCTTCCTCGACGCTTATAGTCATAGTTTATTGTTGCTCAATTAGCTCAATGTTTTGCGAACAAAATATTACCTAGATGGAATAAAGGCAGTTAGTTTTTCTACTTAGATATTTTATCGGAAAATCAGTTGTGTAATTTTAAATAAAAACTTTTTGTAAATAAACTGGGCTTCGTAGCTGTTTATTTTATACATTTTTTTATAATTATTTCCGCCGAATTAATTATAAAACAACTTCAGAAGTACGTTTGGTCTCAAACATTTATACGAATTTTTGTGAACTAGACCCAATTTTATACAGAGTTTTAAACAAATCTACACCAGGTGACATATTTGTATAATGATTTGAGATTAAATTTCATCTGAAAATGTGTTAAACTTTACATATTTTGAAAAACGAACGCACAGGCGAAAATTATATTGCTTCTTGAATATCTAAAAATTAAATTAAGGTCACGGAAACGAATTATACGATTCTGTCTGTTTTGTTAAACTTTCAGGACCTTTCGTAGATTTTTTATAATTATTATTAAATGAAACAAAACATACAATGTCAGTCTCATTGTTACATTTATTCATTAAAAATATGTCATTATTTTTTCATTATAAGTACAAGAAAAAATCACGAAGGGCCCTTTTCTCATTCCTAGAATAAATAATAGTCACCGTAGACGCTTAAAATGTTTGTAAATAATAATAAAAAAAATGTAGGTATCTATGTACATCCGCCCTTTAAATTAAAAAAATACGAGATATAATATAACGTTTCACGTAGATGTACAAGAGGTAAAACTGTATTTCGTTTTTAAAAACTTTATGTGATGTTAACTAAGATTTTCTGGAGTTTTCTTTTAGGGCGAATTTCACCGGTCAAACTGAACGTGATCAGTACACCTAAACCGCGTTCACGAGCTGCCAGCATCATATTTCTCGCTGGAATATTGTCACTGCAAGCTCTTGAACTCCGTTTGTAAAAGTCCTTCGTTGTTTCATTGGTAAAATCTGCTCTTAGTGTTGTTAGATTTGCCATAATACTTATATAAAATATACACTTAGAAGATATAAAAAAAATAGATTTACTATATATATATATATGAAATTAAAAATGTGGAAATTCACATGAATGCTTTAATTACTGTAAGATAGTTTAAGATAAGGGTTTCGTTATGTTCACTCGTAGTAGTGCCATTTTTTTTAGTTACTGCCAACTTGAATATGCATTTAGTTACGTTTTAGGCATGAAATTACAGGGTATCATGGTAATTTTCCTTTCTTTTCCGTTTCAAAATCCATAAAAACTTTTCTTCGGTTAAGGTACGAATTCTCTTGGGCATCGACTAAACTCCAAATGAAGGTTTTATTTTTTTTTCTAAAAGAGAACGCGAGAACGTAATGGTGACTTGTCTATTACTCGGATTGACCTGTCAAAATGAGGTTACTGACAGTTTTCACCATAAATATTACTATACTCTTTGGTTTTCACTTTTTACTAACACCAAGTAACACTTAAGGGGAAGAGCCAGAGTAGCTCGCGAAATTCAATTACGTTTTTACGTTATTTTGCAATTTGCAGTTCAGTGTCAGGTTTTATGTTGATTTAAGTATGATTTGCAGCTGTAACAAATAGGGCTTTACAGAGTTTTAATCATTCAAGTCGTCAATATAACCCTCTAAGTTCATTTAATCACATTGAAAGACTTTTTCATGAAATAGTCTTATACTGCAAAGAAACGTTTAAAAAATGAATTTTGCGGGTTACTCTGGCGTATCCCTCATAAAAAAAACTAAAGTAAGATTATATTCCTTACTATATTTATTATAATATTTTTTTGAAGTTTCGGTTCAGCTTTGAGAGTTCGAAAACAAGTACAGGCTTCTCTTTCTCGTTATATCTGTTAGAAATGGATAGCAGCAGTTTAGTTCGTGCTATGAGAATCACCTTTCAAAAATACTTACTTAAATGTTTCTCTTGTGCCAAATCTTGACTTCGTTGTGTGAAACTGAAATCATTGTGTAGACTTGAATATTATAGCTTAGTTTCTGATCGGTTTGAGCATCGACCTCCTTTTTTCCACCAAGTTATGTTTACAACTTACCTACCTGTATTCTTTTTTTAAATGATCGAAACTAAGCTAAATTTGTGATTACAATTAAAGCTAAGCTGAATTATACTCACATTCGATTTTCAGTTCGTTTTTCGATAAAATATTTGAGGAAGTAGGGACACTCAAAATTATTTCAAACTATAGCAGATTACCTAGTAAGGATATTTAAAATAGTTTTAACTATATTTAATATTGTAAAAAGGATGTACAGATACAATGTTGTTTTTTGTATTTTTCTGCGATGTATAATTGTATTAGGTAACATAAAATAAAACTTGAAGGATTGTCGTTTTGAGTTAAGCCATGTTTTAGCATCTTTTAGTTGTCATTCTTTAGCATTAAGTATTTATAATCCTGTCAATGATTTAAATGGACAATTCAAATTACGAAAACGTCAATCGTAGTCGTAAAGACGACTCTAAATATTAAAGACCCATAAATATTTCTTGACGAATAACGTTTTACGGTCACTTCTAACTTTGCTCAATTTAGAAATTACTTTTGAACTAGTAATGAATCTTTTTAAACCTTTTTTTAATGAAAAAAAAAATGTAATGTGGTTGTGAAGTAAGTAGGTTACGGATGAAAACGAGAAAGAGCGATGTAAAGAGTTCCTTTTTATTGAAAAAAAATCGAGTGACTTTGAAATGTTATTCTTCATACCTTTTAGTTATAAAATTAAGTGTTTGTGTACTGGTGTAAAACAACGAAAACGAAATTGTCTAACATTAAAACAGGAGTTTTTATTTACTTGATGAGATGCAGTGTTTAATTGTGTTTTCTAATCCCTCTTGTATTAGGTAATGTAATGCTAAACTAATTAGTATCGAAACTTTATATATTATATGGTATATAAAATACGAAGATGAATATGTAAAGTTTATAAAATAACAATAAAACAAAAAAGTGTAATTGATATTCAAAGATAAAATCAATATTATAATAAATGTACATCTTGTTTAATTTTTTACCCATTCCATTTTGAAAATACATTACTTAGAGCGCTCTATATACAATGATATTATAAGTTTAAAAGGTATTGAAAGGTTATAAGCGCTAAGCAAGCGGCAAGTCAAAATGTGGCCAATTAGTCAACTTTGACTTCAGTTCAGTGATGTCAGGATCTACTGATTTTCGCCCGGGTGTCTCCACTGCGAGGATCGACCGGAGGACACGGTGGAGCACACGGTGGAAGTCTGCCCTGCGTGGGCGGAGCTCCGCCGTGTCCTCGTGGCGGCGATCGGCGGCGGCGACCTCTCGCGTCCGGCCCTGGTTCAATCCATGGTCCGGAGCGAGACGGAATGGGAAGCCGTCGCCTCCTTCTGCGAAGCAGTTATGCTAGCGAAGGAGGTGGCGGAACGAGAGAGGGAGAGATCCTCTCTTCCCGGCCGCCGCGGGAGACGCAACGGGCGTCGGGGGCCACGTGGTGGCTACCGGCCACCGTAGATGCGGGCCTGTGGACGGCTGGCTATGGGCAATAGCTGGCCGTCCGGCCGTCTAACGACGACGACAGGCCGTGTCGACGGCGCGTTCGTGTTCCACGCGCGCCTCAAAGAGTGTCAGCAAAAAGAGAGGGGCCCGCAAGGGCCGAAGCCTGCCGGGGTTGCGGGCCTGTTCGAAAGAGATACCGCGACCCCGGAACGTAAAAGGCGAGGAAGGAACATGGATGGTTTTTAGTCAGTAAGAGTCTGACACTCCCTCCCGCTCCGCCCAGAGTGGGAGAAGTCATTTGATGATTTCCCATCCTAAAAAAAAAAAAAAAAAAGGATCTACTGATTTAGCAGTAAATCTACCAGACCCCGTACCTGTTCACAAACGTTCGACTCGTTTCCGATTCGACAACTCGTATATCTGTCTTCTTCTGGCATTACGAAAACGACCGAGATAGACATACGACTTTCCGAATCGGAAGCGAGTCGAATGGTTGTGAATAAGGGGCCAGATTTGAAAAAAATCTACTGATCTACTGCCTTGATTGATATTATTTAAGAAATCTACCAGTTTTTTTTTCAAATCAGATCGGATCATCTAGTTATTGTCATCGTGTCGTGTGATCTAGCATAAAGGCCTAAATAACATGACATTTATTCAACAAGTTTCGTGGATTCGCGGTATTTTTTATCTGTATTGTGTGCAATACCGACCAATCACTGACAGTCCCAGTTACAATGCATTAAAACTGTGAAAATATTGTAGTTGCCCATTTCATAGCTTAGATCTCTATGGAGAAGAACGGGCAAGAAATTTCTTTTTTTTTCTTTTTTTTTAGGATGGGAATATACACTCTTTTATGTCAAATAAGTTATGGCAAATAAAAGAGAAGCATCGACTCCATCCATTCCTTCTTCCATTTTACCTCATGTGGGTTACGACTTTTTTAATCTACTGATTTTTCCTCCGATCTACTGCTAAAACTTTAATTTTTCTACTGATTTCTTCAGATTCCATCTGGCAACACTGCTTCAGTTTCACTTTGACGACGTCAGCGGACGTTTTAAATGTCTCTTTTTCGTTCGCGAAAATTGAATCATGCCAACCTACTTTGACTTGTAATCGTATTGCAGTGTGCTATGACACTTTATAGGTACTCATGTGTGCGATAGTGTCTTTGAAGATCGAATTTTGTGTAGGTAATCTACCTACGCCTCTTTTGCTTATAATGTCATTGACTCTATACTTATAAATTATAAATGGATTTATTGAGCAAGTTTCTTACTAAAATTTTATACAAGTACGTCATTTTATAAAAAAACTAGATGGGGCCAGTGTTTCGGTCGGACTACTTTGAGAAGAAACAGCAGAAAAAAACTTAGCAGAGGTCTTATGTAGTCTCTTTTGAAGACCAGATAATAATCTTGCTCAATTCACATGAGGACTATGCAGATTAGTGTCTGAGGTGGTCTTTTGAAGAAAGAACCACACAGATTTGAGTGGACCTGTCCAATCAGTGCAAGCATTTGTCAGTTATCGTGTAGCTCGACTTTTAACTCAAGGCGCTCAACGAAACGACGGACAATAAAAGAAAAGAAAAGAAATATAGGATAGCGATTTAGTCTCCTGCATCTGTCAAGGGATGATTCTACCCGTTGTTGTATTGAATCAATTTCAGCAACAAAATCATCGATAACTGATACGTCAAAAAAAACAGCCTCGTTTCCTGCGTATGTATTTGAATCTGAATAATTATAGCTTTATAATTTTGTAAAAAGCTGACTAAATACAGTTTTTTTTTTTTGGTCTAAACGGATATTTAGTAACATTTTTCAGTTTAACTATTACTTATTGTTTTATCTTACATCGCAGTAGATTCAATAAAGTCTAAAATAAATGTTTTACATTTTTTAACTTCAGGAGTTACGACGAAATGGAATAAAACAAGATCAGTAATTTTAAAAGTTTTTTTATTTGTTTCCTATTTAAATTATATTTTTACAAAACACTAAACATCAAGTATGTTTTACAAATATTAACGCTTGCAGCGTCTATGGTACAATTTCGCAGTAATTAAAAGAAAGCCAGGCTTACTACTAATTATAGTAAATCACTACTCAAAATTGAGATACCGAACACATGACATTACCACTAATTCTCGAAGAAAAAAAGTCTGGTTTTTGTGGTAAAATTATTAGTAACACCTTAGAATTTATTTTAAAAAACTATTCAGCAGACTTTTTTGAGTTATAATTTAGATTTTCATTCTCTTTACTTTAAAATAGTACGCAAACAAAAATTATAAGAAATAAAAATCAAAGTAAGTACTTTTTCTTTGCATTTTATTAACAAACTGCTAATTACAAATTTAACTACGCTATTGTACTCAAAATTAAAAACATTCTAACACGAAAAAAAACAATAGTATTATTTTTCAGTAAAGAGTTTTTATTTTATTTAGCAATACAGTTAGGTAGGTATATAATATTTTGCGTAAAGCTTTATCAAGTTCGAATTGTATAGCCTGGCAGAACTAAACCAACAATGCATCATTCTTAGGACATCTCTCAAAGTTTTTCACGTCTATGAAAAATACGCAAAAAATACTGTGCTTCTACTACTCCAGTGCCGTTAAAAAACAACAAAAACGAAAAAAACTTTTTCTCTCAATAACGAGTATAAAGACCAATAATACATATTTAATACTCAAAAAAATACAAAAATAGCATAAACGAAAACATTTGTTCATATTTTAAGCTGGTAATAGGTAAATGTGATGTGGTATTGCACTATACAAAAATGATTAAAACTAAAAAAAGGTTACATATTTCTAAAATACATCGATGTATGAATGATATGAGCAATATAAAGGGATATTTTATTATGATATAAGTTCAGCAAATATTTTTATTTTAAATTTATTTTAAACGGACATTTAGAGAAAAAATTCTAATCTCATACACTTTAAGTGGTAAATAATAATAGCCAATCCTAATGATACTGTAGGCATTATTAATTAAATCACATTTAATTATTATTTAATATGTTTCCTTAATTTAATCCTTAACTTTAACGAGAAAATAATATTTTACAAAAAAGAAGATATATCAAGTACTTCAGTATAAAAAATAATAATTAAAATAAACGGCGATGCATTTTTTTGCGATAAAAATAATTTCAATTTGTGCGGAATAACTTAAAAATAGAAATAAAAAAATTGCATCGCTCCCAATCAATGAACATTTTCATTTTTAGTCGTCAGGTTGATAAAAATCGTGACTTTAAAATGTTTGCTAATCACAAAGATTTGCAGAAAAAAATAGAGGATCAATTCTGTATTTGGCGGAAAATTGAGTTGTGTCAATTTGACAACTTTTATTCTGTTAAACGAGAAAATCAACACGCATAAATACTTAAAGCATTTAATTGATAAGTTAATTTAATAAAACTACTTAATTAAATTCTTTTTAAATATTTTTTTTCTTTAAATAATCATTTCGTTGATCTTTGACTAATTTTTCTACCTCTAAATGCATTGCTACGACTAAAGTATTTACTAATTCATTCCTTTTCACTAACATGAAATAAAATAACGTGTTTTTTTGTATTATTACTAATTATTTCATTTTTTTTTTCGTTATTTCTACGAAGATATTTTTCTGATCCCCAAATACAGAAATGAAACCAAGATGTTACAATATCGGTTTATAATAAAGCATTCATAATCGAAAATGATAATTTACTACCGATAAAAAATTAGTTAAATTATGTACCTAGCTTTTTTATCAGGACTTCTTTACTTTAGTCCGAGGACAGTACTAAGGAAAAATGTACTAAACGACAATACTATAAAATATAGTCGGTAAAACTGTAGAGTTCTTAGAAATGCAGGGCGGATTAAAGAAAATCACTTTACAGGATAAATAAACAAATAAATAATCAATTAATTAGGTGATATTGTAACATCCCAAACATCAACAACAAATAAATAAAAGGGACTTGTTCGAAACTATTTGACCGCGTGACTGTAAACTGGAGTCCCTGCAACATTATGCATCACATTGCACATCACACTACTAACTGGTCTTATCCACAGTTCGTGTCGACACAAAACGACGGTGGAAATTTGAGGTGACCTAAGCGAACATTGACGAACGTGCTGTTTATTTTACAACCTTTGACGCTTAGCCTAATTTTGCAAACTTTATAGCACTCGGTGGCGCTTACGAAATTTCAAATTTCGATCGTCGAAAGTTTATACAAAACATGTAATTTTCCATCGACACCAAACTCTAATATAACACTAACAATTAGTATGAACACACTGCGCTGTATCCCTATTTTGTTTGATCCAAAAACCATTAACTGTAAAAAAAAAAGAGAGATCATTTTGACAGCTAATGTCAAATTACTTGACGTTATTATGGAGCGTTTAAACGAAGAGAGTTACTCGACCGTGATTTCTAAAGACGAGATATTTGATGGTCATTTAAGAATCTCGCCTAGCTTCAGTCAAGCAACTCTCTTAATCTGAACGAGGCTTATTTCAGTTAATGATTTTCGTACCACAACAAAGACTAGTCTATCTCAAATACACGGTTATATCACAAGTCGTATTCGACAGTGTCGTTAAAAATCGTTGTCGCTAGAAGCGTCATACGTCTCGCAGATCTGGTCCGTGGGCAGGGGGCGAAGCCCTGGGTATGCCGTCACCGGGCCATGGAAGGATTGTGAGCGGAGCACGCTAGAGGAAGAAAAACTGGTTATATTTTTGTATGTACGCTGAATTGTGCCATTTCGTTGTGTTAGTTTAGTGTTTAAAGCAGCTTGGTTAGATTTCCCGACGTTTTTTGAATATTTTGTTGTTTGTTGTTGTGTGTTTCATTTTTTTTATTGTTTTCTATTTCGTGGTTGTGCGTGGGGTGACTTATAAATAAATTATACTATTGCACTCCACTACAAGGCATTAAATAAATAATTTTCACATAAAAAAGTAACATTCAGATTAAAAACACCAATAAAGGAAAACGCAAATCCTTAAAACATAAAAATAAAGGTCTAGTAAGGTGTAATAGAGACCCAGAACCACACTTATAAAGCGTTAAAAGTATTGCCAGTAAATAAAAACTATATTTACACATTGCGCCAAAGAGTTCTTATGTAATAGTCTAACCAGCCAATAGAAACCATAGAATTTTGTTTTTTTTTTCCGTTCCAATTAAGAGTGGATTAAGCATTAGTTAAGCAGACATCTTGATTCTTCATACAAAATACGTATATATTAAAAATTAAAAATCTCAGAAACATCAACAAAATAAAATTCAAAAAAATATTATACGGACATGAAAAACCAAGAATTTTAGCAGCATAGTCGTGTTAAGCTCTTGAAGCAAAAAAAAACACCAAGTGCCAATAATTTTGACAGCTGTCAATTCGAAAACCCGCGATACGCCACAGCTGTCAGTTTTGACATTTGACTAACCTTACACGTCAAGATGGCGGCCATCATGTCACTTACACGGAATTGCATGCATTTTGAGTTTTGTCACGCTCTAAAATTTACAATAAATTATGTTTTAATATATTACTGTGCCTAACTTATTTAATGTTAAAAGAAAAGAAATGTTAAAACAACAAAATAATATGTACAAATAAAATATAGATACTTTACGAAAACAAAAGATTGTAATAAGTAAGGCAAACAAAAAAAAAATGTTAAAATCTGATGACCCTTTTTTACATGACGAAATAACTGATTCTGTTATGAAACGTTAGCTTAGCCCAAATACCAGTTAAGTTCTTTAGTTACTGTTGACTTTAGGTATATCAAACTCTGTTTTTAGATGGTGACTTTATACTAATAACTCTGTTTGTTGTCAGTCGATCATTTTGTTAATATTAACTTGAAAACAGTCATTTTAAAACTTTACTACTTGTTAAACAAAACTACGTCCCTCGGATCTTTTTTCTACATTGTCGAGCCAACACTGGCAATCGTAAGTAACCAAACAGCCTACCATAGACTATACTACATTAATAAAACATAGGAAACTTACCTAGCGGTCTTTGACGGCGTCTTGTTAGACTTTCCGAGAGCAGCCGCCTTCCTCGGGTCGTACGAAGCTCTTCGTTTCCACTTCTCTAGTTCTTGTTTCTTTTGTTCTGAAATATTAATGTTTTAATTATTATTCAGTAAAGAAACATAACCATCACTTCAGTCAATTCCAAAAGCACGAAAGAAATAACGTGAAGCATAGATGAGTGACGGGCTAAAAATAGTGCCTTGAGGTAGCCCAAAACAGATTCGACACTCATTTGTTTTGTTTCATCACCATATAGTATCTAAAATCCGTGTTATTATAACAAATCGTTTTCCACTACTGAGAACACTTAAACATGCAGTAAATTGTAATGACTTCTAGCTTATGTTATGTTTTACCGTATTAAATGCTTTACCTGAGTTACAATGATGTGGCTTCGTGAATGGTCCGTTTACATCTTGTAATAAAAGAGGATTATTTCGCTTACCCATTTCATAATGCTGAGCGCTCCCTTTGCTGACGACAGCCTTGTCGGTGTTGAGTACGCCCACGTAAGTCTTGCTCGGGTCCCGGCGCAGGAAGTTCTTCGGGGACTGCTCGTTCTTGTACTTGGAGATATCCATGTACCGGGGCTGGACTGTCGGCTTGCGCTGGCTGATCGAGGTCGTCGACGATGACATTGAGTAGTCACCGCTGTACCTAGAATGTGATGATTTAGCCAATTGAATTTTTATTTCTGTTTGTGTTGTTATGTGTAAAGCAAAGCATGACCCAATAACGCTTTACGCATAACGCTTTCGCTTTTATTTGCTTCGGGATGTCATCATTATCATCAGTTCAGCGAAAGACGTCCACTTCTGGACATAGGCCTCACCCAAGTGTCGCCACATTGACCGGTCCCTCGCGACTTCGCTTCGGGATGTATGGTTACAATATTAGGGATTTTCGCCCTATTCCAATGTCGGCACAGTAGGTTTCTTTAAATCAACCATATTATTTGAGGGTGTATGTTTCAACGTTTAATCATTTATTTATTTATTTATTTATTTATTTAAAGACTTTGGAAGACTTACAGCTAAATACACTAGTGATAAGTAACAGAATGATAATCAGACAGCCAATTACAAGTCTTCACGATCTGATGAGTTTCAATAAGAATAATGACCAAAGATTGTGAGTGGTAACGTAAACGTAGCTTAGGTCATAATATGACATCACAGAATGCAGTAGATGATCATTTATAATGAAGTCCCAAAAACGAACGAGAACGAGCCTATGCAAAGAAAATGATGTATATTTTGCAAATAAATGTAGTTGAAAACAACACGAGTTAAGTGAGTGAAGTGTTTTCTAATCGACTTCTGAAATAAACTCACAAGGTCGAAGTCTGTACGAATTGTAAAATGTTCAACTAACCTCTGTTTAGCCTGCACAGGTGCACTCCTCTTCCCTCCCTGATGCCTCATCACAACAGGAGCACTCTCAGTTCCACTCTCCCCTTCCGTATCACTTGTTCCAGTAGTCAAAGAATTCTTCTCATGGCTGAAAATAGACGAGTTCCTGGGACTACTGCCATTCGTTGTAGAATTAGTATCACTGTCGAGAATAAACGTCTTTCGCTTGTCTATGACAGAGTCCTCTCTTGTCTTTGTTAGGAAGTCTATGTTCTCTTTGGTTGGGGTGATGTCGTCTATAATGAAGGTTTTTCTTTTGTCCGCGTCTCGGGCGTCACGGCGTTTCTTTTCGTGTGTTGATTGGTTTACCTGTAATGTTAAAATCAAAATAAAAGCATTTATTTCAAGTAGGCCAGTTACAGCCACTTTTGAATTGTCGAAACAAAAATGAACATTTAAAGTAGCTACAGTCCCAGTCACAAGACATAAAAACTGTGAAAGTACTGTAGTTGCCCATTCCCTAACGTAGATCTCTATGGAGAAGAACGGGCAAGAAACTCCACCAACCAACCAACTCCGGGTTATTTGTAACATTGTATTTAGTAAGTGTATCATATATTTTTTACTTTTTTAGGCTAGGTTTGTCTGCCATAGTTTATACAAAGTAGAATACTTTCAAACTTTCCTTTAGAAACAATATTGGCCAATATTTTTTGAGTTATTCGTTTAAGTGGTGATCTTTGCACATTTATTATTTAGTTGGTACAGGTTGGTATATTATTATTATAATTTAGTTTATGTTCGGGTCATGCGAACATTATTTATGCGAATAAATCATCAAAGATCATAGGATCTTTTAATTAATAAAATCTGATAGACAACGAACAGACTGATTTTAACGAAGTTGTAAGAATCATCCCTTAAAGGTTAAATAATTATGTAAAAGTTTGTATAGAAGTCAGACATTTTTGCCAATTTTGATCAAACGCAGGGCTTGCGAAAGATAAAAAAAGATACTGTAACTACCTGGAAATTAGTGACATAATCCCTGGACAGCACCACATCGTTAGTCATGGCCTGTCTCCTCAAGTTCCCATAGTCCTTCGGCCGCAGGTCCAGTATGTCCGAATGAGTGGACGTGATCATCGGGTCTACCGGCAGCGTGACCAAGAGCTGGTCGTCTTCCGTCTCTTCGGAGGAGTAGTCTAAGGTCTCCAGGTCTGCTATGTTGGTGGTGTGGAAGGATTGGGAGCGGTGGACGGGTGAGGAGTGGCTGGAATTGAGAATTTGTGTGTTAAAATTTGGTTTACAAAACGTCGCCTTAGAGTGAAAACCTCGGGAATGCATTTTTGCTCAAATTTATTTTATTACGTTTCTAGGAAGAAAACCTCGCTACGCACGTCCAAATCTGACTCATTTGTTCATTCAATACTCATAGCGCCACCTATGACAGTAAATGAGAACCTCGTAAATACTCGCATCTATCAGTTTCCCGTGAATACCTTGCAACGATTATCGCAGTTTTTTCTTCCTCCTGAAAAGTTACCTCTTTTACACTTACGAGGTTTTCACTCTAAGGCGTCGAAAAGGTATTTTGGTATATTAAGGTAGTTTGTAGAGTAGAAGCTTATTGAGTTTCTGTTTTTCTTCATAACTATTCCTGTCCCATGTACGAGTAACTCTTCATCTGCCTACCTTTTCCCATATACTTATGTATGTCTTGACGACCCGAATGGCGCAGCGGTAGTGAGGCTGCCTTACATTCTTAGAGTCCCTGGTTCGGATCCCGGTAGGAGCAAATGTTTGTGTGATGAGCATGGACATTTGTTTCCGAGCCATGGATGTTTATATGTATAAATAAGTATGCATTTACAAACAAAAAGTATATATGTATTATATCAACCATAGAAATATTAAAAACAGATATCAACTGTCTGGTGACCACAACACAAGCCTTGCTTAGTGTGGCAGTAGACGGCGTTGTATGTCCAACGATATTTATTTTATTTATGTTAGGGTCACCTTCCAGTCTAACCAGATGCAGCTGAATACCAGTATTTTCCCAGTTTTGTCTGAATTTAGGCATTACAATTTCGTGTTTACTGCGTATATTTTTATTGTGGAAGTAGCTTCTAATTTTGAAAAGCTCTCGATTTTTGCAGACATATAAAATGCATTCAAAGATATAAAGTGAAGACAAAGTTAGTATATCGACCTCTTTGAATTTTTCTCTGAATTCTTTCATTGCCCCTATCTGGAGGCCTTCAACACATTCAAGGCAGAAGCCAGCCAGGTTTACCTGCGACATGCCATTAAAAAGCATGCGGGTCTTTGGAGATATATAGAAGTGAAAGCTAAGTGAACTATATCTATCTGCTACGGGTTGTGCCCCGCGCACGCCTAAGTGGCACACGCCGTTGCGGATCGGCTACGAGTTCTACGAAGCGTTAGGTGACGTTCACGCAAGTTCCATAATTTTTGTTCACCCAAGATGTTTAAAAAGATAAATGGTTCCGAGGTTTACCTGGGCGAGCTCAGATCATCCTTATTACAATCCTGTCTCTTAGCCATCTGCTTTCTTCTTTTGTCCTCCTGTGCCGCCTTCATAGGGTCGTATGATGCTCGCTTCTTCCAGTTGGAGAACTCGATCTCTTTGGTAGCTAGCGCTGATGATGAGCGATGCTGGCTTGGCTTCTTTGGACCTGGGGAAAGGAATGCGGGAGAGTCAGTCATTGTTTTTGGTAAGTTAACTTTAATACAACGTGTTTGAATAGAGTGCTTAAACTCTGATATCAGAGAAATCAGAAATTGTAACAATGTCATGTTTTTTTGGCTACGGGATTAGTGTCTGTACGAGAACTGCTAGTAAAGAAATCTATCTGCAGTCCCTTTCATTAGGTAAGTTTTAGTCAGTACCAAAACAGACTTCTTTCTATTAAGAGGAAAGCGCCAGGGTGCCTCGCGAAATTTAATCTGACCATTTTTGGAAATAAGCATGTCATTGTCAGGTTGTATGTTGATTAAAATATGATTCGCGGCCGTAACAAATATGGCTTTACAGAGAAATCATTAAAATGATCAATACAACGCCTTTAAGTGCATTTAATCCTATTATTCGATACTAGGTATTTCATCCATTGAAGATTCTTAACGGTCTTTTCTTTTAATGGCTAAAGCTTTATGATATATAATATATAATTCACTGTATCTTCTGTAGGCCTGTTCCAGGGCATCTAAAAAGATAGTACTAAAAGGAACCTCTTATCATTTCTTAGAAAACGATTGAAGTCAAATGAAATTTCCTTGAGATTTTATGGCACTGCAGCAGAAAAAGGAAATACATATAATCGGATCAGCGATTCCGCCTAACGGAAACGACATGGCACTGTCGCGCTCCGAAATTGAATTTAAAAGGACTTTTAAATTCAAATAGAATATTATAGTGGAATGATATTCTCAGGGTGACGCTGTAGATAAACATTTATGGTATTGTCTGTGAAATTCGTATTGAATTAAAAATGGCGGCCCTTAGTTCTGAATATGAACACGCGTTGAAAAGAATCATGCAGGCAGTGCTATATTAGTTTGGAACGAATCGAATCGACGACTGTGTCTCATTCAAGTATTTTATCTATAATACGATGTTGTAATTGTAATCAGAATCGATTACACCATGTATTCGTTCTGGTAATCAGTAATGCTCTTTCTTGTATGTGGGCTATGAATGCCTTTGATACAGTTTACAATTTGGTTCGATTTTATCCAAGTTACATTTCATTAACCTTTGAATTTAATATTTAATTTCTATTGAACTAAAGAAATCTATCATTATATAATCATTATATTTATTTCCTTTTCTATACGAGGAATTTAAAATTAATAAATTACGTCATTTCAATTACTGAAATAACCAATCTTTTATAACGGAAATCAAAAGAAAGGGAAGCAAATCTCTCCAATTTTAAATCAAATCAAAACTCAGACCAAAAACAATCTGTCAAAATCAAACCGTAATTTGGCGCCAAATTGCATTCCAATCCATGATGGCCGCGCGCCGTCTCGCAAGCATGACGAATCGGTAAGTACTACAGCCTAACAGAAACAATTCAAGGATAACTCGATTCTCTATTAGAAACGGTATGTGTGTTAAATAGAAATTATGATTGTTTTCATACTCGTGAAATTAGTCAATGAAGGTTTTGAAACGATTTCGCTTCCTTTCTCTGTTGTTTAAAGGGCAAAGGTTGTATTGTTATGTTAGTGTGTCATTGTGTACGTATTTGGTAGGATATTAGCCAATGTTGAATTTAAATCTCTTGAAATTCATTGTTTGCATATTTCTATCATGAAAAAAAAGGAACCGACATTTCGCAACCAGTAACAAAAAAACTGTGCACTAAAATTGCAATTAGAGCTCGCGCGCGGACTATACGTGCTAGCCGATTTGCGGTCTGGGACAAATTAGCTTGAATTGCAAAAATATTTTCAACATACATATTCATATAACACAATGAAATCGCCATGATACTAGCCTATTTACTAACATAATGATACCCTGTCGCTTGAATAGACGACATAGCAAACAACCTATGAATTACAGCGGACACGGACGGCTATTTGATGCAATATGAAGACGCTACCGTGGTGACATACAAATTCTGAAAGTAACTAGGACTTTTAAATTACATAGTACAACTTTGTAAAACAATTTTTTGTTCGATAACAACGGAACTGTGACTGAAAAAACTTAATAAACAACAATTACTGTTAACTAGAACGAATGTCAAAGGTGCCTTTCACTACTTCTATAAATAGATGATGTTTTGAACTACAAAAGGTGCATTGCTGGTATAATGAATGGTGGTAAACTTAAAGATCGAGTTAAAGGAGCCTCCATGCCAAAGAGTGTGAGAGGTCTAGGTTTAGCGATTAAAAATTTGTTGAGCTTTGCTGGGCCTTGCAGCAAGTCGGAAGAGAAGTTTATTTTTCTGGCTCAAGTCGTCAATACAAGAATTAAGACATGAAGGAAGTCCAACAATAAGGATTAACTGGGTTCGGCAGGTCAAGAAAGATGAATGATTAGAAAAGTATAAGTGACAGAGATTACGCTCAGTAAATCCGTTTTAGTTTTATAAATATCGCTGGACATTACATTTCCCAGTTAAGTAGCTGACAACCTCCTAGGGTGATCTACCTGCAAGTTATATCTATGTGTCCTCCATAGAAAAAGGGAAGACATTAGGAAGGCAGGAAACTTTTTTAAACGCATTTTTTTCTATTGATTACGCTGTCGATACGCAACTTTCATCTTTTTTCAATCGCTAATTATCTTGCCTAATCATTCAATCATTGTTATCGAGCCGTAACCTACATACCAACAATAGATGGTAGCACTGACCTTTATCTAGATGCTTTTGAGGCTGGACTTCCCGCGTAGAAGACCTAGATTTGGTCAGCCTATTCAACGTCGTCTGTCTTGGCTCCGCTGACCTCCTGCTCTGGTGATTGGTCGGTTTCACTCTCTCCTCTCTCACGATTGGCTGCTCAGATACCCTCGGACTCATCAAGCGTTCCTTATTGGTTACTCTGACTGAATTCCTTGTCAATCCCGGCCCGAATTTCCGATGCATTTCAGGTGTGTTTGGACATCGTCTTGGCGAATTGGCTGGTGCTATCGATTTTAAATCTGGAGAATCAATTCTTCCTCTATTTATAATCTGTCTCTTATATCTAGATTCTTGCGATTTATCGTAAGACCCATTATCTGATTCATCAGAATAATCTTTATACTCTTCCGATTGTCCGCTATATCTTCTCGATGTAATTCTGGCATCGATATAATTATTGTTCTTGTTAACAGTGTTGAAGGAACTCGATCTTTTAATCGATGACCCGAAACCGAGGTTATTTGATTTGTACTTGAGACCGTCGCTAAGGACTCTCTGGTGGCTTTTCTTGTCTCCTTGACAACGTGTTGGTTCGATACGAGGGTATTTTGACTCCAACGCGTTGTTTTTCAAGACAGTCTTGAGGCAGACGGTAGGGTTCGCATTGCAAACGTCATTTACTTGGCTTTCAAAAGCTCTGTTTCGCGTGTGTGTCTTTCTATGAGGAGATAGTATTGCCTCAACATCATAGGGAGGTCTATTTGACAATGTTTTGTCATCAGAACTGTTACTTAACAACCCTCGATCAGAGGACGGGCTGTTCATATTCAAATCATGTCTTCTATCCGTGTCTAAGGACCTCGACGCAGAATTCAATAGTACTTTCGTGGTTCCAGGGACTTTAGTGGAACCAGTGATGACGTAGTGGCCAGGACTTCTTAAAGGACTGCTGTCATTCGAGTGGTCTTTCCTTCTGAGTCTGTAGTTCAGTGAGTTGGAGCGGCTGAGCTGTGAGATTGGGAGCCGGGAGATCGCAGTCTTCTCGCTGATGAGACTAGAGGTAAGTGCAGATGGAATGCTACTGAAATTGTTCGTTCTTGAAGCCTGGAGCTTCGCTTGGAGGTTGGTAATGGCATTTTGCGTTTTTTGGAGGTATGATTCCGTGTCTTGAGCGGGAATGAGGTCCTGTAACAAGAAAAAGATTGCGTTACGATATTGTCTATGGGTTACATAAAATCTGGCAAATACCTTTTACTTATTTAAATATTAGATTCCAGCGTAATGGTGTTTAATATTTGTTAAACCAATATTAATATTTATTCGCAGGATTATCCTCGTAAAATTTATTTCCGTAAAAGTTACGAGATCTCTTAAAAGCTAAATAAGGAAGTACACAGTTTATTCTGCTTTTCTCTCTAGATTTCAGACTGTAGGGATTTCAAATAAAATATAGAACGTGTCATAAAGCTGAAATAGGGCAATATACATTTAACAAGAGTCATAGTCAAGGTAGACTAACCGAATACCTAACGAAACTTTCGCTTGGAAAGGTATTAGTATAATTAAAGTGTCATGCAAATAACCCTGACAAACCCACGACAGAAATTCCGAACATGTGCAACGCCTTAACAACACCTGTGTGTGTTTCTAGCAGTTTCGACATAACTTAAAAGTTATTAGACCCTCCAAGGAGTTACAATTTAACGAACTGGTTGACAGGTAACATTTTTTGAAATTTCTGGGGCAATTGTTTTAAAAATCAAGATGGCTGCGATAGTTCCTATTAGCGGGCAAAGCTAATAGGAACTAACGCCTAAAAATGTGTGAAAAAGGTGGGACTTTGATCTTCAATATCTCCGTTGTCAGAACTTTTCCAGATATGGTCTATAGCAAAAAAAATATCACAATGATGAGGAGAAGCATGTACTCTCAGTTTTGTTATAGGTCTTTTAGATTAGGTTTCCTTAAGGGGCCGGCAGAGCATGCGTTTTTCATACAAACGTAATACCAAAATAATATCAAAATCAAACAGATTCTTGAGTTAGTGTGTATATATTTCGATTGGATTACAGAATATGTATGTTCCCAAATAAATATTTTGAAAGGACAATGATATAAAGACGAGATATGAGGAATTTAACATTTCTATATAAAATTTATTTTGCTCATAACTCTTGTTTAAATCAGTGTCCATTCAAAATACGTATTTGGGAACATAGATATTCTGTAAACCAATCGAAATATATACACACCACCTTAAAAATATGTTTGATTTTCATACTATTTTGGTATTACGTTTGTATGAAAAACGCATGCTCCGCAGGCCTCTTAAGTGCTAAGCGTGAATCAAATATGCACCAAATAAACTATCCAAGGACCTTGTTACCGTAAGAAGATATTTTATATCTTCCTTTTAATCATAACAAATGAATGATAATGACAGATAAGCCTTCAAACAAAGACAATTTGATCATAAACTTAAAAAAAACAATAATGAAAGAAAAGCGTATCTAACAAAGACATAAAGTGGCGTTTTTCCGCGTGTTTTACTTAGAAACCGTTGTCGAGATGATCACTATAATCAGGTTTAAACTGCAGTCAGATATGGTGAGCTAAACAATAGAGTACATGTTAGTTATTATCGCTTTTAACACCCATTGTTTCAGTGCAATGTTAAGATATTGCTGGCTAAGAGTTTTGGAAAATGATTGCAGATGGGACGTTTTTTTCTGTGACTGTTTTTGCCTCTAAGAGGGCGCTACACTTTTGGCATCAACTGTATTAGATTTTCAAGTTAGTTGCTGAAATGGGTTCGATTTTGCTGCACTTGAGACCGTAGACCTGGATTATTCACCTACAAAAAACTGAAAACATATTATCTTAAAGTCAACAATACGTGTTATTTTCTTGACAGCTTTTTATTATTTCTCTCTCATTTCTCTTCTCTACATAATGCAATTGTATCTAATATCGACAAAGCATATTATTATTTATGGCGAAAAAGATAAGATACTGAAATTGTCATAAAATTGTTATTAACATTAGTACTAATCAGAGTTGGGCGCATTTTAACTGCAATTCTATAAAAGTAGGTCAAGTTTTTATTTATCTGCTATAACAAACAGAAAAACTGAAGAAATCTAGATTAGATTGTTATAAAATTGTGTCACCTGGCTTGGCTGGTTATGGAGAAATTTGCCCTATTAAATGAATCTTATCTATCACGATGTTTAACCTAACAAAAATATTATGTTACACTAACCGTTAGACGGAAGTACGAGCTCGTGGCTAAATAATAACAGCCACTCGATCTTTAGGTTAAGCCATGCTTGCCTAGGTTGGTCTGTAGATGGGTGGCCACCCTTACATACCGAGTTTCCTCCGTACCTCGGAAAGCACGTTGAGCTATTGGTCCCGGCTGTCATTTGTCCATCTTTGACAATCGTTACAAGTAGTCACTGGCCCAAAAACTCTGTCAACCAGTCTTACCAAGTGCCATCGTATTACCCAGTCTGAACTGGGTTGTGGAGGTCAGATAAGCAGTCGCTCAATGTAAAATGCTGGTATTTAGCTAGTACCGGAAAGCAGACCGAAAAAGTTAGGCAGATGAAAGCTGTTAGACGGAACTAACAGGCACACAAACCGTTTTTTTTTTTAATTAGGTAGGTACATGTAAATACTTTCATATGCATTCAGTACCTTCAAATTACACTTACATTTTATGTAATTATAATTAAACTAGCTGACCCACGCAACTTTGTCTGCGTCACATAAAACGAAAGGAAAAAAATCCCCGTTTTTGCAACATTTTTTATTTCTGCTCCGCTCCTAATGGTCGTAGCGTGATGTTATATGGCCTATAGCCTTCCTCGATAAATGGACTATCCAACACAAGATTTTTTCAAATCGAACCAGTAGATCCTTAGATTAGCGCGTTCAACCAAACAAACAAACAAACTCTTCTGTTTTATAATATTAGTATAGATTATTTTGTCTTTCAAACCATGGCGTCGGCCGCCATGGCTCACGTACAATGATCCACTTTTAGGACCAAGTGCGGAAACCAAAACAGAACATTGAACCGTCGCGGTAATTGCTACTAAATATTGATGGTTCATTGTTATTCATTGGGTTATTTACACTATGAAGTAGACGATATTTTCAAACATTAAAGGAAATTCTTAAGGTGCCGGCGGAGGATGCGTATTTCATACAAAAGTAATAAGTATCAAAATATTTTGTAAATCAAACATATTTTTAAGGTAGTGTGGATTTATTTCGATTGGATTACAGAATATCTAGGTTCCCAAATATACATTTTCAATGGACACTGATTTAAACAAGAGTTATGAAGAATTTATAATTTCTATAGAAAACTTCTCATAACTCTTGTTTAAATCAGTTTCCATTCAAAATATATGTTTAGGAACCTATATATTCTGTAATCCAATCGAAATAAATACACACTACCGTATGAATAATTGAATATGTTTGATTCACAAATTATTTTCTTATTACGTTTGTATGAAAGACGCATACTCCGCCGGCGCCTTAAATCATCTTCATCACATCACAAAATCCTTTCACTCATCTGTGAAAGAAAAGTGTGCCACTGCGATGTGGGTAAGGCATCCTTGAGAAGAAACCCCAAACCCGGTCCTGCGGCAAATAAACTCTTGAACTTCAAGTCTCCACTGCAAATTCTGCATTGCGTTTGTGACGTAACACGTGGCAGCAAATAAAAGACGATCTGGCGCGATTCACACGACCTACTTATGAATGTGTTATTTTCGTGAGGTAGGTCAAATTGGGACCAGAAATGTGACCAAATGGATTGCAAAGACGCGGGAAACTGTTTCAATAAAGAATGACGGTTACGAAATCTATACGATAGCTGTTAAATCTAACAGTAAAAGAAAATATTGTGAGGAAACCTGCACCCCACTTTCGTAAGACATTTTTCTATCGCATTCCGATAGATTTTGAAGACATTTTCCAATACATTGCTTTGTATGTTTGAAAAAATAGTCTGCTTGTCACGTCGTGTGAAACACGCAATGAATGTTGTTGAATTATCAAAAAAAAAATAGCTCTAGACATGAATGGCTGTTGACGACGACACTAGAAACTGTTTAAGAAAAATTAATAAAACGCACAGTGAACGAAAATGTACGGAGAATTTTCTAAAACCATCAAAACGCAGTAAGCAATTGAACTTGGTATTTATCTCTATGCAACAAGAATGTTATTTACCCTACTGTGGCATTATTATAGTTTATTAAATGGTAATCGTATAACTGTTTTATTTAAAAACGACGTTCCAAAGTTGACCTGTCGCTTCTTTAAAAATATTATGATCTCTGCAACATCAAGAAAGAAGCGCGTGTAAAAATGCAATTTAATGTAACTTTATATAACTTACGAAATTACATTATGTATAACAACTACATAATGCATAACAATATGAACGCATGGAAGCGGCACAACGATTAAACATGATGGCAAACTAATGTCAGCGTAGACTTAGGCATTGAAGCAGGGAATGGTGTGAATTTAAAAAAAGAATATTTGTTATTCTTTTTTTAAATTGCGCGCCAAAATAAGTATGACATAAGACCATAATGCAACGAATCAATGAACAAGCAACCTGCAACCGTTTTATGCAAGACCGTGATCTTATGACCCAGCATGCGCGGTTACATAATAGACAAACTGACTCAGTCATTGTTATAATAGATACAGAGAATAGCATAATCCATGTTATCATAACATCTCGTAACGGAAGAGGAAAACATTATGAGGTACCAGGATGTCATAGAACCAACTAATACAAGAAGATGACAACACTTATCTACATTGGGCCCGCGTTGTATACTATTACTACCTAGTTCACTGACTGTCTGGTCCTTTCGTCCTTAGTAATAAAATAAAATCGACTAAAGTAAAAACAAAAAAAGTGAAAATAACTTTAGCTTCTAAAGTCGGTGACCTTTGTTTGATTGATTTTTTTTTTGTCACCGACTTCAGAAGCCGTGACTCTTGGCTTCATCATCAGATCTGATGGTAGAATGGTTCTTATCGAACGCAAATGCTTCATTTGTTGTAGAAAATACCAAAATCGTTGTACGTTATCCTATAAAATTTGAAAAGTTCCCTCGATTTCTATCAGATCCGGACTTGGTGTCTATGGGACCATTTGGCAAGTGTACCCTTTCCAACAAAAAATGAATTTTACAAATCGGTAGGCAAGCGACGGAGTTATGCGCGAACAAACATTAAAAAAAAAATAGAAACATCCGAATTGAGAACCTCTTCCTTTTTTAGAAGTCGGTTAAAAAAGGTTGAAACGTGGTTGACTCTCGGTGAACTTGTTAGTACGTTACGGTACGGTCCTTATCAAAGGGAGGATACCTGTGATCAAATAGTGGGGATCTTTCTAAACTCTTAATACTAGGTAACTATTCTATCAACGCAGCATAGACCCCGTCAATCGCACGCCATTCTACTCGATTCTCGGCAACTCATTCAGTTGCTACCATCCCTGCGAAGATGGTCGCGCCGTTGAGCCTGCACGCTCCATCATAATCGGGATTGTCTTTTACTAAATAAGCCTTAAGCTGAGCATGTTATCATTGATCGTGTAATCTAATGATCCTCTTATTAAAGGTTATTTATACTGTCCATTTGCTTTTTGACCGAATCGTGGCCAAGGTTAGACCTGCGAAACCAGGGCTGTCTGAAATAATATATAAATAATGAATAAATATCACTGGACATTAACACACAGCGGCACCTAGTGCCACACTAAGCAACGCTTGTGTCGTGGACACTAGATAGTTGATATACTACATATATACTTTTTTGTTTGTAAATACATACTTAACTATATATATGTCGTAGGATAATTTGATACTTCGAATCTTCGCGGAAATCCTAGGGGTTTTGCGAAAACGCGGATAATTAGACATAGGCGAAAAATTATCAAATCTTACTGGACAAAGTCAGGATTTTTGCGAAAATACTCGTTACTATAGTAAGATTTGATGTGCTCAACACTGATTGGCTACAATTTTGCTGGCTGACTTCTAATTGGTTCCTAAATTATTGACATTTAAGACGTCAACCAATCAGAGACGATCTCTTATTGAACGCGCTGACCGACCAATCAGCTAATTCTTATTTCATAACAGCCAGCGTTTCGTTTCGCAATATTGCTATAATAACGAGTATTTTCGCAAAAATCCTGACTTTGTCCAGTAAGATTTGATAATTTTTCGCCTATGTCTAATTATCCGCGTTTTCGCAAAACCCCTAGGATTTTCGCGAAGATTCGAAGAATCAAATTATCCTACGACATATATAAAAATGAAACCCGTTTTCCGTTGTCACGACATAGCATAAAAACGGCTAGACCGATTTGGCTGATTCTTTTTTTGTTGTGTTTGTTATTGTCAGGAAAAGGTTCTTATCAAAAAAAAAAAATGTAAGTAGTAGTAGGTAGGTAGGTAGTAGTAGTAGGTAGGTAGTAGTAGGTAGGTAGTAGTAGGTATGTAGTAGTAGGTATGTAGTAGTAGGTAGGTAGTAGTAGGTAGGTAGGTAGTAGAAGGTAGGTAGTAGTAGGTAGGAGGTAGTAGGTAGTTTTTCCCTCTTATGTGACGCAGACGAAGTTGCGTGGTTCAGCTAGTTATACATATAAACATCCATGACTCGGAAACAAATGTCCGTGCTCATCACACAAACATTTGCTCCTACCGGGATTCGAACCCAGGACCCTAAGAACGTAAGGCAGCGTCACTACCACTACGCCAATCGGGTCGTCAGGTGAAAGGATTTACTACATCGTCAAAATCGTGCGACTCAGATGGTAAAGGGCAAAATTGAGAAGAATGGTAAAAGAAACGGGAAGCCTGCGCCCAATAGTACTCTGGGCTGAAATGATGATGATGATGATGATAATGCCATCAGTTTCCGCAATTGAAGAGGTTACTGCCACTCTTCACTTAATTAGTAAGCCGAAAACTTGTATCACAATCATGGACATAACTAACTTGGCGTTATCCCCAATTCATTTGGAGACCCCGATCATAGACAAAGCGATTTAATCAAGTTGATACTCCAATCACTCACTAAATGCTCTCGGAAATCAAAGAGAATTTAAAAACCATTCATCTGCGGCATCCACCAACTATACGGAAGAAATAAATCTATTTACTCATCCGACGAGCCATTCAATATATTTTTTGCAGCCATCAGGCAAAGATATGGCTATAATCCGCATTGCGAATAAAATGAAAACATATTTTAAAAGTGAAAGTCCGTTACGTGTTGGTATGTTGGAATGCAACGCGCCTAAACGGACCTCATTCGTTCAGATCTATGTGATGTGTTGTGAGAATAAAAACTATATTTATCATAGACAAACTTTGTTAGATAAGCATTATGATGAGGCGGGAAATAATAGCGATTATATGAGGTAAATAGGTAGTTCATCTACATGTGTTAAGGTACGCTCTATGTTAAAAGATTTTCTTAATTGCGCTCCACTGGTTTTTTTTAAACATATTTATTAAATTGCTATTAAAGTACTTATAAGTCTTACTTAAATAAAGTAAGACCCGAGTAGTTCCCGTTTTAAATACTTTTCTATTTCAAACGAAGTCTTGTAGTAAAAAAAAATGGATCCGAGAAGAATAGCAGTCTGTACACAACTTTTTTTTTCATTAATGTAACCATTTCATTAGGTACAACCCGTTTTGGCTATAATACGCTTTGGTTAAAATCTCTTCGTATCTAGTTATATTTTGAGACTCATCGCCAACGTAACTAATTCCAGACTGAATTAGCGCGTCTTCAGTTACAATAGCCAGACCACAGAAGATTTCTAATTTCAAACTTCCGAAGCTCATAAAATCTATACTTTGACCTAATTTTATCAGCCTTGTAAATAATTTTACATATTATGCTCAGTGATATCGTTTTAGCAACATTATACAGAATCAAAATGTCAGTAATTACTTACTGGAATTTTAGGAATGAAATGGGACTGACAATGAGATCTATGCTTTTGTGAATTCAATACAGAAATGTGGAAATGTTTGTTCTAGAAGCCACTGAAACCACTACTCAAATATACAATCATCATTAATTCTATATTTGAGCATATTAAATTAAAGTTTGAAAAAGGCACCTGTTGCAGAAAAAATTAAAGGAAGTCGGTTGTCTTTGGTATGGACATGTAAAGCGGAGAGATGAAACGTTTCCAGCTAAAAGAATGACATGAATGTTGATGGGTGGGAGGGAGAGGATAGCCAATTAAAAGATAGATTGTGTGAGGAAGATGTGAAAGAGAAAGGAGTAAATGATGCCGTAGCGTCTGACAGGGAAGAATGACAGTAGAAAACGTGTTACGCCGACTCCAAATACTGGGACAACGGCAGGAAGATGCTGATGTGTTTTTTTAACGAAAAAAAAAAACACAATCTTAATCGAATTGTTTCGCCCTACCATAACATTCACGTTTTAAAAATTTACAAAACTACAGCGTGATGATAAGAAACTGGAACATGCGGGCATTGTTTAAAAACAAACAAACGTCAATGTGATTGACAGATAAAAAAATCGACCAACGAAGAACTTACCTAAAAGCACGTTCGAAACGATAACGGTCATTCACTGCATTAGGTACTAAGTAATTTAGTGCAGAGTAGTATAAAAAGGAACGTGTTTAAATGTAATTTCTGATTATATTGTTTCCTTTCTTTTTTTGAACACACATCTTTTATATTTTTACATATTTCTTTAAAAATAAAAAAATAAACCTTTCAAACTTTAAAAATACTATCCCACCAGCATCGGGAACAGGGTCCGAACTACTGGTGGTCAGGGCTTTTGAGAGTGGAACTTCCTAACAATACGCGCCGTGTGAGAAGTACTGCTTTCTGAATCAAGCCCTTGATCCAGCTGCCAAGCGAGAGCCTCCTCAGATTGATCGAGGTTATTGGCTACTAAGCCATTGGCCGACATGACTATCGGGACAATGACTGCTGTACTCACATCCCACATATCGAAAACCTCACGAGCCAAATACTTGAATAAATTATTTTTATTATTATTTAGAAAATGTCGGTCATGAAAGTTGTAATTACTCGTACTTTATTGATTGTCGTTTGTCGTACATAATTCAGTAACCGAAACGTTTAGTATGCAGGTTTACAGTTAAACACCTAATGACTTTTGTTGACGATGAATCAAGTCGAAAACAAACAACGCATAGGAAAATGTCTGAACCAGATGGATTAACTTTTACTTCTATGAAAATCTTCAAAAATTAGACTTATAAGCACAACTGTGTCTATACAATCAGGATATTTCAATGATATAATGTTATCGCTAGACCATCGTACTAAAGTACGTATGTTAGACCTCAATAAACCAGTGCTGTATGGATTCTTGCGCGTTAAAGTATGTACGAACAACGTGCCATTTTAAGGAAAGCCATTCAAATATGCGGGTATCGGTAAATAATTTACGTTGGGCGCCAGGAACTGTGTATTGGCGCCCGACCTGGGGCTAATGTAAGGTTTTGGCGCCCGACATGAATAAGCTAAAACTATGCCTATTCATGAAAGCGATGTGATCTAAGCTTTTTCGTTGTTAAAGAAAATTTAATTATAAAATAAAATAAAAATCGGCCTGACCACAAACTCATATGTTCACATGACTCGACGAACCGTACGACGAAACAACTGATTTGTTTAGGTTCCTTAGGTCCATGTTCACCGAGAAGATAACAGTCTGATTATCTAAAACAGCTGTTTAAAACACATTTTTGTATGGTAATATGTCACAGTGACAGCTGTTTTTCGATAATCAGACTGTTATCTTCTTGGTGAACATGGGCCTTAGTAAATGTTGTTCACAATAGTAGATATCAAGCATATTAGTATGAGCAATGCCCTCTTATGGAGATTTTCAGCTATTTAATTAACACATTGCTAAATATGCTAGTGAATCATAAACTTTTGCTAGTGCGACCGATTTACAATTAATTCACTTCAAATATCTGTCTAGTTTAAAAACCGCGAGCCCAAAACAGCGTGATTAATACATTTTAATTAATTATAAACCACTGCTCTCTTTGTTTACCCGTTCTGGTTTGGTTTCTGTCTGTTTTGTGTTAAGACGATTGAGTCATACTTAAGAATGCTGGAAAATAAATAAACCTTTTTGTATGCAGACTTTACGGTATGCTGAACTCTGCGTATACCTACTTAATTACTACGGATTTTGGTACTCCCTTGATTTTCCTAAAAATTTTTGTCCGAAAATCATTATCCATAACACGTTTGCTATAAACTTCAATAACCATAATGTTCAAAACACCGAAATTATGTCTCACATAACTAACTTTACTTCTAATACTATTTGGTCATAATATCGAATACTATAATAATTGAATCTCCTAATTTTACATGACATAAAGTCGTATGTCCTAAGTATTGTATCACATAATGGGTATGATTCCGAATGGTCATTTATAAATTGTTAGTCGCGGAAAAAATCCCTAAGAGTTAGGTTTTAGTGACAGAAACGAATTGCTGTAAATCCGACTCCACGCAGTCCTGTCTGCCCTACCCCAAGAGTGTTATTTAAAATCGCGTAGGAGCGGAGGGGCGAGGCGGGCCGCGAGTTGAGGAGCAGGTGGTTGTAACACTCCCCGCCGCGGCTGAGGCTGGCCGGCGAAGCCGGCCAGCAAGCCGAAGCTGCGGTGGTGAGCGTTAAACCCATCTGCGACGATAAGCTCGCGTGAGGCCGCCGGAGCCCCGCAGCATCGGAGCCGTGACAGAAACCATGCCTGCTGCATGATGCTTGCTCGTTTGCATGCTACGTGCTTGCTTGCTGCATGCTTGCCTGTTTCATGCTTGCTTGCTGCATGCTTGCTTGCTGCATGCTTGCTTGCTGTGTGCTTGCCGAATGTTTGCTACATGCGTGCTGCATGCTTGCTTGCATTACATGCTTGCTACATGCATGTTGCATGCTTGCTACATGCTTGCTTGCTTGCTGTATGCTTGCCGCACGCTTGCTACATGTATGCCGCATGCTTGCTGCATGCTTGTTTGCATTGCAGGCCAACGCCTACACACGATTAAAAATTTACTTAGAATAGGACTTATGACTTTTATTGAAAACGATTTTATGTCTTTCGTATATTATTTATTGTAATACTTATGACAAACGGATGTAGGGCTTATTATATTTAGGCGTTTCAACTTTATGGCATATGATATTATGTGATTTAAAGTTCGGGTAAATTATCATTCGGAAGAATGATGATTATGACAAAAACAATTATGTAATTTTAGATTATGGATTAAAAAGTTAGGTAATACGATAGAGAACCACGGATTTTATAGGTAGATTGTAGTAAACAGGTTACAATTTGTTTGTGTTGGGAAAAATGTTTGGTTTGACTACATTTTGAGACTGAAAAGTGAACTTAGTACCCTAGTTTTTCGAAGAAAACGTATAGCGGATCAACCTAGGCAAGCACGGATCAACCTAGGCAAGCACGGATCAACCTAGGCAAGCACGGATCATTCTAGGCAAGCACGGATCAACCCGAGCGGATAGTACACCATTTTAAGAGAGAAAATGAAGACAGAATAACGATTTTAACAAATAAGATAAGATATTTATTTTGCAAATATGGGTACATACACGGTGACATAAAAATATAATTAGCAACAGCCATATTTTACCAGAAGGCATGAAAAGTACAGAATACATTAGACGCTAAGTGGGTATATAATAATAAAGATATGAAATGTCAAAACTTATAAAGATTACTAACAATAACAACCATTACACAATAATACGACGGTCAACTTATACAGTGGAGGAAACACATCGTGGTTTAACCAGCATGCCGTAGAACCAAAAAATCTAATAATGTATCTGTCACCGTAAAATTGTCAAACACGTTATATTACAATATAACGTGTTTTTTCTCGCGATATTGTAATGTCTCGAATTATTGTCAACTGAACATACGGAAGTATCTCTGCCCCCATAATCGGGACTTGGGGCACCGGGGGGTGCCCCAAGTCCCGATTATGGTTAGTCGTTAGGTTAGTTAGGTTCCTTTAAACCCTACACTCGGAAATAGCGGCCCCGCGAAGCGGGGCTCCGTCGACTACGCTTTTTAGGGGGAATATAAAGTGTTTAAGGTTATGTTATATTAATCGGTATTTCTCAGGAATGGTGCATTATGTTTTCATGAGAGTTGTGCCACTGGGCAAGGGGAACTCCTCCTTCCCTCCACACCGCGTAAG
This sequence comes from Xestia c-nigrum, assembly GCA_916618015.1. Taxonomy (NCBI): domain Eukaryota; kingdom Metazoa; phylum Arthropoda; class Insecta; order Lepidoptera; family Noctuidae; genus Xestia; species Xestia c-nigrum. Next base: position 3,253,046 of record OU745269.1, on the reverse strand, counting down.
TTGACTACCATCGCATGCATTTCACGAAAAATAATGCGTTTTGTTGTAAGCAGTATGCTCATTTGACAATAATAATTCGAGACTTGACAAAATCGCTAGAGATATTACAATATGACGTATTTGACAATTTTACGGTGACATATCAATTCGCACTGGGCCCGTGTAACTACCACACGGGCCCAGTGCGGGTTCATAGCCCATTCTAGCTTATAGAAAAGGAAGCCGTGTGTCCCAGCAGTGGGAACATTACAGGCTGATTTTGCTGATGATTTCAACAATTCTGTAACAAACCCTCAAATACACAAAGGTTTCAATCATTACCAAAGTTATGCTAGTTTTCGAAATTACTAGCCATATGCGAAAACTGCTGCTCCCATAATTCTGCTAATAACCGAGAAATGAACTGCAATGATTCATTTACAAAATCCCAACGTTTGTAATACAAAAACATTCCAAACAATATCGCCAGTGCTATAAATCTTCCAACCTGTCACATATATGGCAACATTATGACTATTTTATCTGTGTCAATATGACACTTACCGTTTAAGCGAAGTTTCGGTCAGAGACACCAAGGTTAAGTGAAAGTTAGACTGAACGGTCGTTGTCACACTGATCTAGATCTAGCTGAAATTCTTGACAACACCGCTGAAATTCTAGACGGTTAGACCAAAGGTTAAGAAATAATTTAATCAAAATTGGCAACTAGTTTCGAAGTTTTAGTTGGCGTGAGGGTGACTAGTATGAGGGCGAATTGTTTAAGAAGTGGTTTCGTTGATATAATCCAGACTTCATTATTAATATGAATGCGAAATTGAGTCTTTGTGTAATTTATTTCATCATCGCTGCTCTCAAAAACGGTGAAGGAAAACATCGTGAGGAAACCGGCATGTCCTAGAACCAAAAAAATCGAAGACATGTGACATCTACTAATCTGCACTGGGCCCGCTTGGTAGATTATAGCCCATTCCCTCTCATTGAGAGGAGGCCGTGTCCCAGCAGTGGGAACATTATAGGCTGATGATGATGATGATGAAATTGAGTTTCACAGTCTGATGAATGCCACTGCACAGCGTTTACAAAATCAACTCTCAATCTGAAAGTTTTGGCAAATTGGTAGGTTATATCCCGGATTTTCGGAAAAGTTACTTCCATGGTCAACGTGGTACTTGGTGGAAGTCAAATTCAAGCTCTCTTTTTTACAATTTTTTCCCTAGTTTCATTGTCAAGGTCAGGAAGGGTTATTGAGTTTTTCCAGCAAGGATATTTTAGTAGCTGCCACGGAGTTTGGATTCGTGCCCGGTTGTTGAAAATACTCGTGGACTCGCCCTCTCTATTACATTGAATAGAAACATAATCGAAGGTACTCTTCTGAATAACCTTTCGAGGATAACATACCTTATGTTTTGTAAAGGTCTAAAACGCGTATTTTGCGCTTTTACAGTAAAACTTATTTTACAAAAGCATTAATTTCCTAAGGAAAACATCGTGAGGAAACCGGCATGTCCTAGAACCAAAAATTCGAAGACATGTGACATCTACCAACCCGCACTGGGCCCGCGTGGTAGATTATAGCCCATTCCCTCTCATTAAGAGGAGGCTGTGTCCCAGCAGTGGGAACATTATAGGCTGATTATGATGATGATTATTTTCCTATGCACTTTCAGGGTAGTGAATCAAGGGTACAGAAAAGTAATTCCAGACCCTGGTCTCGATGGTTGAGAAATAATTGGCTTGATTCTTAATAGAGTAGCAACTGTAGACTAAGATGGCTTCGGTAATAGTCTTGCTAAGGCAATCCCGGCTCCATTATGTAGAGGTCAAGTTTCAATTAAGTCGTCTTTGCCTTGACTTGGGTTTTGCATCCTAGATTAAAGTTACGTAATTAAAACCAGCCTGGTTTTAAGCTCAGTAACAATTTTGAATATCTTCTGCCCGCGACATCGTTTGCGTGAATTTCGAATTCGTCATTTATCGAGACAAAAAGAGAGACTTATAATAAACTATATATGTGACAAGATTAATTAAAATCCATTCAGCCGTTTTAGCGTGATTGAGTAACAAACATTACATACCTACCGCACTTCTTTATTAGAAGGATATTAAACGTTACCTATTGTTAGACTAGAATCTAAACTAAACATGGCTGGGAAAAGCTTACAAGTATAAACAATTCCGTACTGTTTCCGTGTTCTAAGATAAAAATCACAATTATAAACAAACAATATAATATTAAATTATATAAAAAAAAACAATATAAAATTATGACATTATGAGAACAATTTAATTAACAACGCCATAAAGTTTTGTGACTAAAACAGACAAATTTACTGCTATTTTATAATCTACCATTTCTCAAGTTAATATTTATTCAACTAGACCAGTGATTCCCAAAGTGGTCCAGGTGGACCCCCAAGGGTCTACGGGAGACCCATCGGGGGTCTACATTGGCTTGAAGAAAATGTGGGGGTTCACAAGCTGTAAGTGGAGGTCCACGAAATTTTACCTGGGTTCGATGCCAAAAAACAAAAACGTTGGCTTAGCTTGATCAATGTAGCCAGATATTAAGCTAGGTACTAGAAAGAGTAATAAAGATCAAATGTTTCGGTGATGACAGGTTGTATTTCGGTGAAAATGGTCGTGTTAAGTCATAAAAAAAACATTTCGAAGCCAGAAGATTAAAATTTTCGGATTTTTGCCAAAAAAATATCTTGGGAACAACGATCCTCATGCAATCCTAACAGATAGTGCGAAAAAGATATATTGCAAATGTCTTGGGTTTCTTTTTTAGTTGACGGGCTTGAAAGAAAATGCTACAGGGGGTCCACCGACACCAAAACAAATTCAAAGTGGTCTACCAGGAAAAAATGTTTGAGAACCTCTGAACTAGACGATTAACTATAAAAAAAACACATCATTACCATAAACTGGCAACTTTATGACTATTCCAGTATTTATTTATACCGTCTCTAAACACAGCTACGTATTCACAGATAATAAATTGTATCGATGTATTGGGGACGAATTTATTCGATTAATCCAATCGATTAATCTAGAAAATCACTGCTATCTTCATCTCATAATTTGCGGTTTACAAATAAAGCAATGACCACGATATGATGTCATGTACTGCATTGATCGTGACTCACAATCTGAATCACACCTCTTGACCAAAAATGGCGAGTCAAGTCAAGATTCTTTTGTGCTTATTTGAACTTGGCCTTCAAGGTTATGTCATCTGCTTTTGAGAGTTTAATTTTAAATAATGATACCTCCTTTGCGATTTAATTGATCACCATAAAGATAGACCATGATTAATTATACTTTTTTTTTATAAATGGCGGTTGTTTTGACGTTTAATGACGCGGGAAAACTACCTGTGTGTTGCAAGCGGAAAATGGAAATGTTCTGCGAAAATTATGTAAAGTTTAATTGAAACAGTACCTAGTTGTAGTACCATTAAAAAGTAAAATATATTGTTTTAAAAGGTACAAAGGGCCGGTAGTGACAATGGCGGGAAGTGACGTCAGCAGCAGGTGCAGGTAACATTAGATCGCCCCTACGCAGCGATATGGTCTAAGTTAGAGACTTAATCAAAGGAATCATTGTAAATACATTTTCGAAAACTAGGTATAATTTGTAAAAACATTGCACAAAACTAAGCATATCTTAATTTGGGCATGGAACTTCTTTTTATCATTTGGTATCTTTCACCCAATCTGAGATTCTTAAAATAAATAACAACACAAACAACTTATTACAGAAGTTCGTTGGTTAAATTCAATGGTTACCGAAAGCCGAAAGCGAGTCCCTAGCCCTGGAAATTTTGAAATAAGCTCGGTATGTGTATCCAGGCACAAAAAAGTTAACATTAACACATGACAAATTAATTCACGGATACAAAAACCGCTAAAAGATAAAACCTAACCTCAACAATGAGTGAATAACGGACCGCATAATTAATGTATTCATTTAATTCAACAACAAAAGCACGCTTAAATGTTTTATAAAACTTTAGTTTACTACTCAAACAAAGGAGTTTGGTAGTGTTTATAATATATGAGTTGGTATGTGATAGACATCTGTTTCTGACGCTAAAATAGGAGCGTTCGTCTGACCTACATTTTTTATATAAAAATGTGCTAGCCATATTTGTTCTGTAACCTAATTGCAGTAATTGCCATTATATTTAAAAAGCGAAAGGATTTTTTTCTGCTTTTACCTTTTTAGGCATAAACGGCTGCACGGATTAGTATGTAGGCACACATAAGTTTGACATAGGTTAGGATGCTTTTAATCCAGGTAGTATGTTCTAGAAGATGAGACAAGAGCGTGGAGCTTGGTGAAAAGATAAAAAGGCCTATTACCCTGTAATGTGAAGTCGGCATGTAGATGATGATAATGATGATGAGTATATTACCCTGGATGTATAGTATGAATTGTCTGAAAGAAACAGGAGTAAATGATAGCAAGACAGCAAAAAGGGAAGAATGGCAGAAATGGTGTTGTAATTTGGGACAAAGGCAAGAAGATAATGATTAGTCAAACGAGCGAAGACACGGGCAAAAGGTAGTAATACCATAAATGATTATGGGTCAAACAGGCAAATCTACTAATACAAACTAATCATTTAGTCGATTCCTAAATAGGCTTTTTTTTATTGACTTTTAGTTTTTATGTGTGCTACGATACAACTCCCGCGCAAAATAAATAATTATGTCATCTTCATAAATGGTAATGTTGCGTAACTATGTTTGTTTTCGGAGATTATTTTTGACTAAGTCTATAGCTACCTAATTGGGATTTGTGATTATGAGCTTTTGTTACTTAATTGTCCTTAATTGGCGTAGGTAGGGTAAGTCTTACCAAGGGGTATCATATTCCCCAGTAATCCCTAACTGGGTTGTGGAGGTCAGATAAAATACTGCAATCGCTCCGTGTAAAATACTGGTATTCAGCTGCATCCGATAAGACTGAAAGCCGACCCAAATCTAATTCGAAAAGGCTACGCCGATGATGATTATGGCGTTGATAGGGAAATACATACAGTTTTCACCACGCGTTTCTATTTATCTAACGCGTTAAAATGGGTGGCAAACTAAGAGTCGGACGATTTTGTAATTTCCTCAGCACACAGACAAGCCTGAGTCTATAGTATATCTTTAGAACGAACTCTGACGTAGCTCAATCGCGATATATTCGTAAATGTATCTTATAAGTACTCGTATTAAATAACTGTGCAATATCCCTTGCAAGTGACTGTGATATCATACGAGGCAGAACATAAACTAATATAGGTATGCAAATAAAGTGCATATTTGCTATGTAGATCTGGCAATGAGCAAATCTGCTACAAATTTACTGTTTCTGATTGCAATCCTACAGCTTTAAATCATTATGGTCGAAGCATTAAACATTGCTTTGTCCGTGGACAGACCAATTTCAATTTGTTTTCTTTTGCCCGTACTTCAATTTATGTTGGTCAGTGCAACATAACGTTCAAACTCTACAAGAGACATCAATCAGTCTTGAATGCAGTTTAAGTTGTTAATATCTTGCTCAATCACTAGGACAATATAATCCATCATTCGATCAACCTCCGACCCCTCTAAAGCCTGGTCATCAAAGCTGGAGCGCAGTGAGAGGTGTGCAACATTCGACCTTGCACAGAAGAGAAGTGAGACGTTTTTTGGATTTTGAACGACGTCAAAATCAAACCATCTATTTCAATTAGGCCATTTAAAGTTAATACTGTTGTTTGAACATCGAACATTACAGACTCATCACGAAACGATCAACCAAGAATTCTGTACATCTAACTAAGTAACCCTACGCAAAAATTATTGTTTGGAAACGATTTTTTTTTGGGGTGAAAAATCACGTTTTCGGGTAAAACTCAATGTACCGCACTCAAAACATTGTGCTGGTGGAAGGTTTGAATAGTACTGGGGTCGTGGAGATGTTTACAGTGAAAATCTTAAATTAAAAACATGTATATAAAAACTTGTGGAAAAGTTGGAACTACCAATATATTTGTAACTAGAAAGTTCCTAGGGATGCGCGCGAATGTACTTGTAACTCCCGGGCCCCCGACAAATGATAGTAATCGGAACTGTAGGTTTTTAGTCGGTTACAGTCGGACATAACGGGGGGTATCCATATCCACGAAGCCTCCGCCATTCAAAAAAAAAGATGAGGTTTAGAACAAAAAAAATATCGCAAAAAGACGTTTTACAGTCTTTTTACACCTTATACAGTTTAGTTTTTGACCAATATGATTTGTCAATTCCACACATCTATTTTCCACTTGTCTTCGCAATCGGGCCTAATCCCCTATACCTTGCACCACACCCCAAAGGCCTGCATCGTGAAATATTCTCGACGTGACCGCCTAAGCGTGATACCTGCATCATTATTGTTATTGTCAAATCGTGTCAGCTTACTTCTCATTTAAGACATGGCCGCACTTCCGTCACAATTGCAGGTTAGTTTGACTCATGGTTCAGCTATTTTTGGGGTCTCGACTTTGATATCCTTATTAAGAATTGAGTTCAGGTCGAGTTGGATTAATCGAAAGTCACTTGACCTATTCACCTGAGGGTCTAGACGAGGTGAAGCTTTGAAAGCGTTTCGTATTCTTCTTCTTAGTCTTAATCGAACTGTCCAAGTTCACCGAAAAGATAACAGCCCGATTATCTAAAACCAGCTGTCACTGTGACATGTTCCCATACAAAAATGTATTTTAAACAGCTGTTTTTAGATAGTCGGGCTGTTATCTTTTATTGTATTTCTTTAACGACTTTCAACAAAATTGACATAATAAGCTTTTCGATAGCTTATGTCAATCCAATTCATTATATACTGTAGATATAGAATTCATTGAATTTCCAAATATGACCACTTAAAGTATAGCTGGTCGAGGTAGCACAGCTTGTCAAGAAAATATGCAACGTTAATCTGAAACTTGGTACAATTATTTTAGTTCTTGAGTTTTCCCGCCTGCAGAAATAGATTGGTTGGAGTCAACTTAGTTAAGGTCTTCTGTTCTAACAAGTAACTAAAGTAAATTAGGTTCACAGAAAAGATAACGGTCTGATTATCAAAAAAAAAACAGCTGTCACTGTGACATTTTCACATACAAAAAAGTGTTTTAAACAGCTGTTTTTAGATAATCATCCGTCATCATTTTGGTGAACATGGACCTAAGTAGTTTAACTGATAGGACCATAGACTATGTTCTTTGATTAAAATCTTCAAACAGAATATTTAAGTTAGATCAAAGTACTTACTTTGATCTAACTTAAATATTCTGTTTGAAGATGGGCGATTCAGCTCGGTTCTCGTGAAAATAGAGAAAACTCCCAGATATGAGACCTAGGCTCGATCGATTTTTCGCCCACGTAAACTTCCATGTTGCAAACTTGCAATTTTCATCGAAAACGATAATATCGCTCATTTAAAAATGAAGAAAAATAGATATAGTAGCAATTGAGTACGTTTTTGTGATGAATCGACCTCTATCTATACTGCTTCAAGAAGATTTGAGGGCGTGGGCCATAAAGGCCCAGTTTTTTAATGACAATGCCATTCTAAACTTGAAAATGTGCTTGACACATTTGGGAATACACAATATTAATTATTAAAAAGATTTCTTCCATGATACACAGGATGAAACTCACCCAAAAATCATTTTAACATTTCTAAATTATCTTCATAAAAAGTAACAACTTTCAACTGACCGAGGCAAGTACGCAAACAGCCTTGGATAAGTCATTAGCCAAAAATTAAATTAGCTCAATTTGACCATCCCTCCCACACTCGCCCGAGGCCGTGTAGCCGAACCCTAATATTGCATGTAAATGGCAACACATGTTCCATATTCGACGTTCAAATTTTAAACGTTCTTGAACGTTCGAATTTTGCGAAACTGAAAAAAGGTTGAGTTATTTTTGGTAGTTTAGTGCCGTTGTGTTTTTATTTGATTTGGTTATAAGTTTTTTTTTGTTCCAGTCAGTTTTCATCGTAAATTTTCATGTTGTCTGAAAAATGAATTCGAGATTAATTAGTAGTTTCTGTTGGTACACGGTGCCGAACTGCAATTTCAAGTTTTCGCGCGTAGCCTAAATTGAAAGAGTTGACAAATTGTTTTGAGTAAGTAAGTCAAGAGATGACAAAATGTTTACAAACAGTGATCTCTTGTTGATGTTTTCTAGAGCTAAAAGACACCTTGTAGCAACGTATTTATTTATTTTGTGTGTGCAATAGTTATGTTAGTTATATGATTACAAACAAACAATACGTTACGTTTACGTTGGTATAATCGCTGATGAAATTCTGTAGTCCAACCTTTTACCAACTATGTTGCGCTCGATAATTATAATACTTAATTATTTTATTTGAATCTTTGTGACTGCAAGCCTGGAAGCCGACTTCCAAGGTTTGCAGTCACAAAGATGCAGCTGAAAACCACATTTCTGCTGACTGCCTATCTGACCTCCACAACCCAGTTAGTACTGGATAATTTGACAACTCTTCGAAAGTCTGGTTGCAAGCTAGGTTTTCAGCAGGGACCATTTTGGTTACCCATTGAAAGGGTTTTTGATAGGGTTTTGACAAAGTGTTGTTTTAAAAACCATTTCATATTGGTTACCATTTTTTACGAAAACCCTCATGAATGGATAACCTCTTCCAAACCCTTTCGATATGATTACCTGTATATTCGAAAACCCATTCTTGGTGGGTTATACTTTTTAATGGTAAGTCGTTTTGAACGGGTTACCCCTTCAACGACTGTAAAGCCGTTGAAGGGGTTACCCATTCGGACTACCAGTATTGTAATTTTATCTCTCACGTCTTTTCTTTAAAGTACTAAACTGCATACATTCGGCAGGAATGCGTCAAGTCGCAACACGCAGTCTAGGCCCTAGGGATGAGTAGCGACTCCTTACACATGCGATTATAGTTATTATTGCAGAGTTTTTAAAGTTCAATGTTTTTTTTTCCTGGAAAAGTCGGGATTGTTTCCTACGTGATACAATCTTGTCTTTTTTACGGAATCATAAATAGTCCGATAGCGCTGGGCTATTTTGATGCCAAAGTTTCAAAAAATTTAAAGTTGCTTATTTCTTGCCTGTGGCTACACTCGTACCTGTGAAGCTTATTATTGCGTTTTGTGTCACATCTGACTATTGCATTTTCAGTATCTCGATGATTTGTGGTTGATTATTTTTATTCGAATCAAAACTGGCCAAAATTAATTTAAAGTTTAAAATAATTATGATATCTTATTTAGGATAGCCTGCAAACCCCGTTTGTAACATTTTCGACAGCGAGGGAAAATAAGTAAACACTGTGCTTTTCATTGCGAATACAAGAAACATAAAAATAAAATCATGAGTCAATCGAAAAACAAATCGAGTTCGGATTGCCGCTTTTCCGCCTATTTTGTTTTTTTTTCAGTGGCCAGTCCGCTATTCAGGAATTCTGGGATATTCACCCTAATCGTATCAGTTAGGTACTACTACGTCATTATAACGAAATCAACTATCATTTTCTTTTCCTCTAACAGTGATCGAAAAGATAAATAGCCAAATTTCTCCCTAACTAAAGTACCTAAAATGACACAAATTAATATAGTAGGTTAGGCAAATGGTCTGGAAACTATATGCGAAAAACAAAACAACTTTAATATTTTTGAAACCTCAAAACCTAGCGCTATCGGACTAAACATGAACATATAGGTATATTTAAAAAAAGACGTGTGGCACTCGGGGACTGCCGCGGTAAAGCTATTGCATAGCATTTTTTATCAACTTATGCAATTATAATTATTCATTACCACGCGCGGTCGGCGCGCAGCCAGCGCGCGGACGGCTCGCAAGCACGCGGTCCGCTCGCTCGCGGCGCGCGGACCGCGCTCGAACGCCGCAAAAACGACGGGGCGTTATAAGTTTGACGTGTCTGTGTGTGTGGAACATTCATTATAAAATTCATAATTTCATTGTGATGGGAAGCCGAGCCTGAACATTCAGTCTGCGTTTTGTCCTCGAGCCGGCAACAAGCGGAAAATAAAATACATAAATAATTATAATTGCATAAGTTGATAAAAATGGTTTCAAAGAAGGTCTAACATCAAATGTATACAACCTACAACTCCTAGTTAGGGCAATATATTTAAAAGAAAACTAGCTTGTCATTGTTACTATCTGACATGGGGTGTTAGGTTATTTTCGTTACGGAATTTCTGGATTTGGTCTCCACGCTCAAGGCCCGCGATAGAAGCTATGCAATAGCTTAAAAACTTAGCTCCGTAGCATTCGCCGTTAGAAGAATTCGTGATTTAACTGATTTAGAGACAGCCCGTTAAGTTTATTTCCATAGCATGATGTCGTACGGTATTCTCTTGTGGGGCAATGCCACCGATATTCAAACAATAAACTAAGTCCCAGACTGGGGAAGTCGGCACGCAGCACCCAGTCGTAACCGATGTTCCACAGGGGCGGCCCCAGAACCCGGGCGTCTCTTCTGGCCCGGTTCGATGCAGGAACCTCCCGAAACAGTCGTGTCTGGTGAGGACTTGCGTCAGGCGAAAGGTGAGGACGCCGTGGCGCCTCTCAAGCCACTCCTCAAAGAGGGGACTTATCGCCACTATTGTGGCGTGCCCTGCACGGGGTTTGCGACAGTCGCTCTCTCCATGTCGCCATGATATCACGACGGAGTCTGTCCGCTGAGCGGGGCGAAGACTATCGCCTCCAGATCCCACGGCGGAAATTCGGCAAGGCCTCGCCTCGCCGCAGATTGTGCGGTATCCACGAACTAGATTTACGAACTTAAGACCTGCTTGGAGAATGAATGTCATCCATGGTCTAACGATGAAGACAGAAGGCAGATGCAAGATGTCCTCAACAGTTTGCAGCAGCTATATTATTATTAGGCTTATTTCACACACCTTGATGAGAACTCAAGAGCTGCCTAAAGTATGACTGTCATCAAAGGTCAGCTATGGAGACGGAAGGCAGTTGCATGAGGTATCTACGCAAGAGTTTACTGAAGCTTTTTCATGTTTGGGCTCCGTTTTTGCACCTTAATGAGAATTTTAAACAAGAGTAAAAGTTTCATCCAAGGTCCGACGGTGAAGAGGGAAAGCAGTTACAAGTGGTCCTGAAGAGTTCACAGCATCTTCATCGTGGTTGAACTCATTTCATGGTCCTTGATGAGAATTTTAGATCTAGCTGGAGTATGACTTTCAGCGGAGTATGATTTTTTTTACAAAGACAGTGAACATTGATTCCTTTTGAGAGCTAAAGCGGTTAAAGTTGCGCAACAATCATGTAGCATGGAATGGTTCCTCTTAAAACGAGTCCGCGATAGCATTTCATGTCTATCTTTGAAGGTTGACTCACACTGTCTAACCCTCTCTCTCTTATGAGACGCAGACGAAGTTGCGCGGGACATCTAGTAACTTAATAAAACCTTTGTTGATTGATTTCGTTTATTTGACACTGACTTCTGAAGCTTAAGTTATTTTTCCTTTTTTTTTGTGTTTTTTGCAGTCGGTTTAGTTTTTGCAAAAAAAAACATTTTTCTCTTTTTAGTGGTACACCCTTCACAGCGTACTGGCGTGATGTTATGTTATGAACTGGTGTAATCAATAGATAGCCATGAGATTTCAGCAATCCCAGTCCATTTGCTATCATTTATTGAAGAGTTCCGTTGCCTATCTCCGAAGTTCATCATCAGATTTTCACCAAATTGAAGTGGGTCCACTCCGAAAAAGTACTCTTTCGAAAACTACCCAAATCGCTTTATGTGTGCCTATACAATTTGAAGATTTCGCACTATTTCTCCAGGATTCCATCATCAGATCCAGACTTGATGATTGTGGGACCGCCTTAAAAGTATACCCTTTTAAACAAAATAAAAATAATCCAAATCGGTTCAGATATCTTCGAGTAATCGGGGAACATACATAACAAAAAAATTAAAAAATAAAAGGTTCCCACGAATTGAGAACCTCCTCTTTTTTGAAGTCGGTCAAAAAAGAAATCACCGTCCTATCAAACCGAGTAAGAAACACTTAATGAACGATTCTATATGATTCCAAACTTCCAAGGTCAACAATACCTTTTCCTCAACTTCAACGTACCTAATTTAAAATTATTTGATTTAAAACCCTTTGGTTACCCCGACAAAACCCTTTCAAGGGGTTATCTTCTTCAATTGGAAACCATACAGGAGCCGGTAACATCTTGTACTAGTTAACTTATTGAGAGGGTTACCCCAACGTTAGTGTTATGAAAGGGCTACCACTTCCAAGAGGTAACCCTTTCCGTGACTGAAGCCGCACAACATGTAACCCTTTCGAAAGAATTAACTTATATTCGGGGTTGTACGGTCCCTGGTTTTCAGACTTAAGAGGCCTGCGGAGCATACGTTTTTCATACAAACGTAGGTAATACCAAAATAATTTGGAAAACAAACATATTATTAAGGTAGTGTGTATAATATGTCACCGTAAAATTGTCAAACACGTTATATTACAATATAACGTGTTTCTCTCTAGCGATATTGTAATCTCTCGAATTACTGTCAACTGAACATACGGAAGTATCTCTGCCCTCATAATCGGGACTTGGGGCACCCCCCCGTTAGGTTCCTTTAAACCCTGCACTCGGTAATAGGCTTTTACAAGATTTTACATAATGTAATGTTCAAAATAACGTTAAAAAAACCAGTTGTTGAAAGTTAATCACTTAGGTATCATGAACAGCAAAACCTTAAACCAACGCTATTGTAGGTCGAACGTCGATTGCGTGTTTGTTGTTACATAATTTGAATATTAAATAAAGTACGCGTTGCACTGAAAATAACGAGAAATATAAACGTGTATGTGTGTGGAATTTTGTGTAAAATTAAAACGATAACTATGCACCTTCTCTTTTTTTATAAGTACTAAAATCATTACCCTTCTTTATAGCTACAATGCAGTCGAGTAATGTAACACTTTCGAAATCTTCAAAAACATACTTACATACAGGGTGTAAACCATCACAAAGCCGTTAACCAAGTATTAGCGTATAAACTATATTTTGCGTAAGTAACTTTACGCAAAAATGATTGCTGGGAAACAACTTTTTTTTTTAAGTTATAAATCATGTTTTGTGGTAGAACTCAATGTAAAGCACTTAAAACATTGTGCTGATGGATGGATTGAATAGTACGGGGGTCGTGGTTGAAAAAGTGAAAATGTTACAAAAAAAACTGTATTAAAAAAAAAAAACTTGTCAAAAAGTTGTAACTTTGACCCCCAACATCTCCGTAACTGGAAGGTTCCCAGGTATGGTGTAGAACAAAAAAAATATCGCATTGATAGAGAGAACAAGTGCCTTTCGGCTTCGTGAAGAGGTGTTTTACGTCCTTTATTAACATCACGCCTCTACTAATACCCCAAGGATTAAGAAGAGGTATATCTAATAATACACCCACATTTCGCCAGTTCTGTTTAAGTCTCATGTAAAAGCGGGCGAACCTAATGCCTTTAACCCAGCATACATAATTAAAAACTTTTTGTCGCTTTTAGCGGAATTATACCTAATCGACACGAGATTGTTGAAATATCAATGCAGCTAGTACTAGGTTATCACTTCTGTTTACCGTAAGGCCACAACGTTAAGTTACTTAAAAAATAATATAGGACCAGGATTTTCAGGTGCGTAGTCAAAATTGTAATGCGGCCATCTTGTTTTTATTTTTTCAATACATTGACGATCACAATAATCACTAATGTTTACAGCATTGTGCAATGTATATCATGTTTTATAATTAAAATTATCTTTTTACCATTGCCACTCGAAAAAGAGCATTTTCAATTCCTTTCACCTTGGACCTTGGTTCTTTTATCCCTCGTTCCACTCAGGATTCTTCTCTAGAATCCTTCACTGCTCTGGGGATTCAACTTAGTCTCTAAAATTAAATTCCCTATTTTTCACTTGTTACAAAAAGGGTATAGTCATATGAAAGGGTGTGCTATAGACCATCAAAGTGAACAACTTTCTCTATGGGAACACCATCGTAATCGTAAAAAATAATCAGCTGTTTCATACATTTGGTCGAGTAGGTATTGGAATTTAGTATGGGGCCGTTGAAAATTTTTTCGCGATTACCTTGGTGGTTCCATAGAGAAAGTTGTTCACTTTGATGGTCTATAGCACACCCTTTCATATGACTATAAGTACCCTTTCTGTTACACGTTGTATAATTGACCTTTTTCTCCTTTTTAATTATGACCACAGACAACGGTCAATGGCTTACATAGCCTAAACAAAATAGTCAGACCGAATAGACACGTAAAAATCAACTAAATAAACATTTCTAATGAAATTATTTCATGTTTGGCCAAAGTTTAGCAAGAGTACGCTAATAGACTTTTTTATTTCTATTTTCGAGTATAATTGTTAATAGGCGTTACGGTTCGATTCGAATTTCTAGCGGGAACTATGAGTCAACCGTACTAGTGATGACAAAAGTTTCTGTTTTTTTTTATTTACGGTTTTTTGTAAATGTTTTACCGAAAGGAGGTCAATTTGATTTAAAATGTGTTTCGTGCTTTTATGTTATTTTTATGCATATTATTACAAACGGTTTGAATATATTTTTGCATCGTAATCTTTGTCAATATTTTTATCTCAACAGATTAGCATAAATTTGGTATTTTATTAACAGTAAAAGCCAAGTATTCAATAAATTGACCTCTGCCACGCCTTGAACTTTCAGATAAAACATTAAACAATGTCTTACTTCCGCGGATTGTCAGTTTTTATAATACTAGTTGTGCTTCGCATATTCACCCACGTTTTCTGACGTTTTTTTTTGCTCGTCTCCTAGGGTTACGTGATATTAAATAGCATGCCTCAAGAATTGAGCTATCAAATGCAAAATTTTCACATTCAATCTGGTAATTCCAGTGAAAATCAATACATTCTTACACAAAGTATCTTTAAAGATACAATGTTCTATATTAGCACAGTCAACAGAAGCGGGTTTTTCCTAGCCAGTTGCAATAAATAGTACAGTAACGCTTGTGAAGTACATATTTAAAGTTCACAGCTATTTATAAACGGAAATGTCCTCAAATTCACATTATTAAATACGTTTCTGCACTAGTTTGAGATTATTTTTGCACATGTCACGCCGTCATTTGAAAAGGCCAACATGCTGTCCCAGAAATATGGCGCAAATTGTAGCAGCGTTTGTTTTCTAGCTTTAATTGACCAAAACCAACGGCTTAATGTCTCTCAGTTATGTCGCAGTGAAATTGTGTTATTACACTTAAGTTGACGACTGTACATTAAAAGATGATTATTTAGATAAAGCATTACAGAAATTGCGGAAGCGTAAAGCCGGGCGTGACGGCTGAGGATTTATACCACTTTCCTTTGCTCTTTTACACGCGTGTCATGTGTTTGTCTCTGGTTATTTGTATAATCTGTGGAACACTTGTCATTTTAAACGTTTGGTGTCAAATTATGGCGGGAAATGTCGAGTTCAATCTCGTGAAACAGAAAATGTTTGTTAAATCTAGTGTTAACTGGAAAATTATTCTATTTGACCGAGTTTAATGTTGGCTATTGTCGTGAACGTCGTCATTTGGGGAAATTTATTATTGTAGTCGCCTATTTATACGATGCTACTCTACACTTTATTAAAACCGTCTTGATTCATTAACGTTTTAATTATTTTGGCCTAATTTTGTCACTAATAATGCATCGTTTGTAGGCGGGATATAATTTAACTGATAAAATCTTCGCAAAAGTAACAAGGATATATGAATATGTATAATTACGATAAACACATCCTATTAATCTCTTAACCGCTTTTAAAAATAACAGTTTAATTTATTAACACCTACTTCAAATACCTTCTATTTAACGGTAAGTAATTTTGAACTTGATAAATCGACGTGCAGATTTTATAAGTGTGTAAAAAAATTGTAAAAAGAGGTTGCAATCACATAGCGGTTTCTAAACTGAACAAAAAACAACTCCCACGTCCCTGATCTGTGTTAAATAACAGAACAACTATAAAATATTAACTTCCTGATGTTCTGTAATGTGAGCCTTATTTCTATGTGAGTAAGATCAATATTGAGTATGGTGTCAAAGTTCGCGTGGAAAACGTACATAATTTTTTCATTTTTCTTTTATTCTAGTGTTGTTCTCAATGACAGGTCGTAATTTTTAAAATGGCGGTCAAGTTCAACTGTCATTCAGGTTGTTTGTTTTATTTCGAATTCTTCTGTGAAGTGTTCATTTTTGGGTGTGTAGCGAATTGTTTTAAATTAATAAAATGATAATTTAATTTTTATCAATTTAAATAATAATTTATTATTTCGAAGTGTTTTAAAATACCGTAAAACTAATAAAGAACCACATTTTACCGATGACATATTAACCCCAACCGAAAAATAAGAAATTTTATAATCTGCGCGTGTTCCAAAATACATAATGCGAAATGTCAAACGTTGAATTCCATTTTCAAATCGTAAACATAGCGAGGACGCGCCTAGACTGTTAACATGCTTATTCCAAAGTCGACCTTGTGAGGGCAAAGATAAAGTTTATATTACGAAAACAAATGGCAAATATGACATCAAAAGTTCAACAAGCCACTCCTTTGTGCTTTCAAGTTATTTTATTTTAATTAAATATGAATAGAATATATTTCAAGATTGTATTTCGCGAATTTTACTTGAATGTAATATCAACCTTAGTACTGGGTATTAGGGTGAAGTGTCCAGTCGGCGTTGCAAAATTCACGTGTATCTACACTACTTTTTTTTTCTAGCGTCAGTTACTTAGTTCTTAGTAAGCCGAAAATCACAAGTTCAAGGCACATAAATCAATAGCTTCGCCAGAAAGCACCACAAAGTAAATCAGTCCAAAATAGTTCGTAGAGTAAAAATAACCTGAGTTTTCACCTCCGGCGTCAAGACAGTAAATCAGAGAATGTCCTGTCCTAGCTATACTACTGCCTGGCCACTGGCCATCTTTCTAGAATAGATGCTGACAAGCTACAGCTTCTGCTGAGAATGTCTTAATGGAAAAACCGAATAACAATTTGCCCGACCTGGGAATCCAACCCAGGACCTCATGCTCAGCAGTCGCGCTTGCCACCACTAGACCACTGGTTCCCAACCTGTGGTCCGCAGGAGCCTCGACTACGGTCCGCGAAAGATTAATAGTATATTTTATAACGAGGGACTAAACGAAGCCATTATATACACGAGGTGGTTTGACTCCCGAGCTTGCGAGGGAGGCAATGAAAGCGAGGGTATATTATATTGGCGTTTAGTCTCGAGGTGCAAACTGTACTTTTCACTTCGAGTGCGAGAAAAATAGTCATTTAAAACTGAACAAATTTACACTCGACATAAATTCTGAACTGAGCGGTCAGTTTTTTCTTCTATCAGGTCAGTCACAGATTAACCTTTGAAAACACAACACAAACTCTCAACATTTTCGCAATGAAGATGATCCACACTCCACAGATAATTAGTACCTACATTACTGCAGCGACTAGCAACAGAGGCATTGCTTTTCAAAATCAACGATGCACAAAAACAACCATACATTTTTTTCGCGTTGAAGAGTTCATTAGTTTTTTTTTTTTCAATAAACCGCTTTCTATTTGCATGCCAATGCGAAATTTGAATAAAACCTTAGACAAGTTACTCTTTTGTGACCATGTTTCAGAGTAAAAGATCGTTCCCTTTTTAAATTACTTTTTATTCCCTGGGGAATAAACGGTGACTTTAATCCCGCTTCGTAGGGCTATAACGGCGTACTTTTAGAGCATGAGAAGTGAAAAATGTTATTCGTCTCTCAAACTCAACCCAACCTAATTGAACCTATCAGAGGCAAAATTACAGTTCGATCGCTTTTGTATCCATCACTATCTTTATTCTAAAGATTCTTATCACATTATCCAATTTTCGAATAGTGTGAGTTAAAGATTCACTGCCCTAGTTATAATCCTGTTGGGGTCCATGTTTATCTAGGACCCTATGGTCCCTGTGAACAATGAACTGTATACCAAAGTGGTCCCTGGTTTAAGAAAGGTTGGGAACCACTGCAGTAGACCAACGAGACAACAACACTAACAATTAACAGAAATTCGTGACTAAATTGTTAAATTCCATATAAGGCTCCGAAATTCTAAAACATAAACTGTTAGTCATAAGGAAAAACATTTAAACAAAGCATAATATATTTTATTACAACAACGACCATTGACAGTTGTAACGCGCATGCTTACATTTTTAAACAGCCATAGACAATGGGTACATAACTTTTTTTAACAAGATGTGTAATCTTTCTTTCTTAGAGGACTGCTATACAATATATATTGTTACGAGCTGGGTATGAGATAAATTAATTACTACCGATTAAACAACACAATAACTTTATTGATCACAAAACAACTTAAACTTAATCACAAATACACCACTGATCACTATTCGCTTAGATATCGCACTTAAAGTCACTTCGATTCGCTTCGTACTGTAGCCAAAACAAGACTGCCGGTCGCGGCCCTGAGCGCTCTATTTATACTCGCCTACAGACACACCAGAATAACCACGAACATTCGAGATGGTCATAAAAAACACTAACAAAGAAATAGTAAGTACCTACCTACAAGGTAGGTATTACCTGTAAAAGTTGTAGGTATAAGCTACTTGTACAAAACAAACAAATATGAACCGTATGCCCTAGGCGTACGGTCGAAATTCTAATGTCTTTGTTTAAATAGGTCGCGAGTTTGTACCTACCTAACTTTAAAACTAATAATAATGGAATATTCTCGAACTTCTAAAGTACACACACTGTAATCACTGGCTTTCTCGAATGTTCTAGTAGGTCCGATGTAACACTGCCCCCTCCTTAGACATGCTCGTCCCGAGCATCATTAGTCCCGTAGTATCGCGCCAACCGGTCTACATGCACAATTTTAGGCGCACCTCGTGGACCCTTCTGTATTCGGTAGGTGACATCGTTGATCCTAGTCACGACTCGGTATGGTCCATCCCTTTTTGCTTGTAACTTCGGAGACTTCCCCTTGCTCCGCACTGGGTTATGCAACCACACCAGTGAACCCTCGTCGAAACCCCTACCGTTTGCTTTCCGGTCATAACGGGTCTTCATCTTCTCAGACATCTGTTGGCCGGACTGTCGGATATGCTCATAAACATCGTTCAACTTATTACGCAAGTCATTCGCGTAATCTGTTACGCTACATGGAGTATCAGGGGGAGTTCCAGTGATTAAATCAGCAGGTAACCGTAATTCCCTTCCAAAGTTCGCGAAGGCTGGTGTCACAGTCGTACTTTCGTGGACTGCACTTCGGTAAGACAGAAGAAACGGCTGTATGTGCTTGTCCCAATCCCTTTGCCGGCTTTCCACAACTTTCGCCAGATATCTCTCCAACGTTTGGTTGAATCGTTCCACCATTCCATCGGATTGTGGGTGGTAGGATGTGGTTCTGGTTTTATGGGTACCCATTAATCGACAAGTCTCTTGAAATACTTGCGATTCAAAATTTCTTCCTTGATCGCTGTGTATTTCTAAGGGTACTCCAAAACGACAGAAGACTTCCTGAACTAATTTATCTGCGACAGTTGTAGCTTCTTGGTTAGGAATGGCGAAGACTTCCGGCCACTTTGTAAAGTAATCCATGACCACCAGGAAGTACCTGTTTCCGCTCTCGCTTACTGGAAATGGTCCCGCAACGTCTAGTGCTATCCGTTCCCAAGGGGCTCCAACGTTGTACACTTTTAATGCACCTCTGCTGCGTGTCTGGGGTCCTTTCACGGCCGCACAACTGGTACATTTGCGGCACCAGTCCTCCACATCATCACGACAATGGATCCAGTAAAAGCGTTCTCGAATTTTTAGTAGAGTCCTTTTTACTCCCATATGTCCTCCAGAACATCCATCATGGTAGAGCCGTAGAACATCCGGTACCTTAGCTTTAGGGACAACCATTTGCAGATGACAACTGTCCCCTCTAGCGTTTTCCCATTTACGGCACAAGACTCCATCCTGGATCACCAAGCTGTTCCATTGCGCCCAATAACTCTTCGTGATGGAACTCATCGCAGCCACATCACTCCACTTGGGTTTAGGAACACCAGCTTTGATCCACTCGAAGATCGGTTTGATGTCCGAGTCATTGTGCTGAGCCTCCTGTATAGTTACCTTCCATTCATCGCTAAGATCCGTTCTTAGCATCCTCACAGGCACCACTTCCTTAGGCTCCTGTCTGGAACTACGCTTACAATCTTCAGGCAATGGTCTTCTTGACAGTTCGTCTGTGTTGTTTTGGTTTCTCCACTGTTGCTGACCAGTCTTCTTAGCCGCTTTTCCCTGCTGAGATAGATCTTCTCTAGGTGCGCTTCGCTTTTTACAATTCGACCGAAGGTGACCCCTTTCTCCACAAGTGTAACACCTAGGGCTGTATCGTCGCGGACGCTGGCGTTCAGGTGAAGCCACAACTTGCTTTGGACAACTTGGCCGAAGATGATCCCTTTCTCTAGCTGTGTAGCAGCTAGGTCTGTAACCTTGCGCGCGGTCGTGTACAGGTGATGCCACTACCTCCCTGACGTAGTGTGTTCGGTAGTCTTGCCTCACTGCCTCTACTTCCAAGGCATGGGCTAAGGCGTCCTTCAAGGTCTCATGATGCCCAAGTCTCACGGCGGCTCTAACTTCTAAGTCACGTATTCCATCAACGAACGCCTGCACCAGATTTCCATCGATCAGTGCAGGGGCAGACCGGTATGCTTTTCGAACCAGCTTCTCAACTTCCAGGGCCCACTGCTGTAGGTTCTCGGCACTACGTTGAACACGGTCCTTCAACTTGGCACGGAATACGTGCTCCAGGTGCGCGTCGCCGTATCTGGACTCCAACGCCTCCAGTAGCTGCTCGTAGGTTACATCCTTGCCGAGTGCCTCGAGAATAGTTAAAGCCTGGTCTCGGAGGCCCAAGGTGAGCGCGGTCATGGCTTGTGGTTTTGTCCATCCATTCGCCTTCATGACGGCCTCAAACTGTATTTTGTAAGCCGACCACGAAGATGTGCCATCGAACGGAGGCGCCTTAAAACCACGCGAAGAAGGTGCAGCAACCACCGAAGCTACAGTTCCACCTTCAGTCTTCAGTTCGCTCAAAGCCTTCTTTACCCCAGCAATCTGAACTTCGGCCTCCGAGATGCGATTCTCATGCTGGTGGACCTGTTCTTTCATCAACTTGATGTCCTTGCCAAAACTTGCATGCAGATCCTTTATAAGGAGCATCTGCTCGTCCTGGCGGCGGACCTGCTCCTCTTTGTTTCGCTGCAACTGCTCTTCCAACCGACGAGCCTGCTCCTCTTGACGGCGAGCCTGCTCCTCCTTGTCTCGCTGCAGTTGCTCTTCCAATCGGCGAGCCTGCTCCTCTTGACGGCGAGCCTGCTCCTCCTTGTCTCGCTGCAGTTGCTCTTCCAATCGGCGAGCCTGCTCCTCTTGACGGCGAGCTTGCTCCTCTTGACGGCGAGCTTGCTCCTCTTGACGGCGAGCTTGATCCTGCAGCAGCGCCATTAAAGCTGACAAGTCTGGCGCCCCTGATGCTGGAGAAACTCCGGATGGGCCAGCGACTGGCTGTGACGTAGGCTGGACACCACCCGGTGTCTGTGTCGGAGAATCCCCAAACCGCCTTTGGTCCATATCCTGCTGTCGCTGACTTCTGGTACGGATACCGTCCGTGTCGTCCTTTGGTAAGATTGGCATAATTTATATCCCACTTCTGACACCAATTTGTTACGAGCTGGGTATGAGATAAATTAATTACTACCGATTAAACAACACAATAACTTTATTGATCACAAAACAACTTAAACTTAATCACAAATACACCACTGATCACTATTCGCTTAGATATCGCACTTAAAGTCACTTCGATTCGCTTCGTACTGTAGCCAAAACAAGACTGCCGGTCGCGGCCCTGAGCGCTCTATTTATACTCGCCTACAGACACACCAGAATAACCACGAACATTCGAGATGGTCATAAAAAACACTAACAAAGAAATAGTAAGTACCTACCTACAAGGTAGGTATTACCTGTAAAAGTTGTAGGTATAAGCTACTTGTACAAAACAAACAAATATGAACCGTATGCCCTAGGCGTACGGTCGAAATTCTAATGTCTTTGTTTAAATAGGTCGCGAGTTTGTACCTACCTAACTTTAAAACTAATAATAATGGAATATTCTCGAACTTCTAAAGTACACACACTGTAATCACTGGCTTTCTCGAATGTTCTAGTAGGTCCGATGTAACAATATGATTATGTACATTGAGTCATTTCCGTCATTCAATCTAACGAGTTGTAACAATAAGTTTAAAAACATTGAATGGCTTCTTAGATAGATACATACTTTTTGAACTTTTAATTTGTTTTACTTAGATTATTCTACTACTCTCTTTTGTTTCTATTTATTTTAATAAGCTCACAAATTGTTTGAAACTTTTGTTATTTGCTGTAATACCAGATGTAAGCTATCAAATGTGTAACTCTAAACAGGTGGGGACCTGGTGACCTGTATTACAGGTGTTACTACCTACCACAGGCACCAGCGATCCACAACCAAAAATCGTTGGCTACTGCTTATGTGTAAATATTGTTTGTATTTTTTGGCTTGTGGTGAGAAATAAACACTTTTTTATTATTTTTAGTATTATTATTTTCTGGAATATGAAGAATTCCCTCTTCCCCACCTTCTCTAAGATTTAAGTGACGCTTTTTATGAGTATTGTACTCCTTTTGGATTTTAAGACATCAAAAATCTATGATTTGATTCGCCAAATATGCGATATTTTGTGATCTTATGATCGCGTTGAATTACAAGTTTGATTATATCACTGTTCCAAGGGGTAGCAGACTTGAGTATTGATATTAATTTCAGCTTCTACCTCTACGTGTTCCTGAGAAAAAGGGTCTTGACAAACGGAAAACAAAGTGATCTTATAAGGGTTCCGTTTTCGCCGACTTGAGGTTTGGAACCCTAAAAATATAGCAAACCAACTGAAACTCTTCTCTTCATCATCATCATTGTCATTTCAGTCGAAAGCCGTCCACTGCTGGACATAGGCGGACCAAGTGTTGCCACATTGACCGGTCCCGTGCGACTCGGATCCAGCGGATTCCCGAAACGTTCGGCAGGTCATCAGTTAACCTATTGCTAGGTCTTCCAAAGCATCGTCTTCCGGTTCGCGGTCGCGCGGTCAAACTCTCCTAATCATTGAATAATCCTTATATCGGTGTGAAGATGATGACGATATACTTACAAACATTAAGCAGACGAGAAGTACGTCACATATTAACACAAATGACATCATACAATGATCAAATCACCAACTTCTCTGCAAAATGTTATGATTAATTGATTGCAGTTTCCAGCTGAGATCATAAGATGACTCTTAAAATTATATGCGAAACAGACGTGTTTTCTTATTTGACGTTCTGACTAAGGTACCGAAAAGATAACGTTCTGATTATCTAAAAACAGCTCTGACTGTGACATGTTCCCATGCAAAACAGATATTTTTAGATAATCAGACCGCCATGCGCCATCTTTTTGGTGAATACTCGTATGGACCTAAGACCTATAGGGATTAAAAGATGATTCATGATTAAGGATACGTTAAGTGTACCCTAATTTTAAGTCGCGCTACCAACGTAGACTTAACTACGACTTGATTGATAATTTGATATACATAGAACGAAGATAAAACCTTCTCGTTAAACAATACCGGTTATTTTTGCCTTTTTTGTATATTTTTGGGGATGTTGTCCCAAAATACCACTCAAAAATATTTAGGGGTAATCCGGGACCGCGGTCCTGGTCCCGAAAGCCCCCGACCCTTACCCTTTTTGGTTGTAGTATACCACTTCCATTTTTGAATCAATTTTACATATAAAACAAACTAATGAACCGATTTTGATGAAATTTCTTTGGGACCAATAGGAAAGTAAACGAGTCAGACGGAAGTAACGAGTGAGTAGTCGTGTCATAAGCTATATTATTGCAAGTTATATGTATATTTGTTGTTTTTTTGTGTGCAATAAAGAATAAGAATAAGAATAAGAAAGTCTTCTCTCCCTTTAAAATTAAAAAATATATATATGTCACCGTAAAATTGACAAATACGTTATATTGTAATATCTCTAGCGATATTGTAAAGTCTCGAATTATTGTCAAATGAACATACTGCTTACAACAAAACGCTTATTTTTCGTGAAATGCATGCGATGGTAGTCAACTTACGCGGTGTGGAGGGAAGGAGGGGTCCCCTTGCCCAGTGGCACAGCTCTCATGAAAAGATAATGCATCATTCCTGAGAAATACCGATTAATATAACATAACCTTAAAACACTTTATATTCCCCCTAAAAAGCGTAGTCGACGGAGCCCCGCTTCGCGGGGCCCCTATTTCCCAGTGCAGGGTTTAAAGGAACCTAACTAACCTAACGGGGGGGTGCCCCAAGTCCCGATTATGGGGGCAGAGATACTTCCGTATGTTCAGTTGACAATAATTCGAGACATTACAATATCGCGAGAAAAAACACGTTATATTGTAATATAACGTGTTTGACAATTTTACGGTGACATATATACAAATCGGTTCATAAATGACGGAGTTATGAGCAGTTACAGAACATATAAAAGTTGAGGGCCTCCTTTATTTGAAGTCCGTTAAAAAAGAGATAGTTTTAAAAATCGGTAAATTTTACCGTCAAATCGTAACTTGGATAAAATTGGCACATTTCTATTTCTAAAGAATGTTGCCAGCTGCTACATACAAAGCGCATATTTTAAAACAAATAACAACAAACTAGTTTTAATATGGTTACAATAACCATGGTTATTGGGGTTACTTGGTCAATGGTAGATAACGTAAGCATCTTAGTCAAGGATTATTTTATGTCGGGGAATTTTAACTAGATAATTAATTGATTGATTATCTTACTTCCAATAAGTTTTATCTAGTTATTCTTAGTCGTCAGCATGGAGTGTGGTTCTATGCCAAGTTGATGGCAACCAAGCCAGACTTTTGGTTCGGGGGGGCATCAACATTGAAACAACTATGTGAACTGAGTAAAAATCGCTCTACTCACTTTACTTTACTTTAATTTACGTACTTCACTGTGGTTATGATCCCGTTTATTATAAGTCAGAATACGGGAAGAGGGAGGAGGATCCCAACTATCCCCCTCCTGGATACGTGTCTGATGGCAACAGGCTCGCCTCCTGTAACTGTGTACTGTTGTGGAAGTCGAAACATAAACTGGCGAAATAAAGATCCATAAATTATCTTCTAAAAAGAAACCTTCCATTTGGCCAACATTTTGCCTGATTTTGACCAAGAACGGATCAACGGAGGCTTTAGAACGACCACGCGGTGCAAACGTTACGGAAATACTTACTAAACGTCGATTTTAAAACTAAAAATACACATAATATTTTATAATTTAAAGCATTTATTACTTTAAAAAAAAGCAGGTGCACGTGCTTGCAAGTGTAAGTGCAAGTGCAAGTACAAGTGCAAGTATAAGTGTAAGTGTAAGTGTAAGTGCAAGTGTGAGTGCAAGTGTAAGTGTAAGTGCAAGTGTAAGTGCTAGCGTAAGTGCAAGTGTAAGCATATGGTATATTACTTAAGGATGATACTGATTGTGCTTGTTGCAAACCATTTAAGTAATACGCAACAGAATAATTGTATTTTTGATTCAAAAATCGATTAAACATACGGTTAATTTTACAACGTGCGCTCGTGCGAGGGCCTCAGTCATTCTTGCATTGCACATTTTTTGCACGACTCGTTGCAGATAAATGGTATGACTTCGCAAATTGAAAGCACTTTATAATGAGTACACGGCTAGACTATCGTACTTTAATTACGGTCTCAAGTTACTCCAAAGAAAGGCTTTTAGTTTCGAACAAAGCACTATAAGAGTGAGTCATCATAATACATAGATCATACCTACTGCTTAATTATTAGTATGATGATAACTTCATTCCGAGATCACTTTTTTTGCCCTTTGTGCTTCAAAAAATACTTTTGACTCACAAATTCAGAATCTCTTTTAACATCAATATTGTAATTTAAGAATTAGATACCCCTGTATTACAAGTCTAGATTAAAAAACTGAAAAATAATAACACGGTAATTTTATTTAAATTATCTTCAATCATAACTTCATAAGTACTAGATGAGTTTACGGATTGAAAAGTAAAATAAAATGACATCATAACAAATTGTTACTTCTCAAGTTCGTTAGCAAATACGGAAAGTACCGGTTTTTAGATTCTAGCACCGGTTTTATCGATACCCATAGAGCATTAAGCTGTACAAGAAACTTTCGGTGCTGAAAATCGGAATTATATCGCTATTTATTATATCGCGGTTTTTTATTTAGCCTGTACTGACCCACTGCTGGGCAAAGGCCTCCCCCAATTCCTTCCAAGTGCTCATTTCCTGTGCCGCCTCGGACCAACCCTCGTGGTGCGCGTCCAAATCGTCTCGCCACCTTTTCCTGGGTCGGCCTCGGCGGCGCTGTCCGTCTTCCGGCAACCATCGTGTGGAGACCTTTGCCCAGCGGTCATCGCGCATGCAACTGACGTGACCCGCCCAATCCCATTTTAGCAGCCTTCATGCCAACGTCCACTATGCCCGTTTTGGAACGCAGCGTGGTGTTTCGAACCCTATCTTGTCTTTTGACACCCAAAATGCTGCGTTCCATTGATCTTTGGCAAACTCCAAGGAGGAGCTTCTGAGACTCGGTGAGCGACCAGGCCCCTTATTCACAACCATTCGACTCGCTTCCGAACCGAATCGAACGTCTCAGATATCGAAGATGTCCTTCAAACGCTATTCACAAATCCGAAAACGAACAATTTTGACAGTTCAATTCGATAAGAAGACTCGAATCTTTCCGACAGCTGTTTGCTATCGGGAGTCATATCGAACAAAATTTAAACGAAGAAATAAACCATATTTCTAGCTTATTTCAGTAAAATAAAAATACTAAACTTTTTAAACACTGCCTGAAGTAAGTTAATGAAGTTTTATTATTGTCTGGTGTTCTTTGTGTTTTATTCGTTGTTTTATTGACCGAATTTTTATGATGTATCCGCATTTACATAAAATCTATGTGTTTACATAAATGTAATATTCGTTATAGATTTTAGTTAACAAACTGATATCAAATACTAAGTAATTTTTCCTTTAAGAAAACAGAAAACTATAATGTTAATTTAAAAAAAAACAATTTTTCTGCTCTGGCAATTTTATAGACGGCTGTTTACAAAGCAGGTTTATTCGAAAACTGATATTTTTTAATTAATTTTAGTAAAATAATAAAATAATTTTGTATCGTTGCTGTCTATTAAGTTACTAGTTGTATATTCCCTAATTAAATAGAACGAAATATTCAAACAAACCAATTTTAATTACTATCTTAAGTTTTCTACCATGATTATCTATTTACTACCATTTTGTAGCGTTCCCCATAAACACTATCTCAATCAGATAGAAAAATGCGCATCCGTTCGGATCTGTGAATAGCGTTTTGACAGTTCTTCGGTTCGGAAATGAGATAGTCGAATACGGATCCTTACCGACACGGAAACGTATCGAATGGTTGTGAATAAGGGGCCAGGTCTGAGCACCGTAGGTTAGGACGGCAGGATGCACATGTAAACCATCTGATTACGAGCTTTTTTTTATTTTCATTGATACATTTTTCACAGTACAAAGTTTGTCACCAAAAGCGCCCTTCTTTCAAATAACCCTGACGTTTCGACCGGATTGCACCAGTCAGCGAAGACTGAAATGAAGTGACCCGTTTCCTTATGTTTTATAATATGTTCTGATCGTGAAAGTTTAAAAAAAACAATAATGTGTTCCGACTTTTGACTCTTTCCCGATCTCTCTGCCTATCCTTTATTGCAACAATGCTTAATTCTCAAGTAGAAATCTCATGGTTTTTGGCATGGCAAGCTAAAACAGTTGCTGCCAAAAAATAACATCAATACTGCACATTGGAAGTAATCCAAGGGTTGTTGCAGCAGTAATAAAACCGATTGAATATTACTTCAGAGAACGGTTTTAAATAACTACCAGAAGATAGTATTCGTTCCAGATTCTAGTAGATTCTGTTAGTCTATTCGGTACAGCAGATCTACTGGTAGTACTAAGTAATACGATACCGCTTGGTAAGACTGGTTATCGACGACTCGAATGGCGTAGTGGTAGTGAGGCTGCCTTACGTTCGAATCCCGGTAGGAGCAAATGTTTGTGTGATGAGCATGGACATTTGTTTCCGAGTCATGGATGTTTATATGTATAATAAGTATGTATTTACAAACAAAAAAGTATATATGTAGTATATCAACTATCTGGTGTCCACGACACAAGCTTTGCTTAGTGTGGCACTAGATGTCGCTGTGTGTTAATGTCCAGCAATATTTATTTATTATTTATTTACTGGTTTATTATTTACATACTAGGTAATACGGTACCGCTTGGTAAGACTGGTTATCAGAATTTCGGGCCACCTGTAACGACTGTCAAAGACCATAGCTAGGACCCAGTGGGCCCAGCGGCTTAGTGTACTTTCAGAAGCACGAAGGAAGCTGGGTTTAATAATAGAGTAATAGATGGTTATTAATCCACAGAACATCTTAGGCAAGCGTGGCTTCACCTGAAGATTAATACGAAGTACAATTTTTATTGAGCTCCACTAGGTAGTCATTATTCAACTTAATTTAAATTCTCAATACCTATCTCAAAATATAAACGTAAGACAAATTCAAATTGACCCAAATAAAAATTAAATTTACAGCGAAACATTTTAAAACTGGCAACCCTCTCCAATGCTACCAACCGCTTAAATATTAATCCCTTGTTCCCAGTATGGTCGTTGCTTTCTGAATATGCATACGTACGACCTCCTTTATCTAAACATCGAACTTTTAACTTTAAACCTATGTGTTTAGGGTGCTATGTTAAATGAGTTTAGGATGGTGATAAGACTTTCAGCTTAGGCTCGTTCGACGTTCGTTTGAATAATATAACTTGACAATTTGAAGTTGAAATTAAACGAGAGAGTGGACATAAAAAGTAAAAGGGCAATGAGTAAACGAGTCCATTAAGTTAAATATTGTAACATGGTGATGTGCATGATCATTAATATCATCTACCTAGCCTTTTCCCAACTATATCGGGTTCGGCTTCCAATCTAACCGGATGCAGCTGAATACCAGTATTTACATGGAACGACTGCCTATCTGACCTCCACAACCCAGTTAGTACTGGGTAATACGGTATCCCTTGTTAAGAGTTAAAGATAATAAGGTTTAGGTTAGGATTTAACTTACCGACTACCTTATAAAAGCCTACACCAGTTTGGTGTTGCCATGCAGAAAAAACAAAACGGCTTTTAACTTTTTAATATAATATATCATCAAAGTTTCGTTGAGAATGGGCCCTACGATGTAGATTGCCGAAATTTTAATTTTGGAACGCAATGTAGACGCTTTTATGGTCCATCTGAACTTCAATTTAAACTAACTACCTACGTTTGGGGACAATGTTTCAAATATTAAAGTCCATTTGTCGGTGAGGGATTTGTTTCAGATGTCCAAGTTTCAGATTTCATAAAGATTTGTGAAATGAGATTTATTAACTGTTTTCTGATTGTTAAGTGGCTGTATTTTTTCTGTTGCAGTCTAGGAGCTGTCCTTAATTGAAAAATTATATGTCTTCTTTTTTTTTTTGTGATTGCGTTCAAATTCAATTATTGATAGTTTCAGTGTCAAAACACCATTCTTGTTTCGATTTTTCTATCTCCCGCTTCCTTCAAAAACTGGTTATCCTTAACATTTACACACATCACTACGTTTAACTTAATTGACTCATAAATTGTGTTTCATTTCGTTTACTTTAGACGACACCACATTGTCATAAGTTTTCTTACTATTTAAACAAAAAAACGACACCATGCACTCAACTCAGCTAAGCTGAATTAACAATACCTAGCCTTAAATCCATTCAAAGCTGCTCAACTGACAACTCAAAGTCTAAGAACATACAAGTTACAGTCGCCTTTAAGGTCTAAAACACACTTTCCACACAACAAATAATTTGTAAGCTCCTTTACACATATTCCACTACAATTCCCATGACCACAATGGAAATATCTCGAATAATCTCGACAGTTCCAAGCACCATGTAAATTGTAAGAAGGTTAAGTATTTTAAGTCTTGTCATGCGTTCTACGTTCGTGTCTTCGTGTGTACCTCACATTCCGTTCCGACAATGGCGTCTACAATCGTGCTCTTGCAACTTTATTGTCTTGTACAACATCCATTGATTACTTGTTACGAAATAGATTTATAATAATTTGTATTATGCAACTCTATGGCGGGTTATTGGACCTAGGATTGTCTATGATTTAGTTTTTCCTCAGCACGTTGTCTACTCCTTAAAGATTTTCGAGAAATTACGGTTGCAATGGGGTAGGTCGGTCAAAGCTCAGTGTAGATGGCGTGTCTATCGCTAGTTCTCAATCTGAACAATGAAGAATAAAATAAAATAAGTAACAAATTTTGCAACCAATGACCATGTTTGGAACTAGTTTTAAAGTTTCGCAATTCTATCCTCTCTGAGTCAGTTGCAACAAAAACGGTCGCTAATATTTCAGAAAGTTAGAAGGAAACATTAAAAGAGCCTCCCTAAACGACAATACATCGTTGCTGTAATACTGAAAACGTCTGGCGCGCTCTTGGACTGCTGGAAAAGTCTGGTTAGAATCCATTTTCACAGTAGTACTAGTTCTCTTTTGATTTATTATTACTTAAACTACAAGAAGACAACCGTGATCTGTTCTCTACAATAAACTTAATTGGGAAATATCAATATTACCTCTTCAAGAAATACTACAGATTAATGCCATCATCAAACGTCAACTGTTCAAACTAGTTTTAAAAAAAACACGCATAATTCCACATACACAATACTGCCAACATACACATAATATGAGATATCTATGACGTCAGCTGATACTGGCCGGTTGAAAGGCCAGGCGGCCTTGCGTTGCTTTCAAAAGAAAACGCAAGTGAATGAACGCATATAATCGCAAACGTCACGGTTTTTAGTGTAGATGTTAAGATATTATTGCACGTATAGTATGGCAATTGAAGATTTTGTTGAGGAATTTGGTTACTCTGTTGAAATCGGTGTCAGTTCCCCATCATCATTATTCTCTTGCTATTTCAATGTATATGGGGCGCAGCATGTTTTCTTCGATACTTCTCTATATATCTTTCGTCAATTCACCTCCACCATTCATACATATGATTTTCACTTTCACACACTCCATCCATCGTTTCTTTGGTTGAAATTCGTGCCAGTTCTCTCTCAATTTTGAGTCTGTATCCGGAAAAATTCTGAATCGACCATTTCGTACTTCCGAAATTCATTTTAATAAGAGCTAATTATCATATTACTGCTGCAAAAATAATGTCTATAATTTCCTTAATAGCTAAAAACCGGTTAATACGGCCCTATCCTTGGAATACCGGTATTCATAAATCAAATTGTGGAGGCCATGCCAAACAAAATGGATGTCAGTTACTCCGAGTAACATACTTATTTAAAGGCCCGTATTCGAGATAGATGCACAAGCATAAACCTTGGTACAAAAACCGTCAGATTTCATCCAAATCAAGTTTTAAATAATTCACTAACCTGCGAATCAAGAGGTAGATTTCCATTCCGTCGCAAAAAGAGTAGGCCATTGTGACCCGTGTCCCAGCAGTCAAACGTTACAGTCTGACTTTGTGTTGGTGTAATTTTGAATCGAGATTTAAAGTTAGGCATTTGTTCTTGTACTAGATAAAAACTTTTTTGCAAAAAATAAAACCGACTTCAAAAAAAAAACAAAAAAGTGAAAAATAACTTAAGCTTCTGAAGTCGGTGACCTTTGTTTGATTGCTTTAGTTTTTTTGTCACCGACTTCAGAAGCTTAAGTTATTTTTCACTTTTTAGTTTTTTTTTTGAAGTCGGTTTTATTTTTTGCAAAAAAGTTTTTATTTTTCACTTTTTAGTGGTTCACATGTGCTTGATAAACATGGAAAGTGCATACCGTTACAATTACAACAAGCCCAAACACGACTAGGACACATTGTCTCATTATGGAGTTCCGTGACTCTTGGCTTCATCATCAGATCTGATGGTAGAATGGTTCTTATCGAACGCAAATGCTTCACTTGTTGTAGAAAATACCAAAATTGCAACACGTTTTCATATAAAATTTGAAGAGTTTCCTCGATTTCGCCAAGATTCCATCATCAGATCCCAACTTGGTGGCTATGGGACCATTTGGAAAGAATACCCTTTCCAACAAAAAAATAATTTTCCAAATCAGTTGGCAAGCGACGGAGTTATGCCCGAACAAACATAAAAAAAAAAAAAAAAAAAAATAGAAACATCCGAATTGAGAACCTCCTCCTTTTTTAGAAGTCGGTTAAAAATATGGGATAAGCGTTCGAAAAGAACAATACACTTGAACCTAGCCTTTTGATTGACGTTATCGCAAACTGTGACGTCCTATCTGTCAAATTATACGTCAGTTGTGTCACGTAATCTGTAATGTCCATAATAGAATTCGTTGATGAAAATATTGAAGGCTGGTGTAATTTCGAATCGAGATTTAAAGTTAGGCATTTGTTCTTGTACCAGAAAATATGGGATAAGCGTTCCAAAAGAGCAACATACTTGAACCTAGCCTTTTGATTGACGTTATCACAAACTGTGACGTCCTAGCTGTCAAATTATACGTCAGTTGTGTCACGTTATCTGTAATGTCCATAATAGAATTCGTTGATGAAAATATTGAAGGCTGGTGTAATTTCGAATCGAGATTTAAAGTTAGGCATTTGTTCTTGTACCAGAAAATATGGGATAAGCGTTCCAAAAGAGCAACATACTTGAACCTAGCCTTTTGATTGACGTTATCACAAACTGTGACGTCCTAGCTGTCAAATTATACGTCAGTTGTGTCACGTTATCTGTAATGTCCATAATAGAATTCGTTGATGAAAATATTGAAGGCTGGTGTAATTTCGAATCGAGATTTAAAGTTAGGCATTTGTTCTTGTACCAGAAAATATGGGATAAGCGTTCCAAAAGAGCAACATACTTGAACCTAGCCTTTTGATTGACGTTATCACAAACTGTGACGTCCTAGCTGTCAAATTATACGTCAGTTGTGTCACGTTATCTGTAATCGTCCATAATAGAATTCGTTGATGAAAATATTGAAGGCTTTTCCTGTTCACGCACACCAATTGCAATTTGAGTTTGCCCGTGTAGCGGGCAGAAATTGTGCCACAGGGGAGTAGGCACTACCAGGACAAAAATGTCTTTAGGTCCTAAGTAAGACTGGTCAAGGTCTACCTGTGTCAAATTTTTTCGGAAGAAAGCAATCACTCTTGCAGTATTCAATTCTTCGGAAGTGCAGACGGTGCATAACCCATCATCCCAATTTATTTGGGGTCGACAGCGACACAGTATACCTTCTTCCTTAATCTTCATTCATATTCAAAATTCCTCCGCATCCCAAGATGGTGCATAACCAGAACGACAAAAAATAAATGTACATACGTCTGCCACATCCTGACTCAGGGTAGTCACCCCCGTTACCACCCCGATACCAAATATTTTTGCCACAGCTCCAGTCATTCTTAAAAAATCTTGCCTCGAAATTTTCTCATGGCCGTCAGTCGAAAGGCTTAGTAAAAGGCTAACGCTAAGTGCTCTCACATCAAAGGAGCCAGATAGTAGGCCAAAGATAAGTCTTGTATTTTCACATGAGCCTAGCTTTATATCTAAAACTATTACGATTACAATCTCAGCAGTCTTAGGCTAAGATTTAAATAATTAGATTCATCCTATCGCGACAAGAAATTATCACGTTTTTGATAAGTTGACAATTACATTGAGAAGAGCTGTTTGTAGATGGCGCGACCATCTCAATCTGAACAATAAGGTCAAGTTATTTTGAGATATAAAATGACATTACCAGATTTTCAACCAATGACGACTCTTAGAACCTACCCAAGCAGCAAAATTATCCTAGAGTGCAGATGTTATAGGCCTTCAGCACTTATAATGTTCTCTTAACGGTTCTAGAATTCGCTGCCACGCTTATAATTGTATGCATGGAGTTAGTTGGGCCTTATAGTATATCTGATCTTATACATTAACTTATAATTACTTATAGGTCGAAATTAAGGGTGCAATATAAGCTTGGATGACCTATAAAAGTGTCACCAGGGTGTAAATGCACTCAAGAGTAGATAAACTAGTAAGCTTTACTTATAACTGCTAACAAGAAGCATTATAGAACTACTTTAAGTAAAGTACGACAATAAGAGTGATAAACAGAACCAAACATACTGGAAACTATTTGCATTGATTACTTGGTTTTATAAGTGTTTATAAATTCACTTTACAGAACAATTATAAGTAAAATGGAGCGGTTTTATAGTGGTATAAACCGATATTGTTATAATCTTAACACGATTATAAAGGTTTAATATAAAATACTTAGTATCCAAAACTATATCCGTGGTGTCCTGTACAAGAATACATTGGTTTATAATGGTCTTGCAAATGCTGTTAGACTATAACAGTCGAAGTCGACGTGGTGTTCTGTTTACTTTTCTTTCAAAAATGGATCTAAATAAATGGAAACGGCTAAAAAGAAGTGGTTATTACAAACGAAAAGTTCAGAAAACTTATAAACAAATAATTCAGGTGTCGGGTTCTAGCTTTGTATCTGGCGAAGAACGAATCGTAGGAATTGGAGAAGGTTCCGTACAAAATAGTTACTCTGAAAATTTTAGACGGAATGATTATATTAATCATTCTGCACAAAAGGACATTTTATCGATAAAAAGCGATGAGACTTAGAAGACTATTCCAATTTTCAACTACATAGTGATCTTAGAAAATGTGCTGTAGAATACAATATACGACATGTGGCATTAAATTCATTATTAGAAATTTTGAATAAGAAGATTGAAAATGTCCTGCTGCTGCACACTTCTTGACACTAATAAAGAATATCCATCCATCGTTTCTTTGGTCTTCCTCTACTCAAATACCCATCCACATTCATACTCAAAACTTTTTTCACGACATTTTCCTCAAGTGTATATTGTACATAATAAATATTTTGAAATCTATAAGTACCTATTTCATTTTAATATACCCTAGAAATCAATAACTTGTAAGTATAGGTACAGAGAAGCCAGAGAAATTAAATCTTAACTGACAGAAATTAGGGACTATTGAGTAAGTTACCAAGTTCACATTCGTCACTGGTGAAGTGGTCATAAACTGAGTAGAAGCAGCATTTTTCACACCAGAAATTATCTTCTTTTAACAATGATCGTATGTGTTCATTATTCAGAACAAAGTGTCGTGGCCGTCTTGCAAGATTTTTTGAAACTTTATGGTTACAACCACGACATTTGTGAGACAACAAAAAGTGTGTGTTCGGTCCAAGGCCACATTAAGGTTTTTAAAGCTCGAAAATCCCTTTTAGTCAAAAAACGATCGACGTCCAGAAACATGACCATTTTCAATGCTGACACCTAAACAAAAACATAAAAAATAAGACATAGGTTCCTAATAGCAATATAAAATAACCGTCCGGTTATAGAAATATTTGCGGAACTCTAATTCCAAACAATATGGCCAAGCAATGGTTCTGATATTTACCATTTTAAAACAAAGTACGCCTATAATGGTTTGTTAATGTATTTGGGAAAGCCAACTTTGTCAAAATGGCGACTTATCGTTGTATGTCTTACTAAAACCAACATTATTTTAAAATTCAACTTAATGGAAACGCTAATTTCAAGGGGCGTGTAAAAATTTTGATAAAAATCTTATTATACTTCACCGAAAATTTACGTGCGCCATGCACATTCAAACTATTCATCTCGACTTATTGTTACTAATACTCTACTCATAATTGATATTCTAGATAATATTTATAGTAAGATATTTTTCTCCTTTATCAATATGAATCCTTACAAATGTGCGCAGCAACATTCACCAATTCACAACACTTTGTATGAGCTTGTAAGAGATTCACCGTGTACGTTATTGTCGTGTTTGGATCCATTAAGCACTGGTAGTTGGTTTCGCGGGAACAAATAGTTCTACGTAGTCCAACTATAAGGTCGTTATTGTCCCGTTTGGTTCCATTAAGCGCTGGTAGTTGGCTTCGGGGGAACAAATAGTTCTACGTAGTCCAACTATAAGGTCGTTATTGTCCTGTTTGGTTCCATTATGCGCTGGTAGTTGGCTTTGCGGGAGCAAACAGTTTTACATAGTCTAACTATAAGGTCGTTATTGGTCAAAGTGGTGTTCACCAAGTCTACTATAAATATTTAATTAGTTAAAATACGCTTATAAATTGGGCCCTTTTCCGTGGTTATAATTGCTTACTATTCCGCTATAATCCTAATGAAATGGTGGTTCCAGGACAATTACTAGACCACATTTTGCTGCTTGGGTACCAGCGTCAGTAGTTTCACAGTTGTCATCCCCATTGTATTTTTGAATATAGTATTTAGTTCCAGTATTGAAATCTTTGACAAGCTTTTGCAAGCTTAAGTTGGTTGATGCTAATCAAATCTGGCTAGATGAGGTAATCGTCCCATCTCGAACACAATGCGACTGCGAAGGCCCAACACAGGTTATCCCCTGCCCGTTTTCAACTAACTGTATCCTCTAGGACCTAAATAAGGCTAAGGACAGATCTGTCCTTCATATTGGTCGGACAAAATCAAGATTCAGAGAAGAAAAAGAAGAATAGATCGTTGTCTCGCTCTATCATACTGATAATCGTATCTACCGTTTCATGCGAGATGTATGTGCTCACTTTTTTCTGAGTTCACGCTTTTTCGCCCATCTACAGATCATAATAATGATATCACTGTGTATATGTTAATAACTTTTTATGTCTTGTTTTACGTGTCTATAGGTCATTTGTTATGCTCTTCAGTTTTATTAATTTCCTTCTAGGTGGTTCTTTTTTATTACAATCTTGTAAGCAAGCAGAGGTAGGTCTCGGATGTCATTTATCGGTCTTTGCCAGACGTTACGGATTCTTTCAGTCTTGCTTATATTACCCAGTAGGTAACTGAGTTATAGAGGTCAGATAGGCAGTCGCTCTATGTAAAATAATGATATTCAGCTGGATCTGGTTAGACTGATACCCGACCGCTAAATATTTCGGATTTGGCAAGGGAATTGATCTTTATCAAATTAATTATGGTACGAAAATATTTTATTTGAGACACTTCAGCAATTCAGTCCAATGAAATCCAGTTACTCACTACAAATCATGAAAAACATAAATCACGAATCAGAAATAAATGCTCCAATTATTCGACTTGGCATTCAACTGACAAGTGTCAAACGTAACTTTTTAATTTTTATTTTTTAACGCGCACAAGACAATGCTGATCTTGAGTCATAGAAGAGATCGTTGCCCTCGACTCCCGCGCAGCCAACATGGCGCGGGATAATTTCCGGTAAAGCTTTACAGTGTTTATTTATTTATTTAACTATCATAGTTTATGATTTACGATTTATTGTCGTACCCACCGTACATTTTTACAAGGCAATCTTTACGGTGTTAATTTTTATTACGTTGGTAGTGTTGCTGTATTTGGTTTTATGTTTTTGTAAATTGGGTGGGCTTTAAAAGTTTAAAGAGCATTATTTTATAGACAAAATTAATTACGTATATAAAGTTAAACCGGTGATGGGCCCAAGTCTTTGAACTAAACAAGATACAGAGCTACAAGGATATTTTGACACTTGATTCCATTGACGGGGGAAGTTCAACTTCAACTCTTAGTTAATGGCTTTTGTGGAAGAGTCACCACAATTTTGACATCTAGACCATCAAACGAAGGAGATAGTACAGTGACGAAATTTGGACAGTATTTTATTAAAATCTCAAATATGAGTATCTGACTAATTTTCTATTTTACACGCAGAGCAAGACATATTTTTTATTTATTTTTTATTGCCAGAGGAAAGAAGAAAAGATTAAATATAAATAATTATATGCATAAATAATTAGAATATTGTATTAATTTACAACTTAATTTTATTAATTTCAATGAACTTACTTAAAATATGTACAAAGCGGGTAAATACAAGGGAGAGGAGACATTTAGTGGAGGTTGGACGAGGGATATGAGATGGGATGAGTTATTGGTAATTTATATTTGTGAAACTGTCTGTCAAAAGTGTTTCTATTGAAAAAAAAAAACAAAATGGCGGAATGAGTTCTGGTTTTGACGTCACACCAAAAGATCCATAGTAAAACCAGAATGACACATAACAAATCTATTATTGTGAGTAAACCAGACTTAAAGTCATTCTAACTTGAGAAAACTATTCAACTCAGTTGACCTATTGACATACATTATCTAAAAAAAGTGCTCATACATACAGTAACAAGTAAATGTATTACATAACTGACACAGCGGGACAACTTAACTGCATATTTTGAAGAACATACAACATGAATTATACATTCATTCTTTGTAAACTACTTTTACGACATGTTTTACCGTTCATCAACTTTTTTTACTTACATTCTTTTACGTTACTGTGTCTGTGAATATGATAATAATATTAATTAGGTACTGGCTTATAGAGATTACTAGCTACTTATTTTATTGTTACGAAATCACAACATCATCGCTCGGGACGATCTTAAGGTTAAACCATGCTTGCCTAGGTTGGTCTGTAGATGGGTGAACACCCATTACATACCGAGTTTCCTCCGTTCCTCGGTAAGCGCGTTAAGCCGTTGGTCCCGGCTGTCATTTGTAGATCTTTGACAGTCGTTGCAGGTAGTCAGTGGCCCAAAAAGTCTGATAACCAGTCTTACCTAGTAATAACTGTCTTGTGGAGGTCAGATAGGCAGTCGCTCCATTTAAAATACTGGTATTCAGCTGCATCCGGTTAGACTGGAAGCCGACCCCAAAATTGTTGGGAAAAGGCTAGGCAGAAGATGATAAAGTTTGGGAAACGTTTAAGTAAAATGGTAATCAAACTCTGAAAATCTCAATATAGAAAACGAACACACCAATATGTTCAAAAACAACTTTAACACAGTATATAGATTTCATTAGTGAAACCACCAAGCACCCGATTTAGTTTCGAGACCAATTTAAAATGTCAGCATTTCAATTTAAATCCGTTCTGTCATCACCCGAAAGCCAAAAGTAACATAATAATAACGTTTTACTATCAACCGCAAATAAAGTTTCGGAAGAGAGAAAGTTCCATCACAAATGGTTCAGTGATTCTTGAGCCTGTAATTTAGGCGAGTGCAAAAATATTGTTATCATGTGATTACATATTTTCTCCTTTATTAATAAAAATGTCGTAAAAGCAACGTACAGCCATCATCTGCGTAGCCTTTTCCCAACTATGTTGGGGTCGGCTTCCAGTCCAACCGGATGCAGCTGAATGCCAGTATTTTACATGGAGCGACTGCCAATCTGACCTCCACAACCCAATAGTAATTGGCAATACGATATCCCTTGGTAAGACTGGTTGGCAAACTTTGCAACGTACAGTATGACCACTTTTAGTGTGCAGTTCAAGATGAAGTTGCTTGTCAGGAAAAATATGCATCGATATGTCAAACTTGGTACATTTATTTTCGTTGAGTGTTAATGCCACTTGCACAGATAAATTGGTTGAAGTGTAAGTGAATAAAACGAGGTAAGATCTGTTTTACTATTAAATATTGTAATAGTAAAAGAAAATTATTTCTTCAGCTGAACGCATCTGAATTGAAAGACTCAAGTTGTCGCACGCGAGTTGCATACGGATTGTAAACGGGCCCATGACACCAGCAATGCAAGTAGATTCGATAGGACTCGATTAGATAAATAGAACAGTTATTCTCGATAAAATGAGTTTTTAACTCCATAAAAACTCATTTTATCGAGAACTAGCTGACCCACGCAACTTTGTCTGCGTCACATGAAACGAAAAAATCCCCGTTTTTGCAACATTTTTCATTCCTGCTCCGCTCCTAATGGTCGTAGCGTGATGTTATATAGCCTATAGCCTTCCTCGATAAATGGACTATCCAACACAAAAATATTTTTTCAATTCAAACCAGTAGATCCTGAGATTAGCGCGTCCAACCAAACAAACAAACTCTTTTGCTTTATAATATTAGTAAAGATAACATAACTGTCAAATTTATCTAATCGAATCCTACGTACTTGGACAGCAGAGCCGTCGCAATGTCAGGAAAAGAGATACCTTTCGGCTTCGTTTAGGGTGTTTTACATCCCTTATTTAACTAATATCTAAGTAATCGCTGCAAGTATAACTTCTGAATATCATGTCAAAATGTCACTGGGTTTTCCCATCAGGAATTTCTCCGTAGCAACCACCACGCCGAGACTTCCGCCCTATTTCTCCATACAAACATATGTGGCGCCAAATGTATCTTCACTTCAGGTACGACTCTGCCATACTTCTCGCATACTACTGATATGATGTAAAGGAAATAAGAATAACCCGCAAACAAACCTGCCCGCATAACATAGCCACCGTAGAAACGGATTTCTTCGAAGAAATAATCGACAAAATGACAGATTTCTTTTGTTCATCTGTCATTTTCTCGATTCTTCGTCGACAAAACTCGTTTCCACGGCGGTCATGCTACGCGGGCTGGTGTTTAACGAAGTGCCATAGCTCAAACAGGCAACTGTAATAGTAAAATTCCCTTCAGAATATCTGCTCTTCGTTGAATTTCATATTTTCATTATTATGTCAGCATTTTTCCAGGCAATATGAATATTTATGATATTAAAGTTCCCTGGCTCGCCTACGTTGAGTGCAAGCGGATAAAAGATGATTGAAAGGGCAATATTATAAAAACGAGGTTTCAAAGAATTTAAGTTTAACATAATAATCTGAAATTGAATGCAAAAATAAAGCCTTGTTCACGGCCTCAAGCGTTGCAATTTGCGACGCCGACTCACGCGAAAAGCATTCGCATCTCTTGTTTTCTGCGAGTGAGTGCCGTCACCCCGCGACGCTTCCAGCGACGGCATCTTCTCAGCCGAAACGTAACGTGATGTAGAATTCCACCAATGTGATTGTTAGGTTCCGGCACGAGTTGGAGTCCAGGCCACGGTGTTATGCTTACACG
Organism: Xestia c-nigrum; assembly: GCA_916618015.1. Taxonomy (NCBI): domain Eukaryota; kingdom Metazoa; phylum Arthropoda; class Insecta; order Lepidoptera; family Noctuidae; genus Xestia; species Xestia c-nigrum. The sequence goes on along the minus strand of OU745269.1, from coordinate 3,211,675 downwards.
ACTTGCTTCAGAGACTGCATCAAAAACAAATGCAGGAAGTTGATTAAAGCATGCCTCGAATCCGGAACCGCGGTGCTGGTCCCGAAAGCTCTCCGACCCGACCACGAGCCCCTGCGACGCGACTGAACAAGTGAAAAATGCGGTGTGTCGCTCGGCGCAGGTTGCATTGCCTGAGGTCGTAAACTGGGCGTAACGGAATGCAAAACTTTAGAGAATACTTGAATCATACTGCTGCGCAATCTCCAACAATTGTCCGGACACCTAAATACTTTCGAAACCGGAATATTATGTTTATTCGCATTCCTTGACGTTTTGTAATGTCATTGTGATAGTGAGCTTTGCATAAGTCTGATTGTGAAACGGCTAAGCAAGCAAGAAGTCATTGACCACTTTATTTTCTTGCTAAACCAATCAAGCTTTATTCGTGTTATTACTGCCCTTGTCTTCTTCTTTTAAATTCACTACATTAGCCATCTATTACTGTTATATTCAATTTAGAATGGGAGCCCAAAAAACCATCATTATCACTTGCAGACATGCTCTACCCTCTGTCTCCTTCTCCTTCTTTTCTAGCCAAAGGTACCTGTCACCTATCACACAAACCAACCATAGTTTATCTGATCGTCAAATTACTTCTAAAATCAAAATAATGAAGAGTAATTGTCTAAAACGTCTGTAATTGGTCGATTTCTGCCGCATCACTAAACGAAACGTTGATCATGCATTCTGATTGGTTGTTGACAGCTTAAATCACTCTGCATTCCATAAGTTCATTGTATTTGGATTCCAAGATTCAAGTTAAACAAGCAATGGTAATGAATATTCAACCTAGGTCCAGGTATTCGTGTTAATGTCAAACAAAGCGATTAGTATTCAACGACGGGCGGTGGAGCTCATTAGGCCACCCAGACCTTTCCCACAAGTATTATCATTTAATATTTCAGGATGACTGGCTTCTCCTTATCATCCGCTAAGCCTTTCCCCAACTATGTTGTGGTTAGCTCGGTTAACTACATGGGACCTGGGCCTTTTTTTTTTTTTAAGGATGGGAAATCATCAAATGACCCCCCCCACTCTGGGCGGAGCGGGAGGGAGTGTCAGACTCTTACTGACTAAAACCCATCCATGTTCCTTCCTCGCCCTTTATGTTCCGGGGCCGCGGTATCTCTTTCGAACAGGCCCGCAACCCCGGCAGGCTTCGGCCCTTGCGGGCCCCTCCCCTTATGCTGACATCTCTTTGAGGCGCGCGTGGAACACGAACGCGCCGTCGACACGGCCTGTCGTCGTCGTTAGACGGCCGGACGGCCAGCTATTGCCCATAGCCAGCCGTCCACAGGCCCGCATCTACGGTGGCCGGTAGCCACCACGTGGCCCCCGACGCCCGTTGCGTCTCCCGCGGCGGCCGGGAAGAGAGGATCTCTCCCTCTCTCGTTCCGCCACCTCCTTCGCTAGCATGACTGCTTCGCAGAAGGAGGCGACGGCTTCCCATTCCGTCTCGCTCCGGACCATGGATTGAACCAGGGCCGGACGCGAGAGGTCGCCGCCGCCGATCGCCGCCACGAGGACACGGCGGAGCTCCGCCCACGCAGGGCAGACTTCCACCGTGTGCTCCACCGTGTCCTCCGGTCGATCCTCGCAGTGGAGACACCCGGGCGATTCCTCCCGCCCGATTCGGTGCAGGTACATCCCGAAACATCCGTGTCCGGTGAGGACCTGCGTCAGGCGGAAGGTGAGGACGCCGTGGCGCCTCTCCAGCCACTCCTCAAAGAGGGGACTTACCGACCCCTCCTTCCCTCAGATAGATATATTTTTAGGTTTTGGTTATGTTAGTCTTGTGGTTGGAAGAGCGACTGCTGAGCATTCTGGGTTTGATACCCGGGTAACAGTGTGATCTCTATCGTCATTTTGCTAAATGTTCGTAATCTGCTAAATTCATCATAGTGGTTCGATCGATGGTCTCGCAATTGTGTTAGAATGAGATTGTTGTATTGCCATTATTATAAAACCTGTTAATAGAAATGATTTTCGAAAATATACTATTAAATTTAAACAGTTACCGTCATTATGTACGAGATTACTATTTTAAGCCATTTCTTTCAATTGAGTGTCAATGGTTGACCATTGGAAAGTTTTAATGACGCCTTTATAAGTAGACCACCGTCAAAATGAACAATTATGAGATAATGATAGACCATTGTGACACTATTGCAATAGCAGAATTGGGCCCCTGTTGAAATGTGGGTGTTCTATAAATAGTACACCTCTGCCTAACCTTTCGAAGATTGCCAGTGTTTATTAAGTTGGTAACTAGCTTACATCGCGATCAGCTAGATTATCTTCCGTCGAAGATTTCAGGCTAACCAGACACAAAACATTGTTTAGTAACAAAGCTTGCAACAGTAAATTCTGCTCAAAACATGTTTTCTTGTTGTATAAACTGTCGGGCTGTTTATGATCAAGAAAATGACGAGTTCCTTTAGTTAAATAAATGCAGGAAGGCATTGTATTAGTCAATCTGTCGACGTGCCAGCGATACATCGACGTACGAAGAATTGACTGACGAAATCAGACTGCATTATTTTGTCGAGTTCGATCATTGACTGCAAATGAGACAGGACTATTTTGGCGTTGACTCTGCTTATTCACTGCGAAATCGTTTCCAAAATCGCAATTTAGGATATGTGTAGAAGTCGTAATCTTATTTGAAGTCTTCAAAATTACTCCATTGTCACCAATAATACAAAAAAAAAACCTTTTATTAATACAACTTTCTCGCAAAATCTCGATTAGACACAGACACAGACACACGTTACGGCACTAAATCTTTAAATTCCACCAAATAGAAAAAATACAAATACATCACAAATATCGCGGAATGCGGGGCGGTGCAATAAAAAAAAATATCGCCAAACCGCAATCTTCGTGAATCACTGGCCACCGTAACGTCGCCATTTTTGTTGCGCGCCATTTTTCCCGCGCGAAAGTTTGACAGGTGAGTCACGTTTGACATTTGTCAGGGTTGCCACCTGCATAAAGTTAATGAACAAAGATGCAGACATTGTTGCACCTTTAGGCAGATTTAAATTCATTACGTTAGTGACAGAATATTAGTCACCGTAACGCAGTTTATTGTTGAACTCAAATTAGGGCACTGTTTTCTTGAAGCAGTCATGCTGTGTTGGCAAGTAAAACAAGTCCTGGAAAATTACAACCAATTAGAAGCATGCATAGCAATAAAGATTTACCGGTAATCTAGGAAATTTGGCTGCATGGCCTATTACAGCACCAAAACTTTTCCTGTTGTAACGCGGAATTGCTTTCTCCCTCTCATTATTCTAAAAATAAGTGTCTTATTAATGCACTTGTTATTTTTATCGCATCAGATATATTCTGGGAAGTGTAAAGATAAGAAGATAAGTCAAATATTTCTTCTTATTCAAGTATGCTTGGTGCGGCCGATAATCAAATCATCACACATGTCAGTCTGATAACTGAACTCAATGGGGGCTCTAGTTAACGGTTTGTTCCAGTATTTAGATATAGTATTGTTATTGCTCGCAGAACGGATGGCTGATGGGGCCGAAAAGTTCTGGAGTGGCCTAGGTGGACCGATGACCTGGTGAAGGTTGCGGGAATCCGTTGGATGCGAGTCGCAAGGAACCGGTCAATTTGGCGACACTTGGAGGAGGCTTATGTCCAGCAGTGGACGTCTTTCGACTGAAACGATGATGATGAGAGTTATTATAATACTTCTGCCTTTGTCCCAATATATTTAGGGTCGGAGCACTATGGCCTCGTCTTCTCGAATGTTATGGATAAATATCGGAGTACAGTAAGTGCTATGCGTTACTTGACCGCTTTAAAAGAAGAAGAGGAGAAGCCTGGTCAGATTTCTCCTACTCCTCCGCTTTTCTCTTCTGATTCATTTCGATGCGGGATCCAAGACAGTTAAATTGTTTCTCTGGGAAATCGGTGAGCTTCATTGTCTCGGCGCTTTTCTGGTGGTCGCCACTGTTGATTCTAGCTTTCAGGAGTTGCAGTAATTTGGGGATAGTGTGGCAGGATTGTCTCATAATAAAATTTAAAAGCCTGGTCAGATGCAATATAGGTCCAATGACTGCATGTATAGAGCATCTTCACCATAGCGTAATGCTTTGAAAAATAAACAGGTGTTTAAATACAATGTGAAAGAAAGGATATGTAGCTTGTAGGTATTTATTTTAACAAGTGCTCTCAACGGCCACGAGTCGTAGGGCCACGTGAATCACTTTAATGATAATGACGTAAGTAATACAAGATTTACAAGTTGATAAGAGCAAAGAAAGAGCATGACGCGGTGCTTCTTCACACGTGAGCAAACTTTGATAATAAAAAAGAGTATTTAATGCGGATCTTTTGAGTATGATAAGAGAAAAGCGCATTTAGGCTAGTAGCGAATGTTAACTACGTATTTGACTTAATTTCTAAATACGGAAACATTTTGAAACATTAGAAACATAATGGTATGTACGTCACGCTATTGTATGTCAACCCCGGAGAGTAGGGTTAGTTGTTTTTTTTTTTCTAAAAACGCAAACATCCCACCCCAGCTCTTTAGTAAGTAAATTGATCCCGCTCGACGCTCATTTGAGTCCCGCGGGATGAGTTTACTAAATTATTATTTTTATGTAATTTTCTTTAGTAGATTGGCACTGTAGATTTTTTTCCTTTTTTTTTGTGGAGATTTGTTATGTCTCTTCAAATCCAAACTTGCGTTTTTTCTTAAATTCCATAATACTTAAACTTGCTGTGATCATGAATGACGCAAGTGAAATTCAGCAGCGTTTTTCCCTCTCAGATTTTCCCCAGGCCTTCTTTTATTTTTGATAAGACTAAGGCCCATGTTCATCGAAAAGATGACAGTCTGATTATCCAAAACAGCTGTTTAAGACACATTTTTGTATGGTAATATGTCACACTGACAGCTGTTTTTAGATAATCAGACTGTTATCTTTTCGGTGATTAAAGCGCAAACTCGTTGTTGAACGCGCTGGTGAATCTCATACGCTTTCTTGTCGAGTAAATAATAAGGTGCCTTCAGTAAAAACACGAGAACATCATAGATACTCCGTATCTTTTATGACTCTTCAATCATTTTTAATTACGATACTTAAAAGAATATCTGTACTAATATTATAAAGATGAATTGTTTGTATGATGGGGGAATCTCTGAAACTACTGGTCGGATTCCGGAAATTCTTTTGCATATGGAAAACTACACTATCCCCGAGTGCCATAGGCTATATTTGAAGTATAACGCAAGCAATGTCTGGAAATTAATAAGTGGAAATCTTTAGATTTTCTAAGTCGACAATATGGTAAACAAAAGAAATGATGACTTTATAATTATTACTAGCTGACCCGGCAAACATTGTTTTGCCATATAAATTATATCTAGTTAAAAAAAAAAATGTTATGGGTGGATAACCCTTATCACTTAGGGGTATGAAAAATAGATAGTAGCCGATCCTTTTTTTTTTTTTTTTTAAGGATGGGAAATCATCAAATGACCCCCCCCCCCACTCTGGGCCGAGCGGGAGGGAGTGTCAGACTCTTACTGACTAAAAACCATCCATGCAGACCTACTGAATATGCATATAAATTTCATAAAAATCGATCAAACCGTTTCAAAGGAGTATGGTAAGGGTAACTAACACGAGAATTTTATATATTTGAAGAAGAAGATTATATTATATAAACTGCATCATTTCTTTAACTTTTTTGGAAATAAATTACGGCGCCAGATCACAGATTGTTCTTTCGCTCGCTTCAACAGCATAATCAGTTTATAATTGACACCGACTCCTAAGTCACAGGATCTCCCAGTTTAGGAGTCAGGGTTACTCCATCTGTATGACCTTTAATTCATTCAAATTCATGTGACCAAGTCTCTAAGCTATGTTGAAGGTTTTTGTGTGAATAAAGTTTTTTTTTTTCATATTTTCGCAAAATTATAAATTGGCAACCCTATCCCAAGAATCTTGAACCATTTTTTTTTTGCGTGGTGAAGACGAAGCGACGGTGCATCGTTTTGCAGTCAACCCATTGTTTCCATCAATTCATGATGTTCACTCGATTAAAGTAACCGTTAATTACGTTACTTTGAAGCTTATTAATGCTAAGCGAGTAAGCTTAATATAACGTAGCATGTAATTACAACCTTAATTGTTTTTTTCTCACGCCATTTTTCATTTTCGTTACGTTTTTAATTCGTTGATGACATTATTAATTTATTAATGAGGTCTTTTGAAATTGTAAAATGAAATAAGTAGATGTTATCGTAATATTTATGTAACTTAGGTCTATGTTCACCAAAAAGATGACGGTCTGATTATCTAAAACAGCTGTTTAAGACACATATTTGTATAAGAATATGTCACAGTGACAGCTGTTTTTGGATAATGAGACTGTTATCTTTTCGGTGAACATGGACTTTAGTATTTTTGAAAGGTGGTAATCAGAACTATCATCGCCAATTTATTTTGTTTTTTAATAATACTTTCATTTCGCAAATGGAAATGGCCACTAACAGCGCCCTTTTGTCAACGTCATTCGGTACCTATTCAAAATTACCTTGTATTTCGACGTATGGATCTCTCAAAAAGTTAGGTTCTAACTATCGTGCCTAGGAAAGCGTTAAACATTCGCCGTTTACTATAACGAATCACAAATTGAGTTAAGTAGTCCATTTCATTATTCAAGAAATCTAGTTCAAATTCTAGTCTCATAACAGCTTTATTAGCTACACTTTGAAATCTTTTACTTTTATTTTTGTACAGAAAACGTTACTCCAAGTAGTTTTTATTCTAATAAGGTTGGTTATTCATGTCTCTTTAAGTATCAGGCCGAAAATACTAAGCCAGTATTTTTTTTACCTTTTTTAATTTGACTTTACACGATGATTCCATTTTTGAAAAAAAGATCGTATGCAAATAGGAGTTAAGGCCCGCAAGATATCCATCTTCTTGCAACGTTGATGTCGCTTCCTGGCAAGTGAAATGAGTATCTAACCATCTCACTGTAACTAAATTGGTTAACAGCATTGCATTTAGATAAGGCTGATGGTGTGAGAAAGGCAGATCTTATATTTTCTTTGCATTTCCGTAAAAAGAGCCACTTTTCGAGCAAGCGTTTTTGTTGAAAATCGTCATTTATTACACTTGTGTCAAAATGAACTTACCGATTATTAAATCGGAGGCTCAAATCAATTTTTTAATATTTTGACAGCTCATATTTTTGATTTTTACAACTCATATCTCTTTGCCAGCCCGTTAGATTTGAACACTATTCCAATTCGACAATGAAATAAACCGATACGAATAACTGAGTTTACATACTTAGGTTATTATTCAGAGACCAATAATATCTCTACGTATCATACTAACAAAATTAGTAACATGTCGCATCACTAGCACGCAACTCGCCTAACGACAGCTGTAACTCGACTAATAATATCAGAAGACGCAAATACAATGCTTCCTTGTATAGTCACGATTTAAAACAAAATGTATAAGTTGCGCGCTTGTTACTAAATTTAACCGTAATCGGTTGAGAGTAATTACGGTTGTCGCAGCGCTGTCGTTGTACGTATTTATTTTATTTCTGTAAGAAGCTTTGTACGAAAGAGTGATGTTGACAGATTTTCTTTTGTTGCTACAGCATCTGCTTACAAACTCAGAAAGTCAAGATCTTCTAACTGGGTTTTAACTTGACACTTCACAATTTATCAGACTTAGGTCCATGTTCACCAAAAAGATGACGGACGATTATCTAAAAACAGCTGTTTAAAACACTTTTTTTGTATGGGAACATGTCACATTGACGGCTGTTTTAGATAATCAGACTGTTATCATCTCGGTGAACATGGTCCTAAGGGCCAGTTTCACCGGTTCCGGATAAAGTGTCGGTTAGTTATCTGATAGTTAATACTATCTACCACTTAAAGGCTTGGTTATAACTAATACTTTATCAACCAGATATCGCTATTCGACACCTGTGAAACCAAAAGTGTTAGTTTATCTGGCAGATAAGTTCCTAATAGGCTAACCGACACTTTATCCGCAACCGGTGAAACTGGCCCTTAAATGTGCACATTTGTAGGTATTGTATTGTACAACGGGCTGGCAACTCCACGTCAAAGGGCGTATTTTAGCGTTTGTGCACATTTAAACAGAAGTTCGTGGGTAAATAATAACCGCCGCTTGGGTCGATCTTCACGTCTAAGCAGCGTTTCAAGGTTGACCAGTGGATGGGTGACCACCCATTGCTTAGCGAGTTTTCCGTGCCTGGGAAACCACGCCAATCTGTTGGTTCCCGCTGTCTTTTGTAGTTCCGAAAATCTTGCAGTCTTACCGAGGTGTATCGTATTACCCAGTACTAACTGGGTTTTGGAGATCAGATAGGCAGTCGCTCCATGTCAAATACTGGTATTCAGCCGCATTTAGTCAAGAAGCCGACCCCAAAATAGTTGGGATAAGGCTAGGCAGATGATGAAATGTGGTATTTACGGTAAAAAATACGGTACGGTAAAATACGGTAAAATTTGAATTTTGAAATTGAAATTTTCTTACGTTTTTTTGCAAAAAGAGAAAATTGATCGCAAAAAACTAACCAATGTATATTTTCCTCTTACGCCATTGACTTAATAACTGACATTGCAATATCTCACAGTATTATATAATACTATAGCTTCTGCCAGCGGCTTCGCCCGCATGAAGTTTGATTATTGTCCCACGGGATCTTACTACCGGGATAAAAAGTATCCTGTGTTTTAATCCAGGTTATAAACTATCTGTGTGCAAAATTTCATCCAAATCCGTTCAGTAGTTTTCGCGTGAAAGCTTAACAAACAAACATACATTCACATTTATAATATCAGTAGGGATGACAGCATAGAGGACTTATATGAACGGTTCTTTAAACGACAACACGTTTGAAATAATATTTACGGTCTCTTTCAGTGCCCATGCTGAGATAGGAGCCTTTTGGCCTGGTACAGGGCGAGCTTCATTTCTTTTAATTTTTAAATACATATTTGTTTTTTTTTTCTGTGTAATTCTGATACTGTTAATTTTGATGTGTTTGTCCTGTGTGGGCTAATAAATCCTTTTTCTTTCTTACTTTCTTTCAGTCCTAATAGTAAGACTTCATCTGAAGATTGGTTGTCAGTTCATACGTTTTACTAAGTAAGTACTAAGCTGATTTGTAGACTATTTGGAAACTAAAGATCAGTAGTTTACTTCGTAGTATGATTTTCGCTTTTCTTTTCACAAAGCCAATTTTCGTCAAAGTCAGTCTGCTAATTATGTAACAACATACTTGTACTGAGTTCACGATATTTTGCCACTAAATAAACATGGTGTATATAGGGTGTAAAACACCTCATCACGAAGCCGAAAGGCACTTGTTTTCCCCATCATTCCGATAATTTTTTTGTTCTACACTATACCTGGGAATCTTCTAGTTACGGAGATATGGGGGGTCAAAGTTACAACTTTTTGACAACTTTATTTTTAAATACAAGTTGTATTTGTAAAATTTTAACCTTTAACATCTCCACGACCCCCGTACTATTCAATCCATCCATCAGCACAATGTTGTAAGTGCTTTACATTGAGTTCTACCACAAAACATGAATTATAACCTCAAAAAAAAAAGTTGTTTCCCAGCAATAATTTTTGCGTAAAGTTACTTAGTTTGATGTACAGAATGCTTGGTTAACGGCTTTGTGATGAGGTGGTTTACACCCTGTATGTCTGTGGTGTGTGCAGTTTGTTACCGAGGAGTAGGGTGGGGCTGCTAATTTACGCAAATTTTTATATAAACTAATATGATAAAGAGGAAAGATTTGATCTTCAGTTTGTTAAGGCGCTTAGACGAGCTAAATTAGCAACTCTATTTGTGGTGGTTCAAACTTCGTTTGAAATGCTGTTAGAATAAAGTTGTAATCAGCTTGGACTACAAAGTGGTTGTTACGTCAGCCACTGCGGGCCAAATAGCGCGAAATGAGTGGTTTCGATCGATTTACAAAAAAACTATTGATTGGATTAAAAAACTGAAACAGTATCATGCTAATATATTGTTTGTAGAATTATTTGCCAAAAAATCAGAATGATCGCATGCATATTAGTATGTTTTTTATTGTTTGAAAGATATTTTTAGAGATAAGTTCGTGATTTCTTTTTATCGAACCAAATTAATTGTATTATGTTTTCAAAACAGTATCATGCTAGCATATATCCTGAAGAATGTCATATATTTTTCTGGTCTTGTTTATAGCAGTGAATCATATACTTTTAGTAATTATAAAACTCGCGTTTAGCTCATATAAATCATTAACTCAAGAACTTCTCAACTGATTTTGAAAATTCTTTCACCATTAGAAAGCTACATCTTTAACGTGTAACATAGCTATAAATTATATTGATACTAGCTTCTGCCAGCGGCTTCGCCCGCGTGAAGTTTGAAATTATCCCACGGGATCTTATTACCGGGATAAAAAGTATCCTATGTGTTAATCCAGGTAATAAACTATCTGTGTGCTAAAGGAGATTGACCAATTTGGACCAAATGCTGCCCAGACATGGGAATATTTTTATTTTATTCCTTACATGAAGAGAAATAAAAAAAAAATAATAAAAAAAATATATATCCACGGGGTTATGCAGTACTTAAAAACTTATCTTATAGCTTTTGTGATTTAACTTTTGTTTTTTTTTAACGTCTACGTTAAATAATATTATTATCTTACAGCGAGAGTTGCGAGAAGTCAAAAGTCTCGCTTGCTCATATTCAGATTTGGTATGTGTCTGTCTCTTTCGCGCACGTTGGATATCTGTATACCTGCTTGCGCGCGCGCCATATTGTTTGTATCGCAGTCTAACATCACTCTTTGACTTGAACCGTTGTGTACTGTGCGCTTATCTATCTCCTTATATTTTTACAACCTGGCATTACTTTTGGACTATCGTATCTGCATCACCTGTTGACCCGGCTATTCGTTTGGACTACACGATGTATCAACCTCATTACAGAGTGTGTTTGTTTTGTGATCGTTCTGTGGAACGAATCAGAAGATATATGTTAACTCGAGATCTTCAAAACGAACATCAACATACATTTCAAAACATCATTCGAGCTCTACCACGTGAGGTAAGTACTTAACTTTTATTTAAGTATTTATATTATAATAACACAAAATAAATCATTAACTCAACAGTTAAGACTATTATTTACATTACTAAAATCATAACAAATGCGTTCCATAAACAAATGCGGTACATACCTACTATAAAATATAGACTCCACTTGGATAGAACTACAAGGAACCGCACAGGAATTTGATATAAATAGTTATAGTCCACGCGTTATCAGTCATGGGTCCCTAAATGTCCAATAAACCGGTCCAGTTATCGGTAGACCGCTACCTGCGCACCGAGATCGTAGAGTCACTATGTCCCTCCTAAGCCGGTTCCTAATTGATGATTAAAATAGGTTGAATGTTGTTTTGTATGTACCTAATTATTTTAATTAAAAACTACTTTTTGTGTTAACACTAGTTGCATGCATTTTCTTTCATAGATTTGTAGAAGATACGTGGTGACGTTGAGATAGATATTATTACAGGGAAATGATCTTACCCGACGAATTATTTTAAAACGCGTTGAATATAGTTACCTGAACGTTTGCTCTTATGAGCTCTTGAATACCTATTCAAGAGTCACCTGCCCGGTTCGAGTATACAATATAATTCGACTATATTTCAGATTCATGTTATGCCGTGGGTTATTTGTTTATCATTTTATAATTGGTTACAGATAACATTCAATAATGAGGAATACCTCTGCCACAACTGTTGGACAAGAGCTCGCCGTGGGTCGCTGCCTGCAATGCCTGCTGCGGAAGATGCGCCTGCTGTGGAAGATGCACCTGCTGTGGAAGATGCACCGACTGTGGAAAATCTACCAGCAGTGGCAGGGCAGCCCACGGAGGAAGACATTCTAGGACAAAACGTAACATTTCACCTTCCCGGAAATTACTGCCGAGCCCCGAATACGTCAAATGCTTGTATGGTGTACAATTGCACAAATAATACTCGTCGACGAGTACCAAAGAGTTTGAAAGTGCAGTTACTTATTAATAATAATTATTATGTTCCTTCATACGCACGTGTGTGTCAGGAGCATTTAGAAGACAACACCTGGGATGTTCTTTTTACGGCACCAAATCGTTGTTTTGATTTTAGTCCCCAACAAGTTTTTGAAATGTTAGAATTATTAAAAGAACCCAGAAGTCGAATTATCGATTTTGAGAACCTTAATACGCTGCATGATGAAGAATTGCATTATTGGACAGGCCGGACTCGAGATGAATTCGAAAGATTATTTAATCAAACTCCACTTTTAGCACAAAGGTGTCAAAATCCACGAACTGCATTAGGTATAATACTTGCCAAATTGAGAACTGGAGAATCCAATGAACGACTCGCCACGTTTTTCAACATGTCTCGTCCAAATCTAGAACGAAGAATGAAAATAGCTAGAGAGTGTCTGGATAGTGATTTTGTCCCTCACCACTTGGGATTCAACCATATTTCTAGAGAGCAGATCGTTGAAAGAAATCTAGCAGTTCCTACCGCATTGTTTGCAAATAACCAGGAAGCTGTTGTTATATGTGACGGTACCTATATGTACATACAAAAGAGTTCTAATTTCTCATTTCAGAAAGACACGTACAGCATGCACAAGTACAGGAACCTCCTAAAACCATTTTTGTTAGTTACATGCGATGGACACATTATTGAGGTTTGTGGTCCCTATGCTGCGACTACAAATGACGCAACCATTTTAAACAATCTTCTAGATGGGCCGGATAGAACCATTAATTGGCTGTTACAGCCAGGTGATATTTTTATATTAGACAGAGGTTTTCGAGACTCTATTGCGTCTTTAGAAAGCCACGGATATGTCGGCATCATGCCACAATCGCAGACCAGAAGAGGCGCACAACTTACCACACTCGACGCCAATAAATCGCGGTTATGCACCATTTGTCGGTGGCCCGTTGAGGTAGTAAATGGACGGCTAAAACGGGATTTTAAGATTTTTCGTCAGGAATATTATAATCTGGCCATGAGCCACTTTTATACAGACCTTCGAATCGCTGCAGCAATAACTAATGCCTTCCATGTGGATATTATAGACAATGGCGATGCACGTGAATTTATCAATATAGCCAGAGAGCGGCTGAATGTTGCCAATGACTTAGCTGAGTATATTGATCAAAGGAGGCTAAATCGGAACAGAGCCAACTTCGAAAACATTTCAGTGGGTGGAGATAATGTTGCTTCATTTCCCATGTTAAGACCGGAGGAATTGACTCTCTTTGCAGTAGGAACGTACCAAATAAAACTTGCGCCTAGCTATTACAGCGAGCATATACGCACCACGGAGACATTTATTATACAAAAGTATAACGGTCGCCTTAACGACCTCTCCGATTTTTCGATGCCAACCAGCAATGTGCAACTAATTAGAGCGCACATAAAGAGCAGACATACATCGTCAAAAGTATATCATTGCTACATTTTAATTGACGAGAACAATCATGGGCTCGATTCCATTAAACATTATTGCTGCTCATGTTTTATCGGGCGAAGAACGATCGGTAGTTGTGCCCACGTTGTTTGCCTAGTTTGGTTTTTGGGGTGGGCTAGACACCAAGACGTTGTGAGGCGCCCTGCTTTGTTTTTGGACAGAATCATTATAGACGACGATGAGGATTACGATTGATTAGTTATTTTAATGTTTACATGTGGCCTAACATAGAGAACTATTTATTATGTTGTAAAACGAATAAATAATTATTATTGATTGTTTGAATGAATATCCGTAACTAAGTGTTTTTATAGTAATTATAATCCATTGTTTATATTATACAGTCTTTTATTTAAAAAATAAGCGAACGAAAAATCATAACCAACAGTTATGATTTTTCGTCAATAAAACCTAAAGAAGAGTATTTTTCTCAATACTCCTGGGATAGATTCTGAAGCGCTTTGGGTTACAGACTAGTATTAGTCTAAGGAACATTATGCACTATGATTCAATGTTGGGCAGCACTTGGTCCAACATCCATACAAAAATGGTCAATCTCCTTTGATCCAAATCCGTTCAGTAGTTTTTGCGTGAAAGAGTAACAAACATCCATACATCCATACTTACAAACTTTCGCATTTATAATATTAGTAGGATAGGATCATGCAATTTAGCCGAGTTATTACAATTTTTGCGGAAGAAGTAGGGGTGAAGTGCTAGTCATAATTAATCGTAGGTCCATAATCTGGCAACACAGATCTTTCACAGCCAATCTCGAGTCAAAACTAGTTAAAATCGAGATTTACGGCATCAATCTATACTAATATTATAAAGCAGAAGAGTTTGTTTGTTTGGTTGAACGCGCTAATCTCAGGAACTGCTGGTTCGAATTGTGTGTTGGATAGTCCATTTATCGAGGAAGGCTTTAGGCTATATAACATCACACTACGACCATTAGGAGCGGAGCAGGAATGAATAATGTTGCAAAAACGGGGATGTTTTTTTCCTTTCGTTTTTTTTTTCTCTTATGTGACGCAGACGAAGTTGCGTGGGTCAGCTAGTCTTGAATACGCGTTTGAGCCTACGACCAAAAACAACAAGGCTGTAGTATTTTGTGCAAAAAAAAAGATAAAATAATTTAATTATGCAAGCAAGAAAACATCTAGAGTGGAACAGAGTGAAAAGCACATGATTTCACTTAACTCTGCACTATAATTATGTCTAATCTGTACTTACTAAGCGAGACTTATGTATGTTTGTCTGTTTTGGTAGTTTACTACGAAACTGGTGGGCTGATTTTGATGAATATGGTTATGATTGATGACCATACAAAGTATGTAGGGCTACGAATTGTTACTTGGGTCTTTTTATGTTTTGCTAGAAACTGTTTAAGACTCGCAATAGAAAATTATGTAGTTGGCTTTTTTAGGATAACTGTATATAGAACCACCTACCACCGATTTCTATTTTGTTTTCTCTTCACTGACGGTAGACCACTTTACAGTATTCTCTTAGGAATTTAATTGACGGAAGGGCGCTGGCGATATATGTGAATTTATCTGTGGAAACTGTGTTGAAAAACCCATGGCAGCGTCGCCTCGTTGCCTCATTATTTTTACAGCAGTACAACTAAACGTCATACTGCGATCTTCAGATTAGCTTTTGTTTTAAGCCCATGAATATTCTCTTGTCATTTAAAACACACATGATAAAACCTTTTTATATCGTAGACTAGATAATGTGCCATTTATAAAGCAACAGAGGAAATGTTGCCCTCAATAAACAAACACAATAAGTGATAGCTGTACTCAACTTTGATACAAAACATTGTTTTAGTATCCATTTTATATTCTATCTTGTTTCCTAAAGTTAGCTCGAAAATATTAGATAGAATCCCACCGGATATTCATAACGTATTAGGATAGAACAAAGTGTATTACTTTTTTCGAGATAATATTTTTGAGAAAGCAATAATAGCAAAACAAATCATGTATAATCGGATACATAATTTATTCGGAAAACAAACTTTTGATGCTTTCACATCACTATTCAATCATCTATCATCGTTTACAAACATTTTTATCACTAGCAACATTATAGTTCACGCATAAAATTACTTCACTACTGAGCTGTAAAAACTTAATCGGTCATAATCTATTACAAGGTAGGCTTATTTGTTATTTTATAGTTTTTTATTGATCGAATATAACACCTATTCGTTGACTTTATTTGTATTTTTATAATCCCCGCAACCACCGCCATAGATAGACTAGCTATAATTTTGACAGACCGTTTCAAATATGGCGCGATTGATGCGAGAAAAGGCGCGAAAAGCATTTTGAAAACAGAAGCGATTAACTTCAAAACACATTCAGTTTAATTGTACGGATTGATTTTGTTTTATTGCCATTATTGGCTCTTTGGATTATAAAGTTACCCACATCTATTTTTAAGTATATCGCTTTACGATCTTTTTATATAAGGTCTGAGAGACTTGAGACCAATTAGAAACGAACCTAATATGAGTTTATTATGCTCATATCTGGAAACCAATGATAATAAAACAACTTTATAGACTAATCCTTTTTAAAATGGAGATAATTTTTGAAAGCAACAACTGAATCAGGCAGAAAATGTTTTTGGTAAGTCTGACCTAAATCTCATTTCAATTGCGCCACGTCCAGAAATAGATGACCCAGATAATCTACATCAAAGAAAATTATTTTAAGTTTTAAAAGAGTCCTCTTTTTATGAACTATATTGAAGTTAATTGTAGTCAAATCAGATCATCGCCATCACCTACCTTCCCTTGACCTATTTTACTGGGGATCGGCGCAACACGTTTTCTTCTTGCATTCGGCCGTGTAAACGTCAGGATTTTTTTTTATTGGGACTAGCCCGCCACACACGCCCAAACCACTGTAACTCCTGAAAGCAAGAATCAACAGTGGCGACCACCAGTAAAGCGCCGAGACAATGAAGCTCGATGAAGTCCCAGAGAATTAATTTAACTGTCTTGTTGATCAGTTGGATCCCGCAACGAAAATAATGATTGATGCATCTAATAAGGGTAATTTTTCCTCATTGCCTTTCCCTAAATACACCTCCTTTACTTACAGCGACAGCAAAATATAGTTTCCACGTTTTAGCAATAAAAGCATTAACCGCGAAATCATTCATAGTCCGTCGGAGACCGCAAACCACCGGTAAACGGTGATCGATTTTATGCGGGCAGAAATAGACTGCATGGAATCTATTACTTATTTGTAGCCCAATGTATGTGGGTAGGTTTAGGTACATTCGGCGCACCCTAGGCAGTCACCTGAGTCAACCCTTGTCTTGCTGACTGGCTGTTAACCACCTTTATTCCCATCTACCACCCCTATTTTACCACCCAGGGTGGTGAATAGGAATAACTAGTGGCGTCTACGCGTCTACTGCTTATTCTCATATTTCATCATGTGATATTTCTGGACATGTTATGGCGATTTTGGAGAAGACTGAATGTGTACAACATTCAGTCTTCTCCTAGAGATAGCTCGTTAGTCGAGTTAATTTCTGCCCCCGATTGATTGCAGTAGCCTTCAGTTCTTATTTTTATGGTGTACATAATTAAGAGTTTTCTATTCTATTCTTCAGTACATGGGATCTAACCCATAGAGGGTTATGTTATGTCAGGTATTGAAACAGCATTCTAAAAACATATATCCATAATTGCCATCGCCATTTTTTTATTTGATTTGCCTAACCGTAGCTATGTGAGCCAACTCGTTATCATAGATTGGCATAGACACGTTAAGATGGGCAGACGACACTTTAGTAACCATCAACGTGCCCGCACTTGACAAAAAACCTAAATGGTGCGATGCCAACATCCATAGAAAAAAAAAACAATGATTTATAAACATACACATTATATTACACATAAAAATAACATAATAAACAAAGGCAAAACATCAAAACACAAACATGATTCTCGCAGACATAACCTTGATTACAAAAATAGACGAAACTACTACTACTTCGATATCAAACAAGATTTGATTTGAAAACCGTACAAACGTAGTGTTTGAGTTGGCCACGGTTCACCATTCTTCCCACCACGATGTAACCGTGGGGGCATTACGGTACACTTCCTTAGGGGTAGGCAACTAGAATTAAAGGGGTAGTTGTTAGTAGTTGATTAATCGAACTAACTACGATAGTACAAGGTTTAAACGATACCTGCACCAAACCGATCCTAGCAATCTGTAAATAAAACTAAGTAACTCGCAAAAAGTATTGCCGGGAAGCCACTTTTTTGGGAATTGAAAAATCACGTTTTTCATTAGGCGAGCCCTATGTTACGATGTATGATAGACACGTTGAATATTACAGGGGTCATGGAGGTATAAGTTACCACATCTCCGTAACTAAAAGGTTTCCAGGTTTGGTCCGCAACAAAAAAATGCTCGCAATGAAAGGGAAAACAAGTGCGTTTCAGCATCGTTAGGGGTAGTTTTAAGCCCATTTTACTATGACTATTGCTCTACTATTAGTAATGTCTGATCACCTATTTATTTTAAAGAACATTCGCAACCTAACCTCAGTTTTAATCTGTGAAAAATAACATAATCGCCTGCATTCTCGACCACGACTGTCGCTGACATAATTATGATTCATACCAGATTTCAGACGTGTTTAAATTACGAGAAATGGCCTATCTACAAGGTCATGAAAATTTGCAAAAAGGGCTTCAAGCCTTACACTGTTGGACATTCGGGGAAATATCTTCCTTAGTAAGACTACTAATTCAAGCAGCATACGTTGAAGCTGGTTCTAATTACCATTAAAACGACAATGTAAACATTCTCCTAATTATAATTTCCCAGAAAAACTTGCAGTATCAAATCGCATAATACTGCAATCTAATAAATAATCCAATAGCGTCGTTTTTGCTGAAATATACATGAATACTACCATGCTCGGATTTCGTTTATTTTCTGTATTTTATATTTCAGTTCCAAAGAGGTCAGAACAGGGATGGCAAACTTTTTAGAACAGTGTGCCAAATTCATTAAAAATATTGCGTCAGCAAAATGTAGGACTTTAAGTTTATAACAGCTGTATAATATTTAATTAAAACCGCTTTTCCAGCATTTAACTATACGGATAGTATTTTCTAAAAGTTATTTCACGGTTTTTCTTCTTTGTCAACAACTCAGAAGTAATCTTATTTTGACTAAAAAAATATTAAGAGGTATTAGGAACAGGATTCTTCATTGAGATACCGGCAGAGGTTTTATGGGATGACGGTATTCCTCATCCCGGATTGAAGTGAGTAACGTTAATTGCGCGATGCAGGACTTTTACTCCTCATCTTGCGTCATAGAGATCGCTAGCGTTCTTTTCATCAATTTGATTTTGTTCGCAAGCAGCAACCCAACAGCATAAAATAATGTACCGGGAATGAATACCAAATAAATTGACAGACACGTAAAATCAAAGATAAAAAGACTTGCACCTTATTCTCATTTAGCAGACACCACCATCGCATGCCAAGTGCCAACTACAGGAACGCGTGTAAAAGGTTCAGCAACCCTGTGCTGTGTCTTCATGTCCAGATCAGCACGTGGCGTTAATAAAGTACTCAACTACTTAATGGCCGCCATGCATGACAGATGGCCCGCCTATACAAGCCATATTAATGGTCAAACACTATATTGATGTCGTAAAATTGACGTAATGACAAACAGATGAAGGACTAAACACTATGATCTAAAGATTCTAAGTTTGATGCTTGCAAAAGCATAACTCTCTGACCTAAAGACTAAACTTAAAGGTGTTTTAACTGGTGTGAATAGTCACATGATTTCAACTTCCAAATATGTAAAAACCACTGACATAGCCGGGTCTCTCGCGGGAATCATCTCGATGTGAGCCGAAATTTAGACAAGTTCATTAAAGCTAACTAATACCCCACTACCACAACTCCAGGAACTTCATCTACCACCATCTGTGGTTCCAGAACCACCAGGAAGACTATCTTCAGCGTTCAACGATTGTCTATTGTTTTAGAAGGGATTTGAGAGTACGTGTTTTTAGCTATGGTTCTTCAATACGAGTTGAACATTGCAAATAATAAGGAGAAACACCTGGAAGTGATGGCCAACCTCCATTTATAATTGAGGATGCACCAGAAGTAGAAAAGTTAAATTTAGAAATACGTTTTTATGATGTCTGTCTTCTTCAACCTTTGGCAGCCTAATGCTTGAGTGTAAGTCTCTCCCAAATCTCTTCACTTTTGTGTGGTTTTGTGTTATGGCTATTTAGTTTCTTTTAGCCACTTTAAGTCTGGTGCTCCAGGGGAGCCCGCGAAATTCAAATTTTCTTGTGTTTTTTGCAGTATGCAGGCCAGTGCTAGGTGGTATATTGATGAAAATATCGTTCGCGACTGTAGGACATATGTTGTTCTGTAACCTTACGTCCTACAGTCGACAACTATAATCATCAAAATCATCAATACACCCCTCCAAGTACACAAAGGTCGTGGAATTATTCTGACCTTGAAAAAGTCGTTTCTCGAATTGACATGACTATAATTCTGTAACTACATAAGTCTTAGACTTCGCGAACGATATTTTCATCAACATACAACGTAGCACTGGCCTGCAATTTGCAAAAAAACGTAAGAAAATTTGATTTTTGCGGTCTACCCTGACGCTTTCAGTCGGTCGATTAATGATGTACTTACTTCTATTTCTAGTGGATACTCTAATTATCCATTTACGTAGATTACACACAACGTCATAGATACTAGCACTTAAATTTTCTATCTCCATACAATATAAACTAAAACTTACCGGTGTCCTCCTAGATAGCAGAGTGCCAACGGGACTCGGTATCTTGGTGGGCGTTCCCGCGTGCGGGCTGCGGGCTGTCAACAAACGTGTAGCTGTTACTGATTGTGGCGGCAAAAGTTTCACTTTATTCTATAATGTTTATGGTAGGTTAGTTTTAATGTGGGTGTACGCACGAGGACCCATCGATCTATACATAACCAGTTTATGCGGATCTCTGATTGTACGAGAAATGTATAAAAAACGAGATAATGTTATACAGGTGTCGCCGTGTTTCCCGAACACGTATTCGGGGATTTTATGAACGATGTTATGTTTCAATGTGGATAAAGGATTCGTAATAAATTATTGAAATTATCACAGGATAAACTAAAAGAAAACGTGAAGTGGTAGGGTTTCTAATAATTTTCAAAATCATCAATTACCTGCACTATAGTATACCTACATACTTTGGTAGTTTCGTCAACGCTCAAAGGTGTCAAAATGTGAAACTATACTAAACTATTACGTCTAGGATTTTGTTTTGGAGCTGTTTTTTTATTTGCATCCAAACCCAAATCTTCGCAAGTATCATCAATCGGGGAATTTATTTATTTACAACATCATTTCAAACTCGTCCAATACGATGTTATAAGACATACAATATTGAAAACATACATTATAAGTTTCTGAGGTACTATTCCGAGGCCACCCCCAACGCTGTCGAGGTAGCAGAGTACAGGTCGACAATAATTTAAAAAAAAAAAGGGGAAATCATCGACACGAAGAAGAAGAAGAAGTTTATAACACATAAAATAGAAAAACACAGAATATAAAATAAGTATGACTACACCGTAAAAATAATAATAAGTACCTAAATTAGTTGAACATGACCAACATACAGCACAATGCTGGGATAGGGGGGCCTTTTGGCCTCGTTCAGGACCTTTCATTTTTTTTTATCTATGTTTAGTTTTCAATAATCGTAAATAATGTTAATTTTTATGTTTTTTGTCCTGTACGGGCTAATAAATGCTTTTTCTTTATTTCTTTCTTTCTTTTATATAAGTCGCCATCTCAACAATCCCCCCTTTCGAGATATATCATCTTTCACAGTCCGTCGATCGTTTCTTTAGTCTCTTTTCCACATTCATACCCAAACCTTGACCAATTGCCCATGCCAAGGAGATTCAAACCACCCAAACCTTTTTTCTCTTAACGAAAACCTAGAAGTTCTTTGCAACTTATTGTCAGATTAAAATAAAACCTTTGAAACCTAGTTCTATAAAGCACGAACTTCCCAGTTTATTCCGTAAGACGTTCACTTAGGCTCTTTGAAAACTTCAAAAGCCTTGAGAATCGGATACTTCTGGCAATCTATTAAATGTTCGCGCTTTGTTCAAAGGTTTATTAAGCCGCTAGGCATCTCGGAAAACGAGAAATAGTATTTTGCTGCTTCAGAAGCTTTGAAAGTGACAATTCATAAAATTAACGGCGTCTGTGACCCTTTGAATTCCTACTAAATGATTAATTAATATTATAAATGCGAAAGTTTGTGAGTATGGATGTTTGCTACTCTTTCACGCAAAAACCATTTAATAGATTTGGATGAAATTGTGCACACATATAGTTTATAAATTGGATTAACACATAGGATACTTTTTATCCCGGTAGTAAGATCCCAGGGGACGATTATCAAACTTCACGCGTGCGGATCCGCTGGCAGAAGCTAGTCTGATCATACACGAAGAGATTACCTATTATAACCCAACTACTGGTACTAAACTAACCCATTTAAACTAATGACTTTTTTACTCCTAGATCGGCGAAAAAATCAACATTGCATCATTATGCCATAAAACCACAGTTTGACCTTAGCGTGCTATATTGCCATAACGGCCATGAAAAATATACAATTTTCTCCACCTATTAGATGTTTACTGCAAATTCGGACTATGCCATCGTTAATGTATGTGTTACGCCTTCAAGGACATACTACACGGCTTCAAATCTAGTGTAAAGTGCGAAAATCGCGAAAACGTCTACAGAATGTAAGATCAAAAACGAAAACTCTTGAAAAGAGACGCCAAAATTATCTTAGGGATAGGGAAAGCCCAAAAATAACAAAAAAAAACAACATTACAATTACAAAATTTGAAGACCTCTTTCGAGATATAACTAAAGAGCGTTTGAACTCGGAGATTTACTCCGTGCAAAAGGACAATTCCATTGCGAACATTCGGAACGTCACGTAGTCTAGCCCCGAATAAGACAATAAAGCTCTTAAAGAAATACCCTAAAATACTAATACCAGCCTATTACTGTCTCACTGATGGGCAAAGGCCTCTTCTCAAAGAGAGAAGACACGAGCATTGATCACCGCCCTTGCTCGAGACGAGTTGGCGATTTCAGACTTATAAGTCCAGATTTCCTTACGATGCTTTCCTTAACCGATGCCTGTGATGTGTAAAATGAACGTAGAAAACATCACATTTTTATGGAAGTCGTGTAAAAATGCTAGGAATTGAAAAGTCAGTGTTATTTGAACCTACAAACTAATGCATGCGAAGCGAGGCCTTAACCTCGGGGCCATTACGACACTAGCTACCCTAATTACTTGAAATTGATACCGCACTTGTGGACGAGACGCTTAATATAGCTTAATTTATCCTCACTTAAAGTAAAGGAAACGTTGACAGTTGATGTCCTGTGTGTAAGCACAAAGTTCACTGAGCCCTTGCATTACACCAGTAATCCCCGGCTTTGGAGGCTCGATCGAATCAGTAACTTAGCTTACAATGCTGCTTAGGTTTCAATGTAGGGAAATCTTGGGAGCTAATTACTGAAATTATATTTCCTCATCTACATTCTATCATGGGGTTTAGGTTTCCGCACTTAGTCTTTGAAGTGGACCATTGTGCGAATGTGCGTGCTTATCTACATTATTTACTAATTATACAGACCTAAAATAATAACGAAATCATATGTATGAAGAGTACAAAAAAATTAAAGGGCGTCAAACGCTGTCAACGGGGTAAGTGCCCAGAAGGCTGGCAGCATTACCACTGCTGACAATGCTGATTCTTTGACCAAAAACTGGTCATAAGAAGAGTCGACCAACCGATTTGATTTATTCCGTTGACTTCACTGATTTGCCCCACTGGTGATCGAATACCGAACTCATTGATTCGATTTTAAAATCCTATCACTAATAGGAAGCTTCCACTCGCTACTAACCCATATGGACTCTTGTTCGAAATAAAGTTTTTGATTGATTGATTATACCCAAGTATCATAGCCATAGGGTATAATTTCCGACCAAAAAATAAGCAAAGCAGCGAGCTAGGCAAATACACTCCATAAATCAAAATGAACCCGAGATTTGCCATCCATTTAAATGTTAGTACTAGGCTTTCAGAAACCGAGAGAACCCACAAACATAAATGTTCTGACTTGGTAAGCCGCAACATGACATGACCGAAGTGGTTCCTATTACATTACCATAATGACCATGAAGTCTTGAGCCGTGTGGGCGAGTATTATGCAAACTATTTGTTTGTTGTTCCTATATTCTTTTTGTTCTAGAAGTCCAGTTTGGTCTAAGATGGTTCACGAGTACGTCACTTCACTGATACAGGATGTAATTGAAGTCATCGGCATTATTTGAAACTTAGGCTACTACTGATGATACTTAATCCATTGGGGGTATACCAAAAATATTATTTATGCCAAGGCCAAGGTTAGGCTAAAGAATCCAGGGCTGTCCAAAAGCTCGTTAGGTCGACGATATCGTCAAAGTCATCTGGATAAGGGTCGCATAGAACCAGGAAGTGTAGCAGGAAATAGGGGAGGCCTATACCCAGCAGTGGGTGATTCCGAGCTGATATGATGATGACGATGATATGCGTTTAGCTGTTCTGGCGTGATTGAGTAACAAACCTCCATCCATCCAAACTTTCGCATTTATAATAGTAGGATGATTTTTTTGGAATGAAGCTGTTGGTAAAATACTCTTTGTGTTACAAATGGCTTTTAATTAAATCAAGGTTCCAATCAAATAATATGATATCTATCTGCCTGTAATCTACTTAATCTGCCCCAAAACATGCATTCTTGGTGACTTCTGCGATGCCACCGACGACACGTGGAAGTGACAAAGTTTTGGACTATCCGAATAATACATGATTCGCCCGCGCAAATAAACTAATAGGCCCATAATAGTTCATCACAATCCGTTCAGTATTTTTTGTGAGAAGGAAGAATAAACATCCATCCATACATGACATTCACTCGCACCAATTTTCTTATAATATTATAGTAACACTGACACTCTAAGAAGAGGACCTCTAGTATTTCCCAAACGGCTAAGGCAAAAATTAAGGGGACGAACCTTTCGCAGTCAACCGGTCCCAAATCCAGACTCCGGAGTGCTACTGAGAGTCAGTTTTTTTGTTCTAGACGACTATATTTACGAGTATTGCTGGGTCAAGTCAGCCCACGTTTCCAAACTGTCTGCTGTTTTACATGTTTTGCAAGAGATATTCAAACGATAATTGTAGGAATGAAGATGTGGGTGAAACGTTATGTTGCCAAAAATAAACGGTTTAGATCAAGGTGCACGGTTTCAATTATACTGGCAGGAAAATTAAATAAGTTTTTAAATATTGTTACTTACAATACAATAGACGGGACAAAGCAAAACAAAGCAAACTATACATAATATATAAATTATCCTTTATTCCAAAAACAACATCATCTTCTGATTATCCTTTTCCCAACTATATTGAGGTCGAGGTCGGCTTCCAGTCTAGCCAAATGCAGCTGAATACCAGTATTTGACATGGAGCGACTGCCTATCTGACCTCCACAACCCAGTCAATACTTGGTAATACGATACCCCTTGGTAAGACTGGTTGTTAGACTTTCGGGTAACTGACTACTAGTAACGACTGTCATAGATAGATCTACAAATGCCAGCCTACTAACGATTCAACAACGTGCTTTCCGAGCCACGGAGGTAACTCGGTATGTAATAAATGGTCTTGAACACCCATCCACGAAGCCACCTTGACACGTGCTGCTTAACCTGTAAGATCGTATTTAGCTACACCTTCTGCTACTAAAAATATAGTATCTTATCTAGTATGCAAGTAATATTAAATGATGATTCTAAATGTGGGTTGAATGTTCATCTCAAAATAAATGGTTTAAATCAAGGAGCACGATTCCAATTTGTCGTTATTCATTTGTTTTTGCGATACAAATTGAGCAATAAACCGTCATGTGACATTATATCAATGTTCGCAATTTAAAAACATAATATTGAAAACCAGATTCAGTATTCGGTATCGCTCGGGTGCTTTCGTAGACAGAGACAACGCTTAAATCGATTCGCAGCTCGCAGCGAGAGCAGCAAATTGCTCTTTCACAATTTCCAGGAAAAGTGCTTTAAAGTGCATTTCGAAAATTGTTTCATGGCTTTGACAGGGAACACAGTATGGCGGCGTTACAACTCATAACAACATGGCTCATTAATGTTAGCTTTACGCCCCGATTGCGACCTTATGCGATGCAGCTTGCGACGCGACTTTCTTCAAAGGACACGCGCGTGTTTGGCGTGGGTCGTAACGCGTTGACTTGTGGTATGCCACACAACGTCTTTTTGCAAGCATTTATTTAATTTTTGTTAGTATGTTTGGGTCGAATCTTGCAACAGAATTTAAAACAGTTGTCCCCAACCAATTGAGTTGAATTTTTTGAAATTTCTATTGTTTATTTTGGATTACAAATGTACAATGTATGGTAACTACCTAAATTAACGCTTTTTTCATGGGGAGGCAGAAACTGCAAAACGCCACGACCTCGTCCAAGTTCATACGATATCTGGACATACACGCTCTAAACAAGGTATTCCATATTTTTTACCTGCAGTCGTCGCAAAACACATGACGCGTGAGCGCAGAGTTTGTGGCCAAGTCATAACAGGGACATAGTCCATTAAGTAATGCCCTAACGGGGCTGAACTGGAAGGCACTATAATAACGCATTTCCTTAAGTCAACGCTTATGAGTTCAGTGGAAAACCGATTAATGTTTGTGTAACTGTTTTAAATGACTTTTGCTTTACAGTCGCTAGTCGTAGTAAAGAGTTTAGGTTAGGTAGACTGTAGTTCTTTTCAATCACATTAGTGTTTTGTCATTTTGAAAGATAACCTTCTAGATCAATTGCTTACTTTAAGAAACGCTTTTGAGAGGTATTGCCAACCAAAACCACTAAGTCAGTACCTCAAAAACCCTTAATATTGAAAAGGAGTCTACAATTACCTGTAGGATAATCAGCCTATACTGTTCCCAATACTGGGACAAAGACCTAGTCTCTGGTGGAGGGAGTTCTATGAGACAATACAATAAACCCCCTAAGAAAGTCTGAAACCTATTTGCAAGCTCTTCAATCACACCAAAGAACTAGAAATCACATATTCAAATGCAGATTCCAATTTCAAAACGAAAACATTCCATTCCCGCGTATTTCAAATTACAAATGGCGGCGATACCGTTGAAATAAAAACCAAAGATTACGGTGCAATAGCTCACGTAAATTCTACTCGTGCAATAACATTTCGGCCTTGCAGCGACCTTTGCAGAAGCATTTGGAATGCTGACACAAACCACTTGCGTTTGTTTTAAACTAGCTTTAGCTCGCAGCTCGCTCGCTTTCCCCATTATTACAAGACGGTACAACTGGAATAGATAGATGGAGATGGAGAGGGAGAAGAAGGCAAAGGAAACGATGGATGGATTGTGTAAGGAATGATATGAAGGAAAAAGGTGTAGATGCAATGATCGCGTGACAGTTGACAGAAGAGAATGGAAGACAAAAACGTATTGCGCCGATCCCAAGCAACATGAGATAAGGTCAGGAAGATGATGGGGGTACTACTGGGATAAAAAGTGTCCTCAGGTCTTGGGTCTAACTTTGTGCCGTAGCAGATACAGAGAGAGTTACTTGCGCATTTGTAATATTGCATTATTAGGAAAAATTGAGGCACAAATTCACCTTCGATAGATATCAAATTCGCTTTTAAAATTTTGTGTTCAGCTTCAGCTAGTACTAAATTATGGAGATTTGAACGAGGTTCTACTTTGTTTTAGTTATTTTCGGGTCAATATCCTCTCTCCAGACTAACTTAATTCGACTGAATAAGTATTTACAAAGGCGCCACTTAATTCGCGTGCGATTGTATTGGTAACAAGAGAAAATCTGAAAGGGATACTAGTCGTGAAATCAAGCGTGCAATTTACTGGTTTATTCGAGAAGATGATGTAGGGACGCCTTGGGTGGCATCTTCTTGAATTGGCGAGAAAGGAATCATCATCGCCCTATAATGTTCCCACTGAGCTAGAACACGGCCTCCTCTCAATGAGAGGGAATGGTCTATATCCACCTCGCGGGCCCAGTGCGGATTGGTAGATGTCACATGTCTTCAAATTTGTTGGTTCTAGGACATGCTGGTTTCCTGAGAAAGGAATGAGGAAGACCTTTTCCAAGAGTTGAACAGTTATGGACAGCAAAATAAAGACCTACTTCTGGCGATTCAAGGAATTACAACTTTATATTACTTTTTTATGTGTGTAAATCAAAATACTTCAGTTGTAACAAGATGGTTACGCTATCTTCAAGGTTACTATCATTTTCGATTTAGAATAATAATCATCACAAGTCCAGCTGTTTCCAAGTTTATAGCAGACAAACAGGCAGCCATCAAAAAGTTCCCAACACAGATGTTAGACGTGCGTCAGTGCGTAAATTATCATAAACATCACATTTAGCTTTGAAGTCAGTATTTATTTGACTAGTTGGAAACACAATCAGTTTTTACGTTTTAGTAGTAAGTTGTTAGTATTTGACTATGTACGTATATTTTCCTCATGAATCACGAAAAGAATCGACACTGGTTTTAAAGGTTTCAACATATTTATTTTTGTTTCTTTACAAATTCGAGGTCCGTGATGGTACTTCAAAATATGTCCTTAAACTCAAGCATGTTTGAGATTTGCCTTTCATACAATCGGGGACAAAGCGGCAAGATATAAAGAAACTGTATTCTGTATTATACCCGAAAAAAGACAAATAAATAAACACACAATAGAAACATACAAAGCGAACACCATCGAACCGCAAGTCGTTGCGTTGGGAGGTCTTCAACTAGGTGGATAGATGACCTGGTGAAGGCTGCGGGAATCTGCTGAATGCAAATCGCAAGGGACCGGTCAACGTGGCGATACATTGGGGAGGCCTATGTCTAGTACTTAGTAGACGTCTTTCGGTGATGATGAACAACATCGGATTCTACTTGCAATAGTTATCAACTGCTTAACGTTGATAAGAGAGTACTTAACGTTCATCTCTGGGAAGACGCGTGTCTTTTGGTATTGATATCATGTTTGTTGTTGCTTTTTATTTTCTTCCGTTAGCGTCTCACAAGGTGAATGCTCCAGGGTGACCCACGAATATCAAGTTTTCTTCCTTTTTTTTGCAATTTGCAGGCAGTTACCAATATGCATATACAGGTATAATCATTAAAATCATCAATACAACCTTCTCAGTTTATTTAATCCAATTGGTTGCCTTTTTCATAAATTATCAGCCTGACGCTGACCCGCAAATTGCAAAAAACGTAAGAAAAGTCGAATTTTGGGAGAATGTTTTTTATTATACCCAACCAAACGCATTTGCACAGTCATAATATACAAAATCTAAACACCATACAATGCATTCATAAACGGAAAAGAAGATTATCTTGTCCCAACCATAAACAATATTAAAAAGGTCAATGGAACTTAATTGTGACAGAAACGGCCATTGATTGGTTCACGCCCTTACAGTTTACGCCCTAGGTTCAACGGTCCGAGCTATTTATATTATTTACTGTGTTGACAGCCAGCAGTCCGAGCAATTTATTTTGTTCTCTAAACAGCTTATAGAGGCCCTTAGGGTCCCTTTTAGGCTAACACTTAATTGAATGACAGGTTGTAAGAGTTTTGACCGAGATTCTTTATTTGAATGCTATCTCTTGGCCTTCTTTCGTTATGTTTGACGTCGGCACTGCATGTCTTTTTCCATATACTTCTCTTTTAAACACTGTTTTAAAGTTTCACGGTTTTGAAATTAAACTTATAATCCGCCGCTATGTTTACCCGCGATTATGGCGCTTGCAACAGCGTCGAAATATCGGGAGCTCAAAATAACAAACAATCACTATCAACTGCTCAAAATTATACAATGACAGTATACATGACATACATGAAAAGCGCGGGAAAATAAGCAGGTGTGCTCTATGATTCGCTATTTACAGAATAAGTGAAGCCCTTTGTCTTGAAAATAGAATTCAGTTATAACAATCCTTTGTTTGAAACTTTGAATCATAGGTTTGTACTATTATTTGCTTTTTGCGAACTTTGGAGCCGAAGATGGAGACGGTTCGAAAGATACCAACTACGGAACTGCAGTGACTATCATCTAACTTAATAGGTACTTAGGAAGATGTGTTACTTGCTGGAGAGTTTTTCCTTTGTTCCGAGCTCCGACACTTCTTCCCAGCTAAAACACTAGAATGCATTGAAGGCGTTTTGGGGGACCGGCTTGACTGCAATCTTCGACGTTCAAAAACGCTGATTCGAATCCTAATTTGAATTTTAAATAAGTCTTGATTTGATTTGTCAATAATCCTTCGGGGATAACAGATGTGATTTTATTGTTTTAAGTTCCATTGTTACCATAACTAACACCGTTCGGCAAGATAAAAAAACCATAAGTCGGCAACCCCCAAGGAACCACACTCAAATCTTTTGTTCGGCCGGTCACTCACAGTACGCTCATAACTTCATCCGTATGGCTCACACACTCATAAATATTTCACGAGCGTTCGTAAGGGAAACGAACTGAAAGGTATGTAGTGATTGTTGATGACAATACAGCTTTAAGTGGTTACAAATTTAGGAATTTATTGTAAGTAATAATAGAAAGAAGAAATGGCTTGAGATATGGGAAAATACGACTGTTACGGTTCTTCGAAAAGACTTTGAAAGCAAACAGTCGTTGGTTTCGATAAGAAAAAAACACACGATATAGGATCGTTTTCCTACAAATCATTATTGTAGACCGTTTAAATGTTGAAGTATTACTCCCCAAACCGCTCAAATCAAATCATCAGATCATTTATTTCTTTGGAAACATGGGTAATTGGTACATAGATGTTTTCTTATACAGTCCTCCAAATGAATTTAATGAATGAATTGTTGGTATTGGTATGACAGACAAATTGGTTGCTTGGAGAACAGCCCACAATTCTGCCGTACACGTTGTTTGCTCATCACAATCGTGATCTAAGATAGAGGCAATAATCGTTCATCTTATCGGCTATTGACAAATGTATCGATATATTGCCAAGCGTTACAGGTTCTTTACTTAAATTTTCTGAGATAGGTATACTTACAGAGCTTGGCACTTGAAATATCATCTGCCTAGCTCTTTCATCTTCAAGCAATCTTTTCTTTTATTCCTCAACATATACGGGCTGTGTTGAGCTAGGCTGCCAGTCTAGCCAGATGCAATGCAGCTGCATACCAGAATTTAAGGATGATATATGTCGATCAGATGGTGATAGGTAGCAACTTTGATAAAACAAAGCTTCCCCGGACGAACCCATTTAGAAAAAGCTCTGTTATCAAACGACATCAAGGCCGCGGGAACACCAGTATCGCTAATATACACCAGTTATCAGACAGATAAACAAAACGACTGACATGACACACTTTCGAACTAACTTAAGAGCAATGTGTTTACAAACATGGCTGTCATTTTCCGAGTCTCGCTCCGTTTATCTCAAATGGGGTCATTGTTGCATACTAGAAACTATGCTATGCATATGATAAGTGGCTCAATTTAGTCATTTAGTACAATTTTAAGGGAAACTTTGATGCGTGTTTATAGAATTATACTTTCTATCGTGTACGGTTTCCAGTTTAATTTTCCGCGATTGCTCTTACCAATATGATTTAAAACCACAACATCATATATTGTGGTTAAAACCGGTTTTACGCCTTACAAGGAAGTTACAAAGTCCGATTATGACTACCTCAAAAAAGTTTGAATTGACATCTCCATATTCATTTCATCTTCGTTTAGATTTCTGAGGAACATTTTTTTTATCCAAAATTGCATACTGAACACAACAATAGATTGCTTATCGATCAGACATAAGTCCGTCTATTGAAGACAATTATCCCAAAGACCATGATTAGGCACGTTTGTGTAGAACTTAGCATTATTCCGCTCGTTCTTATCTGCGAAAACAACGTCATTTAACATCGGGCAGAACAAAACACATCAAAGATAACATTATCTTCGCAAATTAGCTGCAAACGATCAATATGCAGCGATAAAATTATAAATAAACATGTTAACTTGCTATTTCATAACAGAAAATTACCTTCAGAAAGAATTTTTGGACGGAAAAAAATGCAATAGACAGGCCCCGAATGTTTGAAATTGCCGAAACTTCCTCGAACAAGCGAGGTGTTCAATGCCCACGCCTTCTTTGTATCAATAGCCTTTGCTGACACTGGGACAGTAATAAGCTGATAGTATTATTTCTTAATGGCCCCTATAATATCCATTCTCCACTACTTTCTAGTGCTTTAATCGCAAGAAAGAAGCTTACACCTTCCTAACCAACCTTCTGGCATAGGCGTTTAAGTGCATCATTGCTCATTACTACTCAAGGCAAAACATGTAAATTAGGGATAAAAATGAATGTTTATAGGTGTACTTCTGACCACATTTTTCCTGTTGTCATTTACATGTCAAATTTAATGAATGGCTCGCAATGACACACCTTGCTTATTCCTCTGTTTTTAATTGAGGACGAATGAATGTTAATGTCGAATAATAAAATTAACCTACTCGATTGGGAATACTTAAATGTACATGGTATTTAGGACAGTTACCACCTTGCTATCTGGATAATTTTATTTTCGCGACAGATGCGTTTAAATTTATTTTCTCACTGGTCATACGAGAGCAGTCTGGATAAGATATTATAAGGATATGCCACAGTTTGCTGTTGATTACCAAATTACACATATTACATGGTCATTTCCTCCTATATGGACAGCTATTTTAATTGATAACCATCTTTTCTTGGGGCGTTGATGCGTAAGGGGGCTAAGGCGTCAAAATTAAACTTTGTCGCACTTTTCCGCATAGATTTTGTCGCACGCCTTATCTATGAATCATTTTTCTACTTCTACGTTATCTAAGCGCATATATACAGAATTTTATCACTGATAACAGGGTTAACAATGGCATAGAAGCAAGTGCGTATTGCTATCGACGTCAATCGCTACACAAGTTCACATACTTTTGTGTTTCGCGTTTCAAATTCTCGTCTTCCTAGGTGATACTTCCTAGGTTAATTTTACATCGAGTCTCTTTAAACCCGTCTTCTTCGTTTATTCGAGACTTGATTCGTCTCCATCTCGTGTACAAAGCAACAAAATTACTCAATCTGGAGTTCCAAGCGTAAAACTTGGAGACTACATCATTAATACCAGAGATAGCTAGGCTCGCTTAATGGAAGCGATGCCCATATGTTGTGTCGCTTCAAATTATATTCCAAACGTTACGTTCCAGGAAAACACCGTGAGGAAACCCCAAACCTTGACCAAATCGTTTGTAATTGCAATGAGCAAGCGGGATTCGTCATTTTCCTTCCAGCAGGACAACTTATCATCTATCCAGCCTTATCCCACTGTATTTGGGATCGACGCAACATGCTCCTCTTCATACAACCGATCAGTCATAATCTCAGTTTCAGTAAAAATATACTACAGGAAAGGGTTGTGGTCTTTTCCTGCGATATCTTTTACGCAATCCATGCATCGTTTCTTTGGTCTGTCTCTAATCGCATAGCCAACAACTTTGCATTGATACTCATACACAGTTTCCAACAAAGCAGGTATGAACGGGGTGGAAAAGACATGCCGAAATCGACCAATCATCTGGTCTCTCCTGTTATTGGTTGAATCTCCGCATCTCCTCTCGTGGCATGCCCAGGGGCCTCAAACAGAATACCAGCGCTGTGACATTTCTTTGAATGTCCCAGTAACATGCTGAGAGAGCCCATTTTTTCCACGTTTTGCTTTTCTTTAACTATTTTTTTGTTTGGTTGTCCTATGTGAGTCTAATAAACGTTTTGCTTTCTTACTCTTCGTTTTGGTGGAAGCTTGCCTTCAAAATCCTCACGATATACCTACCCTCATCTTTCTACATTACAAAAAGCTACGTGTTAGCTACTTCTAAAACGTATCTGTTTACTGACCGTATGCAGTCTTGTCTTGATTGATTACAACGCCGTTAGATTTGCTAAGGTTAATAGCGTATTGCAAATGATTGGTGAATGTCTACGCGACATGTCGTAAGCAGTAAGTTCAATTGATGTGGTTTGATGGCGTCATTAGGCAGTTTGATAGTAGATTGATGATTGCTACACAATGTTCACAGGTGTCTTCATAGAAGACAGTGGGCAGGACTGTTGAGTTCCCCCTCTATATTGAAGTGTATTGAGACTATTATGACTATTAAGCAGTCGCCCCGTGTAAAATACTGGTATTCAGCTGCATCCGGTTAGACTGGAAGCCGACCCCAACATCGTTGTGAAAACGCTAGGCAGATGATTGAGACTGTTATGTGTAAAACTATGTATTTTCATTCATTAATCTCCCTGTCCTTACACCAGTTACTTTGGAGTCGGCGCATCATGTCTTCTTTTTCCATACTTTTCGTCATTTCAGCAGTCACCTCCTTTCTAGCCTTATCACGCTTTACTTAGTCCATCAATCGATTCTTTAGTCTTCCTCTGCTCTTATAGCCATCCTCATTCATACTCAAAATTTTCTGCACAACATTATCCTCATATATAAGCATCATCATGACAATCAATTATGTATAATTAATTTTGAAAGCAAGATCTAATGGAGGTAATATTCATGGTGTTGAAGCCATTATAAAGAGTGTTGTTTCAGGGGCGTTTTGTGTTTTTTTTACCCCTAAATCGATCTCATTTGCGTAGCATTACGCCTGAATTCCACGGACAAGGGTAGACAGAGGTTTATAGTACTATACCTACATGTAGTGATAGGTCATAAAGAGGATTATTTCCTCTTTAAAATCCCCACTATAACCCAACTACAGCAATTAGTAAGAAAAAATTGCGATATTCTAATTAAATAAACAACACATTTACAAGATTTGTTTTGTAAATTGCTTTAGCTATATGATTGGTAATTGGGTAAATATTTATTAGTTGGTATGGCAAGTACACAGGCCACTTAACAATCTCCAAAAATTTGGGCTATTTGAAACATCTTTGGTATCTGATTAAACAGATTAAAACGGGCACATACTGCACTAAAAAAATAAGTAATTTAACAAAAAACTCACGTTTGATGGGCAGTTGTCTGGGACTCATCGGTGGCCTATCGTCCAGCACCACATTCTCCAAAGTCAAAGTATTAGTGTTGTAATTCTTTACACTTTCAGCCCAGTCCTGGATCCAGGTCTTATCTCCTTTACATCTATTCAGGCTCAAGTAAGACAGTTTTCCTACGACCTGCTCCGGAGTCATATCCGAAGTAACCCCATACTCATCCCTCAAAGCTTTCTGAGCATTTTTCAACGCAGTACTCTCGAATTTCGTGTCCTCTAACCCTAATTTGGAACTTGGTAATGAGACTGGAACGGAAGTTTCTCTTGACAACCGATGGATGTAATCAGTCTGGTCAATCTCTGACTTAGTCAAACTACACCTACGTAGTACAGGCTCTATTTTAGGAGGGGTTCGAGAGGATAAAACTCCGGATGTTGTGACACATGTGAAACTACCTTCATCACAGTCATCGTGCTTAGGAGGAGACTTTGCAAATGTTTTTTCCGTGATTGTCCTCACTCTATTTTTTATTTTCTCTAAGTAACTCCTAGTAGATTTGATCTGTTTTGAAGTTTGAGCTGCCAAATCATTCTCAGTCGGTGATTCGTAACAGCAAGAGATTTCTAAAACATTTTTGTCTTTGGAAACTTTCGGTATTTCGAAGGACTGGTTTAGTAAAGGACTACGGAGGCCTACGTCTCTCCTTGGCTCTTTTGTTATTACTCTTTGGGGGTTCGGGAAATCAAACACTAATTCTGGGTCTCTCTCAGTACCTTTCTTCTTTAAAGTTTCTTCTATTGCTTTTGTGAGAGTATTGGTACCAAATGTTCTATCGATACTCATTCTAGCTTTCTGTTCTTCTGTATAATTATCCCCCTCTATAGTATAAGTACCAGTTGAAGAGTTATCAGACTGACCATCTACATCATCATCAATATACAATGGTTCTTTTGCAATACACTTCTTGAACAGATCAGGGGTTTCAGAAGATGCTCTACTTTTGCGTATCAATGGACTTTTTGAATTCTCTGGGGTAGACAAACCATTATCAGGGGTTAGAATATCCAATTCAGGACTTGATATATCAGTCAACATCACTCCTTCAGGGCTTTGGTCTATAATATCGGCCATAGCATGCCTGTTTATGTTCCCATAACTGGGTGTTCTGTGTACTTCTCTCACGTAAGTATTACTCTTCAGTGGCAAGTTGAGACCCTGACGACATGTATAGTTTTCACTCCTAGACATTATACTATCAACTATGGGACTTTTGGACGTGCGTTTTGGCAGGACAGTGTCAGTAACAGGGGATTTTATATGTCTAATTGTAACAGGAGAAGTTGTGTGCGTAACATTTTGAGCTAAAGGACTGTTTCGGAGCTTGACAGAACCGGATAGGCCGCTGTCTTCCTGATCTGAGGAGAAGTAGCCTTCAGAGTTGTACCCTTGGGCTTTGCGGGGGAGTTTGCCGCTCATCGGAGGTCTAGTGAGTGTTGGACTGGGCCTGGTCAGGCTAGCCGACATAGACTGGACTCGCTGATGCCGAGCCTGCGATTTCTTTGCTAGCTCCTCCAGCTTCCGAGTGTCAACGGGCTTTGCAGCACCGAAGTCGATGGTAAACGCCATCGGATGGGGTTTCGGGGTACTAGGCTCTGATTTCTCATCCTGACAAGGCTCCTCGTCTATCTTCAAGCTGTCCGACGATGATTTCGAGATGGTCGCGTCCTGCCCGTCCGACAGGGGGCTCGACACGTCCCCCTCAACACTAACACTCATGTTTTCAAGGTATCACGCAGAATAAAAGTGACATCATATTCACAA
Source organism: Xestia c-nigrum (assembly GCA_916618015.1). NCBI lineage: Eukaryota > Metazoa > Arthropoda > Insecta > Lepidoptera > Noctuidae > Xestia > Xestia c-nigrum. The sequence goes on along the minus strand of OU745269.1, from coordinate 3,174,914 downwards.
TCCGACTTTAATACAGCCTTCACACAACACTTTAGAAACCAAACATCAAGGTAATCACAACACACAGCATTGAATATTAAAATTATAAAAGATTACTTTCGAAAAGTGGAACGAGAGCGCACAACTAAAAAAATATGAACTCCACCTACAACATCGAACGCAAACGAACTATGAAAACGCGAAAGGCACCGAATTCTCAACAAATAATGTCAGACGTGACAGCTGCTAGTGACGTCCGACACGACACTGCGATTGAAAATTGATTGTTTTATCGATTTGGCAACACAAAGACATTGTGCAAGATCAGTGACCTTATTTTGTCAAGGAAGTGTGTTTCGAAATTGCAAATATTCTGCAGGTGAAAATCTTCTCTTATCATTTTTATGTATAAAGAATACTTACATGCTTCAGGATTAGAGCATTTTTGCATTTCTCAATTATTTGTTTTGATGTTTGATCCACTTAACAAACTAGCAGATTCGAAAGAAGTGAACGCGCCTTTAGTATTTTTCAATCGGTCAACATTTCATTCGAATGTCAGTTTCTTGGAAGGTACGTTACGTTCAACGCTACATTTACTTACCATGTCATCAAAAATGAATCCATATTTAATTGTTATTTGTCGACATGATCCACTTTTTGTAAAACTTATTAAACACTGCCAATAAAATCGTTATCTGAGAAGCAGAGAATTGAGCAACATTTCTCTTCAACAGATTTCCAAATTATCTTTTGAAAACATCACGTGGTGAAGATTTAAAGTACCTTCAGAACGGAACGCAAGCTGTCAGTTCGAAATCGGAATGAACCATGGCAGAGGCAGCGTTTTCCGATGATGGAAAATATTATTCTGCTATCACCCAAGATGGTAGATTAAGGATATGGGACACAGAAACTAATGTACTCAAACAGGAGTATACACCAGACTTACATTTAACCTCACCGCCTTCATGTTTGCAATGGATATCGGCCACACAGTCAGCGGTACGTACAACACGTGGTTTTTATGAATTATTACTAATACATGCCTTATCCGCGTCTCCTGCTGCATTTAAAATCTTTCATTTCCATCTAACTTTTCATAAAAATGATTTACGCAATTTACCAAAGAATTTGGTTATAATTGTGTTTTGTTTTGGTATACTCAATAAGCTCGCAATCATTGACCAGGGTCACAATGATTGCGAACACTTTGTTTACCAACTTGTATCTAGTTTCCTATAAGCTCGATTTTACTAAAAAGCTCTCTACAAACTGCCCTGAATATCATAATCAAGACGAAAATGTAAATATAACCTCAATACATAAATTGGGCACATTATAAATTGAGTAACCTTGACAAACTACTTCATTCAGATTGCGTTTGTCGTAAACATGGATGCTATCAAATCTTACGGAGTTTTTGAGATAACAATTTGGTAATGATGTTAAACTCTTGTAAGAGTTTGTAAAATCAAAAGCATTATGAAGTTTATGTATGTATGTTAGACACTGAACGAATGTATAACCGCTTAATTTCAGGGTTACCAACAAAAAGGAGGAAAACGAAAAAGCCTTTCAGAAGAAACACACTGCATAGCCCTCGGCACAAGCAGTGGAAAGATTTTAATATATTCTGTAGCACAAGCAAAAGTGGAAACCATTTTATCAAATGAAATTACCAGTAGCGCTATAAGTACGCTAGATTGGCACAAGAAGTATGGCTTGTACAGTTGTAATAAGGAGAATAACGTTTGCGAGTGGGACTTGCATAGCTCGTTAATTAGATATAAGTATAATGTTAATGTTGACAGTAAGAATAAACATGGAAATAATGTGTGTGCCATTAAAATTGTACCGCATAAACAGGTGAGTCTGTTAATATATTTTGTTTTAAGTGTATTATATTATTTTGACGCGTGAAATACTTGCTTAAGAGGTAGTGTTATTGGTCACAAGTTGCTCCATGTAAAATACTGGTCCTCAGCTGCATTCTTTATATTGAAAATAGCCAACAACTTATAACCTAATAGATAGATGATGATGTTTAAGATTTGTACTACGGTAACACTGGTAACAAGGGAACGTCAGCAACACCAAGGCGCTGCTATCCCTTCTCAGAGAGTTAGGGTCAATCAAATAAATTTTCCACTCATACTCAAAATATGCATTTTGGATGTCCAGTTGTAGACACAAGCCTGTTACACAATTCTATGATTCTTATCTTATATTGTTGGTGATTGCAAGACCATCAAGGTTACGAGGAGACATTCCTAAAAGAAATAGATGCATTCTTTCTTCATCGGCCATAGCCTAATCCTCTAAATTCTGACCTCAAGTGTAACTGAATACATGAGCTCTGTTTTAACATTATTCTGTAAACCTACACCAGCCTCTAAGGTCCATGTTCACCGAAAATATGACGGTCTGATTATTTAAAACAGCTGTTTAAAACACATTTTTGTATGGGAACATGTCACAGTGACAGCTGTTTTGGATAATCAGACGGTTATCTTTTCGGTGAACATGGACCTAAGCAGCTAAACAACCACTGTAGGTTATGGCAACAACAGAAGATTAAGTATAAGTCTTCTGTTGTCATAATACATATACAGTGGTAGGCCCATTTAGAACAAAACTCAACCACAGATTTTGCTTTGAGCATAGATTTAAAACCAGCGTTTGGCTACTACCTTCAAATAAAGACTGAATTAAAAAAGCGTGTGATACAGTTAAGACCTCATATCCAGAAAGCAGGCAACATCGCAAATATGGCTACTAGCGAACCAGAATATTAACAGTGTATTGCTATTAAAACACTCGATGTTGTAACCGTTTTAGGTGTACAAAAGGCATTTGGATAATTGCCAAATAGACTGATTATTCAGTGTTACAATGTTAATTATTACATTTCATTCTTTATTTAGCTATATTTCTCATTTCCTTACACTAATTTCTTGGAATCAATTAAAACATGTAGATATTTGCAAGGTTGCCAAATTTCTGAATGCACCCTCTTTAATTGGTGATCGCAGTATAATGTTGTTAGCAGACAGGTAGACAATCATGCTTTTTGTCTTCACTATTTCATCTTCTCTTGTAGAACACAACCGCCCGTTTCCTGGTGGCAGCATCATACCAAGTGCGACTATGGCGGCTGCACGAAGGAGACGCGACAGTCGTCAAGAACTTGGGGCACAACGCGGCGCCCACTGCGCTGTTGTCGATAGCCACGCTCAATGATGTCTGCTGGCTTATTGAGGGGTCACAGTGAGTAGACATTGATATTATGATGACGGATTTATGTTTAACTATGGGCATTTAACATGTTGTGAATGGCACAAAAAAATCAGTTTGCACAGTCACATATCTATGAGTAATAGTTGACACAGCTCCAAATAAACGATGTTTACTCATAAAATGATTTCATAGTTCCAGCTGATCCACAAACTAATCCTACATAGGCTAAGCCTTGTACTGCCACACTTCATAGTAGCATGCCTATAATGATGCCTTTGAATGAAATATGGATTTCTGTCTGTAAAGTTACCTATGTGATTTTTGATTGCATAATTGTGTGTAAATTAATCTATTATTTAGTAATTGCGCAAATACAAAATAGGCAACTACGTGTTAAGCGTGTTTCAGCCCAATACACCTAAATTAGACCCTAGGAACTCAAGTGCAAGTGGTGTGGTAAATAATATTCCCCTCCCCTCCTTAACCCCATCTGACGTAGTAAAAGGGATTGCTAAGCTTAAACCTTCTAGCTCGGTTGGCCCTGACAACATTCCAGCCTTTGTCCTTAAGGGATGTAGTGACACCTTTGCAGCTCCTCTGTGTCATATTTTCAACGTTGCCCTCCAGTCCGGCGTATATCCTGAGCAATGGAAAACTTCACGAGTAACTCCCATCCCTAAAACCTCCGACAAAAAAGTCGGTTGTGGAACACAGACCCATCGCTATCCAACCAGCCATCGCCAAGGTTTTCGAACATGTTCTCCACACCGTGATTTACAAACACGTTAAATAAGCAGTTATCTGATGCCCACCACGGTTTTTGGCCGGGCCGCTCCGTGGAACTCGAATTTGCTCATCCATGTTGACTACATATCCAGTAGCTTGGACAACGGGAGGCAGGTCGACGTTCTATATTTTGATTTCCGAAAAGCCTTCGATAGAGTTGATAACGATGTACTGTTGACAAAACTAGAGGCCATAGGTTTTGCGTCCGGATTTCTCAGCTTCTTTGCTGACTACCTCCGAGGTCGCAAGCAGTTTGTCAGACATGGGTGCTTTGAATCAAAACCTTATAACACCCGCTCAGGCGTGAGCCAGGGATCCGTGTTGGGGCCGCCTCTGTTCTTGATCATGATTAATGATTTGGTAACGGAGGTTAAGTTTGCCAGGTGCTTGCTATACGCTGACGATCTCAAACTGGTTGCACAAATCAGATCGAACGAGGACTGTAAACTCCTACAAAGGAACATTGATGCCGTTTATAGGTGGAGCATTTTAAATAAACTTCCTTTCAACACAAGCAAGTGCCACGTCATGACATACGGTAGAGGTTTGCGACCAATCCATTTCAGCTACAGATTGGGTGGTGATGTAATTTCTCGAGTCACCAACGTAAAGGATCTGGGAGTGACTTTCGACCGCTGTCTGACATTTAAAAACCACATTTCGACCCTCGCGAAGGAATCCTTCTGGCGGTTGGGGCTTTATGATGCAAAATGCTCGTGACTTCCAAAATCCTAATGTTCAGTAATCGAAGAACATTAGGATTTTGGAAGCACAACACTACCCAGGACGCAAACTTGAGTCTAGTGCCTGTGTCTGGCATCCTTACACCGCTGCCCCAACACTGATGCTCGAAAAAGTGAAGAAAACCTTTCTAAGAGGCTTTTTTTGTTACTTTTGTTTCGTAAATAATTGCAATTAATGCCTCTATGTTAATTATTGTAATTGGTTTTCGTTTTAATTAACTATAAATAAATAAATAATGGTTCTAACAGATTTATAATAGAAATTAGTGTAGTTCTTATCAACAGAACGAAGACAGACGATGATTTCCGGATTGTATCGGTGATTAATGTTTGGCTACTTTTTGCCCTTTTTTGTCGACTATAAAGCGACCAGTAGGATCCTTTCGATCAGTAGATCCTTATAGTGGACTAAAAAGTAGTCAAACACATTAATCACGCAAAAACACGCCAACTTATTGTCCATCACGCACAAAAAGTCTGTCGTCTGCTCAACCCCTAAATGTCCCATGGTTGGACATACTCATTTATTGGTTACAATTTATAAATTAACCACGAAATTCCTCCCACAGAAACGAGCGCCTCCTTTCATTCTGGGATGTAACAATAACAGAAGATATCACCCCTCAACTGAATGGCGATGAGACCCCACATAAGAAGCAACGCAGGAAATCCATCACCAAGCAGCCCCCCATCACCACAACTACTCCTACGTACAACTTTGTGCTGGAGGACGCTCCCAGAATTGTGGACGTGGAGCTGAAGGAAGAGGTTGGAGCCACGCGATTGAGTTTAGCTGCTACTACCAGGAGCGGGGTTGTGCATTATTATGGGCATATGTTGAATGGGTGAGTTAATTAATCTCTTCTTTTAAATTAGACATAGGAATTCTAGAGATTTTTGAATGAACAAGTAAGCCTAGCTTAAGATTTAAAATGTAAGATTTGGCCACACCTTACTTAGGTCGCAAAAAAAGCCTCTTCACTGAGATCAGTGAATTTGCACATCCTTTGAACCATTATGGTTCTTTTGTTATTTGTGGTATTAAGGTTTTTTTGTATGACTGAGCAATACATAATTCTACTATTTATTGTAAACGAAAAACAAACATTATCACTTTTGAAAAAAATTCAAGTCATTAAATGCAACAGCCTCTTCTCTTTGTCAAATGGGTGGCATAACGTAAAATAGCAACACCGGTAATCCCCTAAGGGCGGAGCCTGCTACATCCCTCACTCAAAATGTCCATCCCCTGCAGATCCTCAACCAAACCGATCAAGCCATCGGTGACCATCCAGGTGTCAAGCGGGGAGGCGCGGCCGCTGCCTCTGCAGTGTTGCCGGCTACCTCCCACGGGGGACTTGCTGCTCGGCTACTGGAATGGCCCTGTCTTGACATTTGAGAAAGTGGTGAGTAATGTAATAATTGGTGCCAGTTTAGATGACTATAACGATTACTACCCTTTACCTATTATCTGTTCGTACGAACCAAAATAAATGAACCATGTACTGTTTTTCATTAGGTAAAATATTGAAAATTATGGTAAATTACGATTCAAGGCTTGAACAAGCTTATTTTTGGTTTAATATATATGTCAGCGTAAAATTGTCAAATACGTTATATTGTAATATCTCTAGCGATATTGTAAAGTCTCGAATTATTGTCAAATGAACATACTGCTTACAACAAAACGCATTATTTTTCGTGAAATGCATGCGATGGTAGTCAACTTACGCGGTGTGGAGGTAAGGAGGGGTCCCCCTTGCCCAGTGGCACAACTCTCTTGAAAAGATAATGCACCATTCCTGAGAAATACCGATTAATATAACATAACCTTAAAACACTTTATATTCCCCCTAAAAAGCGTAGTCGACGGAGCCCTGCTTCGCGGGGCCCCTATTTCCGAGTGCAGGGTTTAAAGGAACCTAACTAACCTAACGGGGGGGTGCCCCAAGTCCCGATTATGGGGGCAGAGATACTTCCGTACGTTCAGTTGACAATAATTCGAGACATTACAATATCGCGAGAAAAAACACGTTATATTGTAATATAACGTGTTTGACAATTTTACGGTGACATATATACTATAGTAGTCATTTGGACTTTGTATGTCTGAATTTTTCATTCACAATTTCCTGCTTTTTGAACATGTTACCTCGAATCAGTATAAAATACTTTTTCTTCTCGATCTTCCCATGTCAGCCGTCAAGATAGGTTAGGTTAGAGGACCTCTCCTGCCAACGCATTTAGAAACAATTCGATTCGACAAATCGTATGTCTAGCTTCTTTTGGCGTAACGAAAGCAAGCGAGAACCTATTTATTCTGTCTCAAAATGGCCTCATCGAGCGTGTTGGCACGCCACTCACAATGAGCTTTGACCGACCTTCCCTATTGTCTAATTTTCAATTTTCCTGTTAAATCCGTGCCACGCTGTCGTGTTTAGTCACCAAACGAACAACAATCAATCCAAATAATTTGCCACAAGATTTCATAATAGATTAAAGTTAGTAGGAAATTATCGCCTTAATTCTGAGTGGTGTTTGGTAAATGTCCTTGACCTTGGGCCAAGTTCATTCAACACAATCGAACACATGAAGCCAAGGACGTTCACAAGAAATGACTAAGCCGAAGGGGCTTACAATCAATAATCGTACTTTTAACTGATTAAATACTACTTTAAGTAGGTACTAGAAGTGTTAGTTGCAAGTACGACTACTAAGCATGGATCATTCGCATACTGGCTACGGTTTTATTTGGTTATACTCGTACACAAAAAAAAAACACGCGGTCTTTGCGGACTCCCCATAGACGTGAAAACTAAGTAACTTGTGAATTAATTAATTGCGCAGGAGTCAGGGTTTCTATATAATAATGTAACACACTTTTATGTCAATAAAGATTATTATTATTATTAATTGAAAATTTATATTTTTTTAATTTATGTTTTCCTTATCTATTTGCCGCTCCATCCTCCCGCTCCCTCCTCACACCCCGCCCAAGACGTAACAATGCTACGGGTTATGCCCCGCGCAAGCCTTTGTGGTGCTACGCCGTAGCGGATCGGCTACGAGTGCTACGAAAAGCGTACGTGACGGTCACACCAAGTCCATGACTTTTGTTCACCCAAAAAGTGTTCAACGCACCTAAAGAAGTATACAGTTCAAAAATCGCATTCAAGTATAGATTTTCTGCCGTAACATTACATTCGCCTCCTATTACTTGTAACTTGAATATGATTGGCGAAATGTTGCAGTATTATACAGTTAAGGGGCCGTCTCCACGAGCGAGAGAATCGCAGCGATAGTATCGTCCTTGCCACGTTTTTCTATACACTCTTTTGGGGCGTCTCCACGAGCGAAAGAATCGCAGCGATATTTTCCTATAGAAATACGTCAAATCGCCGCGATTCTCTCGCTCGTGGAGACGGCCCCTAAACCAGATAAGTTATGCACTTCCGAAGATAGCCGATGATTGCCGAAGTGCAAACATTCTCTGGGAATACTGAACACCGGTACCTACCTCCTCAACGAATAGACATGATTCATTATCATAATAATTCTCTTGCCCTTATCGCAATTTATTTGAGGTCCGGGCAGCATGTCTTCTACTTCCATACTTCTCTAATACTCGTCATTTAATCTGACACCTCCTTTCCGTATATTTCATACATTGATCGATTTTGACCTAAACGTAGGAACTTGTGGCTAAATGTAAACAGCCGCTCGGGTCGATCTTTATGTTAAGCCGTGCTCCCCTAAGCTGGTCTGTGGATGGGTGACCACCCTTATCGAGTTTCTTCCGTGGCTCGGAAAGCACGTTAAATTGTGGGTCCCGGCTGTCATTTGGCCATCTTTTGCAGTCGCTACCAGGTGGCCCAAGAAGTCTATCATTCAGTCTTACCAAGTGGCATCGTATTGCCCAGTCTTAACTAGGTTGTGGAGGTCAGGTAGGCAGTCGCTCCATGTAAAATACTGATATTCAGCTGCATCTGGTTAGACTGGAAGCAGACTCCAACATAGTTGGGAAAAGGTTAGGCAGATTAAGATTGATTTTGACTTAATACTATCTTTTTTTTCACAGACACCTGACTTAAAGTCAAAAACCCAGATTCTAATACGTGGAGACAGTAAAGAACCAAAAAAGAAGACAAAACAGAGCAACGAGGTGAACAAAGTGAGGGGTGACCATGACGCGTCACAGGTGACCTACGTGGAGCCCATGGGAGGAGTCGCCAGGAAGAGGGCGACGCCGGGGGATAAGGTTAGTAAAAACATCATTATATTGTATCTCCCAACTATCCTACATCACCTGGACCGAGTAAAAGCTAGCAATGAGGGAAGTTCTTTTTCAACTCTTCCACAGTCGCTGAATAGATGGCGCTGATCTCGGTATGTTACTGCAAGGAACAGAACGTCACATTATTTCACTTGGATCTAATGGTTTATATTCCGGAAGCTTATGCAAACGAAAGTGTCAGACAACAAGCGTATGTGACATGACGCAATGTTTTTTTTTTTCAAAAGTTTTGGCTTTAGCACCTAGTAACGTAGGCAGTTCAACGCCATCTACAGAGTTCTTGGAAATTAAGTTTTTTTTTTAATTCTCAAAAATAAAACCTCATTAGTAGACTGCGATGGACGATTACTCGCGCCCTGCCATTAACCTAACCTAACGTTGGGGTGCTTCAAGTCCCGATTATGGGGCCAGAAATACTTACTTCTTTTCATTTTACAATAGGCTTGTTAACTGAATAAGTCTAATTAGTCCATCACTTAGGTCCATGTTCACCAAAAAGATGACGCTCTGATTATATAAAACAGCTGTTTAAAACACATTTTTGTATGGGAAGTGATGGGAACAAGTCACAGTGACAGCTGTTTTTAGATCATCAGACTGTTATCTTTTCGGTGAACATGGAGTTAGATTATCAAAAAATATTTGACCCGTATTTTTTCTTTTGTCACATAAACCAAAATTGACGAAGATACTACGCTTTTAAAATTCCCAATACGTCATTGTTTGGTATCATTCTTAGTGAGTTCTGACGTCAGGAGCCCCCACTCCTGAGTTTTGATGCGTTTTATCTTTGTCAATATTCGTTGATTTACAAAAACAAAAAATATGTGTCCATTATTTTCCAATACTCTAACTGACGAACTAAATAGATTTCGAATTTATTGATGGTGAAAACTAGCCTTTTGTACGGTTTTACTTCTATAGATTATAATCTACCGAAATATAATGCGTTTAATTGTTAAGCAGTATGTTCGGTTGACAATCTTTCGAGACTTTACAATCTCGCTAGATATGTATCGGGTTTTACAACTTTACGATGTATACATGGTATGCATGTACTACCAAGCAAGAGATTCACAACGAGCGTTCTGCCATCTAAACAAGCGACGCTGATCGACTTTCTACTTTGCCAGCTCTTTTTGCTCCGAAAAATTTATCTTACTACTATCATGAATTTCTTAAAGATTCGGAGGATAAAAACTGCTGTACCTTTTGGATGAAATTTGGGACACGGCTTGTAACCTGCATTAACAAATAGAATACTTTTATCCCGGACCTAGAAGAGTTATAAAATAAATAAACAAGCGTTTGGTCGTACTTTCTTGTGGCTAAATACACTACAGCCGCACGGGTCGATCTTTGCCTAGGTTTGTCTGTGGTTACCACCCTTACATACCGAGTTTCCTCCGTGCCTCGGTAAGCACGTTAAGCCGTTGGTTTGGTCCCGGCTGTCATTTGTAGATCTTTGACAGATGTTACAGATAGTCAGTAGCCCAAAAAGTCTTAACAACCAGTCTTACCAAATGGTATCGTATTACCCAGTAGTACTAACTGGGTTGTGGAGGTCAGATAGGCAGTCGCTTCATCTATACTTAATATTATAAAGCAGAAGAGTTTGTTTGTTTGTTTGGTTGAACGCGCTAATCTCAGGAAGTACTGGTTCGAATTGAAAAAATATTTTTGTGTTGGATAGTCCATTTATCGAGGAAGGCTTTAGGCTGTATAACATCACGCTACAATCATAAGGAGCGTAGCAGGAATGAAGATGTTGCAAAAACGGGGATTTTTGTGTTTTTCTCTCTTATGTGACGCAGACGAAGTTGCGCGGGTCAGCTAGTGTAAAATACTAGTATTCAGCTGCATCCGGTTAGACTGAAAGCCGACCTCAACATAGTTGGGAAAAGGCTAGGCAGATGATGGTTACTGTCTACGGTTACTGGCCCCGTCTATGCATTTCTTCTCTGCCGTCCTATTTGAAACCCTTTCCTTTATAATTTAGTTCTAAAAATGTTTACAGATAGAAGTACCGATGGAAGCTCGTCTCGCTAACTTGGCGCTGGATGTGAAGGGACGCGGCAAGTCGGCCGTCAGTCAGAACTTGACCAAACTGTTGGTGCAGGGACTACACTCTAAGGATAAAGGGTAAGTTTAACCTGACATTTAGAAACATCCATTATAAAGGGTGTAAATAAACTCTTAAAGACGCCGAAAGGCACTGGTTGTCCTCATCACTGTGATCATATTTTTGTTGGAGACCATACCTTGGAACCTTCCAGTTACGCAGATATTCTTGGTCAAAATTCCAACTTTAATCCCCGACGCAAAAACGACGGGGTGTTATATAGCACAGCCGTTACAAACTCAGAGGTCACAGTCTCTTTTCAAGTCCAGACAATTTTGATCTTGTTGATCCAAACTTGTTGCAGTAGATTTCTGTGTGTATTCATATTATCGGTTTTGTTTCCAGCATAATCCTGACAGTACTCCAGAAGAATGACCCTCAGGTCGCAGTGCGCACAGTCAGCAACTTACCAGCGGACTACGTCCCGCAGTTGTTGGAGCAGCTCGCTGACATGGCCACGCGGAAGACTAGCCAGTAAGTAACTCATTCATTATTATGTTAACTATAGTAGTTTCTGAGTTTTCTTGGACATTACAGACGTCAGCGAAGGGAAATATCGTGAGGAAAACCTAGATTATAATTGATTACCTGATGCCTGCAGCTTCGCCTGCGTACAGATTATACAACATTATTTTTTGTTTATACTAAACCCGAAAAGGGGTCATTGTACTCATCATTTTGAACAACGTCAAAATGTAGGGAACAGCTGATTTTTTTTTTCGCGATTTCAAGGTTCGTCCCATAGAAAAAGTTGTTCAAAATGATAAGTACAATGACCCCTTTTCGGGTTTAGTGTAAACAAAAAATAACCCTGTATATTAAAACCTTCCTCGGTAATTCATTAACTGTCAGTGAAGCAGACACAATAGTTAAACAATGGCGTCTGCCCGTTACAGTCAGACGCCATTGTTTAATCGTTACGATCTTGATAGATCAAGGGATGACCACTCGGTCCATTGGTGAATAGAGCATGAAAATTGGTGCAGTAGTTTTTAAGTTTATCGCGAATAAACAGACGTAGCGGAGGACTTTGTTTTATAATATGTAGTGATGATATGCATATGAGTCTGAAATGGGCTATCATAATTCTATGTAATTTAATATGCGCTACGCTTTTTAGGTCACGGATATCAGAATTCTCTTACCCTTATCTCAATTTATTTGGCGTCGACGCAGCATGTCTACTTCCATACTTCACTATTTATCGACATATTATCAGACATTTCCTTTCTAGGCATATCATCCTTTACACAGTGTTGAGGAGATTTTAAGTGGGCTGTATGAATGACGACGCAGAAATCGAAAATACTGGTTTATTATAAAAATATTAACAACTAGCTGACCCACGCAACTTCGTCTGCGTCACATAAGAGGGAAAAAGCTACCTACTACTACATTTTTTTTTCATAAGAACCTTCTCCTGACAATAACAAACACAACAAAAAAAGAATCAGCCAAATCGATCAAGCCGTTTTCATGCTATGTCGTGACAACGGAAAACGGGTTTCATTTTTATAATATAGAAGATAAAAGATTTGCATTGGCGCGCGCCGCGTACTTTTTAGAATCTTCTCTTTTTACTAAAGCAACCTGTTATATTTATTAACGTATTCAACCGGTGTCGTTTCCCTTCAGATGCGCGTCAGTATGCACATGGGTGTCGGCGGTGGTGCGATGTCACTCGGCGCTACTGCTGGCGACGATGGGCTCGCGGTCCTCCGACCACCTCACTCAGCTACTAGCTATATTTACACACAGGTACGCTACACACACACACACACACACACACACACACACACATTCAGACATAAAGGGTGTAAAAAGACGGCGGGCTGCGGGACTGTTCGAAAGACATACCGTGGCCCCAGAACACAAAGGGCGAAGAAGAAACATGGGTGGGTTTTAGTCAGTTAAAGTCTGACACTACCTTCCGCTCCGCCCAGAGCGGGAGTCATTTGATAATTTTCAATACACTTCCTCGAAAACTGGTTCTTTTCGCAATACGATTAGGTTCAAAATGCAGTGTATTTCACATGCGTGCATTTTCCATGTTTTTTCCACACATGTGCAGAAAGTAAAATTGCCACAGATAATTGATACATATACTTAGTCCAAATTGGTTCATTGTATAATTAAAAAAACATTCACCTCTGAATATAGGAGTCAGAGGTGAATGTTTTCTTTTTTATTTCAGAAAAGCGATCAACGTCTTTCTTTATAACATTTTTTGAATATTCAATTTGTATTTATAAATTCAATATCGGTGATAAACATGATTATTTTTATCTAAATTATTTACTTTTATAAACAAATTTATTTGTGTTCTAAATTCAAAAACAAATAATAAAATATATTTTTTATATTAGGCTGTAAAACTGCTTCATACCTTTGCCTCTTCTTGAACCTGGCGAAAGCAAAACGCGGAAAAAATAAAATTTAAATCATAGTCTCGTGACATTCATGACACAAATATTTTACATTACTTTATTTTATTTCTTCAAAAGTGTATTGAAAAACGTCGTTTGATACACGTGGACATTTGTTATTGCAGTTCTCGGCTCAAAAACACCCTCGCCTTACGGCTCGTGTGTTAATACCGCCTTGTACTACAATAACAAACTTTCTCCACTTGTATCAAAATGTACTATTTCCACCCGAAACTTCACGCTGTCAAAGTTACATCATTATAACACTACCTACCTTATCTAATTTGATCATTTAATTGCAGACGGTCACACCTCTGCCAGTTACTAAACCTCAAAGGTCGGCTGGACCTCACGATATCGCAGCGAAGCGCTGCCGATGTCGCGCTGGATGAACAGGAGCCTGTGCTTAATTATAATTGTGAGTTTTACAATTAACTGTTATTTAACCATCTTAGGTAAACTCCAGGTGCAAGGGCCAGCCAGACTTGGAATGTGCCGATTTTTTTAACACAACAATCAATGAGATCTTTCGGTTTTGAGTTTACGAGATGACGTCACTGATGATGAGTAACTATTTTATACTACTAATACTTTCTCATAAAGTTTATTTTATTACGTATAACAACATAGTGTAAACTTCAAATATACCTAAGTTTTCCTTAAAATTACTAAGCATGAAACATTAAAAATAAATAAACATTTCTCCAAGTACTAACAAATTAAATAAACAACTTCCTACTTTAAATCTTCAAGTCATGATTAATCAGGACTGGAATGTCGCAATCTTGAATATTAGTAAAATCACATGAAACGCGCAAAGCGTGAACGCTATGTCATCTGACACTTCGGAAGACCTTACTCCGCACGAACGCCTCTCCCGGCGAATTTTTTGAATGAAATTGCGCGATAGCTTCCATTGGGTTATGCGCAATGCGTCCCACGTTCACAAAACCTATTCGCAGTCGGATTGTATCATCAGGGCTGCGGGACTGTTCGAAAGAGATACCGCGGTCCCGGAACATAAAAGGCGAGGAAGGAACATGGATGGGTTTTAGTCAGTAAAAATCTGACACTCCGTCCCGCTCTGCCCAGAATGGGATAAGTTATTTGATGATTTAACATGCGCTGCGAAAAAAAAAGTTGGATAGTATTATGTATAAACATCCAATATGCTTCTACTATTCCGATCTTATAAACCGCTCTCCTCATTCCAGATTCATCATCAGACGAGATGGAAGCTGAAGCGTACCAGTCAGACAGCGACGCGTCGTGGGGAGACGATAAGTTTGAGGACGACGCGAGCGCGGCGGAGGATGAGACCGACGGAGATTGACGTTATGGAATAAATAGATCGTTTTCATATCACTGTGTTTTATTTACTTTGCTTTGTAGTTAAACTAGCTGACCCGTGGAACTTCGTCTGCGTCAGAGAGTCAACTTTAGAATATAGATGTAATAGGATGTATGCTATCGCGGAACACTCAGATTTTTAACCGACTTCCAGAAGGAGGAGGTCCTCAATTCATCGGAACCTTTTTTTTATGTATGCCTCGATTACTCGAAGATGGCTGGACCAATTTGGATTATTTTTATTTTGTTAGGGTATACTTCACAGGTGGTCCCATAATCATCAAGTCAGGATCTGATTATGGAATTCTGGAAAAATAGAGAGAACTCTTATAATTTTTTAGGCACGAATGAAGTGATTTGGGTAGTTTTCGGAAGAGTACTTTCTCGAAGTGGTACTACTTCAATTTGGTGAAGATTTGATGAAGAACTTCGGAGATAGGCATCGGAACTCCTCAATAAATGATAGCAAATGGACTGGGATTGCTGAAATGTCATGTCTGTCTATTGTTTACACCAGTTTATAACATAACATCACGCCAGTACGCAATGAAGGGGTAAGCGCATGTGAACCACTAAAAAGTGAAAAATAAAAACTTTTTGCAAAACATAAAACAGACTTCTAAAAACACTTAGTGTGTTGTGTTTTTACAAGTCGGTTTTATTTTTCGCCAAAAAGGTTTTTTCCATTCCAACCAGTAGTTCCTGAAATTAGCGCGTTCAACCAACAATACAAACTCTACAACTGCAAGCAGCTGCTGCAGTATAGATTCAAGTAGGTAAAAATCTAATTTCTCGTAAATATTTTAGCCTTTTTAAATCTTTTTTTAAAGTTGTATTTATATTTCGTTTTGTGTTTAGTAAAAGTAAAAGGCGTGACAAAAATGTACGGACAGTCAGTTGACGCTTTCGCAAATTCGCCTTAATCTCTCAAATATTCTTATGTAATATGTCTTGTTTTTCCAAATCAAATAAGGGCTTCTCTCGCGACAGTCTCACGTCTTTATTCTTAGACAGTCGTACTCCAGCTACGTTGAAAGAGGTGCATGCGATGAGTCGAGTCGAGACACGATAAAGATGCTGGGAATTCTTGAGGATCTCTTGCAACTGGCTTCCATCTTCATTGTCATGACAGTGACAGTCTTCATGACAGTCATACCTACTCCAGCTAGATCTAAAGTTCTCATAGAGGTGCATAAAATGAGCCCAATAACAATATATTATAGCTGCTGTAATCTCTTGAGGACCTCTTACAACTGACTTCCATGTCCATCGTCACATCTTTGATGATAATCAAACTCCACAGCTAGGCCTAAAGTTCTCATCAAGGTGTATGAAATGATCGCAAACACGATCTAGAATCTAGATGATGTAAACTGTTGCGGAACTCTTGCGACTGCCTTCAGTCTTTATCGTAAGACCTTCGATGACAGTATATTCCAGCTAGGTCTAAAATTCTCATCTTTTTTAAATGGGACCAACTTTGAGAAATACGCTTTTTTATAAAAAAAAGAATCATGCAAATCGAACTTCTCAGGTCTCATCTTCTTTGATATGTGTCATCGTAAAATTGTAAAACCTGTTAGATTGTAATCTATCTAGCGAGATTGTAAACTTGCGCGTGTTGTCGGTGGTGCCCACGGCGACGCGAGGCCGCTTGCGGCACCGCGGGCCGCTGCCGGCTGCATTTAGAAACTAAACTAATGAAGAAGAGACTAGCCCCGTGGTGTCTGGAGGTGGCCGGGGGCCGCTATCATTCCGGTGCGATTCGGGGAGGTGGCCGGGGGCCGCTATCATTCCGGTGCGATTCGGCCCTAAGTGTTGGTGGAAACGAGCATTAGACATTGAGTTAGGTGTCACATGATTGATGGTGCAAACTGGAACTAGGTGTCACTTGGTGTTTGTGAAACGGAGGATGTTTGTTTTCTAAGATTCTATAGTTTATTCCCGTGGTCCACCGCTTGCTTGTCCTTGGGTGGACTATGTCACGGTGAGAGTGATTAGTGAGCGATGGCAGCTGGATCAAGCTGCCAATCGGAACTTCCTCAGGTGTTGTTTGATCATTGGCCTACGACTATCGGCACAATGACTACTGTACTCATATATTATGATTTATTGTTGACGCAGACGTTGTGATATGGCAATGGAATGGCGTGTCAGGCGTGATCAACCAAATAAACACTTCGACAGTATATCCAGACTTTTATTTATCAAAATACAAGCTGATATTACACGTCCATTGTATATTCAATATGATGAATTAAGATTAAATTGGACAATAATTGAGACGACACAAAACATAAAAAGGGCAGAGACTGCAGAGAGCCGTGAGCAGATAAGTAGTTGTCAAAATCAGCTAAAAAGACAGATGACAACTTCAAATGACATTTAAATAAATATGGCTGCCTTTAAGCTGCGTTCATGTAGAGCTTACACAACTCCTAATACTCCTCCTTAAGCGCTACATGAGAGAAAAGAAAAAACTACTGTAACTCTACACAATATTTAAAAGACTCTACATCATTCAAGAGTTACATACTCTACCTACTTTAGAGCGACTCTACATAATTATACATATGATTCAATTCAATAATAATTACATGATTCATCACAATATAACAATATTTATCATTAATAAAATAAGTACAACAAAACTTTAACCATTTGCTCCACAAACTCTCACATTTAAACATTTTACAAAATTACAATGTTTCTGCGCACATAGTGGCTTTGTCAATACATCTGCTAGCATGTCATTAGTAGGTAAGTATCTTACAGTTATGTTTCCTTTTTGTACTAAATCCTTTACGAAATGGTAACGCAAATCAATGTGCTTCGTTTTCTTATGCGAATATTCTTTTACAAGTAATAATCTTTGAGCACTTTGATTGTCGTTGTATACAATTACATCAAAAGTTTTGGTAATAATTTCAGACAAGAAATTCTTCACAAAACAAATGTCCTTGCAAACGTCACTAATTGCTAAGTACTCTGCCTCTGTACTTGATAAAGCTATACTACGCTGTTTTCTAGCTTCCCAATTGATTAAACAGTTACCTAATTTTATAACAAATCCAGTGTAGGACTTTCTGTCTGATGAGTCATTAGCCCAGTCGGCATCTGCATAAGCACTGATATTAAAATTAGTACCTTTTGTAAAATGAAGACCATAGTTGATCGTCCCTGCTAAATAACGAAGTACTCGCTTTGCTGCGCGCCAATGACTCGTGTCGAAACATACACTGTATTGACTAAGTTGACTACAAGCATAAGAAATGTCCGGGCGTAAGCACACACTCAAATACATTAAACATCCCAACAGTTGTCTGTATTTGTATAACTCATCATCAAGACCCTTCCCATTAGACTTTTCTAACTTACAATTTACAGGTAACGGTGTAAGTACTGGCTTGCAGTCACTCATATTAAATTTAGCTAGCAAACATTTTATATAATTAGACTGATCTAGCACTATTGTATTATTATATCTAGTGACATTCATGCCTAAACAATTTTTTTAATTGGCCTAGATGACGTATTTCAAAGTTTTCTTTCAATAATGATAAAACATTCCTAATACATCCATTATGAAATATATAACAGTCATCGACATACAGAGCAATTATTATATAATCTTTATCATTTTTCTTTATATATACGCACGGTTCGCACTTACTTTGAGTATATCCATTATTAATTAAAACATTATTTATTTTTAAATTCCACATACGGCTAGCCTGTTTGAGACCATATATACTTTTATTCAGCTTACAAACTTTACTTTTATCTGAACAAAAACCTTCTGGCTGCTCCATATATATAATCTCATCCAGATCACTATTTAGGAAAGCCGTGGTAACATCAACATGGTCCATCTGCAAATTCATTTCTGTTGCAATGGAAAATAAAATTCTCAATGTGGAATGTCTGACAACAGGTGAAAAAGTGTCATTGTAGTCTATACCTTCTTGTTGACTAAATCCACGGGCAACCAATCTAGCTTTATACTTATCTAGTTTACCTGTGGCATCGTGTTTCCTTTTGTAGACCCACTTGCACTTTACAATGTTTTCACTTTCTGGTCGATCGACTAATGTCCAAACATTGTTCTTAATTAATGAATCATACTCACATTTCATGGCGTGAAGCCACTGCTCACAGTCAGTAGACTTTGTAGCTTGCTCGTATGTATTAGGCTCATTTGCCAAACTCTGCTCAATTAGCATCGCCGATAAGTCATAATCATTATATTTAAGCGGAATTTTACCTCTATTAGTACGTACGGGACGCGAGCCAGAAGCAACACTTTGCACATGGTCAACCTCTCCTCCTCGAAGTGTGGCATCAGGCAGAGAAGACACAGCATCCCTGCAGACGTTATCCTCATCACCATTATTACCATTTCCTTCAAGTGTGGCAGCAGGCATAGAAGACATAGTGTCCTTACAGACATCATCCTCATCACCTTCGTCACCAGTACCGTAGACCAGGTCCGACAAGGGAGACCACACTGAAGGTGTTAGGTCACTCTCAGATCCTGAAATAGGTGATTCCGTAGTAGACTTATGACAAATATTTTCACAGACATTATTAATAATTTTATCATTCATTTCATTTGCATTATTATTATCACAGTCAATATTTAAAATTTCATTATCAATATTTGTATAATTATTATTATTTACAATGCATTCATGAGAGATAAAATCATTATTCTTGCTTTGTGTTTTAAAGTGAAGTCTTCCAATAAATTCATCTTCTAAAAATGTTACATTTCGTGAATACACAACCTTTTTAGGATTATATGGATCAAGGAGACGGTAGCCCTTAAAAGTCTCACCATAGCCAACAAAGATATATGGTTTAGCTTTAGCGTCAAGTTTACGACGTTTTACATCAGGAATATGAGAAAATGCTACACAGCCAAATACGCGCAAATGACTGAGATCGACTGGCTGTCCAGTCCACTTACTCTCAGGGATATCATCTGACAACGCGCTGGTAGGAGACTTGTTCTTCAGGTATATAGCAGTCATTACTGCTTCTCCCCAGAAACGTTCAGACAGACCCGCGTCATGTAACATGGCCCTAGCTTTCTCAAAAATCGTCCTATTGACGCGCTCCGCAACTCCATTCTGTTGTGGACAGTAAGGCACCGATGTTTGATGTATTATCCCTTCCCTTTTAAGAAAATCAGTCAACGTTCTATTACAGTATTCAGTACCGTTATCGGTTCTTAAAATTTTAAGTTGCAAACCTGTTTGTTTTTCAACCATATTTTTAAAGTTAACAATATGTGAACTCACCTCGGATTTTGTTTTCATTAAATAACCGAAGGTTTTTCTAGTGCAATCATCCGTCAGAGTCAAAAGATAACGGGCACCGCCCCAACTGCTGACTTGAATGGGCCCACAGACGTCGGAATGCACAAGCTGGAGTGGCACGGTAGATTGGCTTCCCACAAGCTTCGGATAAGGCTTTGTATGCATCTTTCCAGTTAAGCAGGGAACACACTTGTTTGGCGAGTCGTCATCCTGAAAAACGACACCACAACATTTACCACCACCCCGTAGGCTATTCATACCTTTCTGGCCAATATGGCCTAAACGCTTATGCCAGACTGTCGCAGACACCAATGCAGTATTGACACTCTCTGGCTGCTGCCTAGGATGCACCAGCATGGAATGTCCCAACACATGCGGCTTGCACTGCTGTATCTTATACAAACCATTCACATTTGTAGCAGCTAAAATTTGGTTGCCAGTTAAAGAACTTATCTCATTATAAACATGACACCCATTTTTATCAAAAACTACTGTAAAACCATTGTCACACATTTTACTTACAGACAATAAATTCGTTGACAGATTGGGAACAACTAAAACATTTTCTAAAGTGATATTATTTTTGTCAGTAGACAAAACTAAATTGCCAATGCCAGACATTTCTAATTGACCACCATTTGCTATAGAAATTGAGTTATTATTACAGCTTTTAAAATTTCTTACTAACCTAGCATCATTGATCATGTGAGCCGAGGCCCCGCTGTCTATGATGACATCATTATGGTGAGCGATGTAAGCCGATGCATAAAAGGTATGCTGTTCTTCTTTCTTCTTCTCATCCCTCTTTTTCTTAAAGCATCGCTTCGCTGTATGTCCTGGTTTTCGGCAGTAATCACACTTGAAAAGTTTGTTCTTCTTTACATGAAAAGCTGAAGCATCATTATCACATTTTCCATTTCTTCTGTGTTCCTCTTGAAGCAATCTCGTTCTCACTAGTTCAGAAGTCAGCGAGCTAGTTAAATTGGCAGTTTCAAGACCGGAGACTAGTGTGTCAAATTCCTGCGGTAAGCCGCTAAGTAGAATTTCAGCCACCTCACCGTCATCTATAATTTTTCCAATGTCAGAGAGTTGCTGGACTAATCCGGTGACATTTTCAATATATTCAGTCATGCTGCTAAACTTACTGTAGTCAACTCGATGTAACTGTCTAAGTAGCAGAACACGGCGATATAGACCTTTGTCCTCGAATGTATGAGCTAGCTTCTCCCATGCTTCTTTAGCTTTTGACGCTGATCGAACTATTTGGTACAAGTTGGGTTGTAGTGCCAGGCAAATACGCGCCAAGGCGCGGCTATCACGCACGGCGTCAGTATCAGTGCCGATCACGCAATCCCACAAACCTTCTAAAGTGAGTAACATCTTCAATGAAAACTTCCAGTTCGAATAAGACGAGATACCACTCAGCTTCTCCACTTGATTATTGATGTGTATCGCTGGTTGCGTTGCCATATTTCTTCTTTGACAATAAATCTGGTCGACAGTGAGTTTTGGTGATACATACAACGATGATTATGCGTAGATCCCTCGTTGCACGCCTTTCTTTTTCACTGGGCCCATAACCTGTTGACGCAGACGTTGTGATATGGCAATGGAATGGCGTGTCAGGCGTGATCAACCAAATAAACACTTCGACAGTATATCCAGACTTTTATTTATCAAAATACAAGCTGATATTACACGTCCATTGTATATTCAATATGATGAATTAAGATTAAATTGGACAATAATTGAGACGACACAAAACATAAAAAGGGCAGAGACTGCAGAGAGCCGTGAGCAGATAAGTAGTTGTCAAAATCAGCTAAAAAGACAGATGACAACTTCAAATGACATTTAAATAAATATGGCTGCCTTTAAGCTGCGTTCATGTAGAGCTTACACAACTCCTAATATTTATTATGAAAATTCAATAAAGTTCGTTTATTAAATTAATGTGGCTTCAGTTTATTATATTAATAATCATTCTCACTAGCCACCCCCAGCGGACAGTGGGGCAATTTTAAGTTGTGACACTGTTCACCCGGGGTGGACAACGGGAATAAACCGAATCTATTACAGGGATTGACGGTACGTTACCCTAGCAAGGGAGAAAAGTGTCACCTAGAGTTATGAGTGGAAAGTATAATTAGTACCTTAGCTGCTGTAAATGTGCCCCCACATAAAGAATTGCTGCCCCTTGTCGTTTTGGAGAAAAACGATTCCTGCTGGGGTAACGTTTTTTCCAGCAGGAAAATTCTAAACGAATGATCGGAGAGAAAAACATTGTGCATGACCAGAGAGCTACACATCTGGAATTGAGCCGGTTCCTTGTATTTTGCCGTCAAAGACACCATCGTTTTGACTTTTAGCAAGATTATTTAAAAAACGCAGCACGACCATGTTTAAAACTTAGTATGGTTATTACTAGTGTCAAGAAAGACCGAATACAGTTTTATACCTTGCCTCATTTTAGCGCTGCGATGTTTACGGATTTTCATAAAACCGCGATAACTTGATTATAAATACTTTCTATATAATTAGGACACTGATAGGCTTTAATCAAAGCTACTCGTGTATGTTTATTCTACAGGGGCACATGCAATGGTTTTAGGGATAGACGATTCTGCAAAACGTTACTCCAGCAGGAAATGCAATATCTCAAAAACCTGAAGGGGCACTTTTTGACACTAATAAAGAGCCCTCTGGCCATGCGCAATGTTTTTCTCTGCGATCATTCGTTTAGAATTTTCCAGCTGGAAAAACGCTACCCCAGCAGGAATTGTTTTTTCCGTTAATCTCCAAAACGACAAGAGGCACCATTCTGTGGGGACAACATTTTAACAGCTAGGGCACTGATACGTTCCACTAAGGCTGACCCCACATTTGGCGTGCGCGATCCTCGGGCGTGCGAGTAGCGCTCAGGCCGCGCGCGCGCTGCGTGAGCGTCGGGTGTTGCCGCCGTGTGACGTGCATGCAGCGTGCGCGCAACGAGCGACGCTCGAGTCGCGTTCTTACCCCTTCGCCCGCTATCCCCGCCGCCGTCTGTCTCGAGCGTCGCTCGTTGCGCGCACGCTGCATGCACGTCACACGGCGGCAACACCCGACGCTCACGCAGCGCGCGCGCGGCCTGAGCGCTACTCGCACGCCCGAGGATCGCGCACGCCAAATGTGGGGTCAGCCTTATATAACTCCAGACTTTTTCCTGCTAAGGTTAACGTACACGGAATGGTTTCCCACTGCAACAGCAAACGCTCGCTAGTACTGCTTAGCATGAGATTGGGCAGTGTTAATGGCACTACGCCCGCCTCTATTATATGGAGCACACACTTATCTGGCGAAATGTAGGGATCAAAGGATTTATTGTAAATAAAAACTCAAAATAAAGTCATTCGCACCATCATATATTTCATACATCACTTACCTAAATAACATACTCATCTCGTATGTATAAACTTACAAACTAATACTTTGATAATCAGAGCTTATCATACAAGAAATAACATTTTAAAATTGTGTTTACGGGAATGAGGTCACGACGGCTTCTAGCGGCGTTCTCTTACAAAAATATTATTTTAAATTGGCAATTACAATTATTGATTGTTTAGGTTGTCTTTACATGTAGCTTTCGTCATTATAATTTCAGCCGAAAGCAATGCAATCAATGCTCGATCCCTTGCGCCTTGCATCCAACGGATCTTCGCAACCTTCACCAGGTCATCAGTCCATCTAGTTCCAACGTCTTCCGGTTCGCTAGCTTTAATGGTGCATTATGGCAACTAACTTTGTTGGGTCGATAAATTCTTAGGGCTACGAACAAGTTCGGCACAGCAGTACAAGTACGTAGGAATCGATAGGGCTCGATAAGATAAATTTGACAGTCATTCTCGATAAAATGAGTTTCAATGGAGTCAAAATCTCATTTTATCGAGAATGACTGTCAAATTTATCTTATCGAGCCCTATCGATTCCTATTTTGTCTGCTGGCTGTGCTAAATCCAACCGACCCGAACTAGGAAGAACGACTCAACATTATTACACTGCGTTCAGGCAGCTTACATACTACGCCAGATGCAAAGACAGCCTAGCTAAACAGACTGTTACCAAAAACTCAGTAACAGAATCACGATATTAAAAACTGCGTCAACTTATTTCCTATTCTATGCTTTCTTCGACGCCGGCGCTCTGAATATACCAACTACTACCGCGTGGTCTCTTTCATAGGGCTCCAAAGTCAACTGCTCTTGTGGTTTTAGTTTATCTGCTTGTAGCTTCTTTACTTCAGCTGCGAAAACTGCCTCGGGCTGTGCGGTGGAGTCTATGCAGGAGGCCTAGAAGACAAATGTATGGGGTTAGATGGTGGATTCGAAGGAGAGAGTAGTACAGAAGTTGTTTTGGCATCAGTGAGAGAGTTCAATCTTATCAACATGTGTAATTTAGAATGTTTGTATCATCATTTAAAAGGATAAATACTATAATACTCCAGCGATTACTTTTTTGTCTAGTTAAAACTTAGCTGGACACACTGAATGGTCATGTTTTTTTTTTTGTATTATGTTTCATCTTAAATTAAATAAAAAAATAAGCGTAGAATGTTAACCTGTAATTGGCGACTTTGTAAATCCAAGACTGTAAAACCTGTGGGCTATGTAAAACTAAATGCTATACACAGCTGTTCGTGAATCTATATTAATAAATAAACAAGTTAGCAGTGCTCAAAAAAGTGAGACATTCTATTTATCTTTACATTGACCTACAATAAATTAACGTAATAAAACTCACCTTAATAGAAATAACAAAATGTCCTCCATTCTTGAGGAAGTGTTGTGCGTTGAGACTGACTATCCTAGCCTGGTCAGGTTGAGCTACGTCAGCGAATATGCAGTCGACCATGCCGACCAGCATTCTGTGAGCGAAAGAGTGAGAATATAGCCGATTGTTGGATGTTAGAGGGAGATGGGTGTAGTTGGGTGAAGTCAGAGAGAGAGTTCAAATTATATCAACATGTATGATTTAGTTAATAGAAATCATCATTATGAGTGCTACATGATACCTATGTTCACAGAAACTTAAGTGGCACCCAAATTAAAGACTAAATAATGTTGGAGTAATTGGAGTCAAAAATCAAAGCATTTATTTCAAGTAGGCCAGTTACAGGCACTTTGAATTCTCTTCTTGTGACAGTCCCAGTCACAAGACATCAAAACTGAAAGAACTGTAGTTGCCCATTCACTAGTGTAGATCTCTATGGAGAATAACAGGCAAGAAACTCCATGGACACTCTTTTAAATCAAATATTGTTACAAAATCTAGGCTACATCAATCATGTTAAGATGGTATTTATCTGAGAACAATGTAGCAAGATGAGTTATCATTTAGTGCTAAGAGTGTGCTTTTATTTAACTATTTGATTAGGTGCCACCTAATGTTAATGAAAACCATACGACAGCCACATTTGGCTTTCGTGTAGTGTTGGAGGACTTAATATTTAATATTTACCTGTATTTAAGTGGATGTCTAGCATCTTCAATAATAGGAATAATATTCGTCCTCTTCTTGGCGACATTTATTAGATCTCTTCCTGATCTGTGTGAGAACTCAACGGCATATACCAGACCTTCCTGTAGGACAAACAATGAGAAATAATGTTAATTTACTGAAGGTAATTGAGATATTTTGCTGGTTTTTTTTTTATAATTGATATCAGAAGTGGGTATGTGGACATAGTCTTCATGAATAGGTCAAGATTAGAGGGACCACGATCATCATTTAGTAGATATTTAATTCGAGTGTACAGCGGAACTGTATTTTAACTGTTTTACAAATTGTTATATCACCAACAGTTCCTCGCACAATGGGCTAGTGTATTGGAAAGTAATGGACACATGTTTTGTTTTTTTGTAAATCAATGAATATTGACAAAATGGATCAAAACTCGGGAGTGGGGGGCTCGTGAAGTCGGAACGCACTAAAAATTATACCACGGCGCGACGTATTATGAATTTTAAAAGGGTCGAAACTTCATCAATTTTGGTTTACATAACAAAAGAAAAAAAAAACAAAATACAGGTCAAATATTTAGGGATCAAGTATTTTTTGATAATCTAACTGATGTACGAATTCAATTTTTTCAGTACAAGCCTTCTCTTCATGGAGAACTTAGCTTAGTAGCAGCTTTAATCTAGATTTTTCTGACATTTTGTTGAGCAGTTTGAATACAGATCACCAGTATACACTAATTCATTAAGCGAAAATAATTTTTTAAACCTTTTGTTGAAAAAGATTTTGATAACAAACTTCTAAAATGCCAAAGTTCAACATACCGGTCCAACAACATCTGAGACGTGACTAACAGTGGTACCGCTAGCAGCACCGAGGTACAACACCCTGGAACCTGGAGGCATGTGTATTGCATCTACTCCACCCATGATCGCAGCCGCTAACTTTGATCTGAACGGATTCCATACTCTGTATTCAACCTTTTCTCCATCGGTCTGTGAAAAGGGTAAGTTTAGTTAGTAAGGGTAACGGTAAAAAAGGAGTGAGGGTAATAAGGGGATGAAAATCAGAAGTGGGTATGTGGATGTATAGTCTTCACGAATAGGTCAGGTTAGAGGGACCACAATCATCATTTTAAAATACTGTAATGTAAATTTTCTTTTATGATTTTATAAAAGGCCTTCAAAGACTTTTGAAATGCTTTATTTTTATCTCGTCACCACAGCACACTCTTTAGCATTTGTTGCAGTGCGCTACTGAGCTGCATATAGTAGTGTCTGAACACTCTTGTATGTGTGGTGGAAATAAATAAATAAATACAAGTAGAAAATGAATTAAAAAAATATGTAATTCTGTTTTTTTTTTTTTACTACTGAAAACAGTCTCCCTTTTCATAGAGAGGAAGCCTTTATCCCAGCTGTGGGACCATTTCAGGCTGTTTTTACTATCCTATAATTACCTACTTATATATTTCCATATATCTAAGTGAACATCAAGAAAATCATACAAACCTCTACTGATATCCTCTTTTCACCATATACTTCTGATCCAGGCACCAAATTCTTTGTAACCAATGCATCTTCTTTGCCTCTCGCAATGAATACTCCTGGATGTCTAAAACAAAGAATACAATAGTTAGCAATGGTAAAAACCAAAGATTTTTGAGGGTAAGGAAAGGTAAAATCAGAAATATATTTTGGCTTCAAGCATTCGCTTTCAGAAGAACGAAAGTTATATTAGAAACATCATTTGAAAGATAAACCTGATTCAAAATTGTTACGTACATAACACATGTATTTATTTTTAATTCATGTACAAAACATGGTACAGAAGGCAGACTTATTGTATAACTGGCTGGTGTCTGTAACTCCACGTCAAAGCGCGTATTTTGCGTATGAAAGACAGACTTATTGTTAACTAGCTGACCCACGCAACTTCGTCTGCGTCACATAAGAGAGAAAAACGAAAGGAAAAAACGTCCTCGTTTTTGCAATATTTTTCATTCTTGCTCCGCTCCTAATAATTGTAGCGTGATGTTATATAGCCTAAAGCCTTCCCTCTATAAATGGACTATCCAACACAAAAAGAATTTTCCAATTCGAGCCCGTAGTTCCCGAGATTAGCGCGTTCAACCAAACAAACTAACCCTTCTGCTTTATAATATTAGTATAGATATACTGACAGTATTCTCTATTTCATTTTAGGACACATACAAGAAATATAATCAGGTTGACCTAAAAAGCATTGATAAGCAATTTCATGTTTAGTTTTTAATGCATATTTCTGCTGATAACACTCACTGAGTTACTAAGTGGACTATAACAGTCACTATAATGGTTGTTGTTAGTCAATTAGGTCTATGTTTTAGTCAGGATAAAATTCATTTAAAAAAAAGACATCATCAGACAAGGGTCAGTGGGTCGTCTTAGTCTCTAGTCAAGTAAAAAAAAAGTTGAAAACAGTTTTTAATCATTTCATTTAGCTCCCATAGCCCAAGTATAAGCTAACCCAGCTGATGAATGATTTCTTTCCTGCATTAAAAACTATAGTAAAAAATATCTTTTAGCTACAATTTTTTCTCCAGACTGTTCCTAAAATGCTCCCTAAAATCACAAAAAAAAATAACATACCTGTGAGGTTCAAGGATAACTTGTTTGCCCCCCTTGAAGCCACCCCCTCCTCTCCCTCTGCCACCCCCAGGCCCCCCACGGCCACGAGCTGTGACAACAAAAGAGGTTTTAGTACAAAATAATAATAAAAATATTGGTTAGTTTGTCTATGGTTGATATCAGAAGTGGGTATGTGGACATAGTCTTCATGAATAGGTCAAGATTAGAGGGACCACGATCATCATTTAGGTTTTTAGTAGGTGTGTAGAAGTATTTGTAGGTTTAATAAGTTAGCAAGCAACAAGGAAGTGACCTTCAGTCTATTTTAATCTTGAGTCAACCTTGAAATCACCATATTCTTTTTTACATTTTGTATGTGCCTTGGCAATACTAGTACCATTATTAGATGACATCTTGGCATTTGAATTAGAAATTGACTGCTTTTCAATCTGCTTTGCAAGAAGAAGCAGGATGAGGTATTGCTCCGCCTATTATCTGCTAGGAGCATTTATTGCTACAGACAGGCCATTGACTATTAATATACATTTGATCGAACAATGACTTCTAAATCTTCTCATACACTTTTGACGACATCCAACAGATCACAAGTAGCATCAGAAAATAACTTACGTGCTCCTCTGCCACCACCGCCGCGTCCCCCGAACCCTCCCCTGCCGCCGCCGCCTCCGCGTCCTCCGAAGCCCCCCCGGCCTCCTCGATCCCCGCCGCGGCCGCCGCCGAAGCCTCCCCTTCCGCGGCCTCCAAAACCACCGCCTCCTCCACGGCCACCGCCGCCGCCACGACCGCCATTAAATTCTGTTGGAAAAGACGAATTTATAAAGTTTATGTGGAGCAAAAATTACCAGGTCCAGATAAACGTTATACCTATACCCCACATGTTTCGTTAACGATTATATGGGTTGAATATTGCTGATTAATTAGAATGCGAGACAAAACACCCGAGCATGGGCTAACTCGCATCAAATTCTTTTATTATGTAATATTTCCAATGTACAAAATGAACTCCGTATGTGAACCAGTTGTGATAGGCTAATTAACCTTTTATTTAGTTTAATAATAATTAATCTAGGGTTAAAACACAACTCTAAAAAACCCAATTGAAACCCCTACATGGGTAACCTTTTTGATTTCTGCGAAAATGTCTAAAACACTCAAGATCTAAGCTAGTATTGGAAGCAGTGTGATGTCAGTATTGCTCAACTTTGAGGCACAGTTTGCCACACATTCCCTGTGCCTGTTCTCAATAACAATAGGTGACATTCAACTGAGTATGGCTCAAGATTATTGTAGTTCTACATTTGAAATTTCGTTTCGTGCTGAGCTAAACATTGAAAAAGTTTCTATTCTAGCATTTATTGTAAGTGAAAAACAGACAGTACATGGTTTGGATTAATCAGAGTAGTCAATATCTTGCACTTATAATTCAAAAGTTGTGCAAGAGCAACAAGAATAAAACTCAGTTGAAGCATATGCTAGGTATTGTTTATATTTTACAAAAAGCTGTCTGAAAGACAGTACAACAATGCTGTGATCACCGAGTAAAAGTTGCTATGAGGTCTGTTTAACTAATATGACCATGCTTATTGATAAGCTAACCAAAACCCAGCCAACAGTGTAAAACCCAATCGTTATTTAAAGCTACACACGTTATGATTTCAGCAACCAATACTAACAACATAAATTGAGCAACTAGGTATGTGTGTATGTAGAATCCATTGTCTGTACTTAGTAGCTGGATAAACATTGGTAAGTTGATCCACAATGAAAGGCTTTTTTGACAGCAAGCAATATACCACTTTTGCAGCAACTTGCAAGCTTATTGTGAACTGCATTGATGGCATGTGTTTATAAAAGATAAGCCTGCCAGTGTATCAGGTATCTATTGTAGACATTTACTTCCGAGGGAATTCATTTAATCTAAGTAATAAATACTTTTTATTCCTTTTAAAATTAATATGGGGATTTGCAGATGATTCTAGAGACCTATGCTTAGCAGGGTTTACCCCCTAAATAAGGCTGTGTGTAATTATAAATTGTAACAGCCTTCTCAAGGCCTGTGCTCCATCTTCCTTGATACAGCTTAAACGTCTTTTGTAACACGAGTTGGGCCTAGTCGAAGCGAGCTAGACATGTGGTTAGTTCAACACGAATGATTGCACATCAACAATACTAATGTGGGAGTAATAACCTCAAAAGGGTCACACATGGGGTCTTCTATTGATAAGAGCTTGTGCAAGAAAAACAAGCAAGCATAGCTACTGAATGTATGATGATAATGCTTGACAGTCGTCAATAGAGCATCACCCTTTGACAACCAACAAGTGAAAAAATCCCAGACAACTGATCCATCCAAGGAAGTTACATCTGCAACACTATTGTAGCAGTTTAAATAAGTAAAGATATTAGTGAAAGGTTAATTTCAGCATCGTGTTACGTAATATCAACAAAATTACATTGAAATAGAATGTATTAGCGTGGTGCCGGCATGGTGGCAAAATAAACAACATTTTGTCGAAATTAATTAAATACTTTGGTAAAACTCCGTGGCATGACGGATTTACAGGTTATAAAACACGATGAAGAGCCTACATGGCCTAAATAAAGAAAAAAAACAAGTTTGTTGTACAAACTAACCTAAAAGTAACACGTGAATGTAGGAAGAAAATTATAAATTTGAGATTTAACAATTATGTCGTAGGATAAGCATTAACATTGGGACACCTAAAACCTATGAAAGATCAGTATTTTGCGTACAAAAGTCGACCAAATACCACATAGACCACACGCGGCGACCACGCATGTGCTAAACACCGATTGTCCGGTATTATGTAAACGATTATCTTACCTGGCTTTCCCATTTCAATATCACTCGTTTATTGAACAATATTCTACTATTTAAACCAATAACTTTTAAATTGCTATCTAAACACAAATATAAACTGTAATTTCTTCATAAACCGCGCGGAGCCATCACGCCGCGCAGCCGTCCCCGGAAATGACGCCATCTTAAATGAACGATGTTGCTGCTTCTCACAAACTGATTGAAAAAAAATTTGGATTTGAGTTGCTGCTCTAAAAAATAAAATATGTAGCGGAACAATTTTTTTAGATTTATAGATTTAAAAAAACAAATTATTTCCTATTTACTGTGATTAAATAAATTAAATATCTACGTTACGAAATGGAATTTGCTAATTTCACTATCATTAAAAAGTTTTACATGATTACGTAATCATGTCAGCGGTATTATCGCCAGACATCAGACATAATACAACAAACTTGTGCATAGAACTTTAGTCAACCGTTTTATACAAGTTATAAATTCAGAAAATTGCAATAAATCGTATGAAAATACTAAAATCAAGTAGTTTTATCAGATCAGTTGATAAGATAAAATACCACTTGTATTTGAAGTTATAAAAGCTAGAATAAGCAAATTTGTTTATTTCAATAGTTATTCCGAATAGTTGAGTTAGTTCTTTTTGGTTAAAAACAATAAGCAATGGACTCGAGTAAGTTCGAAAAAATAAGTCTTGCAGATTATAAATGGGTAAATGAGCCTAAAATATGGCAGAGCAAAGATATAGACAACATCCTTGAAGTAACAACAGATGAAAATACAGATTACTGGGAGGGCACTTATTATAATTTTCATCATAATACGGGTCATGTATATGGAGTAGAAATTAAAGAAGATTTTACGTTTACGGTAAGAATTTTGATATCTTTTTAATTTATAATTTCAGCCTTTTTCTACGTTTTTTTTCACTTACTTTACGCCACTATGCCACGTCATCGTTTTGTACAGTGCCACAAGGATCTTTGGCGTTTGAAAAACGTTGCCAGTCGATGACCAGTCCATAGATTATGACCAGTCGCTCTATGTAATGTTCATTTGTATTTACTTATTCTTAGATTTATACGAATGATTTGTGTAACATATTGAAAAAATAAGATGGCGGTGTTACTTCCGATTTTGGCCACGGGCAAAAAGATCCTTGTACAACTTTAGGGCTTTTGCCAGTGCCACTCACCTCACCGATCCTAGCTAGTGGCATAGAAAGATGTTCTACTGTTTGCTTCATTTTATGTACAATGTCATAAAACAGATTACTGTTTCGATGGCCCATTCACAGGGTCCAACTTGAACTCAACTAATTTCAGGTATGCGTGGAAGCAGAATTCACAAACCTGTACGACCAAGCAGGTCTTATGATCTATCTCGACGATAAGCATTGGTTGAAGGCTGGCATTGAGTACAATGACGGGCAGCCTATGATTGGCAGCGTCCTCACTAACGAGCTTTCTGATTGGGGCACAGGTATGATGATTTGTGTCTAAAAACCTTTCCTAACATTTCTGAGATCAGCTTGCGTAATTTTGAGATGTAGGTAGGTATCTAGTTGGATTGGCACGCCCGTTCTACAAGAGCCTATTTAGGGTTCTATAAGTACCCAGAAGGTAAAAACGGAACCCTATTATTAGTAAGACTCCACTGTCCGTCCATCTGTCACCAGGCTGTATCTAATGAACCGTGGTAGCTAGTAGTTTCAAATTGCATGCCTAGATAATAGGTAAAGACTATTGAAACCTTCTTCGTATATTTTCAGGTGTTTTCACCGGTAATCCACGGAAATTCTATCTCCGGATGACAAGAAAAGGCGATGTGGCGTGCGTAAAATATTCAACAGATAATAAAACCTGGATCCTGCTTCGATTATGTCCAATGCCGTTTTCTAGTAATCCCAATCCATGCTTGGTGGGTCCAATGTGTTGCACCCCTTTGAGAAAGGGTCTGAATGTAAAATTCAGCGAAATACGTGTTACCGTACCGGAAAGTGATATATTGCATTCGAATTAACTTGAAGTTAATAATAATTTTTAATTAAATTACTTACGCCATAATCCAGTAGAGGTTTTTTTTTGACAACCCTGACGATATCAATAAGAGACAAAACTTCTCAAAAAGTCTGAAAACTAGACTAAAAACTAAAATACTCGACTGCGGCCAAACAAACTAATTTGTTAGCCAATTCCATTTAATAATTTGATATTCAAATAGGTCCCGCCTGCTTCCCAATGTAATTCTCCATAGTAGCTAGCCGCTGCAGTAATGTAGGTACTAATTATCTGTGGAGTGTCATCTTCATTGCGAAAATGTTGAGAGAATATGTTGTATTTTATGTGAGTGTAAATTTGTTCGGTTTTAAGCGACAATTTTTTCTCGCTTTCATTGACTCCCTCGCAAGCTCGGGAGTCAAACCACCTCGGGTATATTATGGCTGCGTGTAGTCAGTCATTATAAAATATACTATTTTGAGTAGCCACAAGAAGTTGTGACAAATAAAACCAAATTCTATAAAATATTATTTTTTATTTCAACGGTATACAATCCGTGATAATTTCTCATAAATCTACAATATTCCTAACTTAAGGAATGTACAGACATAACACAACACTTTATTCTATATTTATTTTTAACATCGTGTGTTCGACACATGAATAAATTGGCCTGCACACAATGGCCCATGATTGCCAAGTTTAAAGACCACGTTTTACTTCGTACACAATATTTTTTTATTCTTACGGACTCATTGTAAGATCAATTTACATTCTAATCAAAGAAAACAGTCGTTTGCTTGAACATTTCGATGAATAAACAGTACTACTACGAAATTAGGCCGTGATTTAGGAATTTCCGCCCAAAAATGGCTAACATCCGCCATTGCATGCAAGAACATTAAATTTAAATACACTTACAACTTGCATCTTGGTTCATACCTGGGACTACTAATCCCAACTAAAATATTTGGACATTCACTCAAAAATGT
Source organism: Xestia c-nigrum (assembly GCA_916618015.1). Taxonomy (NCBI): domain Eukaryota; kingdom Metazoa; phylum Arthropoda; class Insecta; order Lepidoptera; family Noctuidae; genus Xestia; species Xestia c-nigrum. Next base: position 3,140,696 of record OU745269.1, on the reverse strand, counting down.
ACTAACGCTTAACATAAATTACTAACTAGAAAATGCGTTTATTATTTTCCTTTACATTAACACGTTTTGCTTACAAAGATCTAAACTGAATTAAAAAAAAATAGTAGCCACAGAATTTTCCCGCGCAAAACGTTAAATGAAACAAAATGGCTGCTCCGTGGCCTTCAGTTATCTTTTCCCCTTTTTAATTAAATCCACGTGTTTTGAGATCAAACTTTTTGATCAGTTTACGCCGCATACATGTGCGTAAAGTTAAATAATAATAATAAAATTTAAATTACATCGCTCTCGATTTCTATTCATAGAAAAGCAGAATCAACAAAAAACGACAGAAAGTCGGTATGGTTTGCGCAGTATCTCATTGCAGACTCTTGTAAAGTATTATAGTGTATTATCTATGTTGCAGAGTGCAGTCGTATTTTCTTACAAGGAAATAATCTATTAAACATTAAAACGTAAACACAATAATTACATGGCTAAAACTATATCACATTTCATTCACCACACTCAACTTACAACTTACAGATGTTGATTTACTTAATTCGCATTCTTATACAAGGCATCCGCAGGTAATCGTACTACTAAGACCGAAATTCTTTATTTTTCAGTGAGTTTACCACAAATGTAGTAGGTACTAAATAATACCTACTAAATTCGCCAGATTTAATTTCGTTCAATCATTCGTAATGATTTAATGAACGAATGATTCAACGAAATGACTTGAAGATAGCTTTTTAATATCTATTTGAAAAGTGTGTTTTCACTTTGTAATAGACCATTTCTTAGGCAAAAAGAACCTTGTTTATACATTTACAAAAACCTATTTGTTGTTCTAATACAGAGCAAAAAACAACCTCTGTTTTTAACAATAATATTAATGCATGCAGTTTTGCTCAACATACCAAAAGCGATTGCGTTAAAATAGTAGAAGTTCAAAAACTTGGATTCGTGCTTGTCATTTTGAAATTTTTCAATATCTAGAATACTCTTGTTTTACTCAACACCAATATATAATAAAGTATCCTGAATATTATACACTTTCAACACACATAAACTTAACTGACATTCTTACAAATATGTATATTCACAACATTTATATATATTTAGAGCTCACATTCTACTTGATAATGATATTATAAACAAATTCTTTGAAAAACACTGAAAATTATTGTCCACTATGTCCTATAATAATACAATTTATTATAAATTACACACACTATGGAACCAAAGAATAATAACAAAATGGAGTGCTAAAATCACTCTTGATTAGAATAGCAAAAACCCAAAGAACTGTATGTTTTCGGACCAAAAGTGACATTATTTGATAAACCGCTTCGAAACACCGATTTCATGAAATTCTTCGGCTAACTTTTACCGAGTAATCTCTATAATGGAGAAGACCGTTGAAAGCTGTGGATGGCGCGACCATAGCAAGGCCTCAATCTGACCAATGAGGTCAGCTTTTTGGGAATAAAAAAATAAAAAATTAAAAACAAACTTAGAATTTCGCGGGCAATCCTGACGCTTTCAAAATGACATTGCCAGATTTCCAACCAATCACGATGCTTGGAACCCGCTATGCTAGCGCCATTAGTTTCACAGTTGCCATCCCCATTATGAGAAGATTATCTTAGGCCTAGTTCACGTATTCGGGTGACGTCATCGTCAGGCGCACTCGTCACTTGTATCTTTAGCGGTGACTCTTGCCATATTCTAAGCAACTCAGAATAATGCTGCGTTCTAGTTCGTGGTCAAGTACGGTTTAATGCATGCTGCGTTCTGATTGGTCTATTTAAATTTTGACAGCTGTCAGTACATTTGATTATCATGACGGTACTTCTACAATAGTGTTAGGTGTGGTGTTAGCTTAACTTGGTTGTGGCTCCGGGTCTATGGGTTCGGTTTTGATGGAGACCTGCATCGCTTGTGTAGGTAGTGCAGGCGCGATTTTGGACCTCTCTAAGTTGTATATCTGGAAGGTAGAGAGAGTTTTTTGTTAGGATGAACTTGTCAAATAAATAGCCGTATGACTTATGAGAGCCTTCGATTTAGTTCCAAAAAGTTTGAAATTCATGAATAGGTTGAAGTTTTCAGCTTTTACAACACATAGTAGTCGAATAACTACGTAAAAATCTTGAAGTTAAATTTGACCCACTTCCCGGTTTCCAATTGAGCTGAAATTTTGCATAGGTTGTACGTATTTGATGACAATTCATGGCTAGCTTAGTGACCCCATTCTAAATCTAATAAGGCGGACTCTTAAAGATGGCGGGTGTGTGCATTCCCATGATACGGGTATCACATGAAAGGGTGTGGCTGAGAAGAATACAAGAAATAAAACTTCGTCACAATGTTGTTGGGCCTACCTTCATAAACATAGGCGTTGACAACTGGGCTACGCTGGTAGCGTTCTTAAAGGAATCCTCTTCAAAGGGAGCTTCGCACACTTTCAGTTTAGGTAACCGCTTCTTGGAGATCTGTTCGTCGTCTGAATCTGAGGGGGGTGGCCGAACCTGGAAAGGACAAACAAATCGTTTTTAATGATTAATTGTTTTATTCATCCATGTCCGGCTTGCCAGTGGGAATGCTATTGGCTGATCATGATCATTGTATTTTATAAACTTTTGTTGTTATATTTATTATTATATTCATTTTATTATTATTTAATTTGTACCTTTCTTGGACGCCCTGGACCTCTCTTTTTCGTAGGAACCGGCAGGGGAGACGGTGATCGTGCCTGAAAAAGAGAAAAACACAAAATAAATAAAGAGGCAGGTAACTTAATAGTTATGGGACATATTAGTAAACTTAATCATATTAACTACATGTGCATGATGTGAGAGGTAAAAGAAAAAAAAAAAAACAAAATGCACCTTTATATTATGTGCCCGTTTGGAGAGCATTGACAGTATTGGTGAAATTAGAAGCAAATGACACTACAGTGACTTGTGTACTGAAAAAATCGATTTAGACAGTCTGATAAATTATCAAAAAAAATTAGACCCCTTATTTTTGCTTTTAAAATTCTCTGTACGTCACGCCGTGGTATAGTAAATTTTAAGCACGTTCTGACGTCACGAGACCCCACTCCCGAGTTTTGATGCGTTTTATCTTTGTCAATTTTCACTGATTTACAAAAACAAAAATTCGTGTCCATTATTTTCCAATACTCTAACTGACATACTAAATAGATTTGCAATTTATTGATGGTAGAAACTAGCCTATTCATAATGGAAAGTCCTTAGTGTTGCAAATGCTTATATGGGGATCTTGGAAAAATCTTTCATTACAAACTTGTATTTACCCCCCTATCTCCGTAACTAGAAGGTTACGTATGGTGAAAGGAAGGTTATGATGTAGAACAAAAACATGAACTCAATGAGGGGGTGAACGAGTGCCTTTCGGCTTCATTACAATACTTACTCTCCGTTTCCTAACTGGTCGGCTACCATCAGCTGACCTCGTAGTCATAGCTAACCTCGACTCCGTACTCTTCTGTGTACTAGTCGATACATTAGTCTCGTCCTTCGCCAAGACTCCATTCATCCTGTCCTTGACAAACGAATCTTCCGAGACTTTTAATGCCTCAAAACACTTATGACCTTGCAAGGCATATCTGATGATCTTCAGAACCTCAATCCGACATAGGAGTCTCGTGTCATCATTCATTTTCTTGAACAACGGTATTAGAGAATTCATGAAGAGTTTGTCATCATCGAAATGGTCTTCTGGTAGAATAGAGTTTGCATCTATTTTTATTTCGAGGGAGTTAGGTTTATCTATGCATGTGGCTTGATTTCCTTTGTCCTGTGTCTCTGGTTTCTCGTCGTGTTTAGTTTTGAGGTCTAATGGTTTTTCCATGACTTCGGTCTTTATTTTTGGCATGATGTCTTCTGGAGGCGGATGCTGTGGAGAATTCGAGATCTCCGAGAAAGATTCGTATTTGTCTTGGGAGTATCTGGGTTTCCTGGAACGAGAAGATTTCGGGTTATTAAAGTGTAATGATTTAATATCTGGTAAGACAAATGAGACTGGTGAAAAGGCTATTTGAAATAAAAATAATAATTGTAATGATTGGTAAGATAGCCCAGAGTAAGTTCTTCTGTAACGGAGCTGAAGGGTTACTGTCAGTGAAATGCAGATTAATACATTAAATGCACCGTATTTCATGGAGTAAAGTTAGTTATTTGATCAAGAACTGTCCTATGCACTGTTAAAAATGACCAAAACTGTTATGTTTCAGGCACATACGTAGTGTTTAGAACTCTACAAAACCTGCGTCTGAAAAATAAAAAGAAAAGGGTGCACGTACAGTCAGCAAAACAGTTAGGTATGCAGGCTAGCAATCTTCTTACTACTATTATAAGTGGAAAAAGGATTATCATCAATATGTTTGCAATTTCATCCAAATCCTTTCAGTAGTTTCTGCGTGAAAGAATAACAAAAATGGATCTTTACAGACTTATACATTTATAATAGTCGTAGGACGATTACTAGCCTGCATACCTAACTGTTTTGCTGACTGTACATTTCATGTACATTTCAAATGAACAGTAATATATTCTATTCTTGTCGGCCTTTGAGAGAAAGAAACGAGAGGGTACACCAGTGCGAATGAGTGACCGCCGTGACCAAAAACAGTCAGATTGCTAAGATATCAACTCACTTGTTCTGCAAAGCCTTCAGTAAGAAGGACATCTGCTGATGGTATTGGTAACGCCTGCTGCCAGGGGGGCACTGCTCCGGTAGCACGCACTTGCCTTGCCTGTATGTCTTGGTGTACGAGTCGCGGATTGAACGCCATCTCTTCTGGACCTCTTTACCTGAAGACAAGGAGAAAGTGAAGTTAGTATGGCTTTATAGAGCAAATCACAGCTAAGGCAAAAAGTGATATTCTATCATAGATGGTGGAACAGTCAAAAGTGTTTAGGATTGACATAAACTACTACTACTGTTTGTTGTTATAATCTATATATATGTGCTGCTCTTTGTGTTGTGCTGTCCATTAGCGAATTTAATGTTTATTCTATTCTATTCTACTAATTTTTTTTATCATTACTGTTGTATTTTTGTAATTACGAAACGCTTTTAAAGCGGTTGCTACTTGTCTAGACCCTCTTTGGGGTACTTAATTGAGTAACATAGTCACAGTTCCAACAAAAAAATTAACGACTTTCATTGCGTTTTTTACGATAATATTAAAGTATAATAATCATTTTTCAGTAGTTTCAAATTCCAAATGCCAAGTTTCACTGGCATTGAAATGTTAATGAGTCCATTTACTTAGACGCAGTCGGTCTGACGTCATGCATGAATTACATGTTATTGAAAATATTATTTGTTGAAGGAGCGTTTGAGTCCTATAGTGGAAACCTCGTATTGGCAAGAGTAGTGGATGCCCCCCCAACTAAGGAGACCGATGACCTTACAAAGGTGGCTGGTGCAACCTGGATGCGAAAAGTGGAGGGAAGGGTGTTGTGCTGCAGTTTGAGAGAGGCCTAGGTCAAGCAGTGAACTGTGATGAGCTGAGTTGATTAATTCAAGGTCTTTTAGATTTTGTTTTACAAAATTTTGATTAAATTATGTTTCATGCACTGCCGTGTCATTAAGTTTAGGTCTGTGTTTAGAAAATCGTTCCCACATTTTGTTTAAAATAAAAAAAAATCCGTTTCAAGATACCTCACAATAACGATATAATTCGATAAGGCAATACATTTAAAAGTCAGAAAGCAAGCGAGGTCGCCCGTTGGCCGGACGAGTCAAGTTGAAGGCCGCAGATAAACATAATATGTACGTGGCTACGATATTGTTTTGTATGAGGCGTTTGAGAATGTAAGCATGCGTTTTTTTCTTGAGGTAGGCGTGTATTCTATGACGGGATAAGGGGTCCCCATGGGGAGTGTTTTGGGACTCGTGGTAGTTATGAAATAATTAGTTCGAGTGATCTTCTTCTTCTTTCTCGTGTAGTTAGTGCCAACCTGAGAGTTTTTTTTATGAATGAGTGGTGTGTATTTTTATGTATGGCTAGATTTATAATTTTAGTCTCGTCTACGGAATATCCTTTACTGTTTTGTTTGAAATTAGGGGTCATAAAATACTTGCTGTGAGTAATGAGATCAGAGTTTATTTTAAGGATACTTAAGGAAAATACATGGAACACAACTCCATAGAAAACGGTTCATTTCTTTTTAGGGTTCCGTAGCCAAATAGCAAAAAACGGAACCCTTATGATTTCGTCATGTCTGTCCGTCTGTATGTCTGTCCGTCCGTCCGTATGTCACAGCCACTTTTTCCAAAATTATGAGAACTATGATGTTGAAACATGGTAAGTAGATGTAGTCTGTGAACCGCATTAAGATTTTTACACAAAAATAGAAAAAAAAAACAATCAATCTTGGGGGGTAGTTAAGGAGCTTCTGAAATAAGAGAATAATAAAAGTAAGAAAAATATATGATGTCATGTAAACTTCCAGCGAAAATTGGTTTGAACGAGATCTAGTAAGCAGTTTTTTTTAATACGTCATAAATCGTAAACCGCAATTTACCTTTCATTCAATCCACTCAATTTTTATAATTCCTTTTAGTTTTATAAAAAATATATTTTGAATGGTTCAGATAATTTTATTTTTAATAATATTTTTATTCATAAATTTATATAAAAATAAACAACGACCTACAAGACCTTTTATATTATGTTAATTGCTGCTACGGAACCCTTCATGGGCGAGTGCGACTTGCACTTGGCTGCTTTTTTGTTTTATGTGATTGGTAAATCTACCGAAAACCATAGCTAGAATCAAGTTTTTTTATGATTTTCCGCAGAAAAATAAAAGATTATTTGTTTTGTTTCATAGCAAATTAACGTCGACCTTTGTGTGTCGAGATTGTTCGTCAACAAACGGCAAGTTTTGAAGGACTTTAGTTGTCAAAATTAATGTGTGAAGAACATTTTAAATGTTTTACAGCTCGACATCATAAATATCTGTTATTTTTCAAGATATTTTATTAAGAAAAATAATTACACTTATCCATCTTTAAAATTAAGGTTCGTTGGCCCAATCGGTACGGACAATTTTCCTACGCGGATGTGTCAGTGTCCGGTGTCCAGCTGCAGTTAATCCGTTATCTGTCCGTACTGGCTTGACTGTAAATTAAATTCCTAAGTAGGTACCTTTAACTCCACGGAGTGATGGGAGTAGGTTTTTTTTTTAAATACCTTTTGAAGGATAAAATTAAATCACTACTCATAATACGCATTACATTCTATACTAAAAAAAAATGGTTTGACAAAAAAAAACCTACCGATAAAACCAGCCAGCCGCCATTTTAAATTCCTAGAACTTTCAATTCAAATACAAATCGCAGGCAGTTGTCAGCACTGCACGCAGTGGGTGCAACTTTACATAACGAACGCAGGTGTGTTTGCGTTATGTTGGCACTGCTATCGGTTGCTATCGTAGAACTGATATATTTTACTTATTTATCTAATAACGAGGTAATGATAAAATAAAATCGGTATTTCATTCGATTATATTGAAAATAGTTTTTTAAGTATACGATTCTTTGTTTAATAGAATTACCGTTAAGTAGGTGTGACCTTGCGAATGCGTAGTCTATTATAATCACAGATAAATTATGCTATATTATATGTAATGAGCTGCCAAAACTCGAAACTTGGTGGGTATCGATTTAACTTAATTTTCATGTTCAGTAAAAATAAACGTTGATTTTTCTATTTACTACAATAGAAACAAACAAAATATACCAAATTTATGGTTATTTTGACACTGTAGACCGTAGATTGCGTCAAATAGGTAGGTATCAGTTTTTTTCAAAAATCGAACAATAAAAAAAAAAAAATCTAAACTAACTAAGAACACAACAAGCTTAAGTAATTGTTTCAGTAATCAAATATTTTTTGATGATATCAAAGTCTGTCAATTTAAGTTTCCCTACCGAATAAAATTTAACCTTTTAGCCGCGAAATTTCACTTAAATTAGGTAAGCAGGTACCTCTACCTACTAAAGTAGACGGTAGCACGGTTTTCTTATAAATTAGGCCATTCGATTGTTTTGCAAGTAATTATGCGTATCGCTGTGTTAAAATTATAGTGGAACCGTGGCACTTCAATTTTTAATACCCTGATTATGGTATTACTTATAGTGAAACCAAAATTGACTGTGTTATGCAACGAACTTGTAAATTATTTTTGTTTATTGACCGTTTTTTAAAATCACCTTTTCCTCTGTTCGGGCCCTAAACAGAAAAATCGAAAATCTCATGATTTCGGCCAAAGTAACTTCTTTCAATTTTTTTTTCATTGGTTTTCTTTTAAATACAGAGGGTCAAATTACTTAGCTAGCGAAACTACGTCAACGAATATCTGAAAAAGATGCGAAAGTTCCATTTCAGGAATCTCTTGACTTAAGGCGATTACATGAGCTAAACGCGAGTTTTATAATTACTAAAAGTATATGATTCACTGCTATAAACAGGACCAGAAAAATATATGATATTCTTCAGGATATATGCTAACATGATACTGTTTTGAAAACATAATACAATTAATTTGGCTCGATAAAAAGAAATCACGAACTTATCTCTAAACATATCTTTCAAACATTAAAAAACTTACTAATATGCATGTGATCATTCTGATTTTTTGGCCTGTTTTACCCATTTTATTAAAAATGGGTAAAACAGGCAATGTTTCGTTTTTTTTTTAATTTTTTACACTTTAATTACACTTTAAAGTTAAGAAAGTGGTGAAACAAGAAAAAGGAAAAAAAAATCTTTTTAAATACCCAGGGCCAGGTGGGCCAGGGCCAAATAAATTAGGGCTCAGTAAGTAGCAGATGACCCCACCTATCCACCATTTTCGTATGTTCAACGTTCTACCAAACACCCTGTATTAGCATGATACTGTTTTGGTTATTTAATCCAATCAATCGTTTTTTGTAAATCGATCGAAACCACTAATTTCGCGCTATTTGGCCCGCAGTGGCTGACGTAACATAACAACCACTTTGTAGTGCAAGCTGATTAGAACTTTATTGTAAGAGCATTTCAAACGAAGTTTGAACCACCACAAATAGAGTTGCTAATTTAGCTCGTCTAAGCGCCTTAATAAACATACTCGTACTATTCTTCGAAGCCTTTGCTTTAACAACAACTGTCGATAAAAAAAAGGGTTTTACATCGCCGTATTGGTTACTTATGCTGACACGAAGGTTCTCCGTGGGTGTCTTGTGAAATGTCAGCTTATAATTAGTTTGCGTTGCTTAACGGACATTCGAGTAGGTTAGTTTAGTACTTATAGTTAGTTTCTGACTACGACTAATTCTGGTGGGCTAGTATACTGGATGTTTTTGAAGACATCAGCTACAGTGGATGAAAGTGTTTGTAGCGGCACTTCAAAAAGCACTACAGAAACATGGGACAAAAAGTTTCACACCGCCATGAAATGAAAAAAGCGGCCAAGTGCGAGTCGGACTCGCCCATGAAGGGTTCCGTAACAGCAAGTTACACATTATAAAACTTCTTGCAGTTCGTTGTAAACGAAAGGTAAATTCCGGTTTACGATTTATGAACCTCAATATCATTTTTGAAGACCTATTCATAGATACCCCACACGTATAGGTTTGATGAAAAAAAAATTTCTGAGTTTCAGTTCTATGTATGGGGAACCCCCTAAATTTATTGTTTTTTTTTTCTATTTTTGTGGAAAAATTTTAATGCGGTTCACAGAATACATCTACTTACCAAGTTTCAACAGCATAGCTCTTATAGTTTCGGAAAAAAGTGGCTGTGACAGACAGACAGACAGACATGATGAATCTATAAGGGTTCCGTTTTTGCCATTTGGCTACGGAACCCTAAAAGTAACATCACAAATCCTTAATCGCGCAGTAAATTTTTTTTGCGACTTATTATACATACAGTACCATCCCAGCCTCACAACGAAGATCATTGCGGCAAGTGTAAAAGAATGCGAACTATTTTTATAAACCAAACAAACGTAGGTATGAAGTATGAAGTTGCAAAAAAAGTATATTTTTATTACGAATCGCATTTTTAATAGAACAGCAGATTTTTTTGCGGTTATTTCAGAGTTGGTGCAGCTTACGAATGTCAACAGCTGTTGACATTCATAAGTACTTTCGCCCCCTGAAAGAATGATAATGAATACAATGTCGAGAGAGAAAATGATAAAAGCGATAAAATAATTAGGATTGGCTCAGTAACTCAAAGGCGAGTTATTGACATTCAGAAACCATGACTCAGATGACTTGAAACACTTGTATGTTACCTCCAAAACAAGAGCCCATGAATGAGTCATTTTTATTATACGGTATACTAGTTATTATAAGGTTTATTATGATCACCGTAAAATAAATATTTGTTCTTTTTTTTTTTTTAAACTGAAGTCATTTTTTTTTTCTTATGTTGGTAACAAAACCACTTTTTTTCTTACATATTTTTTTACATTTTTTTTAAATTATGTTTTTAGAAAAGCAGTTGAATTATGTTTGTTTCTATACTTTTCTTGCACTTAAGATATCATATTTTTTCTGGTATGTGTATTTGAGTATGTTAAGAGTAACACATACTAGAAAAAGTGTGATATTTATTTTGAGCACTCGCTAGAGAAATAATCAAATTTTCTCGAGCATATTTTTTTTTAATTTTGAGGCCATACCTAAACCATAATCACACATCAAAACTGAGAACTTATATGTGATTGGCTTAGATTTATGGCCACAAAATTAAATAAAAATATAATATCCTCTAGATAGTTTATTAATTATGGAGGGGGAAAGGAAGACCAAAGAAACGATGGATGGATTGTATGAGGAATGATATGAAAGAGAAAGGAGTAAATTATAGTGTAACAGTTGACAGAGGAGAACGGAAGAAAAAATGGCGTTGATGATTTTCATCCGCCACAACAGCATGTAACTATAAGCCGTTACATCAAAATACTCTGTCTGTGTTGTTGTGGTATATTATGTAGGTATGTTTTAACAATTATAATATTTATTTATTATTTATTTTTCGTTTGTTTTAGTCTGCTACTAACCCAACAAGTCCAACTGTATCCACCGTAGTTTTTTTTTATTTTTTAAACACTCGCCGTTCCATTTCACTTTCGACATTGGCATAATAGTCGACTGCATCGGCTTCAATTGCCATTCATCAAAAATAGAATAGAATAGAACGTGGTGCGCCGAGCACAAGTAACGTGTGACACGTGCAGGAAGATGATGATGATGATGATAAAATTACACCACACCCAAAAAAATTAAGTAGATGTAGTATTTCAATGGGGATGCACACTGTGGAACTAATGGCGCTAGCATAGCTGGTTCCAGGCATCGTCATTGGTTGAAATTCAAGGAATGTCATTTCATATTTTAAAATACCTTGACCTCATTGGTCAGATTGTGACCAGCTATGGTAGCGCCATCTACAATTAGCTTGTAACGTTCTTCCCCATTCTCCTGCTCTATAATTGCATACCAAATCTCGGTACAAGTGAACCCGCCACTTCTGTCAGTGCGAGCGTCCCTGACCGGTCGCACGACACTCGCGCGTTGAATCACCGACCTATTCACGTTGCCTTCATAACCCAATCAGTTTGTTGACTAATTTAAGACTATAGTATATATTCTGGCCTAGTTCATTTTGAGTATCTATGAACACGATCTGTAAATTAAAATATCGAGGAACTGGGTATTTCTACTTCTTGAATTTCGATGGGATGTTTAAAATAAGTAATAAGGCAAAAAAAAAACCGATAAAATATTACTCGTTTTTTTTTCTTATTGTGCTAACAATCTATGGATTCCGTGAGTCTGAAATAAGTACATAGTTTTTATTTTTATTTTTTATATACTTAATGAAATATTTTAAATTACGTAACGCCTCTTATCCCCTAAGCGTTAAGCAGAGATGTACGGTCGAACAAGCTATTTGGTAAAAAAAAGTATATTATTATACCACAATTATGTTTTGATTATACTGGTTTAAAAAATAATGTGAGCCGTTCGCGAATTTGTGGTAGAATCAAAATCTTGTTCCATCTGAATATTTATCTGGTTATGTATAAAAAAGTATGATCGCTCATGTCACCTCAAGCCGAGGCATGCGTTGTGCGCCGTGCGGAGCGCATGCTCGCAATGTGTGGATCCACCTTTATTTGAACAAGTATTTTAAATGAAGGAATTTGAGATTCAGGTTTCTGCGCTTGGGTTTTTGGTTTGGGATTTTACTTTTCAAACTGTATCAATAGATTTTCTAGCATTTTTTTAGGAATTAAAACTTGTTTATTTGGAAGCCTGCAAAAATATGTTTAATAATACCTTATAGGTATTAGGAAATAGATTATAATTTTCAAAAACAATTACCTACACTCTATGTAAGTATCCCAACTAGCAATTTTCTCTTGTAGATGTGCTGATTTAAGAACTAAGGTGTTACAACTGACTTACATGTGTCTTGACTATGACAGAACATCTTATAAAAGCATGATTCAAGACGTTTTGTACTTAAAGAGTACTAATACTTAGTACGTGCTCTTATAGATGTATATAAAGAATCGTTGTAACACATCTATCAGTACAGTTGTCTTACAAGCGCATTTTTACAGAGCAATTGCTCTTGAATATTATTTACACTTAAAAAAGCATCTTAAAAGTACATTCTTTCTTAGTAGAGTCTGCATTGAGTGGTTTATAACACTTATGATCTTAATAAAATTTTGCATAAAACTACTATGAAACCAACTCGTTCTAAGTGTAAATTGTCTTCTCTGAGTCAAATTAAAGAGAAAGCGAATAATAGTAGAGCTCTATCAGACTATTTGGTCTTATGGAAGACTTGTGAACACTTTACTAAGAATGTCGGCCATTATATTCATGTAAACAACGCCAAGTGTTAGTAACACTAACAGTTAACTATGGAGTTTGAAAAATGGAAACATGGACATAAAAATGGACATATAATATACCTACTGATGCATATTTGTCTCATCTAATATTACACCTACCACAAAATGGTAATTTGTAAGCCATGGTTTTAAAAGGAACCCTAAATTTATTAAATGGCTGCAAGTAGTTCTTTTATGTAAGAGCTCAATAAGTTCAAAAGGCTTAAAATTAACTTAAGTAGTGTGAAATAAGACATTTTAGTATTAAAGTTATCTTAGAGAAGAGTAATTGGTCTTATAAATCTCTAATGGCGTCAGTTTTTATTTTTATAATAAGTTAATATGTTTTTACTAATATTCTAAATACATAATTAAGTGGGCCTGTGAAAAAATTCTACTTTATTCCACAAAACATTCGAAGAAATGTACACCGCAAGTCATTTAAGTTCATAGACACATAATTATCAAGCAAATGAACTAAATGGTTACAAGAAATAAAAATACTACTAATACAAATAATACTTCCACAAGTTGACAGTTAAACTTGTTTTTTTTTATTTCAACAGCACTCGCGCACACACTTTCGGTTGTTGTGATAAATATTCCGTTATTGAGCTTCCAGAGAGCAATATAAGGGGAATTACACTTGCAAGTGCAGTCCTAAGAGTGCTCTAAGTCTATTTTCCCTCAAACCATGCTGTTATAAGACCATCATAAGTTATTTTGGTCTTACAACAGCAGTAACAAGATTATTGTTAGTGTAAAGTAATCTTCAATAAGAGCGTTATTAGTTGACTGTAAGTGAGAATTCTCTTATAAAGTGCGCCTAAATCGACACTTACAGTTGTCTGTAAGTATGCTAAAAGAGTAAAAATTATTGGTCTTAGGACACTTGTAAGTTAAAATTTTGCTAGTTGGAATATGAATTAACTTAACTGGAACATTTACCACGAAACGGTAAAACCAGTCTTAACTGAAACAAAATGTCGGACTTGCCGTTCGCATAAAAATCTGTTTAGCATAGGTACCTACTCATTCAATTATAACAAAATAACTTGAGTAAGTATTTGAATATTTAAGGTTTATTACGTCACATTTTGTATTTAGGAAGATTTATTGTAAAACGTGATAATGGTATATTATATTAGGTGCTTACAAAACATACAAATTAAGAAAAATTATACCTACATACTACAGAATTAAATAGGTACTTACTCATTAAAAAAGTGCTTTCAGGAAAAATTAAGTAAGTACCAGTTTAATTTCAATAAATTATGAAATCAAGTTCGAAAACCATTTAAAATAACAGAGTTTGGCATTTCGATTTCGAACCCAAGAAACGCACCTCTGTTTTTTAAGATTCATATGCGTATTGTATCACCTGCTTGGTGATGGAAAACATCGTGAAGAAACCCAACCAGCATGCCAGAGTATTTTCCGACTGCAACGGCAAGTAAAGCTATGTCAGAGACCCATCCATGGGCGGCATGTAAGCTTTGACACCCAGGTTATCTATACTAATATTATAAAGCAGAAGAGTTTGTTTGTTTGTTTGTTTGTTAGGTTGAACGCGCTAATCTCAGGAACTACCGGGTCGAATTGAAAAATTCTTTTTGCGTTTTATAGTCCATTTATCGAGGAAGGCTATAGGCTATATAACATCACGCTATGACCATTAGGAGCGGAGCAGGAATGAAAAATGTTGCAAAAACGGGGTTTTCATTTTCCTTTCGTTTTTCTCTCTTATGTGACGCAGACGAAGTTGCGCGGGTCAGCTAGTGCACGATAAAGAAGACCGCTACTATACGTAGGTACAGCGTGATTCTGAAAAAAGTTTTCATTAATCTTTGACATAGTGGTTTGGTTACCATATTAGATTCTAAGCTTGTTACAAAAATAGTAAGTCGATCGTTCGACTTCACCTTGACCGAGTTTTCATTTTCGGGGGCTGCAGTCAAGTAGAAGGACGATGACGTGGGTCTTCGTACAAATATTAGAAGTGTCCAGTCAGCGCAAGTTTGTAACACGTGTTGGCAAAAAAAAAGATAGAAAACTTATAAGACCGTTTGTAAATACTAATAGCTAGATGTTTTTTTTTTTACTTTTACGGATCATCTGTGTATTTTTTTCGAGGGACGAAAAATAAATTAATGGTATGATGTGCCAAATATTTTCACCAATGTGAACCAACCCGCGGGCTACCAAAATAAAACATGATAGTTAGGTATCAAAAAGGCTTAAGGCTAAATAAAACAGCCAAAACAGAAAAGCAGAAAAAAAAAAAACAAAAAAGATCCTACAAAACTACGTAACGGAAATAATTTAGAATAACCCAACCTTCACGGAGGTCGTTTAATAAAATATTAGAATTTTAATTTTTTCTATCGTAAATTCAAAATGGCGTACCGTACTGTCATTTCCAAAGACAATAACGAATCGGTAATTAGTTTATTCGATAACAAATTGTTATAACGACTTGTGTAACTAAGAACGTATAAATAGATTTCTTTAGCATTGAAATGGTGATGTAATATTGTGGACTCTATTTCGATGAATTATTTCGTCTAGCTCTAGGAAAACTGTTCCAAAATATCATGATGGAGACTCGAACTTCATTTCACTTTGTGTGAATATGGATAAATACTTTTTCAATACACTTCCTCGGAAACTGGTTCTGTTCACACTACGATTAGGTTCAAAATGCAGTGTATTTCACACACGTGCGTTTTTCATGTTTTTTCCACACATGTGCAGAAAGCAAAATTGCCACAGATAACTATACCTATACTTAGTCCAAACTGGTCAATGCATAATTAAAAAAAAATCACATCTGACTATATGTGGAGTCAGAGGTGAATGTTTTTTTATTAATTTCGGATAAGCGATCTACGTCTTTACGGAGGCGTAATCATTTTTGGAATATTCAAATTGTGTTAAGATATCATAGATATAAACATGATTCTTTAAAACTAATATTTTCTTTTATAAACAAATTAACATTTATTTGTGTTCTAAATTCAAAAATATATTTAAAAAAAACTATTTTTTAAATTAGGGTGTATAATAGCTTCATACCTTTACTTCTCCTTCAACCTGTCGAAAGCAAAGCGCGGAAAAAATAATAATAGTCTCGTTTTAAGTAAGTATATTTTTTTATTTTATTTCTTCAACAGTGCATTGAAAAACATCGTTTGATACACGTGACCATTTTTTATTGCAGTTCTCGGCTCAAGCACACCCTCGCCTTGCGGTGTGTGTTAATACCGCCTTGAACTACAATAACAAACTATCTCCACTTGTATCAAAATGTACTATTTTCGCGACTTCATGGCATAGGTACATGAAATGAGGAGTAAACGGACCCGCCACGAAGCATTCTGTACTTGTTTACATGAAACTAAAAAAAAAACTCTACGCAAGTTATTGTTGGGAAACGACTTTGTTTGGGGTGACGGTTCATCACTGTGTAACACACTCAAAACATTGTCCTGATGCTAATGCATGGCTAATACAAAAAAAAAAAAAAAAAGAATGTACAAGGATTCCCTAACATTCATGTAACCATCTTATTGTAATTACCAACATTCTGAGCAAATAAATGACTATTCTATTCTATTCTAATGACGGGAAGAACAAGTTCCATTCGGCTTTGTAAAAATGGAGCCCGCGAAATTTATATTTTCATCAACATGTACACAACCTAGCACTCATGGTCTGCAAATTGCAAAAACCGTAAGAAAATTTGAATTTTGCGGTCCAACTATTGCTGACTATAATTCAGCTCCATCAATAACAACAATTCTTGCTCCAAAAACTCACTGACGACCTATTTCACTCAACCATCTTATTTAAACGAGACAACGAATAAACGAGCTCCTCGGTAGCAAGCGCTGAAACACTGAACATTTTATTGCATTGCTATCGGCACAGATAATGCCTGCGGCGGCAAATGCGAAGACACGACGACGCTACAAAATGGCGCGAAGAGAATCTACAGTGAATGTAATGGCGATGGCGCTTCTATTAAAAAAAAAATGTCAGATGTCAAATAATAAGCAAGTATATTTTATATTCGGTGGTGGCTATATAGCAATGGCACCAAAATGAAATGAAGGTACACATAATTGACTTGTAAATCTATGAAATTCAATTCAAAGATGACGTTTACACTTTGACAGCTGTCAAGCGCCATTTTATTTTTAAAACATAACCTAAAAGGCGTTACCCATGTTGCTCTATCCCTTAATTTACTACGAAAACAATTACTAACATTTGAGTTAACAATAATTGATAGCAGGTGTGGGCAGGTAATTTATTTCATCACACTAATCTCAAAACCATACTTACAACCAAAACTTCGAAGACATATGGCATCTATCAACACGTGCTGGGCTCGCGTGGTGGATTAGTGCCCATTCGGCCTATTCCTTCTCATATGTAGGAGGCCTGTGCCCAGCAGTGGGAACATTAGACTGAACATACTAAAGAATATTTTAAAGTTTTTATATTATGTATAAAAGTATTATACTTTTCAGGAAATCATCTCAGCGTGAAATGTGCTTGAAACGTCACGAGCCCTTTTCGTTGAGAGCTTGAAGGACGTCTGCGAATCTCTTCCCGTTTTATTTTGGGAAATATTCTTGGATAACTGTAAGCATAATGTATATTTCTTATAAAATACTTAATATATAAGTACTTCATAGTTGAGTGCAAGGCTCTTGCATCTTGAAATGAGTTTAGCGCTTAATGAAATTGGAACATTATTCTATTTATATCTATTGTTGGAACATGATGGAGAAAATTTAATGTAGAAAAATTGTTTAGCGTTAAACGCATTTAGTGAGTTGTGGTTTAAGTAGGACCACTTTCTGGGTGACCAGTAGGCATTTCTCAGACTCAGGATGGTACTGCGTCAATTACTGTATAAAGTATGTTTCATTTTGTAAAACTAAAATAATACAGCAATCAATAAGGCAACGACTTATTGTCGCCTGTCGGGCCTACGGTGGCCTTCAATAAACAACATAATAACATTTCAAAACCAAAAAAAAATCAAAGTAAAAGCAAGTCGGACTCGCGCACCGAGAGTTCCGTACAAACTTTTTGACTTTGCTGTTCGATCCTATGAAACGGCTATTGCAACAACCGCAAATAACTAGTTTATTTTAAAACACCTATTATGGACTAAAAACCTCAGTATCTGACATAAATTTCAACTTGTTAGGTTGACCCGTTCCTGAGAAAATCGGTGGTGACAGACGGACAAGAAAGTGATAATATATGGGTACATTACCTTTTGAGGTACCTAAACCTAAACAGTACGCATGCAGCTTCTTGCCTGTTCTTTTCAATAAGAAACTATCAACTCTAATCGTGCGCACCTTTTCTCAATGTTTTACAAGTACCCCACGGGAGACCTATGCAGCTATATGAATAATATTTTAAAATCTGTAGACAAAAGTAATAATTTATAAATATAATTATAATTAGCCACTCAAAGTAAATTCACGTTAAATTCTTCGTGACATTCCAAATATGAAAAATACAAAATGGCACCCGCAGTCGCGTCACGCCATCTAATCAAGAAACGAACCGCAAAACGTAGGCAAACAAACAATACTTGTACCTATCGCTACAAAAATTCTTTTCGTTATCAATGAATATACATAAATATACATATTTGTTTGAATACATAATACGTTTTGTACCTTTGTATTGTATCTGTCACCGTAAAAATGTCAAACACGTTAGTTTGTAATCTCTCTAACGATATTGTAAACTCTCGAAACATTGTCAACTGAACATACGGAAGTATCTCTGCCCCCATAATCGGGACTTCCCGTTAGGTTAGTTGGTTAGGTTCCTTTAAACCCTACACTCGGAAATAGAGGCCCCGCGAAGCGGGGCTCCGTCGACTACTCTTTTGAGGGGAATATAAAGTGTTTTAAGGTTAAGTTATAATAATCGGTATTTCTCAGGAATGGTACATTATCTTTTCATGAGAGTGGTACCATTGGGCAAGGGGGACCCCTCCTTCCCTCCACACCGCGGGAATTGACTACCGTCATGCATTTCGCGAAAAATAAAGCGCTTTATTGTAAGCAGTATGTTCCTTTGACAATATTTCGAGAGTTTACAATATCGATATCGCTAGAGAGATTACAATATAACATGTTTGACAATTTTACGGTGACATGTCGATTTGTTACGCCTGTGATATTGACTACATTAAACAAACACTTGGGTTGATGTGAACAGCAGCTGCTTTATGGTTATTAAAAAAATATATTTTTTTCTTTATTTGAATTATGTAGCTTACTTATTATTCTGCAAATTGTTGTGGAATATGTTTTTTTTATGGTAGTATAACCACGTACACACTTGCAATTTATATGATGAGTTAATTTATTGTGTTAATTATTAATTGGTAGTGTTTCGTTGATTCAGAGAAATATAAACCATTAAAATGTACCAAGTAATTTAAAAAGGTCAGTTCAAAATCAGTGTGTTTTACGTTTCAAACGGTTTTTCCTCGTAGTTTTCCCCGTTTCAACATCAAACTTTTGGTATATTAAAGTATGTTGCCATGGTTTTACCATAACTATACATTATTCATAATGAACTCTATTATTTTTCAAAATCAATATCAATTTACTTTGGCACATCAACTAGTTGTTTCAATAAATGCGCTTGTGGTTAAAACAAAAACAACTTTCTGAGCGACAATATAAAGCTATTAATTCAGCAAAAAGTCTATCCGTTCGACACAAAAAAGAACTATTGATTGGATTTTTAACGATTCTACGCTAGAAATAAACTAAGTCATCGAAAGTATATTCAGAATGTGATTTAAAATTTAAATATAAAGACTTATCGGCTGCGAAACAGAAGCGAATTTGATGTTTGAGTCATCAATAAAATGGAATACGATTAAAGAACTAGATTCTACTACTATCTACTATTTCCACCACATGTTGACAAGGATAGTGACTCCATTATCATCTGCCTATTATTTTCTTTATCATGTTAGGAGTATCGAGTTATTGTCTAACCGGATGAAACTGAACACCAGTTTTTTTAATTGACCTTTTTGTCCTGCAAAACCAAGTAACTGGGTAAATAACCCCCTTTGGAAACACTGCTCAATAACAATAGAAAGATTATCGTAAAATGCAGCTATTTTGAGGATCACCATGACGATAAATGCGTATGGTGCATGAATGCAGACCAATTTCTATTACAAAACATCTCATAAATATAGCGTAATAATTGTTTTCCTACGCCGCGGCGCCGCCGCCAACTTCCCACAGCTTTTCATACAGTCAACAACATTCTTGGTCAAACTGTTGTTTTTAATGCTAATAATTACACGGAAGCCTCCAAAGAAAAGTGGAAGTTTCACAAAGGCAAGCATTCGCTCGGCAGTATAAAATAACAAAACAATTTGGCAAGCAGAGATGCGGTTCCGAACAACAGTACCCGGAGGTGCGGTAGCCCCAGGAGATGGCGTGAGGAGCTGGACTCCTACCAGGATTGGGTCCAAATAGACAAAAACAGAGACAAATGGAAAGAGGGAAGGGAATTAGGCGTTAGTTAACCCCGCATTGGGACACATCAGACTCTTAATAAGTTGGTTTGTTTGGTTGAACGCGCTAATCTCTGGAACTACCGGCTCGAATTGAAAAAATATTTTTGTGTTGGATAGGCCATTTATCGAGGAAGGCTTTAGGCTATACATATAACATCACGCTACAATCATTAGGAGCGGAACAGGAATGAAAAATGTTGCAAAAACGGGGACGTTTTTTTCCTTTCGTTTTTCTCTCTTATGTGACGCAGACGAAGTTGCGTGGGTCAGTTAGTAATAATATAATACTTGAAGTCTAGACGGATTGATTTAGAAAGCAGTACCTCCTGGACACGACTCGTATTGTTAGGAGGTTCCTCTCACTGGAGCTCTGACCCTGTAGCTTGGACACTGTTTCCGATATCGGTAGGCTACAATTAATTTTTATTTTTAAAACGTTTTTTACATTGTTTTTTATTTTAATCTATACTAATATTATAAAGCAGAAGAGCTTGTTTGTTTTGTTTGGTTCAACGCGCTAATCTCAGGAACTACTGGTTCAAATTGAAAATTCTCTTATCTTTGTGTTGGATAGTCCTTTTATCGAGGAAGGCTTTAGGCTATATAACATCACGCTGTGACCATTAGGAGCGCAGTAGGAATGAAAAATGTTGCAAAAAAGGGGTTTTTTTCCTTTCGTTTTTTTCTCTTATGTGACGCACGAAGTTGCGTGGGTCAGCTAGTGCAAGTATAAAAATTGTCAAGAGAATTAATAATGTGCACTATAAATAGATCCCTTCAATCTAGATAAGTACAACTAACGGTTATTTGCCATTTGGTGTAATGCTTACAAGAACTTGGAACGTCAAAGTAGAAAAATATATCTGAGAAAGGACGTGAAGTGTCTAGTCTATGTATGGAATCTGAGTTTATTAAAAATCAATATGCAGCCTCTAGTTGATAACCGGAACCTTTCAAGCTAATATGGCTTCGTTCCCTTTTCTACGAATAGAATTTTATAGAAATGGATCATTTAAAAAGTTTCCTGTTACCGCTATTTCTGTTGTCTGTCATAATTAAATTCAGCCTTTAATAGAGTCTGCTCTTTCGAACTTAAAGGTTTTCTAGCTTATTTAAAATCAGAAATATTTTGTTTTTAACACTTTCTATCTTGTTAAGTAACTAAGTTACGGAATCTTTGAACGTGATTTACACCGACTTCAAAACGTCAGATCGAATCGAAACTTCGCACATTTATATATATTCCTTACCGTTGAAAATACAATAATTTTATAAGTTTCGCCGATTATCCTGTTTAGGAAACTCGGGATTAACGAATTATTTCCATATCTGAAAACGCGGTGGTGACTTGAGCCACATTCTAGGACGTGTACTGAAGCATATGTGGCTTATTTTTCAATATTTTATTCAGCACATAAGTACGAGTATCATCTATTTTCGTCTAGAGTTTCTTGCGACCGCATGATGTCCTCAACAATAGTGTCTCTTTCATACTTAGTTCTTTAGAAACGTTCTTTTCAATCAGGTGTGAATCATCTACTGTTCGTGTCGTCTTCCAGTCTAACCTGATGCATCTGAATACCAGTATTTTACATGGAGCGATTGCCAGTACCATATGATCTAGAACCCTTCTTCTTCTTCGTGTCGATGATTTCCCTTTTTTATTTTTTAATTATTGGCGACCAGTACTCTGCTTAACTCGACAGCGTTGGGGGTGGCCTCGGAAAGGTCCCTCAGAGTGCAGGTGGAGCCACACATAGTGCAGGACAAGAGGTGAGCCATAGTTTGTGTTGAGGCATCGCAGTCACATAAGGCTTCATCGGAATACCCCCACCTGACTTCGCAAACGGTTTAGGGTCTTCCAGGTGGGCCATGACAGAAGGTGTCCCGCTGGGAGCTTTTCTGCTACTTCGAACTAGAACCTTGTTAGTGAGTAATACGATCCCAATGAACTATGAATCTTTGATATAATTAAATTTCCAGTAGCTAATCATCTTCACCGATTTCAGATCTAGAATCGTATTTAACAGTGAAACTAGATCAGCAGTCACGATTTCCATTTAACGGTCGCCACTCGCAATAATGTTCGTTTGAATTTAGAATAGAATTTGATATTAGAATCTTCACGTTTCCGTTTTGAAATGGATTATATTGAAGCTGTGCTTTGTAATAATTACTTATATACCACAACAATATTTTTTTTTTATCTTTGAACCTATTTTTACAATTTTTTTTTACTCCTTCAGACTTTTGCATCCATTATTCTTTCATTTTTTGTGTATAATTTTGACTTAAAATTATTAAAAGTCAGAAATCGTCAGCCCGTCTTGTGCAAGCGTGGTTTTGTGATCAATGCTCCTGCCTTCTCTGCTGAGAAAGGGCCTTTGTCCAGCAGTGGGACGGTATTAGGCTGGTATTATTGTTTTTTTTTTTTTAATTTTGACTAACTTCGCTGAATCATAAGTATGATTTTGTTTACATTCATCTCTAAATCAATTTGATACTCGAATTTACTCGATAAAGAATTGTGTGAGATATCACAACCAATAGGATAAAATAAAATGAAAATTAAACCGACAAAAAAAAAATCGAAACCAACTTTACTTTCAGAACTCTGTGACAAAACGTCAATCTTACAAAAGACTTCCGAAAGAAGTACTTAAAGTATTTTTTAAAGTACTTCTTTCGGATTCTATTTAACATACCAAACACTAGAAACACTAGAATCCCGTGTAATGTTACATCTATTATCTGAGTACTAGCAATCTGTCATTGAAACTATACTTAGTACTTAAGTACTTACCAGCCGTCACACACAGCTGTGCAGGGAAATTGCAGACTTCCTTTTCAAGGGTCTATCGAAGGGTGAAACTGATATCCAGGTATACAACAGGTAATCACAGTTATTAAACACTATGTAGCAAGGGGAACGGCTAACGAGGCTATTATAGCCAGAGACATTACTGCGTCGCTGGAAGAGGTAGTCAATTAGTCATAGCCACTGCCAATACAATAGATTTTCCAGAGGTTGAAACAGATATTCAGGTATAAACACCACACACCTCTTATAATTACAGTTATAGAGTAACATGAAAGAGGGGAAACGATGAAACTGATACTTATCCAGGTATACAAAAGGTAATCACAGTTATTAAGCACTATGTAGCAAGGGGAACGACTAACAAGGCTAGTATAACAAGAGACATTACTGTGTCGCTTGAAGAGGTAGTCAATTAGTCATAGCCACTGCCAATACAATAGATTTTCCAGAGGTTGAAACAGATATTCAGGTATAAACACCACACACCTCTTATAATTACAGTTAACATGAAAGAAGGGAAACGATTAACAAGGCAATCATCACGAGACATTACTAACTCCCTTGAAGGAGACCGAATCATAGCCAGGGACGTTGAAGGACAGAACGCAATTAGAATATTAGATGGAACTATTTTATTTACGGCACAATCGATGGTCGCAGTGCTCTTGACATATTTCCCGATTGCATCTTTAAAGGATTTTCCTACCCCCTGAGGTTACCTGTTCATAATCCCTACTCATATTACCTACTAAGTTTGTTTGTTACGCTTTCACGCGAAAAGTACTCAACCGATCATCATGAAACTTTGTACACATATTGTTGGAGGTATTAGAAGTAACATATGATACTTTTTATTAAAAAAAAAAACTAACCCTCACTCGCAGACGAAGTTGCGCGGGTCAGCTAGTACATTATAAACCACGCGTCTTTCAAGCTTGAGTTTTAAAATTAACTTTTATTGATTTAAGTTTTCTGGTGCAACTTGAGACTATGAAAGAGAAAGGAGTAAATGATGCCGTGTGACGTCTGACAGAGGAGAATGGAAGAAGAAAACGTGTTGAACTGACCCCAAGTAGAATGTTACAACGGCAGGAAGAAGAAGGAGGCGACGAAGGCGAAAACTTAAGGGAAGATTTAGTAAGATTACGTGAAACGATGAAAAGAAAATGGAAGATATAGCTTGCTGCAAAAACCTCAAGTAACGTGGCAGAAAGATAGGAAGATGATGAAGATGTTACAATTATATCTAGCTTGCCCCGTTCAAACAACGAAAATATCTGATGACTCTACGTCCATTATTACATTGCTTTAAAAAGATAAACGAAACTGGTCATTGAACCAGCAATAGACCTTGAAGCAAACAATTTAGAACATTGTATGATAAGAACTCAATTACACATACTTAAGAGTGACACATATGGAATTTAGCCAAATATAGCTCAATTGTACTAAGTATTCATATTCTATTTTACCCCAAGAGTTAGTCAAAGGTGTACCTAATGGTGTCACCCACATTAAAGCAGTTACTTACTATATTAAAAAGTTGTTAAAGGGGGCGAGCATATTACGTCGGGTTTAGTATTTCGTCTTATAACAAGTACACAAATGATAATCCCCTTTCTTGTTTTTATTTAAAATCGTTAAATCCATCCAATGACTAGAATAAATGGTAGCAATAAAACCACCATAGCACACAAAGATTTAGAAAATTGAGAATATAAAAGATATCCGTGACAAAACTCTATCATCAATAACTGGTAATCATCAGTAATTGTATGCTTAGCAAAACCAATGAAGGACATACGAACAAAGACATAAATGTCAAATGCAGTTTATGCAGCTGTAGCTACAGGCCATTTATGGATCGTAAAAGCCATATAAGACGTTAAAAATATTATACTCCCAGCTCTTGTAAAAAAAAGCAATCTAAAATTCTAGATTCGCTAGCAATAGCAACATAACGGTTTTTTTTCTTATTGACGAACGCGTGAGAAAATAAATCTTATAACTGCATTTTCTTTTTATTTACTACACTAGCTTCAGGCAGCGGGTTCGCTCGCGTACATTTTGAAAATGCTCCCATCAGAGTTTACTTCTAGGTTAATAAAAATACCCTAGTTCTAAGCTAACCCAAGTCGTCGTGGCTCACCTTTATTCAGCTACTTTCGCATGTATAATACTAGTGCAGGCTAACGAAACAACAAAGAAAAATCTTCTATATACTTTGCGAAAATATTTGATCCAATAAATTGAGGAGCTAAAACAGATAATAGTCTAGAAATCTTTTCAGCATTCTGGCAAACCGAGGGGATCTGAAATTAGCACGAATGCCCTTTTGTAGGCGGTAGAGGGACGTGGGAGGGGAGGGAGGGACGGCCCGCAGCTCGCATTATCAAATGCATTCAACGACACAAGTATATACACTCCCAATAATACGCCTGACACAAATAATGTTTGTATAATCTGTTATCCTAAACATTGATGTCATTTAGTAAAGTATTTACTAAATATCTTAAAGTTTGAATTGTTCTAGATTCATGGACGAGGAAAAATTAATATGTTAACTGCTTATTTATTTATTTTATTTAAATGTATAATGTACAATTCTAAAAATGAATGATAAACAGAATTAATAAAAAAAACAACTTACTCATATTCTTTTTCATCGCACGAAGCACAGTTACTTAAGTGTTGTTGAATAAAAATAATCAAATAAAACCTCATTTGCCACAGAGTCACTGCAATACGACTTTATGAAACCGTCACTAAAGGCAAAAATGAAAGGAAGCTTGCAATCAAACCACGACGAACAAAACAGGTACCTACATTATTCTTTTTAATTACATGATTTTATTTTTATTTTCAAG
The DNA here is from genome assembly GCA_916618015.1 of Xestia c-nigrum. Lineage (NCBI taxonomy): Eukaryota > Metazoa > Arthropoda > Insecta > Lepidoptera > Noctuidae > Xestia > Xestia c-nigrum. Next base: position 3,114,491 of record OU745269.1, on the reverse strand, counting down.
TTCCACACTTTTTTTTATTGTCACAAGAAAACACGAATTTCTTAGCAAAAATTATGAGAATAACACTAAAAATAAAAGCGATGACACTGGCAGTCACACAAAAAAAAAATGACAGTTCTAAAAATCGCGGGAATCAAAATCAAAATGGCGTAGGTAATGATTTTTCGTTTTTATTATTTTTCGCACTAGCCGGTTTAATGGAACGCTATTACGGGCGTTCGATATAGAATCTTACTAAAAATCAGCCCGTCGCGGGACGGCTGCGGCACTAGTCTGCCGTCAGTACGAGGCTTCGTCCGCGAAACGCCCGCCTCATACAACCATTTCAAAGTATATAAATAACCTCAGCCCGCTCTCTGTTGCGTTCGCATTTAAAGTAAATTAAAATGTAATAATTTCTGTGTCAGTTTAATTCTAAATGAATAAGCAGCGGATAGGGAATATAAATTGTCAAAAAAAAAACAACGACTCATTTTATTGAGGAACCGTGCTGGTTTCATAATTCCTTTACTTAGAAAGAAATTTTTTATCGTTGTTTTTGATTTACAGAAGGACGTTGCGAAATAAAAATCTATGCCACGCTGCATGAAACATAGAACCTAATTTGGAAACGAATAATCCGAAATGCTTATTTTTTTCTGGAAAGATGCAATTCAATTTTACACACATGCCCGTTTATTGTAGCTCGATACAATATTGATCAAATTATATTGCGAGCGGATGGACAAAAGAGTATAATAACGTTTCGTCGGTGGCTATCCTTAACAGTTGCATGATAGAAAATATTCGCGCTATGTAATATGATGGAGAGAACCGACGCCATTTTGAATTTGTATACCTACCTACAATACCTGTTACTTCAAATATTATTACTTATTATTGCAGTAAGTATCCGTAAATGGCTGGTTTATGTATTCGAGTTTGTTTTTCGAAGGTCGATAGGTAAAATAATTTGGATAGTAACAAAATAAATATGGCGATTTAATCGTATTTTGTGGGTTTTCTTTTGTTTGGTATGGCCTGGTAATGGTCTAAACCTATTTATACTATGATCTTCGTAAATATTTATAATTCAGAATTGTGTTAGGCTTAGGTTTTTTACTGTCGACGGTTTCAGGCTCAAAATCGCCAAATATTTATTTTTCTTTCAGAAAATTTGCAGTTAACAAATTTACTTTATTGTTTTTGTAAATTATACGAAGGCCACGAAAATATTAATGAGTTTTAATATAATACTTGTTGGTGGGGCAAATTCTGTAAGTAATAATAACATTAGTATCAGAAACGACGAGAAAGCGAATAGTAAGGGCCCCAGGATACTACCCTGTGGACACTGCATTTAGGTTCCATAACTCGATTGACTGGAGGAAATACCAAAGATATTTCTCTTTTGCATTTTGTCTATTACAGCTATAAGCTATTTAATAAGTTCTAATTATAAGCACTCACTTTGAACCTCAATTCCTTATAGTTTATTCATAAGTTTTTTTATACGATCTACGTGATCGAATGCTTTACAAATAATAATCGTTATTGCAGCAGAAAGAGAGAAGAAATAGGTATCAAGATTTTATCCTTGGAATATAAATACCGTCAAATCAAAAGTGAAACGACTAATGGTTTGTTTTTTGTCAACCTGTATTGTCCCACTGTTCTTAAATTATTTTAACCAAATATTTCAACGGCTTTAAATTAATATCAGCGAAGCCAATTAATCCGCTCAGGCAACAAACCGCACCAAAGTAGCTGGTTTAATACAAGCGAAACATGTTGTCTATCAAGTCCCCTTTTATTGGCTTTAGCAATAGTATGTTTATTTCATTCTAGTTTGAGCGTGGTACCTACTGTTGTAAGTTGCAGTTCTTGGTAACAAATTTTGTAGCATACATTCGTTATGGAAATTCAAAAATATTTTTAGTGCTTTTATTAAATGGTTGGGTTTTTCCTAAGTTAAACCTCAATAAAGACAGTAAAAGAGTTTATTTACTGTGTATAATAAATAACAAATGTAATAAAATGCAAAATCACTCAATTAATCCTTTAGTAATAACGGTTAAGGATAGTGGTAAGACTAACTTTTTATCCTGTTTGTCAGTAATAGCATTCTGGTATCGACAAAACTGTGGTAATTATTATCATAATTTTCTTCTGAAAATCTAATCGTAGCAGTAATTACAAGAATATGTTTTTCAGTTAAAGTTTGGGAACTTATATCTCCTCCTGCCATCCTACCTATTATTTAATTTATTCTTTCTTTATTATACTCTCTTTAATTTCATATGTCAGAGATCACTTGAGATCAGTCATTCAGTATAATTTCCCCCCTTTTTTTGCATACTTCCCACAATCTTTGTTATTTCTCTACAACACATCACGTGTTTTAATTCATATGAATGAAAAAAAAACACTTCAAGAAACCAAAAGAATTCAATTAAAACTTCAACTCTACGCATAATTGCTTTTTTTCCGTTCTTTTACACTTAACGCTAATAAAGCAACCGGTTTGGCTTAGCTTCTATAAAAATAATTAACAATGAAGTTTAAACATTCTCAGTTCATTTTACTACCTACATACTTATTACACGTTTGTTTCTCAGACACTAAGAACCAAATGAAATCAATATTCAAAATTCATCAAAATCAAAATTCATTTTAGGGCTACATAATACACTACATATTCGGAACAGCCAGGCGAAAAAATCAAAATAAAGAAGTTACTTTCGGCAAAAAGCTGCTTGTTGTGTTTTAGCGTTCGTGGGATGCCAAACTTAGGGTTTTTCATCAGGAATATCTCAGTACCAGTCACGGAGCGTAGTTTTTTTCCGGTTGGTGACAATAGGCTCTTTCCCTATTGACTTAAGGCTGATGATTCAGGGTACCTAGTCCGCGAAATTCAAATTTTCTTACGGGTTTTGCAATTCCCCAAAACTAACCTTCGAAATTCACAAAGATCGAGGAACGACTTTGACCTTGAATAATTCGCTCCTCGACCTTTACGAACTTGGGGGGTTGTATTGATGATTTGGATGAATAATTCTGTAACAACACATGTCTTACAGTCGCGAACAATAGTTTCATCAAGATACAAATTATTACTGGCCTGCAAACTGCAAAAAAACATAAGAAAATTTGTTTTTCGCGGGCTACCCTGACATTACATGAGCTAAATTAGCAACTCTATTTGTGGTGGTTCAAACTTCGCCTGTACTACTGTTAAAATAAAGTTCTAATCAGCTTGCACTACAAAGTGGTTGTTACGTCAGTCACAGCGGGCCGAATAGTGAGAAACGAGTGGTTTCGATCGATTTTCAAAAAAATCTATTGATTGGATTTAAAAATAAAACACTTTCATGATAATATTATGTTGCTTGAAGAATTATTAGCCAAAAAATTACAATAATCGCATGTATTTTAGTATGTTTTTATTCGTTAAAAGATTTTTTTAGAGATAAGTTCGTGATTTTTTTAACGACGAAAATTAATTGTATTGTGTTTTCAAAACACTATCATACTAGCATATACCCTGAAGAATATCGTATATTTTTCTGGTTTTGTTTATTGCAGTGAACCATATACTTTTAGGCATTATAAAACTCGCGTTTAGCTCATGTAATCGCCTTAAACATTACTGGCGAAATGGACGGGACGGGAGTGTACTATAAGCCTCACCTCTGCTTAGCTCTTCGGTGTTTGCAGGCGTGATGTTATGAGAAATATAACCGAATGCCAGCCGGATAGGTAGGTGAGTAGCACCTCTTAGAACCGAAATTCATTAGTCATGAGTAGCGAAAACTGATGAAGGTCAGAGGTTGTTGACATCGGAAAACTGAACATGGGACTTTAGTGGCCTTGGGCAGGACACATGGCTTGCTTTAAGTGTGATGATGGACGCGTCTTAGATTATTGTATGGAATCAATAAGTTTTTCTAATAGGCTAGTTTCCACCATCAATAAATTGCAAATCTATTTAGTCCGTCAGTTAGAGTATTGGAAAATAATGGACACGTATTTTTTTGTTTTTGTAAATCAACGAATATTGACAGAGACAAAACGCATCAAAACTCGGGAGCAAGAACTCACTAAGAATGATACCAAACAGTGCCATGACGTATTGGGAATTTTAAAAGCGTCGTATCTTCGTCAATTTTGGTTTATGTGACAAAAGAAAAAATACGGGTTAAATATTTTTTGATAATCTAAGTGACGGACTAATTAGATTTTTTCAGTTAACAAGCCTATTTAACAGACAGATGTGTTTTGAGTATGAATCTGGATGGGTATAAGAGTAGAGGCGCCGCGTCTGTCTGTCTGTTTATTCGCAATAAATCAAAAACTACGACAACGATTTTCATGCTGTTTTTACCAATGGATAGAGTGGTTCTCGAAGACGGTTTTAGTATATAATTTGTACGCGGGCGAAGCCGCGGGCATCGGCTAGTACTACATAAACTCAAGCCTTCTTCCATGGGGATAGGCAGAAACAGTACGCAACCAGATCCTTGCATAATACATTTTGTTATTTTAGTTTAGGCTTACAAATAATGCCCGTTGTCACGAATACCGTAAAATGGGGGGAATAGGGATCCAGGGGTGAACAGAAACAACACTTTGGAATAGATTTTAAAGTTGAATTCACATGATATGGTACCAACAAGTACGCTATTGTGTTAACTAAATTATACTTAATTATAAAGGGACCTTGTTGACAATATACAATATAAGTTCAGCGATAAAATCCCTTCCAAAGTTTTGTTTCTATTCACCCCTGGATCCCTATTCCCCCCATTTTACCGGTACTAAGCTAAACATCAAATCAATATCATTAAATACAATGTTGGAATTACAACTCTCCCCGATGCTGAGAACAGCGGTCAGAATCCAACTGCACTTTGACATGTCGCCTATTGTTAATAGTGTAAACAGGCCTTATGAATTTGTAGGCGTCATGAATTTGTACATTGAAAAATTAAGAATGTATTACATATTTGGTGCAAACGATATTCCATTGAATCTATACTTATACTAACAAAGAAAAAATTGCCCAATATTACGTCATAGGGTAAATGCCCCAACTATTGTCCATACGTAATGGTCTAAAAATTTAAAGAACGCGTGTGGATTGAAAAAAAAAACATTAAAAATCAAATCTGAGTTACTCTGTTTATACGTTGACTCATTGACCGGTATAGCGGCATTTAATTGGAAAGTGATTAATACGTGACATAAGTATGAGAATACCTAACTTGGTAAGTGTACAACTTTAGACTTCGATAAAATTCCATACAATTGTTTTAATATCATGTAAGTCAATTAGTTTCACGTCTAAAGGCCCCTACTCAAAGCCCTGCATGCAGGGCCCTGCCTGCAGGAACACTGCCAGTCGTATTGTGTGTATGTGTCACCGTATAATTGTCAAATTCGTTATATTGTAATGTCTATAGCGATATTGTAAAATCTCGAAACATACTGCTTACAACAAAACGCATTATTTTTCGTGAAATGCATGCGATGGTAGTCAACTCACGCGGTGTGGAGGGAAGGAGGGGTTCCCCTTGCCAAGTGGTACCACTCTCATGAAAAGACAATGTACCATTCCTGAGAAATAACGATTAATATAACCTAACCTTAAAACACTTTATATTCTCCTAAAAAGCGTAGTCGACGGAGCCCCTATTTCCGAGTTTAAAGAACCTAACTAACCTAACGGGCGGGGTTGCCCTAAGTCCCGATTATGTAGACAGACATTTTTCCGTATGTTCAGTTGACAATAATTCGAGAGTTTACAATATCGCTAGAGAGAAACACGTTATACTGTAATATAACGTGTTTGACAATTTTACGGTGACATATGCATGCAGGTCCGATATTTTAATTGTCCCGCAGGGCCTTAAAATATCGTACCTGCATGCATACACACAGAATGCGATTAGCAGTGTCCCTACAGGTAGGGCCCTGCACGCAGTGCTTTGAGTAGGGACTTTAAACCACTGCACTGATCGTTATAAAATTTAACAAATAGGTAACCTGGGACCTGGAAAAGTACTGAAGCTACTTTTCATCAAGTATCGCAAATGAAGTCGCGGGCCACGGCTAGTTCACTTTTATGGCTTTAAATTCAAATTTTGTTTAATTTTTTTGACTTTTCCATGACAATCGAGTAACATGACCTTGGAGGTTTGTATTGATGATTTTGATCATTTTAATTCTGTATCTCTATCTACATACGTCTTACAGTCGTGATCAATATTTGAATCAACATGCAACCTATAATAAGCACGGGCCTGCAAATTGAAAATAAACGTAAAAGAAATTGAATTCCGCGAGCGGGAGCATCCACCTTAAAAGTAAGATCTATAATAGTGTAAATCTCTGTAGATTTCATAAGCCTATAAGGAAGTCGTACTCGCAATAAAAAACTAAATTCATAATGATGCAACTCACAGCTTTCGATACGAAATTCGCAATCGGTCGAATCGATTTCTTACAAGGTTAAGCTACGTGGCCACGGTCAAGGTTTCGGATGGATAACCGATATTTACATATCGATAGATTTTTATTAGATTAGTCAGCGGTTGATAACGCAATGTGAGGTGTGATTGCCAAGTTCTTGTAATGCAAAAAGTGGTCACCCGTGAAATTCAAAATTTTCTTACGTTTTTTTTGCAATTTGCAGGGCAGTACTAAGTTTTATATTGATAAACATATCGGTCGCGACTGTAAGACGTATTAAGTTACAGAATTATAATCATCAAAACTATCAATAGGTACAACCTTCCAAGTTCATAAGAGTCGATGGACGAATTTTTCACGGTCAAAGTCCTTCTTCGAGTCTTATGAAGTTTGATAATTATAATTACGATATGTTTATCAACATAAAACTTAGCACTACCCTGCAAATTGCAAAAAACGTCCGAAAATTTGAATTTCGCTGGCTACGTTGGAGCATTCCCTTTAAGTATTTTATCTTTCAAGGTATGAATCAAGTTTTCAAAATCAAAATCAAAATCAAAATCAAAGCATTTATTTCAAGTAGGCCAATAACAGGCACTTTTGAATTGTCGAAACAAAGATGAACATTTAAAGTAGCTACAGTCCCAGTCACAAGACATAAAAACTGTGAAAGTACTGTAGTTGCCCATTCCCTAGCGTAGATCTCTATGGAGAAGAACGGGCAAGAAACTCCATGGACACTCTTTTAAATCAAAATATTATTACAAAATCTTGGTTACATCATTCATTTTGAGATGGTAGATTATGTGAGAACAATGTAGCAAGACGTGCATGTTAAAAGTGTCCATAGTAAAAACAAAATAATTCATTCAAATAAGCCATGGCAACTAAGAGATGACCAGTCACAACCGACAGCACCCGTTCACGAACATGACGCATGGATCAGCACCATTCAGCTCAACCACTTTGAAGGGAGCCAAATGATCCGACACACGCGCCACCATCAGCGAGACATTTGAGTGAGCATGACATACTCTCAACCGCCAGGGCACATTCAAGTCAAAAACTAAAGTAGGTTTCCAGTGAATGATAGCTTTCTAGTACATAGTACTCACACAATATGGGCTATGCTATTATATAATACTAACATTGAATCTATACAATGCAAAGATAGTTGTACAATCTTCAGCAGCTCCAACAATACCATTTAATGCTATCAAGTTTTGCGCCCCTGTCCTTGTGGAGCAGGACCAGCATTGAGCCAAGCATTTTTATCAGCGATATAATCGCTCAACTTGTAATATGCTTGCTTACATAATGTGCGTTTAATACATGTTTTAAATTTCGTCTCATTCAGTTCAAGAATACTTTGTGGAATTTTATTATAGCATCTCAAACAGTACCCCATGAAAGATGAGTCTACTTTAGCGAGTCTAAAGCCTGGCTGAACTAGTTGGTCCCTATTTCTAGTACTGTAATTGTGTCTGTCCCCTCTTTTACCGAAAAGATGCAGATTTTTTCTGACGTACATTATGTTTTCGTAGATGTATTGGCAATGAACCGTCATGATGCCAATATCCTTAAATAGTTCCCTTAGAGAATCGCGCCTACGAAGATTGTATATGGCTCTGATGGCTCTTTTCTGCAGAATAAATATAGACTCAATATCAGCAGCCCGTCCCCATAGCAAAATACCGTAAGACATTATACTATGGAAGTAACTAAAATAGACCAGTCTAGCGGTATCTACATCAGTGAATTGACGGATTTTTCTGATGGCATATGCTGCTGAACTTAAGCGCCCCGCAAGCGATGTTAAATGAGACCCCCATTGTAGCCTTGAATCAAGCGTAAGCCCCAGGAAAACCGTTTTATCTACGAATTCGAGTTTCTCTTTATTCAATATTATCTCACAATCACTACTTTTAACATTCGGTAATGAAAATCTTATGCATTTCGTTTTCTTTTCATTCAATACCAAATTGTTTGCTGTGAACCAATTTTGGACCTGAAGTAGGGCATCATTCACGTCATCTAGATTGTTGGCCCGTCTATTTATCTTAAAAATTAGAGAAGTGTCATCAGCAAACAACACCATATTTTGAGATTGGTGTTTCAACAAATAGGGTAGATCATTTATATAGACTAGAAAAAGGAAAGGACCCAATATTGAGCCTTGCGGAACCCCCATTTTTACATTCAAACCCTGTGAATTAACACCGTTTATTTGAACATGTTGTTTTCTATCGCTCAAATAAGATTTTAGCAGGCTAAGTGCAAGTTTACCCAGTCCGTAATGCTCCAGTTTCAAAAGCAATGTGTCGTGATTTACGCAATCGAAAGCTTTGGAGAGGTCACAGAAAATTCCTAATGCGTCTTGGGACTCTTCCCACGCAGCAAATATGTGCTTTAATAGGGTTACACCGGCGTCAGTTGTACAACGTCCCTTGGTGAAACCATACTGTTGATCATGGAAGATTCTGTTGGTGTTAAAATGATAGAGCATTTGATTAAGCATTACTTTTTCAAAAACCTTGCTAAAAACTGGTAACACAGATACAGGTCTATAATTATTGGCATCTTTACTGTCCCCGGATTTGAAAAGAGGTATGACTTTACTGTATTTCATTAAATCAGGGAAAACTCCTTGGTCTACACATAAATTAAAAATTAAAGCTAAGTACGGGGCTATGGTCTCAAGTATAGATGTGCAAACTTTGATAGACATTCCCCATAAATCTTCAGTCAGTTTGATTTTAATTTGCCGGAAAGCTTTAATAACTGTCATGGGGTTAATGTGTTTAAATTTAAATTCAGCCAGGCAGCCAGACACATTCGCCTTTAATAAGCCAATTGAGGCTTCAGGTGAGGAATTAAGAGCCTCCGTAGTTTTTATTGGTATTTCGGTAAAAAAATTAACAAATTCTTGAGCCACTTCCTGATTAGAGCTTTTAAGACCACATGCTGTATCTAATGTAAAAGTATTATTACGTATTTTCTTTCTGTTGGTCTCGTTATTTATAGCTTTCCAAACGGTCTTTATTTTATTTTCCGCTGTTTTGATCTTGTTGCTAATGTGCAGGGCTTTAGCAACCTTGCAAGTATTTCTAAAAATCTTTGAATACGTAGCAACATACTTGCTAAAAGTTTCAGTGTTTATAAAAGGCTTAAGGCTGTAAAGCTCAAATAGCCTTTCGGACTTTGATATGTTATTTCGATTGTTCCTATTGACAACATGATCGCCTGTAATCCTTGAAAGGATGGGCAATCGTGTATCTACATATTGCCACGTAATACAGGACGTAAGTGTTCCTTGGGAAACTTTTCTAGTTTGATGGTCTAAATCATGACTTCCACTAACAATAAATTTAATAATTTAATTTACACACTACCAATTTAGAAATTTATAAAACAAATAAAAACATGTACAAGTATTAAAACAGGGTTACAGGGCGTCGAAAAAATCGTCCACATTGCTGTCAACAAGAACAGTGCCCAGAAGGCTGAACTGCCACGTTGTATGGCAATGCTGAATCTTTGGCCAAAAATTAGACCCGCCCTCTGGTCACGTGACGAGTCAATTTAAATAATTAAGGTACATTATCTATAAAACATTCTGAGTAAGTCCATTTCAATTAAAGTAAGTTTTATCTTCCAAACGATGTTGATACCCGCAACGAAATTCAATATATAAATTTATTTTGCTATTTCATGGAATTTATAGTTCAAACAAATGAAGTTTAGACTTGTAATTTTTTTAATCAGAATTGGCCACCAAACCAACAAAACCCAAATGACATTTCACGCGCAAATGAATCTGTTTTACTTGGTAAACATCTTATCTCCTCATTTAAGTCTATTTTAAGAAACCGGTATTGCTTATTTCGTATTATTAGTGGTTTAACTAAATTAACGCCAACGTCATCTCGTGTCATGCTGTGCTACCCACGGCTACACCACATTTACAACAGTGAGCAGTGTTGTCTATGGCATAACTAAGAAAACATTTTTAACGATGTGCTTTGGTAACCATTTTGAAATTCGAACGACAGTCTGGAATAAACATTTTTTTTTTCAGGAGACATTTTTTTTTGAATTTCGAAATAACCCTCTAGTTGACAAGTCCAGAGAAGAAGCAACGGCCGAGTGGAGGGCCACGGATGGTGCAATATGTTGCAAATAAAATAGTCTATTTTTAATACGTCATGAAAGGTAACTTTTATGTTATGTTACTTGCTGCTTTAGAACCCTTATGGGCGAGTCCGACTCTTACTTGGCCGCATTTTTTTTTAAATAGCTTATGTCCATGGCTTCGTCCGCGTGTAGTTTAGTAATTGGTCTCGGGTTGGTAGCCGACCGGGACAAAAAGTAGCTTGAAGTTGTAAAGACCCCCAATAATTATCTCCGTAACTATAAATAAAAATAAAAAATAAAATTCATTTATTTCAGGCAAGACGCAACAAAAAAACACAACACAACAGACACAATAAAAAAATACAAATTTCATAATAACAACAGCCACAGAATAAAAAATTACATTACATTACAATGAAAGTGATAATATAAAATTAAAATGAAAATAAGTAAAAAATTTAAATAAATCAAATTAGAATAAAAATATCATTATACTAATTAAAGTTGGACTTAAATGAAATAAATTAAAAATGAATAAAAATAAAAATTGTTACAGGAATATTGACAGCCAACAAAGAAATAATTAGCTTCATATATGGCTCTCAATATTCCTTTGTCAGAATATGTAGACTATGTAGAAGGTCCCCAGGTATAGTGAAAAAAAAAAAGATGGCAATGACGCATGACGGGGGGAACATTGCCTTTCGGCTTCGTTAAGAGTTTTACACCCTTTTATATATTTTTTTTGGGTCACTAAGATATAGGCTGCCTAGTTTGGGACCCACTGTTAAACCTATCTCAAATACTTTGACATGAAACAAAGAAAGAATTATTAGCCCGTACAGGACAAAAGACATAAAAATTAACATTATTTACAACTATACATAGAAAAAAAAAACGAAATGTCCTGAACGAGGCCAAAAGCCCCTATCTCAGCATGGTGCTGTCACATTAAAAAACGTTACAGGGCTGGTATTCTGAGAGGGCCCAAAGTGAAAGTGATGCCACGGACAGATACGGATAATATTAAAATAATTAATAAAAATAAAGTGATAGACGAATAAAAAAAAATAAGTTTAAATAATTATATTTGTAGTGGTAGTACTAAGCAGAATATGTAGGTATAGTAGGATTAGTAAACAATGATTGTTATGATTTTGTGGTCACAACGCGGCTGTTGACATCGTATCCACCAAGGAAAAGTGATTATGTTTTCCTGTTGTGATATTCGGATTTCGGTGGCACTTATAGGCTTTTTAAAGGACTCATACTGCCATTAATTACTAAATAGTCCTGGATAGAGATAAGTGGAAACATAGTACAGTAGCCTTTGCTCTCAATGATGTGAAAAGACTTTTCTGTACTTCTATACTTCATCTATACTAGTAAAACAAAAAGAATTTTATTAAAAAAAAAATTGTATGTAACAAATAAACTTAAAAACTAGTCAAACGATTTTAAAAATTCTTTTTTCAATGGAAAGCTATATTCACCCTGAGTAACATAGGCTATATTTTATCCTCGTACTCTCGCGGGAACGGGAACTACGCGGGTGAAACCGCGTGACGTCTCCTAGTAATATTATACAGAGGAAAGTTTTAATTTTTTGTTTGTGTAATTGTTACGATTTAACTCAAAAACCACTAGACCGATTTAAAAAATTCTTTAACCATTAGAAAGCTACATCTTTACCGAGTAACATCGTATATAAATTAAATTGATATCATGCTAATTAGCTGAGTTATTACAATTTTCGAGGACGAAGTCGCGGGCGTGGTAGTAGTAATAATGCAGTAGTGAATTTTATGAAAAAGATAAGTATATGACATAAAATTGAATTAGTTGACGTGTCAGATACGACTATATAAGTAGCTATGTTTCGAAAAAGACCTTGAAGACAAAAAAAAATTAAGAATGTACTTGAGTACATACGCTTACGCCCTATGACTTGTTTATCCCACACATCTACCTACATATTATTATGTGACTTTAAATAGTCTCTAATCAATATAATCATGGTGTTAATAAACGATTCTTAGGCCTTAGTACCTCAACTCACTAAGAAAGTTAAACCTACACGTTTTTAATACATAATAGGGATAACGATTGACTAAAAATATATAATTCTGTTTAGGCCGTCAGTTAGATTATCGAAGAATATTGGATACTTACGTGTTTTGTTTTATCAAAATACTGAAGAGAAAAATACGAAGATAAAACGCAACAAAGATCATGAGTGGGGCGGGGGGGGGGGGGCTTGTGACGTCACTTTCCGGTAAAAATGTACCGAAATGTGACGTCACACGAGTTTTCGACGCACTGTATCGCTTCCAATTTTTGTTTATGTGGAAAAAGAAAAATACAATATTTTTTGTCGTCTACCCTATTTTCTCTGTGTCCACACGATAGTTTAATCACGTTTAGCACTAAACGCGTTCACTGATTCGTAGTGAAAGCGGACATTTAGGATAGAAGCTAAATGATAACAATGAGTGTCTTTTTAGGGTTCCGTACCTCAAAAGGTAAAAACGGAACCCTTATAGGATCACTTTGTTGTCCGTCTGTCTGTCTGTCTGTCAAGACCTTTTTTCTCAGGAACGCGTGGAGGTATCAAGCTGAAATTCATATCAAATACTCAAGTCTATGGTCTCTTGGAGCTGTGAAAAAATCAAACTTCTAAGTCAACGCGATCAAAAGATACTCCCGTTTATGCCGCAAATTTTCGACACTCGCAAGGGAATCAAAACCTACAGGGTACTTCCCGTGAACTCAGAATCTTGAAATATGGTACGAAGCAACGTCTTATAACACAGATAAAGGAAAAATTGCGAAAAGCATAAATTTTTAGTTACATCATATAATAAAAATATTTTTAATAATTTTAAACTTATTACCCCTTTACTCATGAACGCGTAGTGGTATTATATTGAAATTCTTAACAAATACTCAAGTCTATAATATCTTTAAGCTGTAACAAAATCAAACTTCTACGTCAACGCAATCAAAAGATACAGCAATTAAAGCCGCATATTTTGAAACTCGCAACTACTCGCAAGGGAATCAAAACCTAAAGGATACTTCCAGACGACCTGGAATCTTGAAATTTGGCATGAAGCAACGTTATAAAGTACACATATAGGAAAAATTCCGAAAATCTTAAATTTTTAGTTACATCACATAGTATATTACTTTTACTTATATACCTACAGGTTTGTACGGAACCCTCGGTGCGCGAGTCTGACTCGCACTTGGCCGGTTTTTTTTCAACTCTTCCCTAGTCGCTGTATAGATGGCGGTGATCTCGGTGTGTTACTGCAAGAAACAGAACGTCACATAATTTCAGTTGGACCTAATGGTTATATTCGAAAGCTTATGCAAACGAAAGTGTCAGTCAACAAGCGTGTGTGACGTGTTTTTTCAAGCGTTTAGGCTTTGGCACCTAGTAACGTAGTCAGTTCAACGCCATCTATCGGATTCTTGGAAACTATTTTTTTTTTACTTCTCAAAAAGAAAACCTCTCATTCTGATTTAAAGATGAGCTGACGGAAAATATGAATTTGTATTGAAAAAAAAACATACTGCAGTTACGCTTGCGAATACCAAGTTTTTGTTCTAGACGTATAAAGATAATTAAGTAAATAATTTATGTTAATTGAATCCGTGATGAACACGAGTTAAGGTAAGCGTCTACCTGTCCGCATCGGACGCATCGCATCAAACGGATCGTAGTATTCTTTGTATAGGAAGTCACACAAGTGCGTCCACTGATCCTCACCGTACGGATCGCTCGAATCTGTACAATACTACTACGACGCGTTTGATGCGATGCGTCCGATGCGGACAGGTAGACGATTACCTTTAGTAGCAAAAGAAGGCGATGCTTTTTTTTTAAACAATTAATCTCTCTATTATTCTTAATTATTTAGGAGCCCGTGGCCAATTAAAACTGCCGCTCGGGTCGATCTTTAGGTTAAGCCGTGCTTGCCTAGGTTGGTCTGTGGATGGGTGAACACCCATTACATATATATAAAGTGTTTTACGGTTAGGTTATATTAAGGGTATGGGTATTTCTCAGGAATGGTACAATGATCTTTTCATGAGAGTGTTACCACTGGGCAAGGGGGACCCCTTCTTCCCTCCACACCGCGTGAGTTGACTACTATCACATGCATTTCACGAAAAATAATGCGTTTGTTGTTAAGCAGTATGTTCGTTTGACAATATTTCAAGAGTTTACAATATCGCTAGAGAGATTACAATCTAACGTGTTTGATAATTTTACGGTGACATTTACTTAAATCATATGTTTGCTTTATATTTAACTTACTTATCCTTTAGATACTTGTATACAGGGTGTGAACCCAGGGATGGTGTAAACAAACGCTGCAGGCCGGGGGGCAGTAAGAGACCCAAAAAAAAAATAGGGGCGTTGTGTAGAGGCTTAGGGGGCGATTTGTAATTTCATCTGACAGTTCAGTCGGTCTCTAAGAGTCCTCTCTTAGACACCGACTGAGCTCTCGATTCTCGACTACAACTTCTGAACATCAACTAATATTAATTAAGAGATTGCTCAAACTAACTCGGTTCGATATTTCTCCCCGTGTAGTTCATAATATATCTGTCCTGCGTTTTATTAAACAAATAAAAGCAAATTAATTAAAGCTACCTATAATAGCTAGCTAAGCTAACATAACAGTAATTAGTTTTTAACAGTTTTTTAATTGCAGTTATCTTTTTATTTACTTTATTTTTTTTAAATTTTATTTAGAATTTTTTAGAAATTTTAATTTGAATAGAAAATGGGGGCGCTAAAAAATAGTATATTCTCAAAGTGGGCAGTTCGGGAACCCCTGGTGTAGAACAAAAAAAATGATCGCAATGACCAAATAGTAATAAAATTATAAAGGGTGTAAGACACCTCTTAACGAAGCCTTTATAATTTGATTAATAGTTATAGTGTTTAAATAACGTTAATGTTATCTTGTAAATAAATATTCTACGTTATGCCTGAAACTTACTTCCTAAGTGATAGTACTGATAGCCGAAGCAACATATATGTCACCGTAAAATTGTCAAATACGTTACATTGTAATATCTCTAGCGATATTGTAAAGTCTCGAATTATTGTCAAATGAACATACTGCTTACAACAAAACGCACTATTTTTCGTGAAATGCATGCGATGGTAGTCAACTTACGCGGTGTGAAGGGAAGGAGGGGTCCCCCCTGCCCAGTGGTACAACTCTCATGAAAAGATAATGTACCATTCCTGAGAAATACCGATTAATATAACATAACCTGAAAACACTTTATATTCCCCCTAAAAAGCGTAGTCGACAGAGTCCCGCTTCGCGGGGACCCCTATTTCCGAGTGCAGGGTTTAAAGGAACCTAACTAACCTAACGCGGGGTGCCCCAAGTCCCGATTATGGGGGCAGAGATACTTCCGTATTTTCAGTTGACAATAATTCGAGACATTACAATATCGCGAGAAAAAACACGTTATTTTGTAATATAACGTGTTTTACAATTTTACGGTGACATATACATAATAAGATAGGTTCATTGTAACTTGTATGTAACGAAACAACAAAGGTTGAATACTTTATCCATGACGTAAGTTAAAGTCAGTGCAGATATATAATATGATACGCCAAATATTTCTCTGATAATATCGACTGCTGTTGTATTTTTAGTATGTACTAGATTTCTTATCAATTAAATGTAGTTAGTATAGCTGTAATAAAGTAGAAACGATTTATTAAATCCTTGGCTTTCTTGGGTTATCAATTGGGTATTTCACCCTACGTTGTATTGTAAATAAATTGTATTGTTTGGATATAAATTAAATATTTTATTTTACTCTTTAAATTAAAACAATCAACATGAATGATGTAACCAAGATTTTGTAACAATATTTTGATTTAAAAGAGTGTCCATAGAGTTTCTTGCCCGTTCTTCTCCATAGAGATCTACGCTAGGGAATGGGCAACTACAGTACTTTCACAGTTTTTATGTCTTGTGACTGGGACTGTAGCTAAGTACTTTAAATGTTCATTTTTGTTTCGACAATTCAAAAGTGCCTGTAACTGGCCTACTTGAAATAAATGCTTTGATTTTGAAGAATTAATTTAAGAAATAACCAAAAATGTACATTTTCGCTTATTTTTTGTAAAACGGTCGTGATTGATCACAGACTGGGACTAGGGTAAGCAGAATAAAATCCCATAAGAAAACCGTTTTTTTTATAAATTTGCGACTTAAACGTTAGCGAAGTCACGGGCAAAAACTAGCGGTATAATATTTTATTCATCTCGTATTTCGTTCTAATGGTGCGACTGATACATTGCGTACGTTTGGTCTTGCACGTCGTCATGTCGACGGATATATTCTGCGTAGTGTGTGACTCATAGAAATGTGTTGTCGACATGCTTGAGATTTTAGTTTGACTTTATTTGTGTAGGTCATTAGTTTAAAATTTTAGATTATACAAGTTGGAATTTTGAGTTGAATTTTTCAATAAATATCGCTGGAATAAATAAAATAAATATCGCTGGACATTACACACAGCGCCATCTAGTGTCACACTAAGCAAGGCTTGTGTCGTGGTCACCAGACAGTTGATATAGGTATAAACTTTTTATGCCAGCTGCAGGGAAAGTAAAGTAAATATTCTAAATAATGGAGAAAGCAAATTTTACTCAAAGGAAACCTTCCTTTAATTTTAAAAAGAAGGAAATCTGCATTCACAGAGTTTTGAAAATTTGCTTCCCACCCACGGGAATCGATACGACTTAAATTCGAAAAAATAACATCCTGTACATTTTATCATCAATCGATGCGATCATATGGATCAAATCTCTCTAGCAAACATATTAAATTTAATGAAAGGAAAACTACTGAATATCAGTATTTTACATGGAATGACTGCCCATCTGACCTCCACTACACAGTTAGTACTGGAATACGATACCCCTTGGTAAGACTGGTTGCCAGACTTCTGGTAGTATTTCCTACCTAAAGAATAGCTGGGTTTGCACTTATTCTTTTCAGCTTACTACATTAGGAGGTTAAAAAAAACATCCCGGTCCTTTAAATGATATTTATTTTGTAAATTGGTTTTAAAAATACTTTTACAATTTTTTTGTAAAAAAATAAATGTCAATCTGATGGTAAATTTATTTTCAATCTAATTTTAATTTAAGCAGGGAAATCATTTTTGAAACCATATTTAGTCTTATTTTGATCCTTCTTTGTGTAGTTTTTATTTGTGTACAGTTTTAATAAATAAATATTTATTAATTTTAAATTAATTATTTGCTTACCCGAGTTAGACCATGAACTGATGCTACAAACTGGGTATGCTTACCTGTAACAAAAATAAAAACATTAATTAAATTAAAGGATCAATTTAAATAAAATTAAAAATCAAACTAAGTACAGTCATCACCAAAAATAAGTGACAATTCATAACACTAGAGGTAGGTATGTTTATAAACGTGTCTTATTTTTATAAAACTTTTTATTATTATTCTAACAAACTGTTGAACATAAAACATAACAATTAAAACAACAATAAGCTCATGTAATAATTCGTTTCGCAATACAGAAATGTTATTAAACTTGTGAATGGTAAGTTGTTACCTATTTTAGTTTATTATAACTATTGTCGTACTCCACTCTCTCGGATATTATCTCGCCGCGCCGGTTCTAATAATTCTGATAAATTATTGCTAAGTTGCTGGCTGACATTAATTTGTGCTTACAGACCATCAGGATTGTCGCAAACCTATTTCATTTTTTTTAAATATACAGGTCGCATATCTATCAATTGAGGTATTAAAAAAAGAGGTGTGTCGAAATAATAGTCCGGTTTTTTTGAATAAGTAACTCGTTTGTCTAAATACGGTGAGGAGATCAGGAGTTATGTAGTAACAGAACTAACAGATAAACACTACCTGTTAAACTCATAAACTTTCTTTGGCTTTGACGTAGTTAGCAGGATACCAGCTCCGTGCAAGAATTAAGTCATTAATATTTTTAATTTAATTTTTATATTTCCTTCTCTTAATTTTATTTTTAGATTATTTTAAGACAGAAATTACATTTACATAATTTTAAAATGTAAGTACTGTATTTTGGTCAGTGAATAGGCTTTTTCAGGATAGGAACAAGATATTTTTTTTATGAAACAGAAAGCCAGAAAATATTGAATGAGTTTTTTTTTAATGCTCTTTGATATTTTTGGGACATGAGGGCTCAAGTTCAGTTGAGGTTTAAAGTTAAAATGATATCAGAACTATGTAGGGCAACGATTCCTCCACGCATAGAAAGATAAGCATTATCGTCTGTCTTATCTTTTCTAACACTATACAGATACTTAGAATTAGATAAAAGACAAGTTTTAGAAACGTCTTCGGTTTAACTAAACATGGGAAATAATAAAAAGTATAGTATAAGAAGTTAACAAGTCGTGATACGGGCGAAGATGACCCGAATGGCACAGCGGTAGTGAGGCTGCCTTACGATCTCAGGGTCCCGATGGCCCGGGGCTGCGGGACTGTTCGAATGAGATACAGTGGGCCCGGAACAAACACGGATGGGTTTTAGTCAGTAAAAGTCTGACACTCCCTCCCACTCCGCCCAGAGCGGGAGGAGTGATTTGATGTTTTCCCATCCGAAAAAAAAAGAAAAGAAAAGGAGAATTAAACAGGGCTATGGGATGGGACTCTTATTATTATTTATTTATTTATTTATTTAGGAAAGATACCGTGGCGCCAGAGCACAAAGGTCGAAGAAGGAACGTGTTTGACGTTCCCTTCCGCTCCGCCCGGAGCCGCAGAAGTCATTCCCATCCGAAAAAAAAACCGCAGCCGAATTAAAACAGTCGGTGACAAAAGTCAGAAACCGTCTTAGCATTCAGTTTCTTTATTTGCCAACAAATAATCGACAAGTTTAATTAGATGAATGATGATTCAGAACAGACCAAATTCAAATTATTTTCATTATTTTCTGCCAGTAGTTTCCCAATTCATATGACGAAAACATCGAATATTATTTTAAAACTCAAAATGAAAAAGAAAAAAAAACTGCAACATTTTTTCGAACACACCAAGAAGTCCACAGTTAAGCGCGTAAAGACAACTTCGGAACCAGTTTCAAGATAAAATTATAAAATGAAATCAATAAACTCATTAAAACCAAATATTTCACGTTACCGGATAACCTGTTATTTAACAATTTAGGTGAAAAACGAAAAGGTTAACTAAGTGCATTAGTACTTAGCAGTAGCACCTAATGATTAGGGGAGTATTGAAGAAAACAATTGTTTTTCGCCGAATCCATAAAAAAAAACGTGTTTTACGGTCCTATGTAATAGAAAGAAAGAAATAAAAAGCAATTATTAGCCCGCCAGGACAAAACACACATAATTAAACTGATTAAATTGTAATTACAACTAATAAAAGTGAGCATAGACAGAAAAAAAAACCTGCTTGTCTTGTACGAGGCCAAAAGGCTCCTACATGTCTCAGCATGATGCTGTAACATTAAAAAAAAAAGTCACAGCGCTGATATTCTGATAGGGCCCATTATTAATAGATCCTACTGCCATCCAGCGGGGCCAAATCCAGAATCCGGGTTGGTACTGAGAACCCTGAATCTGTCCATAACTTTTGCCCTAGTTAGTTGTAGGAATGGATTAGGAGCTCATATTTGTAGCTCTACGACTACTAGAGGAACGAGGCAGCCTGATCCTTATTGCTTTAATTTTGTTTAATTACATAGATACTTAAGTTAACTGTTTGATTGGTCGGTCATCATAGCTGTCAAATTTTCTCTCTTCGTCGTTTTATATTGATCTGTTTTGATTTGTTTTTTTTTCATTATTTTTGAAACAGCACCAAAAACACCAATTGAATGTAGATATGAGCCGAAAAAATGTGAACCCTAGATAAAAAATTAAGCTATTACTAATAGCTTAATTTAATAAATACGAATAATAACGAAATTTCAAGTAATTAGAAACTGGCATACAATAAAAATATGTGGACGGTTTGAAAATGGAATCCAGTCGTATTATCAATGACGTGAGTCATACGCAACTCTGCGCTGAGAATCGGCCGCCATTGTGGATAGGATAGCTGAACACTAAGTTTATTTTTATAAATATGTAATTAAATAATGGTCCCATTACGATTGAACACTGAGAAGTCGTTGAACTGTTACTGTTTTGACGTACAAAACTAGTAAAAATAAAATACAATATTATAAAAAAAATGTACCTATACTGTATTCTTATATAATTCAGCCTTGAAAGTTATGCAAAGAAAACCTACCATAGAGACATAACAGACTGTACTTAGCGAAAAAGTGATGTGACATAAAAGAGCAAATGAGTTCTCGTTTAGTTTCTAGATTATTTTTATACAATTATTAATCATCATCATCACCATTTCAGCCGAAAGACGTCCACTGCTAGACACAGGCCTCCCCCAAGTGTCGCCACTTTGACAGGTCCCGTTTGACTCGCATCCAACGGATTCCCGCAACCTTCACCAGGTCATCCGTCCATAGTGGGAAGCCTTCCAATTCCCGAACTAAATGTCATAATTTATCATTTCACATTTTGTTCTGCCTTTACGTCGTTTTATTTTAAGAAAATTGTGAATAATCAAGAACGTTTCCTCCACCTACTTTATTTGCTCGGTACTGACTACTGTTAGTATTCGAACAACAGCTATGTACAATTTTACAAACTAAGCCCTAGTTCTCACTTAGCAAAACAGATGGCGTTCGTGTCTTTAAAGATTCAGTAAGTACAGTTTGTTTCCCTGAGCAATTTGCAGGTGAGTGTACATGGTTTGCGACCGTAACACTTATGGATTTGCAGAATTATAATCATTAAAATGAAATCTAATCATCAATATAATATATAATACCTACTTAATCCTTTAAGTTTATTTAATCCCATTATTTAATCATATTCTAATCAAAATAAAATCTGACATTTATCTGCAAATAGCAAAAAATCTTAAGTGTCTACTTAAAACAAACCCATTAGGAATTATAAATATCTTTTTTTATTAAAATAATTATTAAGATAATAAATACTTATTTACAGTAATGAGTTAAAAATTAAAAAATCAAGTTTTAAGAGTGGATTTTAAAAGAACTACTTATACAAAAGTACGTACACTAAGGCCCATTGAATTGATCAGATTTGACAGTTACAGATACAACAACGTAACCTTGTTTTAAAGTTTACATTTTTTTTTTCTAAAACTGGTTTAAAATATTATTAGTTTTTTTTGAAGTTACGCTATTTTTTTTACAATTACGAATTGAATTGACTAACACGTTTCGTTTTCGTTTGAGGTAAGTTGTTTTTCTTGAATCCTTACAGTAAAGGGCACTTATGTCTGCGAAAGAAAACAAAATTCAATACGTCACGCCTTGGTATAATTTTTTGTGAGTTCCGATGTCACGAGCCCTCACTCCCGAGTTTTGATGCGTTTTATCTATGCCAATATTCATTGATTTACAATACAAAAAATACGCGTCTATTATTTTCCTACACTAACTGATGGACTAAATAGATTTACAATTTGTTATACTTTTTTTTTACTACATGCCTATTCTGTATTGGATTGGCAACTTTCATGTTATTGAAATATCACCAAAAACACCTGTTGAATAAAGAAAAAAATGCAAGTCCTAGAATTAGATAAAAAAATAAGCTGAATATAAAAAAAAAGTGCTAATAAAACAAAAAAAAACGCTTAAAAGTGCCTGTACCTAAATGTTTGAATTTTAGTAACGCGAAAGAAACAAGAGACGCGGGAGTGTCGCTTGACGTAAGTTGTTTTTCTTGAATCCTTACAGTAGGTACGTAAAGGCTGTGGTAAAGGGCACTTATGTCTGCGAAAGAAACAGCTGAATATTGTTTATGTTGCATAAATTACAATTGATAATTTACAATCTGTTCTTTCGAATTGTTGTCATTACCTACGCCAGTCATTTTTTTTATCTAGTTACACTAATATTATGACGAGGAAAAAGTTGTACTTTTTTCGTGTATGTTTGGAATGAAAAAAAATACTGTTCCGATTTCAAAAAATCTTTTACCATTGGAAAGTTACATTCACCCTGAGCAGCCTAAATAAAATGTAGCCTAACATAGGCTACATTTTATCCCCGTACTGCCACGGGAACGAGAACTACGCGGGTGAAACCGCGTAACGTCCGCTATAATATACAGGGTGTAAACCACCTCATCACAAAGCCGTTAACCAAGCATTCTATATGTCACCGTAAAATTGTCAAATACGTTACATTGTAATATCTCTAGCGATATTGTAAAGTCTCGAATTATTGTCAAATGAACATACTGCTTACAACAAAATGCATTATTTTTCGTGAAATGCATGCGATGGTAGTCAACTTACGCGGTGTGGAGGGAAGTAGGGGCCCCCTTGCCCAGTGGCACAACTCTCATGAAAAGATAATGCACCATTCCTGAGAAATACCGATTAATATAACATAACCTTAAAACACTTTATATTCCCCCTAAAAAGCGTAGTCGACGGAGCCCCACTTCGCGGGGCCCCTATTTCCGAGTGCAGGGTTTAAAGGAACCTAACTAACCTAACGGGGGGGTGCCCCAAGTCCCGATTATGGGGGCAGAGATACTTCCGTATGTTCAGTTGACAATAATTCGAGACATTACAATATCGCGAGAAAAAACACGTTATATTGTAATATAACGTGTTTGACAATTTTACGGTGACATATACATCAAACTAAGTAACTTTACGCAAAAATTATTACTGGGAAACAACTTTTATTTTTGAGGTTATTAATCATGTTTTGTAATAGAACTCAATGTAACGCACTTAAAACATTGTGCAACAACAACAAAAAAACTTGTCAAAAAGTTGTATCTTTGACCCCCCATATTTCCGTAACTAGACTAGGTTCCCAGGTATGGTGTAGAACAAAAAAAATATCGCAATCGCAAAATTATAGTAACGGATATACCCATGGGTAAAATTTCTTAGAAATCATATTATGATAAGTACAGTACCTACTTACTTATATTTTAAGTAAAGTATTTCGTTTTTATTATTTTATTAAAATTTGTAACAGTATACTCGTAGTTATTCATATCGAAGTCATTAAATCACTACTGTAGGTTGATATTTAAGTACGTTACATATCAACCTATATTTAGTAACTGAACAAGTGTTTGGAAGCTGACTGTACTTTATTATTACTTATTTTTAATTTATTTATTGACACACCAACGACTTATTCACTAACTCATTACATTAAATATAATTAATATAGTGACTGTGTTAATGTGTAAGTTTACACATTTTCATAAGATATTTAAAGTTTTTTTTATTGTTTTCAAAGCATCTAAGTACAACTTTTTGCAAACCCGATTTAATCAACAATTCGCAATAATATTTACTTTACGCATTGATCCACCATACCAGTGTTAACGCCTACTAGAATTTTCTCAGCCGCATCAACAAAATACTTACTTAATTGGCATGCCGCATGATGACAGTATCAAAAACTTCCAAATCTATTTAGGTCCGTGTTCACCCAAAAGATAACGCTCTGACTATCTAAAATCAGCTGTTTAAAACTCATTTTTGAATGGGAACACGTCCCAGTTACAGCTGTTTTTAGATAATCAGACGGTTATCTTTTCGGTGAACATGGACCTTAGTCAGTCAGTTAGAGAATTGAAAAATAATGGACACGTATTTTTTGTTTTTGTGTGTGTTGATGTTAATTTTATTTTTTAAGTGCTACTATAATTTTGTTTTGTTTGCTTGGTTATACATTTTATTATGCATGCTGTCATGTCATGCTTTTGTCGCCGATTCTTTTTTTCGTGTTTTGTGTATATTCTTTGTTGCAGATCCTAAATAAATAAATATTAATAAAGATAAAACGCATCAAAACTCGGGAGTCCTCGGGAGTGAACGTGAGTCGTGACGTCAGAACTAGCTAAAAACTATGCCTAGGTGTGACGTATTGAGAATTTTAAATATTATTTACGTAAGAAAATGAAAAATACGGTTCAAATATTTATTAATAATCTACGTGACGGACTAATTAGATTTTTTTGGCGTTTTGTTTTATTTGCAATACCATATTTTTAGCAGAGCACTAAACAAATATTTATACCGCTCACAGATAGTGCGACCTGCGACGAGTCTATAAATTACGCGTACACATCAAACTAAGTATACGTTTCCATTCTCTGTATAGATTTTCCGTGCAATAAGAGATCTTCATAAACTGATTTTAACTAGACTGGTCGTCTTGCATACTACTTAACGGAGTTAAAAAAACTTTTTTGCAAAAAAATAAAACCGACTTAAAAAAAAATCAAAAAAGTGAAAAATAACTTTAGCTTCTGAAGTCGGTGACCTTTGTTTGATTGCTTTAGTTTTTTTTGTCATCAAACGCAAATGCTTCATTTGTTGTAGAAAATAGCAAAATCGCAACACGTTTTCATATAAAATTTGAAGAGTTCCCTCGATTTCGCCAGGATTCCATCATCAGATCCCGACTTGGTGGCTATGGGACCATTTGGAAAGAATACCCTTTCCAACAAAAAATAATTTTCCAAATCGGTTGGCAAGCGACGGAGTTATGCCCGAACAAACATAAAAAAAAAAACATCCGAATTGAGAATCCTTTTTTAAAAGTCGGTTAAAAAAGGAGAAGAGGTTCCATGTACGACTGTATGTATTTTTTTTTGTGTCTATGAACGCATCCGCAAGACACCAACAGAACAGGAAAAACTAAAGGGGCAAAGTTTAGTAAAGAAGACGTAAATGGAATAAATCCCGAAATGATTGACGACCCGAATAGCGCAGCGGTAGTGAGGCTGCCTTACGTTCTTAGGGTCCCGGGTTCGAATCCCCGTAGAAGCAAATGTTTGTGTGATGAGCACGAACATTTGTTTCCGTGTCATTGATGTTTACATGTATGACAAGTATGTATTTACAAACAAAAAGTATATATGTAGTATATCAAATGTCTGGTGTCCACGACACAAGCCTTGCTTAATGTGGCACTAGATGGCGCTGCGTGTAATGTCCAACGATATAAAAAAAAACCAACCATTCGTAAATCCATATACGCGCGCCTTTCTTTCCATCAAGTCATAGGAGGATAATCTGCTGATGTGATGACTGACGACACTAAGTTTCGGTTTGAGACGAGCGGAGAAGACACGAGACGTGTAAGATTCAAGCGGCCTAAGATTTGTGTATAAAGGGTGTAAAACATCTCTTCAGGAAGCCGAAAGGCACTTGTTCTCCCCATCATTGCGATTTTTGTTTTGTTCTACACCATACCTGGGAACCTTCTAGTTACGGAGATATGGGGGGTCAAAGTTACAACTTTTTTTTTAATACATGTTTTTTTGCAAGATTATGACTTTTAACACTTCTACGACCCTCGTACTATTCAATCCATCCATGAGCACAATGTTTTTAAGTGCGTTACATTGAGTTCTACCACAAAACATGATTTACAACCTCAAAAAGAGCAGAAGAAGAAGTGAAGAGGTGTTTTACACCCTTTATGTACAACTAATTTAGACATTCAATACCTACGTATAATATTAATGACGTAGTAAAAGGTGGATATGTCACCGTAAAATTGTCAAATACGTTATATTGTAATATCTCTAGCGATATTGTAAAGTCTCGAATTATTGTCAAATGAACATACTGCTTACAACAAAACGCATTATTTTTCGTGAAATGCATGCGATGGTAGTCAACTTACGCGGTGTGGAGGGAAGGAGGGGTCCCCCTTGCCCAGTGGCACAACTCTCATGAAAAGATAATGCACCATTCCAGAGAAATACCTATTAATATAACATAACCTTAAAACACTTTATATTCTCCCTAAAAAGCGTAGTCGACGGAGCCCCGCTTGGCGGGGCCCCTATTTCCGAGTGCAGGGTTTAAAGGAACCTAACTAACCTAACGGGGGGGTGCCCCAAGTCCCGATTATGGGGGTAGAGATACTTCCGTATGTTCAGTTGACAATAATTCGAGACATTACAATATCGCGAGAAAAAACACGTTATATTGTAATATAACGTGTTTGACAATTTTACGGTGACAGAAACATATCCTTAAGAGCAAACTCAGACAGTGACGTCATCAGTTTGTGACGTCAGAAG
Source organism: Xestia c-nigrum (assembly GCA_916618015.1). Lineage (NCBI taxonomy): Eukaryota > Metazoa > Arthropoda > Insecta > Lepidoptera > Noctuidae > Xestia > Xestia c-nigrum. Next base: position 3,087,686 of record OU745269.1, on the reverse strand, counting down.
AACACTGGAAACGCTGATCTTGAACTTTCTGCGGCAAATATTTATCCAGCAGATGGTATTTCCCACCTACATATCTTCCGATTTTTAACGCGTCTGGGCATTTCCGCTTATACAATAACTAGCATTATATCCCCATGCCCAATGCAGGCAGCTTCGCCCGCGTGATGTTTGAACTAACTTGTAGTTTTTTTTGTTAATCTTTCATAACCTTTTATATATTTTGCTTTATGTATATATGTATTTATTATTGTATTTTAGTTTTATGTTTTAACTATTTTGTTTTCGGTTATTGCACCTACTTTGTATTGTCTCTGCATCACCCTAAGCCTAAGGTAGACTGGTAGAAAATGCCCAAGGCATTAAGTCCGCCTTTGTACAGTGCTTACTTGTGCATAAAGTTTTAATAAATAAATACTAATTGTCCTCGGGGATCATACTACTGGCATTTAAAGTATCCTATGTGTTAAGGGGGTAGCGATAAACGTCAGAACAGCCCGCGAATTTCAAAATTTCTTACGTTTCTTGCAATTTGCAGGCCAGTGGTAGGTTGTATGAAGGTAACACTATCGTTCGAGACTGTAAAACGTATGTGTAGTTACAGAATTATAATCATCATCACAATACAAACCTCTAAGTTCATTTTATTTATTTATTCATGTACACAAAATACATAAAAGGACAATATATTAACATAGAAGAGCACAAAGGTACTGCTTATTTCAAAAGAAATTTCTTCCAGCAGACCTGCGAGAGGAAAGTCTGATAAGAAATGTAGAAAAGTCAAACAAGAAAATTTAAATTAAAACTTAAAACAAAACTATGACTATTTAATATAAACATATAACATACAAATACATACACATATTATTTAAAAAAAAAAAACAAAATAAACTACTATTGTAAATATTTACCTATAACATACATACATATATATGTAGAATATTACTGTATATAAGAGAGGTAATGCTCTTTGACTTGTTTTTTTAAAGAGAAATAAAGTTTTGGAATCTTGAATGTAAGGCGGAAGTGAGTTCCACCAGCGTACTGCGTGAACAGAGAAGGAGTTTTATGGGATGGGAAATCAGTTCATATGAGTCAAGGAACGACTTTGGTCTTGAAAAAGTTGTTCACTTAGTGGCGTTACTTTCATGCTTGGTTTGTAACCTACTATTCATGACGTTAGGGGTTTCTGAACAGTCAGCTTGCCTTATGGGCTTGCTGTATCGTTGAGCCTTAGGGTGCTTACATAAAGAAACAGGTTTCCGGTACAGACAAATCTGTACGGGTCGGTACCGATAGGTGCAGTGTTGACTCGCATAAAGAAACAGGTGAATCTGTCCTAGTAAATGCTTAAACCCGTATGGCTCGGTCCAGGTCGGCACCGACAAGTTACAACCTGTTTCTTTATAAGTGAGTGAATAGAATATATTGAAATATTATACCTGCGCCGGTCGGTACCGACCCGTACAGATTTGTCTGTAACCAGCCTTGGGCACGCCACTGTGTTCACTTCATACAACCTATCACTGGCCTGCAAATTGCAAAAAACGTAAGAAAATTTGAATTTCGTACAACCCTGACGCTTTCAGCTTAAGAGGACACAAAACGGCCGTTTTCCCAAACAAACGTAATTCCCGTTTCGATTAATGCCAATTACCAGTACAGTAATATTTTCTTTTCCCAAAAAAAATTACGACCACTATTGGTATATCCCCGTTTTCTTTTTTTTATAATATACATGTATAAACCTACAGAAATCTAAAAATTCGCCCGATTTTCTGGTGTGTTGAAACACCCAGAAAATAAATTTGACTAGACAATAGGGTATAAAACACCTCTTCACGAAGCCGAAAGGTACTGGTTCTCGATCATTTTTTTGTTCTACACCATACCTGGGACATATGGTTTGACAAGCTTTTTTTTTAAAATACGAGTACAAGTTCTTTTTTGTAAGATTTTTACTTGTAACACCTCCGCGACCCCTACTATTCAATCCATCCATCAACACAATGTTTTGAGTGACGCACATTGAGTTCTACCTCAAAAAAAAAGTTGTTTCCCAGCAATATTTTTTGCGTAATGTTACTTGGTTTGGTGTACATAATGCTTGGTTAACGGCTTTGTGATGAGGTGGTTTACACCCTGTATGAAAAGGACAACATAGGAACGGCCAAAACCTTTCTTCTTTTTTATTGAAAAAAGTAGTTAAATCGGTCAAGTTTAGGAGAAGTAATCAGGGGCCTGGACTAGTTAGGAATAGGTGTTTTTGTTTACTTTTCATTGGTATTCTCTGCGCGACATGATGCTTGCAACAGCGCAGCGTCGAAATATCGGGAGCTCATAGAAAATAAAAAGAAAATCACGGATATTATCCCTTTAGTATACTTTAAGTGTAATCAATACATTTTACAACTACCTATTTTCCAATTCTCTCGCCCTTTTTGTTTTATCTTAATCCAGGTTAAAAACTACCTGTGTTCCATACCTAAATCCAAATCCGTTCAGTAGTTTTTGCGTGAAAAAGTAAGAAACTTTCATACATACTGTATCCATCTCCACAAAATTTCGCATTTATAATAGTAGTAAGATAAGATATGATTGCTAATATCTCTATTAAATCGTGTTTAATAACATGTTTTATTTATTAAAGTGCAGACGCACCCTAAAACCACGACCGTCCCTCTATGAATTTATCCATTACACGTGGAAGACCCTCCCCGCTAAATAATTAATCATTTCCACTGAAAATCTATTTGCAGAAATGCAGATATTTATTGCTGGGAACTAGCTTTTGTAAGATTTCTACAAAGTGAGCTTTACATGCTGAAATGAGATAGAAATCATAGAAACTTAATTTGATATGAAATCAAATTGATTGATTTTATTCAAGTTGCATTCGCGGCATGGAAGGGACACCCGGCACGAAAACAGTTATTCAGTAGATTATTTAGAGACCCCCCCTCTCTAAATAATGTACTGAATAACCGTTTTCTCCACAATTAAATTTTTCATTAATAATAAAAAAAAAACTGCTGTTTCAATACCTTAGGGTGTAAAAGACTCTTAACGAATCCGAAAGGTATCTTCTCCCCGTCGCGTCTTTGAGATATTTTTTTTGTTTTAGCTAGACTATCTATACCTGGGAACATTCTAGTTACGAAGATATTGGGAGTCAAAGTTCCAACATTTCCACAAGTTTTTTTTTTAAAAAACGCTTCAGAAGTCGGTGACAAAAAAACTAAATCAATCAAACAAAGGTCACCGACTTCTGAAGCGTTTTTTCTGAAGTTATTTTTCACTGTTTTGTTTTCTCTGAAGTCGGTTTTATTTTTTGTAAAAAAGTTTTTATTTTTCACTTTTTAGTGGTTCACATGTGCTTACCCCTTCACAGCGTACCGGCGTGATTTTAGGTTATGAACTAGTGTAAACAATAGACAGATATGAGATTTCGGCAATCCCAGTACATTTGCTATCATTTATTGAGGAGTTCCGTTGCGATATGTCCGAAGTTCTTCATCAGATCTTCATCAAATTGAATTGGGATCACTTCGAGAAAGTACAATTCCTAAAACTAACCAAACCGCTTCTAGTGTGCCTATAAAATGTGAAGAATTCTCTCTATTTCTCCAGAATCCCATCATCAGCTACTGATTTGATGATTATGAGACCACACAGGAAGCACCAGCTTTCAAATAAAATAAAAACAATCAAAATCGGTTCACCCAGTACAAAGTACTGAGGTAACAAATATTTTCGAAATCGGGTGTATTTTACACATGTGCGTACCCCCTCAGAGCATACAGGCGTGATGTTATGTCATGATATAGTATAAACAATGAACCTACAAGCAATGGCAGCAATCACTGCAGATTTGCTGTGTATTTTTGAAGAGTTCCGTTGTATATCTCCGAAGATCAGCATCAGATCTTCAGCAAACTAAAATGGGACCAAACGGGAAGCACCAGCTTTCAAACAAAAAAAGAACCATCAAAATCGGTTCACCCAGTCGAGAGTACTGAGGTAACAAACACAAAAAAAAAAAAAAAAAAAAAAATACAGACGAATTGATAACCTCCTCTTTTTGGAAGTCGGTTGAAAAAGTCGTTTCCCAGCAATATTTTTTGCGTACATAAAGTTACTAAGGTCCATGTTCACCGAAGAGACAACAGTCAGACAGTCAGTCAAACAGCTGTTTAAAACACAATTTTGTATGGTAATATGTCACATTGACAGCTGTTTTTAGGTAATCAAACGGTTATCTTTTGAACATGGACCTAAGTATGGTGTACAGAACGCTTGGTTAACGGCTTCGTGATGAGTTTACTTACACCATGTATTCTGACCGTGTAGGTTGTAGGAAACAGCTGGGATTTTTTAAACAACCGATGAAAAAAATCTAAGTATATCGTGGAGACTGGGGTGTTCAGAATGATGTAGTTTATTAAATGAGTTGTAACCGTTTTCGTAAGTAGCAAAAGATAATGGAAATCTGTATCATCGAGTAGAGGGCATATTTATTTATTTATTTATTAACAGATACATTAAACGAAGATGGGACGCCATGGATGGCTTTCTTGTTTATTGGCGAGAGGAAGGTGGAAGGAATGGCCCAGAAGAGGGGCAGCTCAAGCTAAGTAAAAAAAAAAGTAAAAACACACACCCGTTCGGATTTGACCGGACTTGTCCGATTTTATGCTCTCCCGTCCGGACTGTGACCGCACTCCAAAACAGATTTCGTCAGGTTTTTTGTTGAGACATTCTTATAAGGAAAAATAAACAACATAAACCTTTCCTACATCAAAAGAAAACTGAATTATTAGCGTTGGCAGACCTTTCCATATGCCTGCTGCCATTCTTATTACGGCTTCCACAAGTTTCCGCAGTATGATGTAATGAACCTCCACGTGTACGCCTACCCCTTATTAACATGACCTCCTAGTACTTATATTACAATACTCCAGGAAATGCTTTGCATGTTGAAAGAAAGAAAAAAGAAAAAGCATTAATTAGCCCGACAGGACAACGCATAAATAAAAAAATAATAATAAAATGGTAAAACACTAGTTTATAGTAAACATAACAACAACAACTGCAACTGTAAACGCTTCAAAAAGTTTCAAAGATTTTTAGTAACTATTTAATTTTGGGACACTTGGGGGAGGCCTATGTCCAGCAGTGGACGTCTTTCGACTGAGATGATGATGATTTAATTTTTGGGCTGGTCACATCTGCCGCATGTCGAAGGAGCAATGGGCAAATTACCACTCAGTGGATAACATGTACCAGGGACAACGCGGCAGGGGAGTGAAACTTCCATACATTGGCTTCAAACAAAGTTTTCATAGATAGTGCTGCCATCTGTGTGGTAGAAGACACCAACTTTTGAACTGTTTGACAACTTATCTATCGTAACATACATATGAAGACAACAGCTATTTTAGACTACTTGTCAGTGAAGTAGATAGCCTAGGGGTGACAGCGACCACCCTGTTTACAATAGTTCACATGTTCGAATCCTCAGTCCAGAATTACTTTTAGTATTTATTTTGTTGAACAAAAACTAACAGCGCCATCTAACAGCTTGAGTACAGCGAGATTTTTCGCAAAGGATTAGCCTACAATCGCACTAGATCGCGAAACGTGAAAGGGGGGAAGAGAGGCTTTTGCTCTGCTGTGGGACAATATAGGCTTTTAATAATTATTAATGACCTCAATCTATGACGTCAAAATGAGAAAATAATCGACATACAGAGTGGAAGGGAGACATCGACGCACAAAGATTACCACGCATTCAGTAGACGTACATCATTCGGGCCGAACCCCACATTAAATTTTTATGCTGTATTTTTTTAAAAATGCTGATTTCTACAAAGTGCCATACGGTGAAAAAGAATGAAAATATTAAAAAGCCGATTATTAAAAAATACGATAAAAAATTTCTTCGTTTTTATTCCTTCTTCCACAGAGAATGTTTTTTTTCTTCAGAATGATGCACTGGATCCGACGTAATTGTTTGTGCGTCGATGACGATAATGCGAAACTTATTCGAGTCTGCCTGTTACTTTAGCTGAACGGATTTCCAGATTTTTTTGGCAAACGGGTAGACCATGATCAGGGAGCGTACATTTTATCCCAATAGTAAGTTCACGTGGAAGCGGCCGCGGGTAAAAATAAATTTAAAAAAAATAGGGTAGATGACAAAAAAAAACTAACTAGTCCGTCAGTTACATTATATATTAATTATCAAAAAATAAAAGAGATAGCAGGACCAACTGGATGTCTTCCTTGAGAATTGGAAAGAAAGAGCACAGAATCGTGATCGTTGGTAGGGATGGAGGGAGGCCTTTGCCCAGAAGTGGGACAATACAGGCTAGATATAATAATATACAATAATAATAATAATATCAAGGAAGTGGACTCAGCAATCATTGTGCCGATAGTCGTGTCAGCGCATGGCTTAATTGCCAAGAGCCTCGACCAACACCTGAGGAGGCTCTCGATAGGCAGCTGGATCAAGGGCTTGATTCAGAAAGCGGTACTCCTGGACACGGCTCGTATTGTTAGGAGGTTCCTCTCTCTGGAGCCCTGACCGCCGGTAGCTTGGACCTTGTTCCCGATACCGGTGGGCTACATTTTTTTATATTTTTAAATGTTTTTTATGTATTTTTTATGTTAATATTTAAAAATGTAAAAAAAATGTTGGAAAAATTGAATACTTAAAGGAAATAATATCAAAAAATATATAACACCGTATTTTTTCTTTTGTTACGTAAATCAAAATTGACCAAGATGCGACGCTTTTTAAATTCTTAAAACGTCACGCCTAGGTATAAATTTTAGAACGTACTGACGTCACGAGCCCCCACTCCCAAGTTTTGATGCGTTTTATATTTGTCAATATTCATTTATTTACAAAAACAAAAAATACGTGTCCATTATTGTCCAATATTCTAACTGACGAACTAAATAGATTGGTATTTTTTTGATACTGTCGGCAATGGCATGCAGTGGCGTAGCATGGGGGGGGCGGTGGGGGCCATGGCCCCAGGCGGCATACGTAAGGGGGCGGCAGAGAGCGCCAATTTATAAATTTGGAAAATGTAAAAAAAGCTTAGATACATATACTCACACTTAGATGCATAGTGAATGTTGCAATCAAAATTATCAATTAAATTAATCGGAAATCAAAAGCAAATTATAATAAACAACGAACCTGACAGTTAAAATATCATCTACCTACCTAGCCTTTTCCCAACTAACGTGTAGCCTGAAAATAGAACTCCTGTCTTGTTAGAAATCAAGCCAGTTTTGTGATAGTGATGGTGGAGAAAACAAGTGCTTGACGCAAGTCAGCACGAGGGTTGGCTAAAATCATGAATGACAAAAAACAACTTAGGTATTGTTACATCGGACCTACTAGAATATTCGAGAAAGCCAGTGATTACAGTGTGTGTACGTTAGAAGTTCGAGAACATTCCATTATTATTAGTTTTAAAGTTAGGTAGGTACAAACTCGCGACCTATTTAAACAAAGACATTAGAATTTCGACCGTACGCCTAGGGCATACGGTTCATATTTGTTTGTTTTGTACAAGTAGCTTATACCTACAACTTTTATAGGTAATACCTACCTTGTAGGTAGGTACTTACTATTTCTTTTGTTAGTGTTTTTTATGACCATCTCGAATTTTCGTGATTATTCTGGTGTGTCTGTTGGCGAGTATAAATAGAGCGCTCAGGGCCGCGACCGGCAGTCTTGTTTTAGCGACACAACGAAGCGAATTCAAGTGAACTACAAGTGCGATATCTAAGTGAATAGTAAACAGTAGTTTTGATTGTTTTGTGATTAATAAAGTTATTGTGTTGTTTAATCGGTAGTAATTAATTTATCTCATACCCAGCTCGTATTAACAGTATTCAAAGAGACGTTTGGCACCCAAACTGGAACGGACTGGGGCTGCCTTCAGGCCGCACGGTCCATGGGCCTTTAGGGGGCCCCAGTGTGCGCGCATTCCTTGAGGTGGCGAGCCGCCCATTACCTGAACTAGCCCCAATAGGTTGTAGCCGTAAGGCTAGTCCGTCGGTACCACACGATCTCCGGCAAGGCGGTAAACCTACTTGCCGGGTTACCGCCATGAGATCTGAAGGCGATAGTCCTCGCGCGCCTGCATGAATCGCGCGCGGAGGCTCTACGAGGAAAAACTTAACTGCCGCGGCAAACCGCAGCTCAGTGGACAGACTTCTGGCGTGATCTCATGGCGACATGGAGATAGCGACTGTCGCAACCCCGTGCAGAGCGCGCCACAATAGTGGCGATAAGTCCCCTCTTTGAGGAGTGGCTTTAGAAGCGCCACGGCGTCCTCACCTTCCGTCTGACGCAGGCCTCCGCGTGTCACCGGACATGGCTGTTTCGGGAGGTTCCTGCATGAAATCGGGCGGGAGGAAACGCTTGGGTGTTTCCATAACGAGGATCGACCGGAGGACACGGTGGAGGTTTGCCCCGCGTGGGCGAGCACTGCCGTGTCCTCGTAGCGTCGATCGGTGGCGGTTCGCTCTCGCGTCCGGCCCTGGTTCAATCCATGGTACGGAGCGAGACGGAATGGGAAGCCGTCACCTCCTTGTGCGAAGCAGTCATGCTAGCGAATGAGATAGCGGTACGCAAGAGGGAGAGAACCTCTCGTCACAGCCACCGCGGGAGACGCGCCGGGCGTGCACCGTAGGTGCGGGCGCGGACGGCTCACTATGGGCTAGCTCGCCGTCCGTCTGTCTCATGACGACAGGCCGAGGCGCGCGAGTGTTCCGATATGGGGGGACAGCGTAGGCCCTACAATAGGTCGTTGCTTACTGTACAAAAAATGGAAAATCCTACAATGTTCACTCATTCACAAATAATAGATAAAAAAGCATAGATGCTTTTTTATCTATTATTTTAATTATTATTTTAATATTTACTTACCTTTGTATAGATACAAAGGTAAGTAAATCTAAATATTAATAATTAAAGAACTAAAGTAAACAAGTGACACAAATATTGTCATCAGTGCTGTAACTATAGCAAAATATGAGAAAAAATGATTTGAAAACTAATGTAAAAAACTGAATCAAAAGAAAAATGAGATTGTGAATTGTTAAAGACATCCACAAATCTGTGCCGTTTATGAGCTACCAGGGAAGCCGCATGCGCAGAACGAATTATAGCCAAACTTATTTGTCTTCAACATAGTCTTTGATTTTATAATATGCTTTTTCATAAGGACAAGTTTTTGAACTTCAGTTTATTTATTTAGTTATTACAAAAATTCAGTTTTATAACTGACTTTGGCAACTTGTTATAAAAGCGTATACCTACTGTTTATAATAAAAGACTTGCTAGTTTTGTTAATCTGAATTCAGGTATTACAATTTCATGTTTACTGCGTGTATTTTTATTATGGAAGTCGCTTCTAATTTTGAAAAGCCCTCGATTTTTGCGGGCATATAAAATACATTCAAAGATATAAAGTGAAGGCAGAGTTAGTACCGGGCCTGTTCGAAAGAGATCCTTCCTCGCCTTTTACGTTCCGGGGCCGCGCCCCGGAACGTAAAAGGCGAGGAAGGAACATGGATGGTTTTTAGTCAGTAAGAGTCTGACACTCCCTCCCGCTCCGCCCAGAGTGGGGGGGGTCATTTGATGATTTCCCATCCTTAGTTAGTATATCGATCTCTTGACTCTCTCTATGACTCGCGAGGACCCATTTTATAGATCGCGCAGACTGCTCTCTTTTGAACCTATAACTCAATCGAAAATAACTAAAATCCAACACATCAACATTTTTTACCTGTCCGTTTCACGTGGAATGAGTTAAAAAAACACGAAGAGTTTGAATTAATAAAATATGGCTATATATTGTGATGTTTTGCAACCGTTCATGACTAAAAATTAAATGAAAATGGAGGGGGCGGCGAATTTCAGGTTGGCCCCGGGCAGCATAAACCCACGCTACGCCACTGATGGCATGTCTATTGCAATGTGCGGAAAAGTCAGCAAGACCTAATTAAAGTCAGCAAGACCTAATTGATGTTTCATAGCGTAGAGAATGTATTCACAAATTACATGAATCGGCTTCGAGGTCGTCAAATATTGAAGGAAATAACAAAACTATTAAGAACACGTTTAGTCTGTAATATAGTACTATTTATAAGACTAAATAAATTCACACAGTTTTTGTAGGAGGTCAAGAACTTTTTGTATACAGGATGGTTTTTAGGACATTCCTGAGATCCCTTTAAATAATCAACCAACCAGACTTTTTGAAAAAGGCGAATTTTGTTGTTTCCTGAACAAAATTATAAGCCAATATTTTGGTTTTAGCCATTGATTTTGAATATAAAAAAAAATATTTTAGCAAAGTACTGATATTGAAAATCACAAAAAAAAATTGAGATAATAATGTCTAGATCTGCCGTGTTCGTGTCAGGTCTGGGTCACAACACAATTGACCGTTCCTCTTTCAACCAAATCTGTGAAGTAGTTTTGGGTGAAATAGTAACAAACATCCTCACGTACTTTCACATTCATAATGTAGTAACGTTACGTAAGCGTGAACTAAAATGGAAATCTATGTTTTTTAGAATTTTATTGTGAAAAGTCGTATTCGAAAACACGTGAAAAGTAGATTAGTGTATATTTAAAAAAATGTGCACTAATCTACTTTTAAGAAGGAGGTTTTTTAAATTAATATTAAAAAAAAAACCTGCGACACTTAATGTACTAAAAGTTAAATAGAAAACGATTCGATGATTCGTTAATCGTTAGGTCGAAGGTACCTTTCAAACAAAAAAAATCAAAATCGGTTCATCCGTTGGGGAGCTACGATGCCATAGACAGATACACACAAACAGACACGTCAAACTTATAACACCCCGTCGTTTTAGCGTCTGGGGTTAATAATAAGTCACGGTAAGTTTTAAGATAAAAAAATCGTTCAAAACTGGCCAGCAATTTTCTATAGTTGACAGATAAACCAAGTTGATTGAGGTCGTGGGGAGTCGTTGAATGCAAGCAGTTAACGATTCTCACATTGAATGTGGCTGAATCTATTTATTACCTTTGCCCAGTAGCATTCTTAAAAATAACACGCTGGTTTATTCCATTAATTTAGTATTTAAATTGAAAAAAATAACGTCAAACCGTTTTTTTTTTAAACTTTAGGTAAGTACCTACTTCACTAACGAAGTAAGGTTAAGTTTTTTTTTTCAAATTCACCTAAAAACACGCGTTTAATAAATAAAAAAATATGTATACTTGTCATGCCGCAAGTGCACACAAAAAAAAACCTGAAATATGTAGTCGTGCTAATTTGTTTTTATTAAAAAAAAAACAAAATGGCTGTATCAAATACTCTCTTGGTTCAAGCAGAGGCGTACCACACAGTACTAAACACCCACTATGTCATTATTTGTGTTTTAAGTCTCTTGTAATGTAATAGAGAGCAAACCTATTACCACCAACCGAGCATAAAATCTAGACTCCGAAGTACGGAAATACTACTAAACTTTTTCTTTCAATATTGTAACCGTGTGAAAATGATTAGCATTCACCAGCCAGACATGAACACTGACGGACTGGCTAGCCAACATATCTGTGCAGGCGGTAAAACTGAGAACTAAAATAAATGTACGGCGCTTGACAGATTGTTGTATTTTTCCTTGACAAGCAGCGCCACCATGAACTGCAAATGTAAAGTGGTAGATAGTAATCGAAGGTTATATCACAGCGACTACTGAATTAGGTCGCAAGTCGCAAGAGTAAGTAGCCACGTCGCGTCGTGGTAATTTTTCGGGTCGGCTATATTTTAAAGAATCGTTTTTAATAGATAGAATGTTAAAAAAAGCGTATTTTTAACGCAAGGTCTGAATATTTTCTTCAAACTAGCCGATGGTTCGCTCGCGTACAAATTATACACTTAAACCGTCCTCGTGAACCACTCTAGCCATTGGTGAAAACAGCATGAGAATCGGTGCAGTATTTTTTGAGTTTATCGCGAACAGGCAAACAGTCGCGGCGAAGGACTTTAATTTTAATATGTAGTAATTAACATAAAAATGTTGTTTTGTTGAGATTTAATAAGGTTAAATAGTTTTTAACAAGGCGACACACGGCTTCGGCATCAATTTTGCTATTGTTTTATTTATTAAATGTCACGAATTCAGGATTACCTACCTACGGCCATTTGCTCATAGGACGACTTCGCTAAAGTGTCGTCTTAGGGTGCATTCCGAGATAGGAAATAATCACTCACAGCGCTCCACAGCAATATTTTACGTTCCGTTTTCGTTTTCACGATTATGACAGCTAAGATCTGTCATTAGGTCATTTGACAGCGCTCACGGTGATATTTCTTTGGGGCATGGTCGGTGTAATTGCAAGATCGGGCGTGTCATGACGTCATCTATGACGACCCAAGGAACATCGATATCGCGCTTATGATCACGCTCACGGTAACTCAGAACGGGTTTATGGACGCATATAGCGTTTACAGCCTATCTCGGAACGCGACCTTAATAATAGGTAATTTTGCTAATTAGGACGATTTGCTAATAGGACATTTTGCTAATGTGTCGTCTTAATAATGTCATTTTGATAATAAGACCATTTGTTAATAAGACGTTTCAATACGGAGCCCCTACGATAAGGAGAAATTCCTAGAGTGGGTAAAGGTTTACTAAATGCATAATTATATATAATATATAATTATAGGGTGACTGTTAATTAGTGTACGATACTTAAACACATGACTGCGCTCATGATAACAAACAACTTTTACTATTGGACTAAAGCTGAAATCGCGAAAAAAAAACAGCGTCCAGTACATAAAGCGAACTCAGGCGCTCCACCCACTACTGCCGGGGTTGCGGGCCTGTTCGAAAGAGATACCACGGCCCCGGCACATAAAGGGCGAGGAAGGAACATGGATGGGTTTTAGTCAGTAAGAGTCTGACACTCCCTCCCGCTCCGCCCAGAGTGGGAGAAGTCATTTGATGATTTCCAATCCCAAAAAAAAAGGCGCACCTGGCACCGCGCCCCGTCGCATAGCGCGGGATGGCAGATTTGACCATTGTAGATATGCATACTTTCATACAATGGTAAAAGCTGTCACTCTGCGCACCGCGGCGGGACGCATTTTCAGTGGGTGAACCGCCATAATGTACTGAACAGCAGATATTTTTTTCGCAATTTCAGGGTTGGTCCCATAGCAAAAGTTGTTTGTTACTCGTATCATGAGCACAATCAAAGTTTAAGTATCGTACAATAATTACCAGTCACCCTATATTTACTACTAGCGGATGTCACGCCTAAGTTCAAATTCCCTTGAGAGTACGCAGAGTCAGACAAAACATAGCCTATGTTACTCAGTCAAGACGTGGCTTTCTAAAGGCGGAAGAATTTTCTAAATCAGTCGAGTAGTTATCGAGTTAAATCGTGACAAACAAACAAAAAATATTTTTTTCTCTCTTTTTTTTTAACGTCAATTTTGTAGTATTGATTATTGCATAACTTTTTGTCTAAAACAGGTCGCTAAGAGCTTCCAATGATGAGTAAGCGCTATGGGTACCAAGAAACTTAAGTTTACCACCTGACTCATACTTACTACGGATCTACGTGGTCAATCATGCCAAGTCGCGTTATGGCGCGAAGTTTTTTTTAAATGATGGAAACATTGAAGAAAAACAAATATCATGTTACACGAATCTTGTAGTAAAAATTAAAATGAACTGGAATAAACTTAATTTTCTGTAGAAGTATCCACCTTAAGTCCACCTATATAGGGTGTAAAACACATCTTCACGAGGCACTTGTTCTCCTCGTCATTGCGATCATTTTTTTGTTCTACACCATACCTACCTGGGAACCTTCTAGTTACAGAGAAATTGGGGGTGAAAGTTACAACTTTTTGACAAGTTTTTTTTTAAATACCTCGACGACCCCCGTACTATTCAATCCATCCATCAGCACAATGTGTTGAGTGCGTTACATTGAGTTATCCCACAAAACGTGATTTTTCACCCCAAAAAAAAAGTGGTTTCCCATTCCCAGCAATAATTGTTGCGTAAAGTTACTTAGTTTGATGTACAGAATGCTTGGTTGACGGCTTTGTGATGAGGTGGTTTACACCCTGTATACTAGAAATCCAGCCCCACTCTCCATCTTTTACATGGGACTTTAAAACTGAACAAAACGACCCGAATGGCGCAGTGGTAGTGTGGCTGCCTTACGTTCTTATTAGGATGGGACATCATCAAATGACTTCTCCCGCTCTGGGCGGAGCGGGAGGGAGTGTCAGACTTTTACTGACTAAAACCCATCCATGTTCCTTCCTCGCCCTTTATGTTCCGGGGCCGCGGTATCTCTTTCGAACAGGCCCGCAACCCCGGCAACGTTCTTAGGGTCCTGGGTTTGAATCCCGGTAGGAGCAAATGTCTATGTGATGAGCATGGACATTAGTTTCCGAGTCATGGATGTTTATACATAATTATGTATAATAAGTATGTAAGTATTTACAAACAAAAGTACCTATATATGTAGAATATCTACTGTCTGGTGACCACGACACAAGCCCTGCTTAGTGTGGCACTAGATGGCGCTGTGTGTAATGTCCAGCAATATTTATTATTTAAACTAGAGTAACGTAGATATAGCCGTTGAGGCACACCTTTACCTAACCCTAATGATGTTACGTTATACGAATAGTACCTAGTACCTACTAAGTTTAGTTTTTAAAGATGAACACAACATCTCATAAGTACAATGAAAACTCACACTCATTGTTAAATAACAGACGTCATTTATTTTAAATCAATTACATTAATAGAAGTCGTCAATCAAGTTCAATATACAGGGTGTATTTCACCTCATCACAAAGCCGTTAACCAAGCATTCTGTATATCAAACTAAGTAACTTTACGCAAAAAAATATTGCTGGACAACAACTTTTTTTTTTGAGGTTATAAATCATGTTTTGTGGTATAACTCAATGTAACACACTCAAAACATTGTGCGGATGGATGGACTGAATAGTACCGGGGTCGTAGAGATATTTAAAGTAAAAATCATGCGATAAAAAGTGGTATTTAAAAAAAAACTTGTCAAAATATTGCAACTTTGACCCCCAATATCTCCGTAACTAGAAGGTTCCCAGATATAGTGTAGAACAAAAAAATTATCAGAATGACGAGGAGAACAAGTGCCTTTCGTATTCGTTAAGAGGTGTTTTACACCCTATATACTTTAATCATAGTTGTCAGACCAGTACGTACAACGTCCAATCAAGCTATAGGAAACTAAATTAAACTGATCTGTTATTGTACGGGAAGCTCATACAAAGTGTGGTCAGGTTATATTGGGTATGTGTAGTGGTGTGTATTAACATACAGTATGTCAACTAGGAACAAATGAGCGTTTGCACGAATTGTAAGCATGCTTCAGGGTTCAGGTTTTTCGTGAAGTCGGCGCGGGCGCACACGACACAAGTGGTTACTTAATAACCGACTTCTAAAAAGGAGTAGGTTCTCATTTGGGCAGTATTTTTATTTAAATTTTGTTACGTCATTTCCGTGATTTATACGTTGCTTTTTGGAAGAGAAAGGTAGCGCGTTGGTCTCAAATTATTTAGATCTAATAGAATTTTATTCATCTTGCTTGGGATAAGTTATCCTGTTATCTATAAAGGATTTCTGGTAATTCGACGTATTCCTTGTAGGACGTTATAGTAGGGTTATGTATAATGCAAGAAATTAAACGACCAAATGTTCGACCGAAATTCTGTGGTTTTTAAACATTTTTCATAATATAGTTCATTACTTTTCAATAAGATTTATACCATTTTAGAGAGCTAATAAGACAAGGATATTTTTCTAGTAATTTGTACATCTCGCGTAGTATTTTTTTTTTCACTATACAACATCTTTTAATGACGGAATGGCAAAAATTAGCAAAAAATGTTTCATTAGGGATTTTTGCTAAAGGTTTAGGATTATTTGAACTTTGAATTATTAAAAAAGGCCTGCTGCGTCATCAGCTATGATAATAATATAAATGTCAGTACATTCGCGCCAGAAATCGTTTTAAATTGGCTTTGAATGATTTAATCTGGTTTTTTTTCATAAAAATCTAAAAAACGACCTTACTCAAAAACCACTGAATTTTGATAGAATATTTCTTGGCTTGATTTCTTGCATTATAATCCTACTATAAAGTCCTGCAAGGAATACGTCGAATTGCCAGTAACCCTGTATAACAAACCCTACTAATTATAAATGTGAATGTAAGTTTGTTTGTTACCCTTTCACGCGAAAACTACTGAACGGATTTGGATGAAATTTTGCACACAGATAGTTTATAACCTGGATTAAAACATAGCATACTTTTTATCCCGGTATTAAGATCCCATGGGACAATAATCAAACTTCACGCGGGCGAAGACGCTGGCAGAAGCTAGTAATAACATAATTATCTTCTTCAATGTGGATGATCTGCTAATAACTTTTAGTAACAATATAAAATAAATACTCGACCAGAATTTCCAAAAAGAACACTGAAAACTAGAAAATAATTTAACTTCCAAAAGTCGGTGGCAAAAAAAAAGCAATAAAAAAAGTCGGTTACTTTTTTGCAAAAAAGATTTTTTAGTGCAACATAGCAAAAAGTGTAGGTGACAAGACAACCCTAACTTCCGTTTTGATTTCACAAAAAGGGCCTAGTTGATTTACTGTTGGTCTGTGTACTGTGCATAATAGTTAAAAAAGTTGATAATGAAACAACACGCTGTCAACGTGCAAGCGTATGACGTCATCAGCACCTGCTCTTACTAATAAATAACGAACGCAGCGTAGATAATTTTCTTTGTAACGAAATGCATTAAAAACATAAAATTGTCAATTGTTATATGGAACGGATAATATATTTAATTACTTTATGTAAATATTTAATTGGAAAAATAAGTAATTATCCTTAGTTTTTGGTGTTCAAAAGGTTTTTTTCTTATAAGTACAGGGTTACTTATATTTTATAAAAAGTTACGGTAGGGCACATTTGACACTTCTCAAAATATAACAACGTAACCTTGTAACAGCTGGTAAAAATATTATCTATTTTTTCGAAGTCTGAACTGCACAATTGCTTAACATTGATCAATTATTACGAATATTACGATTACATATTTATTGTAATTTAAAAAAGGTAACCTTTTATTTTACTTAGAACTGACAGATGTCAAAATAAGTGATCTGTTAAATAGGCCCTACTACTCGTAAATATACCGTGTATTAATCCTTGTGAGAGATTTTTTGACTGATTAAGTTAAAAAAAATCACAAATCGAATGTGACCAAATCATGAAAATTATTTATTTCCTTTAATTAGATAGTTACATATTGATTTACATTTTTAAATATTCTAATATAAGTAAAAGTAAATAAAAACATTTAAAAATTTATAATAAAATAGTAGCCCACCAGCACTGGGAACAGGGTACGAGCTACCGGTGGTCAGGGCTCTTGAGAGAGGAACCTCCTAACAATACGCGCCGTGTCCAGAAGTACCTACTGCTTTCTGAATCAAGCCCTTGATCCAGCTGCCAAGCGAGAGCCTCCTAAGATGTATCAAGGAAAATTATCATTAGGGACTATTAATGATATTATTCTACTTTATTTGTCTCTCACATTCTGACATTTCCTTGATCATGTTTTCTTTCAAAACGGAATTTCCGAAGCAGTCATCCGTACTTATGAATGACAAACATACCTATTCTCTTTTCTTCGCGTCAACAGTCATAGAAGAAATGGAAAAGCCATGTGTGAGCCGAATTCGCACGCAAAGGGTTCCGTAGGCAAAAACAATATTTTTAAACGCATTTTTTGCCATTTGGTAACGAAATCCTAAAAATCTTGACTTTGAGAATTCCCAAATGAACGAAGAGAGAAAAAAAATGGACAAAATTACTTAATTAAATGTTTACCTTTTTGTTTTTTTCAACAAAAAACAACCTTTTTTGTTGATCTGAGATATTTACTTACTTACTTACCATTTCAAAATATGTGATTGTTTTAATCAAGGTTTAGAATTAATGACAATAAAAATCAAGTTATTAAATAAAAGTAATACCAAATTCCGAGACGCCCATCGCCATTTTGTTTCAATGTCACGCCGCACGCGTAATCTCGTTACGACAATTATTCGATAATGTAATTTGATTTGTAAAAAAATTATACAACTGTCAAAATATTTTTTTTTGCAAAAATATTTCGGGATATTACGAGTTATTACTTATTACTGAGATGACGACTAATAGAAAAGTATTGAAGAAAATGGGCCAAGCCCCTAAATAAATTCGAAAATCGATAGGAGAAGGACAAATACGTGGATTTGTACTGTTTTTTAGATCACTTTAAAATGTGATAGCAAAAATAATTTCATAACAAATTGAGCGCCGTTTAAAACGACGACTGAGAGTTCTCAACGATAAGCGAACCTACTCTACAACGGTCATGGACATTTCCATATGTTCACGTTACATTGACTGCTATCCTCACTTCTATTTTTAACCAACGTCTTGTTAGGCCAGCCATGGACTTTATCAGCAGTAGCGTGTAATGTGTTACAGGCCGGTTAGGAACTTATGAATAAACGGGTGTGCGGGCCGGCCCCTTGCGTCGATTGAGTCACGACCGCCGAACACCGCACTGTTCCTACCACTGCATTATTCCACGATAATTCTGTCCGCACCAATTCATTGTTAACGATATACACTGCTTTGTAAGTTAAGAGTATTTGTTTGGCTGTCTGTTCTAAAAGTGTAATGTACTGTGAGTATAATAGCAATAACGTTTAAATACCGATGTGTATTACCGGCTTGAGTTGACACGTCGTCGTGGACTCAACTGCCGAGTGAGTTTTTTTTTTAGTTTAAAGAAATATAGGTTTTATTATTACGAAATAGATAGTTTAATAACAGGTGAGGTTATTTAAAAAGCGAAAAGGACAATGGGTTTAAAATTAAACCATTTAATGCGTAATTATGCACGACACAAACAAAGATTTAAATATACATCTAGCTAGTCAATAAACAAGTTAGGTATTTATCTGCAAACCGTGTTTTGTTTTAATAAATTGTGCCGCTCAGTATTGAAACGACGTATCAGCAAATTGATAGGGACAGTGGAAACTCAGCTTTATTACACTTGTGTAATATGAGTCATTTTTATTAGTTATTGAGGTTAGGAACAAATTGTGTTACGAAGAATAAAAGCGGTGACTTGAGTTGAGCTGCACAAATAATAGAACGCAACGTAATACCAGCAACATGGCGGATGTTAGGAAAAAGTGTGATCTTGTTGAAATATTGCGAGGTTGCGTGCGGCTTTTTTAAAGAAAAATGAACAAAATATAGGTGCTTAGCTAGGTAGGTCCCTGACTTATTTTATAAAATGCAATCCTGCATTTTTTTTTTATAATAAGCATAGCATTATTTTTGTTGAAAAATTATACGATGCACCCACGTGGTAGGTCTAAAGTCTAAACATATTAGTGATTTTTTTCCGCAGAGGTCAATAGAATATTGCGAAATCGCATGCAGTTTTTAGGGTTCTGTAGCCAAATGGAAAAAAAATGAACCCTAAACCTGCTGTGGTAATTATATGTTATACTGAACAAAAAAAGAGTTATATATAAGTAATAAAAAGGAACTTTGTTCTCCAGGACTTATTTTCCATGCTCATAAAATGTCTAGGTACAAAAGTATAAACGCAAATAATTTATTGCAATGCAGTTTTTCTAAAAGGGAAATAGAAAAATGGAATAAGCGGACTTAAGTCTGTTCTGTTTTCGAAATGCGTCTGGCTGGCGAGAGATGGGGGAAAAATTACGCAACAGGTGAGTAAAAAGTTTAAAGACCAAATAGTTTTGGTGACTCTTCACGCTCGACTCGCCAGCAATCACGTTGTTTTATAATATTATAGTGCAGCCTGGTTTTACTAATGCCGCCATCGTTTTTTTGTACAATACATTTTCACAAAAAACAATTCAAACTTTTTTTAAACACGTGTCATAAAGTAAAATCCTGCAAATCGGCTCACGCAACACGGCTGCGTGAAGCTAGTGCGCAAACGATGTGCAATAATTTGTTTTCTTCAAGAAAAATCAAATTGTACCAACTGCTAGGTAGGTAAATATATCTAATTTTTCAGTTAAATTAAGACGAGTTCAGGGGTAAGACTGAGGTAAGTTTTTCCGAAAATTTAGATGGTGACGGTAGTTCTGATTTTGGCCGCGTGCAACAAGATCCTTGTTTTATTTATTTTTTTAATTCAAAAGCTTCTGCGCAGTTTTTTTTTCTTAAAAATAAAAACATAAGTAATAAAAGTAGGTAATATAAGGGTTTCTCAATAGAATATAACAAACACGTGACTCAAGTGCTCAGTAATGGTAAGATGATGACGGCTCACGCAACACACGACTGCGTGAAGCAAAATGTTCGCAAACGATGTGAAATTGTAGGTAAAGTAAATATAGTAAGTGAGTACCTATATGGTTCCCAGATTTGTTATTTTTTCTAGAGAAATTTCTGAATAATTGAAGAAAATTCCGGACTTTTTTCTTTTAATTTAAGTAACTAAATTTATTAAATTTTGTTTTTTTTTTCCTTACAAATAATTTTTGCTGTGTTATTTTCTCATTGTTGATCAATTTCGGACGTTTTATAATTCCCCTACGCATTCTAGACACTGACCTTAAATCCCGCATAAATATGCCATCCCTTTAGTCCCTACGTAGCTTAGGTACCTGCCTACAAAGCTAAATATCCAGTAGGTAGGTACATATATTTTTGTAGGGAAAAAAACTTGAAACAAGTTTTCAGCAACAAGTTTAGACATTTAGCAACTAACAAGATAAATAAAAATAGATATTTTTACTGTTTTTTTTTTACTTAAATTATAATTCTTTAATTCGGATAGTAAACATTAATTTTTTTTCGGTTATTCATGTTGTTCAGGATCGTTGTTTTAATTTAAATTGTTTATTTTTTTCCTCTAATCAATATGGAGTGGAGAAAAATGAGACTTAACACCAGGCTGCCTGGCGAGATCATCAATTTATTTAGATATTGGTATGATAACCAAATCAATTGTGTAAGGTGGATGGGCGAATGCTCGGATGAATATAGGATGGAGTGTGGGGTTAGGCAGGGGGGATTAACCTCACCTACTATATTCAATTTATATGTAAATGGACTGATTGAGGAGCTCAGCAGTGCTGGAGTCGGTTGTTCAGTGGGTGGTGTTTTTATGAACAATATTAGCTATGCTGATGACATGGTACTGCTGGGCCCCTCAGTCAGTTCCGTGAGGTCACTATTGACCATATGTGAGCGATATGCAACGGCCCATGGGCTCAAGTACAATGTTCAGAAGAGCAAGCTGCTAGTCTTTAAGAGTGGGTCTAAAACTTACACTATTCCTCCTATAAGACTGAGTGGAACCGACCTACAGCAAGTGCCTAACTTTAAGTACTTGGGTCATTGGGTCGATGAGAGACTTAATGATGATATGGACATGGATAGGGAGCGCAGAGCATTGTCGGTAAGGGGTAATATGCTTTCTCGCAGGTTTGCGCGATGCTCACGTGACGTTAAAGTCACACTCTTCAGAAGCTATTGCCAAACGTTATACACGTGCAACCTGTGGAGTAATTACACTAAAAAAGCCTGCAATGCTTTGCGCGTCCAGTATAACAACGCGTTCAGGGGCCTGCTGGGGCTCCCTTGGAGGTGTAGTGCCTCCGGCATGTTTGCTGACCACAGCACGGACGGTTTCCAGGCGGTGCTTCGCAAAAGAATAGCCTCCCTGTGGTCTCGAGTAAAAGGTAGCTCCAACACGCTTCTGAGTGTGGTGTCGGATAGGGTGGACAGCCAAATTCTGCGGCACTGGTCGCTCATGCATGTCCAAAACAATGATTATTTTAAATTTTACTAACATAGCCATAAGTACCTACTAACATAATATGGACTTGTATAATTAATGTGTGCATAGTCTGAAATAAATATTTTCATTTCATTTCATTTCATTTCATTTCAATATTGCCTATACTGTTCACTCATTAGACTCATTACATAGCGGTACCAACTACAACCATACAGGTTTGGTGCATTGCGTTTGGCGACAGTTTCAATAGTTTGTGTTTTCACTTACGTAAATAAGTATTGTAAGTTCTAAATACCTACCTATTCCCTTTTTTAAATTTTGCTGACGTTGACTCTTTGAATTTGCTCATGTACCTAAATGAGCTAATTCAAGGAGCCGTATCCAATTTTAGAAACCTTTTTTAAGTAAGTACCTAGATGTTCTGTTTTTTTTTTGTTAGATTTTTTTTTCACGGCGGCGTAAACAAAAAAAAATAACTTCAGGGATACAACCCTAAGTTATTTTTTTGTGGTCAATGGAGTGGGAAAAATGTTATACAGGGTGTTTTTAAAACTGCACTCGCTTGGCTCAAGGAATAAGTTGTTAAAATGCATTCTACCTAGTACCTACTCTGTGTGAAAACTTTATAATTATAATTCCATAAATATGTGTCCCTAGTTTAGTTTTTCTGGAATACAATTGAAAAAGCCGTGACATCCAATCGCGGCTTCTAGTTACGATGGCCGAACAGATATAGACGATTTTTTTCTACCACGCAACCTTGGACGAGGCCATTTTAAATTTTAAATGCTTTTCGCTAATTACAAGTATGTAACGCTCTAAATTTATTCAGTACATAAATCGTGTACTAAATAATATTCTTTGTAAAAATATGGAGCATTCAACTCGTTATTTTTTTGTTTTGTTCTTATTACTTAATATCTTTTTTGTTACTGTTCTGTTTGTCAATATGGATAAAATTACTTCCGAGAAGTTTGTATGTAACCCTAATTATTTTTGACTTAACTAATGTCATAATTCAAAATATTTTTAGCAAAACTGTCACAATAAATGTTTTTTTTTCATTTGCTGCGTATTCAAGTATCATCATTCAAAACTGCACGTGATTTATATTACCCGTTTATGCCGATGACGCCATTTTACTGAAATATTTCGATCAGGCCACATTGTGCGGACTTTGATACTCTATTTTATTTCAAAAATACTTAGTTATTTAATGTATGCATGCACTGCTGCGCTTTTAATAGGAATACTTGTAGTTCCGGTAGTGGGGGAGTTCACTATGCACCTCTTTTTGGTTTCACCCGCAACCCAACCCGGAAGTGGAAAATTCAGATTCGTCACTGTTTTAGGAGCTCCAGTTATTAACTATTCATTCCTGTATTTTAATAATGATTCTGATGCAATTTTGGAAGTAGGTACCTATTTAATTATGTTCAAAAGTTTCTACAGCATATCACGTTGACTTTAAAACTCCAGTATATTTTGTTCTAATTGCCTTATTCAAAAATATTATGTATAAAATAAAGTATATCCGCATGATAAAATACTGTAAAATTATTTTATCACACCCAAGTACGATGTGGAGGCATTATCTGAAATGACGCATCGAATATTTCCTAGGCATACGTTTGAGTAAGCAATATTGAAACGGTGAAGGCTGAAAACATTCAACACGATTCATCATGTGTTTAGCAAAATCCAGTCCAGTTTCCTATGAGCTGAAAAAAGTAGCGTAAGAAAAAATATCCGCAACAAAATGACGTTCCTATAATTTTTGATAAAAATATCAAATGTCAGATCACCACGTGCCATTTTTAATGAAGCGTTATTTCGAACTAGGTACATTTCGAAAGCATCCGAACGTTCGAACAAAGAGCACGCAACTTGAACGCGACAATTACAAGGCGACCGGTTTCTGTGATCGTGAGCGCAGCCCGCGCGCCGACCGCGAGCCTACATCCGCGAATTGGACGGTTTATAAAAACGTCACTCAACATACCGGCCGCAAACTTCTCAGGCGGCCCGAGCGCAGCCCAGCCGGGCACGACGCAGTCACAAACTTCCTCCCAGCATCGCGCCTTCTCAGCCCGATCCCCGTAGTTAGGGTCGTTGGTGTCGAACAAGCAGGGCCTCTTCTTCACCTCGGATATGATCAAGCTACTCTTGATCCCGTCCCCGTCTTTGGTCCTGACCATGTCTAGGAGTAGGGAGCGAGTCGTGCGCGTCGCGACGTTACGTTAGTTTGGATCGCGTGCGGATCTTCTGTGCGGCAAGTATACGTGAGCGGTATGCGCCTCTCGTTGCCCGCGTGAAACTGGCGCCCTGGCGGGTTTGTGCGGACGGCAGCGCGGCGCATCGGCCAACATGGCGGCCAGACGGCGGGGAAACAAAATAGGTGTGAGCGGAGCGCTATGAGGCCGTTTGCGATATCGCCTTCCTCGCGCTAATAAATAAATAAGATGCATGCAACGTATCCTGACCGTTTTATATACACTACATTGAGCTAAAACCTGGACTTTATACGCAGTTTATTCATTGAATTTTTGGGTGCAGAATTATAGCTCAATAAATTAAAGCAGCATGTTAGTAGCTAGATGCTAGGTATCAAAGTTGGTAAATATGTAGATATGATACAAAATGCCGGGTGTACAATTGAGTTAGAAGTCAGTTCGCCTCGTTACGTAAGTTTGCCCGCGGTGCGTATCTTTAGTAGGTGGGTATCGCGCGTTCAGTTTTTTTTTATATTATCTTTATTATTCATTTGAGGTGTTCTGACGTAGTCAAACTAAGTTTTTGTGATATTTTCGTCTTATTTACTTAACTAGTTTGACTGAATATGTCCAAGTCAATCAGACGATCAACTTTTGTTAGTCGAGGTCTAAAACTTATGTTGTTTTAACTTTTACCTGCGTCAAATGGTCACGTGTACTTTTCAAAGAAATAAGGAAAACATAAGAAAAGAAATAAGTAGTACAATTCCAGTGAAATTGTATTCATTCCAGCACGTTGACAAAATTATGAGTGGTAAACGTGATTAGAAACAAGTATATTTAGCTCATTAGCAAGTACGTAAAGTAATTAATCTAACGATGCAATAAACAAGAGCCAAATGCGTTAAAAACCGACGGACGCCGATCTGAATAAATCGTAACTGCTGCATCAAATAACAAAAAAAAAGTTTTTACTGCGTTTGTTTTAAGTAGTAACTTAGTAAGTAAGAAGTATTTGTTGATTTATTTTTGACGCCAATGAGTAAAATAAATAAGTAAGTACTTCAATGTTCTGGAATTGAGATATTCTAGACAACCGGTTGTTTAATTTGTAAATCGGTTATGTTAATAACATAAGTTATACAAACCAGTTTACAAAATAAATAATTTCGAAAAATATTTGATAAGGGATATTAAAGAAGCTGTCATAAATACAGGCTTAATTTCAATTACGATAAAAACTAAAAAAGGTCAGCACAAAAAACCACGGTATACTTACCTAAACAAAAAAAACTCCAAAACGAAAAACAAATAAAGTAGGTAGTACAATTTGCGTCGGGCATTAATGCGCACTGCGCATTCAGTGTCAATTTCTCAATAAGAGGACTTTTCCGTTATACCTACAGAGTTGACAGGTGATGATAATATGACCTAAATAAATGATAAAACACAAAAACACGAACAAACCATTTTTTTTTGTTTAGTTGTCTACTTGTCTAACGCAAAACGTCATTGGCTACGTATAAGAAATAAAAAACTTCATTGCCGCAAAAAATAAAACATCCTGTATAATGAAATGCAAAATAATAGAATAGATTAGATTAAATTTTTGCAAATATGGGTAATAGGTACTACATAAAAGTTCTTAAGATTACATTTAGCTCAACCAAATTTTACCAATCGGCATGCATACCTAAATTTGAAATTATTAATATCATTATTATTAAGTACACTTATTTTGATCCATTTCAATATTTTACTATTATAGAATGTTAAATCTTCAACTTAATTAAAAATATATGTTAGTAAGTATTAAAAGGAAAATATAAATTAGCATCATTAAATTACTCATGACATTCTCATTACTATTACAAATATCATATTATTATCATTTCATTTGACACTATTTAACATGTCATTACATTACTATTACAAATATCATTATTATTACAATTACAACTTACAACGTCAAAAATCAAAATCAAAATGTCAAAAATCAAAAAATGTCAAAACTCAAAATGACAAAAATCAAAATGTCGAACAACAACATATCAAAAATCAAGATGTCACTTATAATATAATTGACTCACACTAAGTTACACTGTAGTAGTTTAACAAAAAAAAGTACATAATCTACCTACTCATAAATTGTGCTGTAATTAAAGCATCGAGTATATTTTCAAAAATTTTTGAAAATCGATTTTGCAAGGATAACGTTTCAAACGTTACTCCAGCAAAATGTGTTTTTCTTAAATAACTTTAAAACTATAATTCAAGCAAATTTTGCTATTAGTAAGCTAATTGCTCCTCATGATGCTCTAATTATTTGTTAGGGTCTCAAATCTCAAATGCACAACATTTTGCCAGGGTAACGCATACGTCAGTTGGCGGAATTGTTTTCAGACAAAATAAGTAACATTCCTACTCTATAGGTTATATGCCCGATGATTTAAAGCTATCCAACTACTAAGTAATTTATTGTAAATAATTGGGGCCATGCAAGAAACGCTCCTACGCATTAAAGTAATTAAAAGTAGTAGTAGTAGTTTTTTAATAAGTTACTTTTTTAGGGATTTCGGGAATTGTTTACCGTTCGTCTCATTTTGCCAGGGTAACGCACACGTCAGTTGGCGGAATTGTTTTCAAACAAAATAAGTAACATTCCTACTCTATAGGTTATATGCTCGATGATTTAAAGCTATCCAACTACTAAGTAATTTATTGTAAATAATTGGGGCCATGCAAGAAACGCTCCTACGCATTAAAGTAATTAAAAGTAGTAGTAGTAGTTTTTTAATAAGTTACTTTTTTAGGGATTTCGGGAATTGTTTACCGTTCGTCTCATTTTGCCAGGGTAACGCACACGTCAGTTGGCGGAATTGTTTTCAAACAAAATAAGTAACATTCCTACTCTATAGGTTATATGCTCGATGATTTAAAGCTTTCCAACTACTCGGTAATTTATTGTAAATAATTGGGGCCATGCAAGAAACGCTCCTACGCATTAAAGTAATTAAAAGTAGTAGTAGTAGTTTTTTAATAAGTTACTTTTTTAGGGATTTCGGGAATTGTTTACCGTTCGTCTCATTTTTCCCTTGCGGGTTAGCTACGCGACTCTTGTACTTTCACAGTTCCACCACACTCCTTGAGGCTCGTCCGGGTTCTGTTCATACACGTGGTAATTTTTAACGTTCCGGGCACGAACACTAATATGTAAACACTCAACAACTTTAAAGCGTTTTACGTTTTTTTAAAGTAAGTAAGTAGGTACATAGTGTTTTGGATCTCATAATATATATTTATGAATCCCAATCGTTATTTCTCGCGAAAATTGCTTTTAAATTAAGGATAGGTCCTCGTGAGTCGTGACTAGGGCATACGAAATTACGAACCAGGTTTTCCCGGTTCTAAAAAAACCCGGGCTATCCCGGTTTTTTTACTTTGTACAAAAAACAGGTTTTGACGTATTAAAACCCGGTATTTCGGGGTTTTCATAGCTATCATTATTTATCTGTGATCTTCGCAGATGAAACACTTAAGTCGCAACTCGCAACACGTCGTAGGTCGTTTAAAATGTAATAATGTGAGTAAGTCCAATTGTATATCCCCCGTAAAAGTATCTGATCAGCTCGTTCCTGATGCGATCCCTTAAGGAGACTTCAAGCATAGCCCGCTCCATAGCTTGCAAAGCGACCTTGACTTTATGGACCAGCCGCACCGCGAGTGTCCACATTTCAACCCCGTAAGTCATAACAGGCAGGACGCACTCTTTGAAGACCTTAGTCTTTAGTTAGACTCTGTGGAATACGCGACGACAAGATCCGACGAAGATTTCCAAATGCTGCCCAGTCCAGCTGGATTCTTCTGGTAGCCTTCCTCTCAAAGCTGTACTTACCAAACTGTACAGTTTGCCCGAGATAAATTATAATTCTCGAACAACCTCAAGAGGACCACCATTGACAACAATACTGGTACTGGGGTGATTTGTTCGTAGAATGTAATCTGGGGTTCGAATCGAACCCAGCACTTGCTACAAGTCGTGCAACGATACACCCAATATGACGATGTCATCTGCAAGTCTTAAGTGTGAGATGAAGACGCCGTTGATGTTAATGCCACGTCCTTCCCAGTTCAGCGTCTTAAATACATCCTCCAGTGTGCTAACTTCGTGAAAAAATGGGATATGCTATATTTGCTGGTTCTCAGCACTTAGATGTGTCGCTAGTCGAGACTCGAGGACTGACCAGGTTTCGATAGACTCAAAAGCCTTCTCATAGTCCACTAATGCAAGACATTGAGGCCAATAATACTCTTCGGACTTCTGTATAATCTGCCGCATAGTGTGGATGTGTTCTAACTTGCTCCGTTGGCTGGAAGTCGACGAGTCTTCGCCCGTGGCTAAGCAGCGAAATAGATATGTATGGTATTCTTTAAATGGTCATGCTCCCCTTTTTAAATAAAAGAACGAACACTCTACTGTAGTTTTCACAGACAACAGGACTGAGTTGAAAGGCTCCCGAAGTACTACTGGCCGTATAAGTTTTCGACTTTCAAAACAATCTCCGGCCTCGAAACGACGATATGGGGATATATAAAAGGTGTAAAACACCTCTTCACGAAGCCGAAAGGCACTTGTTCTCCCCATCATTGCGATCTTTTTTTTTTGTTCTACACCATACCTGGGAACCTTCTAGTTACGGAGATATGGGGGTCAAAGTTACAAATTTTCCATCCATCAGCACAATGTTTTAAGTGCGTTACATTGAGTTCTACCTCAAAACATGATTGATAACCTCAAAAAAAAAAGTTGTTTCCCAGCAATAATTTTTGCGTAAAGTTATTTAGTTTGGTTTACAGAATGCTTGGTTAACGGCTTTGTGATGAGGTGGTTTACACCCTGTATATTCCCCACTAGATTTAGTAAACTTCGTCAGGTCGCTCCTCGCAAATAATTAGATGGACACATTCGACTTCTAGTTTGCTCAATTACTATTTCTATTGAGCGTTTGCTGGAGGATCGAAGATGTCGTCTTATCAATTTTATTATTTTTTGCTGCATGCTTGTAGTTCTGTCGAAGTGATGAATAGGTTTGCACGTCGTTCCGTCATCGTATCGTCATAAGCTCTATAGTCTACTCCGAAAGTTTGGACTTGCCCGTACGCCGCATTTTGCAAAAACGCGTATCTTCGTCCCTGAAGATTTCCGCCATTTGTCAAAAAGTTGTAACTTTGACCCCCAATATCTCCGTAACTAGAAGATTCCCAGGTATGGTGTAGAACAAAAAAAATATCGCAAATGACGAGGAGAACAAATGCTTTTCGACCTTCCTCTTGAATCACTCTCTATTAAGAAAAGCAGCATCAAAAGCCGTTGCGTAGTTTTTAAGATTTAAGCATACATAGGGACAGACAGACGCGGCGGTATAATACGTAATGATATGTTCAAATAAATGGTGTTAATTCACAGGGTTTGAAAGTAAAAATGGGGGTTCCACAAGGCTCAAGGTTTTATTGGGTCCTTTTTTTTTCTAGTTTAGATAGATGATCTACCTACTCAATTAATTGAAAAACCAACCTCAAAATATGGTGTTAATTGCTGATGACATTTTAAGATAAAAAAGAGTTGAACCATGGGTAAATTTACTTCTCCGTAGTACAACCAGTTGGACATCGCAGTTGTACCACGGGTCGGGCACGAATAGAGTCAGCTACCCCTGTTATGTTAGTATAGAAAATCTGTGGTATTTTCTGTTCTGGGTCCCTCAACTTATTTGACATTCATTGTTAGAGACAGAATGTAACACCGTGAGCCACTGCGACCGGAGGGCGACAGCGGGGAGCGAGGAGTGGGGGACGAGGTGCCAAGCGCCGCTGTCGCCGCCGCAGCACCATTCATTCACACATAACTCTTCTGCTTTATAATATTAGTATAGATAAAAACGGATCATGGCAAGTACTTGTTAAGTAATACGACCAGCCGGGCTAGCATGGGCAGGGGATAAAATTTTCTCCACCTGTCATTTCCACTGACTTGTCCCTTGTCACTGGACATAACCGGGGGAGAAAAGTTTTATCCCCTGCCCATGCTAGCCCGGATGGGGGTGAAACTTCCATACATTGGCGTCAAACAAAATTTTCATAGATAGTGCTGCCATCTGTGTGTTTGAGTACAAAAACTTCTCAACTGTTTGACAACTGTCATAAAGGGAATAGCTATTTTAGATTACTTGTCAGTGAAGTAGATAGCCTGGCGGTAGCAGCGGCCGTCTTATGATTAATTGTTCCCAAGTTCGATCCTGTAGTCAAGAATTACTTTTTGTATTTTTTTGGTTGAACAGAAACTAACAGTGCCATCTAACAGTTGAGGTACACAGTTTTAAAAACGAAAACCAGAGTTGCGCATCTATCTTGTATTATATAGTGTATTAGGTATCTATGCATACGACAAGCACGGACCAGAGGCGCTCGTTCTTATTGTACAATATACGAGCCTACCTATTATATACAGTCCGCTATTTTATTTCAAATACCTCTGAGAATCACCTACATTCATCACATAATAAAATAATTAGGTAAAAGATAAGATATGTCATATCGATCAATTTTGTACAAATTAAGGCAATCACCTGATCACGGTCATGGGCAGATTATAGATAGTAATGTTTATTTTAATAGCCATTATGTAATTTTTATTATTATCAGAAGCCGTGCGAAAAGAAAAGATGATTGGGCAGTTTTGGGACGACTCTGCGGCAATGGTACCACTGCAAGTTTTCAAAGTTATGGCGCCCGCCGAAAAGTGCATGAAGCTCGAAGGGTCCCGAACTCCCGTAGAAACGATGGATAGACTCCAAACATGTCTATGAAAGGATACAACTGAGATGACGAATAATAGAGGAGTATGGAAGATGACACGATGCACTGACCACCCTATACATTGGGATAAAGGAAGACGAATGATGGCAGAATATGCGCAATGAAGGATTTTCTTTTTCAACTCTTCCCTAGTCGCTGGATAGATGGCGCTAGTCTGACTACGTTACTGCAAGGAACAGAACGTCACATAATATCTCTTGGACCTAATGGTTATATTCGCAAGCTGATGCAAACGAAAGTGTCAGCCAACGAGCGTATGTGACGTGTGCTTTTTCAAGCGTTTTGGCCTTGGCACCCAATAACGTAGTCGGATCACCGCCATCTATCGAGTTAATGGAAACTATGTTTTTTTTATTGTCAAAATGAAAACCTCTCATTAGAGTGGTATGAGTCATGATGTGTGGATGTGTCATGTCTTTGAGTGGCATCATGTAAAAATAAAAAAAAACCGTAAGCTACACCCACATTTTGCCAGTCATGTTAAAGTCCTAACTAATTGGGGTCACCCCTTCTATTATCAGCCAGGCACAAGTCCAGTTTCCGATCTGCTACAGAGAAAGTACGTGATTTCCGAAGCATATAAGAAACCCAGTATGTAACCCATCCACAGACCAACCTAGACAAGCGCGAATTAACCTAAAGATCGACCCAAGCGGCTGATATGTAGCCACCAGCTCCATACATAACGTAACTAAAAGCACATAACATTTAGTTCGACACTAAGAGATTAAACGCTACGGACATAAGCCGAATGACCGAATCATTGAGTTGGGAAGGTCAGATAGCACGCAGTATTATGCACTGATGTTCAGTCGTATTTGTCTCAACGCTGAATTTATCTACCCTTGACAAAACGAGGTTTAACAATAGTCTTGGTTTGAGCCTGAAACGAAAGGCTATAATGCCCGTTTTCACGAACGTTGTATCAAGTAACGTAAGAACTTTTCCACCAGGTTCCACCATTCGATTCAAGTTTATAATCATCATCATCATGTCATCAAAAGATGTCCACTACTGGACATAGGACTCCTCCAAGTGTCGCCCCATTGAACGGTCCAGAACAGACCTTTTTCGAAAGAGTCCGGTAGTAGGGAAACGCAAAAAGAAGAGAGAGAGAGAGTAGTTCAAAGTTCGTAAGTTTCCAAATCTAAATTTTTGACACTTGTCTATGATTCTCAAGGCAAGTTGGGAGTTTGACATGCTAACTCGTAAGGATCGATTTACATTGGTCTAGGACAGTGGCGCTGGCGAGTAGACTAGCGATTACAAGTACAGTGGCGAGTAGCGAGCTCCTAGACAAACTGTGGACTCACTACTGTCCTAATGTCCTTACTTACTCACTTTACTATCTACTTTACTAAACACTTTGACAATAAATCGGGCCTTAATGTTGCCTAGCAACCAAAGGTGAGAGCTATGGGCGAGTCCAAGGCAAGTATGAATTTGTCAGTCTTTAACGAATGTGAAAACAATTTCATACAAACAGGTTTTGGTCAAAGTTTCTAATTTATAAAATAGTTATTTTTACATGAAAACTATACTAAAATTATAACGCAGAAGAGTTTGTTTGTTTGATTGAACGCGCTAATCTCAGGAACTTCTGGTTCAAAATCTATTTGGGTTGGATAGTCCATTTATCGAGGAAGGCTATAGGCTATAAAACATCACGCTACGACCATTAGGAGCGGAGCAGGAATGAAAAATATTGCAAAAACGGGGATATTTTTTCCTTTCGTTTTTCTCTCTTATGTGACGCAGACGAAGTTGCGTGGGTCAGCTAGTATTTAATAAACTAATAACATAATAAATCATCAAGCCAGTTACCCTACCAAATTCCGACAGAAATGTAAGTACCAAGTACCTAGTACACCCACATTTTGCCAGTTTATGTTTAAGTCCTAAGTAATAGGGGCGAGCCTATTGCCAACAACCGAACACAAAACAGACTCCGGAATACAACTAAGAAATTAATGATAGAGAAATTCAATAACATCATTAATAACGTAGATCAAAATAAACTCCATAATAAACTCCGTATCCAGGAAATCGTTGCGCCAATAATGCACCATCTTTCTATCGCGAGTTCACGACTCACGGGGTTGCCATGACAATATTAGTGCCTCTTGCATGAGCTTATAAATAGAAGGCATGTAATATGAAAAATCGTGCCTTGTGAGTTGACATGGAAATATCGAAGTAGTAATCATTTTACATGTTTAAGTAGGTATAGAGTAGACGACAAGAAAAATCGAATTTAGTACTTAATCATTTTACATGTTTAAGTAGGTATAGAGTAGACGACAAGAAAAATCTATTATGTCCGTTAGTTGGATTATCAAAAAATATTTGACCCGTATTTTTTCTTTTGTTACGTAAATCAAAATTGACGCAGATACGACGCTTTAAAACTTGTGAATAAGTTGGATCTTTGGACCCCCAATATCTCCGTAACTAGAAGGTTCCCAGGTATGGTGTGTAACAAATAAATGATTGCAATGACAGGGAGAACAAGTGTCTTTCGGCGTTGTTAAGATGTGTTTTACGCCCTTTATACAAAGAAGAAGGGACACTGATGCACAGTCGGTTACCACGTATCCTGAATCCAAATAGAAATTTCGGGTCAGTAGTTTAAAATAATCCAGACAGTTAAAGTTTTGTGACTTACCTATTACTTCACAGATGTTTCCGTCAAGTTTTCTTTTCTCTGTGGGTCTTCATGTGTAGACTCCATTGTTTCCGGAAAGCAAATCTACGACAAGCGAAATGTATTAGAGTGAGAGTCAAAATTGTCGTGTGCCTAAGATGCCCAATCGCCTTTGACGGTACGGTTGGTGCGATTGACTGCTGTGTATGTCACGGGTTCGATCCCGCACTGAACAAACTATAAAGGGTGTAAAACACCTCTTCACGAAGCCGAAAGGTACTTGTTCTC
Source organism: Xestia c-nigrum (assembly GCA_916618015.1). Classification (NCBI taxonomy): domain Eukaryota; kingdom Metazoa; phylum Arthropoda; class Insecta; order Lepidoptera; family Noctuidae; genus Xestia; species Xestia c-nigrum. The sequence continues at coordinate 3,053,709 of OU745269.1, read as the reverse complement.
CCCATCATTGCGATAATTTTTTTGTTCTACACCATACCTGGGAACCTTCTAGTTACGGAGATATGGGGGGTCCAAGTTACAGGTGTTAAAAGACAAAACAAAGTTTTGTCTTTTAACACCTCCACGACCCCCTTACTATTCAATTCAATCCATTCATCAGCACAATGTTTTAAGTGCGTGTACCTCAAAAAAAAAAGTTGTTTCCCAGCAATATTTTTTGCGTAAAGTTACTTAGTTTGATGTACAGAATGCTTGGTTAACGGCTTTGTGATGAGGTGGTTTACAATCTGTATGTATGACCTTACAGGTAGCTGTTCCGTGTCTGGCTGCTCGTGTATATGAGTGTAAATGATTTTAAACGTACCAGCGATACAGGAGAAATTCTTAGTGTGTGGCAAAGATATTTTTTTTAAACTTCTTTGCCTGTCGATTGAATCAAATAATACCTAACCAGTGCTGCTGCAAGTCAAGTGGCTGTGCCGGATGGGCAAAAAAGGAGGTGGGGCATTTCCTGCAGGCAGAGGGGCTCCACACTGACATTTTATATGTGACGGTTCGGTGATACCTCATTTGGTCAGATTATTTCTTCAGCGGCCAACATGAGCCCGGAAACGGTTAAGAGATCCATCCAGATGGTTTACTTTTAGATTTACTGCCACTATTTGTCACTATTACTGTCTTAGGTGCCTAAGTCTACTTGAGTGCCTAGCTCAGGGGGTTGCGGGCCTGTTAGGGGTTGCAGGCCTGTTATGGGGTTGCGGGCCTGTCGGGGTTGCGGGCCTGTTCGAAAGAGATACCGCGGCCCCGGAATATAAAGGGCGAGGGAGGAACATGGATGGGTTTTAGTCAGTAAAAGTCTGACACTCCCTCCCGCTCCGCCCAGAGTGGGAGAAGTCATTTGATGATTTCGCATCCCGAAAAAAAAAAAAAAAAGTGCCTAGCTCCGGAGTAATTCTAATTGCAGACAACATACTCATAATAAATCTACATGTTATGGCGGTATGAAAAATAAAATACACACTTTGGATCGCAGACAACAGCCCATTATTTTACAATATAAAAATGAAACCCGTTTTCCGTTGTCACGACATAGCATGAAAACGGCTTGACCGATTTGGCTGATTCTTTTTTTGTTGTGTTTGTTATTGTCAGGAGAAGGTTCTTATGAAAAAAAAATGTAGTAGTAGGTAGGTAGGTAGGTAGGTAGGTAGGTAGGTAGTAGTAGTAGTAGGTAGGTAGTAGTAGTAGGTAGGTAGTAGTAGGTAAGTAGTAGTAGGTAGGTAGTAGTGGGTAGGTAGTAGTAGGTAGGTAGTAGTAGGTAGTAGTAGGTGATAGTAGTAGGTAGTAGAAGGTAGGCAGTAGTAGGTAGGTAGTAGTAGGTAGGTAGTAGTAGGTAGCTTTTTCCCTCTTATGTGACGCAGACGAAGTTGCGTGGGTCAGCTAGTTTTACAATAAAATAGTATGTAGAGGAGCTCATGGCTAAATAATAACAGCCGCTCTGACCGATAGTTAGGTTAAGTCGTGCTTGTCTAGGTTGGTCTGTGGATGGGTGACCAACCTTTTTTTTTTTTGTTTTTTTAGGATGGGAAATCATCAAATGACTTCTCCCACTCTAGGCGGAGCGGGAGGGAGTGTCAGACTTTTACTGACTAAAACCCATCCATGTTCCTTCCTCGCCCTTTATGTTCCGGGGCCACGGTATCTCTTTCGAACAGGCCCGCAACTCCGGCAGGATGGGTGACTAAGTTTCCTCCGTACCTCGGAAATCACGTTAAGCCGTTGGTCCCAGCTGTCATTTGCCAATCTTTGACAGTCGTTACAGATAGTCAGTGGCCTATAAAGTCTGACAACCAGTCTTACCAAGTGGTATCGTATTACTAACAGGGTTGTGGAGATCAGATAGGCAGTCGCTCCATGTAAAATACTGGTATTCAGCTGCATCCGGTGAGACTGGAAGCCAACCTCAACATAGTTGGGAAAAGGCTAGGCAAATGATGATGTGTAAGAACGAAACGAACTGGTCGATCTTGAAGGTTAAGCTGCGGTCTGTAGATGGGAGACCATTTCATACCAAGATTCCTCTGTGCTTCAAAGGCCTGTTAAGCTGTTGGTCCCGGCTGTCATTTGTAGACTTGTGTCAAGAGCTTGTGTCTTTGACAGTCGTTACTGGTAATTAGTGGCACAAAAGTCTGACAACCAGTCCTACGAAGCGTGACCATATCACCCAGTACTAACTAGGATGTGAAGGTCAGGATAAGCAGGCGTGAGGCGCGCCATGTCAAGTACTGTTGTGCAGCTGCCAGTAGCAAAGGGTCAAATTTTGTAAGAGTTAAGCCAGAGTACATAACATTAATGTGATTATTTGTTTATCGAATACTGACTGTACCATTTTTCAAAGGGAATCCCGAAGGAATCGAGTTGTACGGAACCTTCGCCACTGATAGCTGCCTCAGTTAAGGGTGAGAGTCAACCCAAACATAAATTGGGAAAAGGCAGGCAGATAAATATCGCTGGACATTAACACACAGCGCCATCTAGTGCCACACTAAGCAAAGCTTGCGTTGTGGACACTAGACAGTTGATATACTACATAATACATTCTTATTAGACATATAAACATCCATGACTCGGAAACGGAAATGTCCATGTTCAACACACCGGCACCGGGATTCGAACCCAGGACCCTAAGAACGTAAGGCAGCCTCACTACCACTACGCAATTCGGGTCGTCAAAGATGGTCGTCAGATGATGACAACATACCTTTTGTCACAGTCGCCACAGTCTAGCAATCCCTCTCTGTGCACAAACTTGATGTGTATTAGGAATCGAGTTGTAGGAAACCCTCCCCACGGCAGCTGCATCAGGTTAGACCAACAATAGTAGACCCAAACATAAGTTGGGAAAAAGCAACCAGATGATGATAGCATTGATAACATACCTCTTGTCACAGTCTCCACAGTTCAGTAAACCCTCTCTGTGCACAAACTTGATGTGTATTGCTTTGGTGGTCGCCCTTGCGAAGGTCTTCTTACAGATATCACACTCGTGAGGACGCAGGTTGGAGTGGGAACGGAGATGGGCTGGTAGGCTGGGGACAAAGACATAACTTTGATATTTGACCTTCTTCTGTCTGTAAGAAAACATTAAATAAAGAGACTGCTAAGAAGAGCTTTTTTTCAACATCTATGGTTAGAAGTTGGTCACTTACTGAACAACTGAAGTCTATACTCAAGATTTGCCAACTGTTAGGCGGATAGAAAGCGTAAGAAACACTACCCTGCGCTTTGTTACTCAAGTTGGAGATGTTGGAGATAAAAGTTCTAATTTAATGAGGGAGTGGGCCGGCCACGTAGCACGAATGCGCGCTCCGAGAGATGAGCAACGATCGATCGTCACTCACTGGATGCCTGCCGGAGGAAATTGCCGTCGAGGTAGACTGCGGCGAAGGGGGTGTGACGATCTGATCTTGTTTGCGGAGCGAACATGGCCAGAGATATCACAGGATAGAGAGTAGAAAAGGGAGGCTTTTGCACAGCAGGGTGACAATCAATAAATAATAAACACAGTCCTGAGAGTGCTATCTTATCATATGCATGAGCATGGGCCTTAAAGGCCAGTATCAACTTTTTTTGGGGCCCAACAAGAGGGGAAATTCATTAATGACAAACAAATGACTTTTGAAAAAAAAATATCATCCTGTAATTTGAAGCTTTCTGGACCGTGATATTTTCACTTTATATCATGACGAATATTTGTGGTTAATATTTGTCAGAAGATTTTATGATTTTTTTCTATGCCCCTGGTGGACCTGTGCTTGCGTATCAAAAGTAATCTCGTAACTTCGTATCTGTTTCTGATTCTAGTACCCAGTATCTATCTAGTATATCTAGTATTCTACTACAAACCTAGTCCTCAACCTCAGTTTGACACCACAAACAGGGCACTCCACAGTCTCATCACTGTGTGTGTGAGCGTGTCTTCTCAACATGTAACGTTCTGGGAATCCACGGCCACACTGCTCACATACGAATCGCTGGCGGTCCGCACAGTGCACTTTACGTATGTGGGATATGAGGTGGGTCTTTGTCGGGAATGTACGGACGCAGTTGACCTGAAACAACATTTTAATTAAAAGGGTGTCTATGCATTCTTCTCCATAGAGTTCTTCTACTCATAATTATGACACTTGAATTTAAATTTTATGATCCATTTACCTGAGTACATCTTGTTGAAGAACCGTCTTCAATATTAAACTGATATTTCTTGCCAGTCTTATTATGTACTATTACATTTTCTATGATTGTTATTTCAGTTTCATCTAAAACAAAAGTTAGTAAGGATATAATAGTCTAGGAATACTTTGTTGTGTTTGGTACATTGTTGAGGAGACGTAAGTCCCATTGTTGTAGTCAGAGGCCCATGAGTGGCTTTAAAACTCTGATACCCGGCTAGGTACTAATAACACATTAAAGAAGGAGTTTAACTATGCACTCATTTAAGCAAAAACTGTTCTGGGGGCACGGTAGTAGTGCCAAGACGAGTAAATACATTTTCTTCTTAGGTTCCTATTACAAACTAATATGAAAAATCATGGCTAATAGACTACACAAAGGAAAAATTACCTTTTGATGAGTTTTCTTCAATAACCATATTTTTCAATGGCTCTGCAAACACAATACTGTTCATTTTATAGAAGCTTGGTTTAGTAGTCAAAAAGCTTTCAGCATCAATTTCTTCCAAAGGCTAAAATAGTTGAATTAAATTCAAATGACAATAAAATCACATAGTACGAACATTTTTCTCTGTAGCACTAGCGTTACAAGTTTAGGAAGGCCTTGTACCATTGTAATTTTATAAGTAGTAATTTATAATACGGCAAAACAGTTTGTGACAGTAAAATTTACTAGACTTTAGTAAGAAGGTAGAAAATAAGATATCTATGTGGAGAGAATCTATGTGGAAAGAAAACAAAAACGAGCTCCTGACTTACATCAGTTTCCGAACCAAAATCAGCATTGTTGTCTTGTTTATCGCCGTTCTCACAAAGTATACTAATAGGATGTTCCATTTTCAGTAAAAAATCACTAGCTTTCATTTATTTGCACTTTTTTTCATTGGAAATTTCAATTTATTGATCGATCACAAATTAAGCTTTTATTGACATGGTAGATTTTTGACAGTAAGTTCCGATGTTACCATGTTTTTAAAACAAAAGAACTACCACTCATTTCATGACAGTAAAAAAGTCAGTCAACTAACAAGCATTTGATCAAAAGTCAACTCTAATAAAACTGAAATATTCATGTCACCGTAAAATTGTCAAACACGTTTTATTACAATATACGTGTTTCCCTCTAGCGAAATTGTAAACTCTCGAATTATTGTCAACTGAACATACAGATGTACATCCCCCCGTTAGGTGAGTTAGGTTCCTTTAAAACCTTGCACTCGAAAATAGAGGCCCCGCAAGGCGGGGCTCCGTCGACTACACTTTATAAGGGAATTTATTTAAAGTGTTTTAAGGTTAGGTTTTAATAATCGCTATTTCTCAGGAATGGTACAATATCTCTTCATGAGAGTTGTACCACTGGGCAAGGGAGACCACTCCTCCTCCACACCGCGTAAGTTGACTACCATCGCATGCATATCACGAAAAATAATGCGCTTTGTTGTAAGCAGTATGTTCATTTGACAATATTTCGAGATTTTATTAGAGATATTACAGTATAACGTTTTTGACAATTTTACGGTGACATATATATTTTTTTCGGTTTAGTTTGGAACTGGAAAATCTAAGTAAATTTATATATGGCAAAAATTATTCCCACCTTATTGTGGGTTTTGTTATAAGGCAACATTATGTGGTTGATCACGTTTAGTTATACTACTTACAGTGAAAACGCCGTTGCGTCAATAATTTTATTATTCCATACCAGTTGACACCGATAAAACTTAAATAATAATATACTTAATTTTATTAATATAAACATCATGCTAAAGAATGTATTTTCATCGATAGCGACTTCTTTTCCTGGAAACTAAAATAAAAACTTTCATAATTTTAAAACTTTTAGTGGCCAATAATAAAACGTAATTATTCTCGGGCGAAGCGTGTTTCGTTTTGAGAGTTGAGAGAATTTATTATTTTGTTATTACATTTTTTGCCGCAGCTGATGAGCTAAAGTATTTAAAAACGCGTTAAATTCACGAATAGCGCAGTTGTTGTGTAATATAGGGGTTTTATTTTATTAATTTGCCAAAATGGTTGTTGTATCACCAACATTTTCGGTACCGGCCGAGGGAATAATAATGCAGCTACCTTCGGTGCAGTTAATAGTTAACAACGACGTGGATTTGGGTACAGCCACTCTATACATCACTCAGCAGTAAGTATAAATTCTAATTTTTGTCACGCATTCTGAAAATTCAATGTTTTTGTTTTGTCACATAATTTGCGCAAAGGCGCACGTTTTCATGAAGGTTCACGCACATTTTCCTCTTGGGAATAACAAAGGGAACAAAAGAAACATGATTTTTCTAGTAACAACTAAAACTGTCTGTGGGAAGTTCTATTATGTATTATTCAACTTTCTCCATTTGAGGGTTGTTGTTGAAAAATATTAACTTCGAATATGAATAATTGTTTACTAAAACTTGTAATCAGCTGAACACAACAGAAACAGATGTCATCAAACACACGTATTCGTAATCAAGTAGGCCATGTGAAGGCAAAATGGTCCCAGAGGTGACCCTGTCTTTGCAACAGCTTCTTAGAATAGAATAAAACGAATGGTCTGAATTCTAATTAGGAAATAATTTATTTATTTATTAAAAAGGCTTGTTGAGCAAACGGAGTCTTATAATGATTATTTTAAGAAATTGCAAATTCTCACAGTACCATGCCTTTATATTATGGTCCTGCTAAGTAGTTTTACTAAAAATATCCATAAGTTAGAGACAGAAGAACAGATATATCAGAACAAAAACGCAAAGAAAGGGTCTACCTAATTTCCAACAGCCCAAGCTTAATGTCTTTAAACATGCCTTAAGAGTGCAATTGGTAAACATGTTCAATAAATTGCCTGTATATTTTATTAACCTTAATAATGTACCAGATACAGCATTCTTTCATCACATTATATCTTATCGTCTGTCGAGAAAATGTATGTTCATGGATGGAGAGGGAGGGGAAGGCCAAAGAAAATATGCATTGATTGTGTGAGGACTGATATGAATGAGAAAGGAGTAAATGATAGCGTGCTGTCTGACAGGTGAGTATCGAAGAATAAAATGTGTTGTGCCAACCACAAGTATAATAAAACGGGCAGGACCCTCCACACCGCGTAAGTTGACTACCATCGCATGGATTTCACAAAAAATAATGCGTTTCATTGTAAGCAGTCTGTTCATTTGACAATAATTCGAGAGTTTACAATATCGCTATAGATATTACAATATAACGTACTAGCTTCTGCCTGCGACTTCGTTTGCGTGAATTTCCCACTTGCAACATTTCTTATTGCTGCTCCGCTCCTATTGGTCATAGCGTGATGTTATATAGCCTATAGCCTTCCTCGATAAATGGACTATCGCAGGCAAAATGAATTTTTCAATTCCAGCCAGTAGTTCCTGAGATTAGCGAGTTCAACCATACAAACAAACTCTTCTGCTTTATAATATTAGTATAGATTTGACAATTTCACGGTGATATATCAATCAATACTGAAATTTAATTAAATAAAACAACTTATCTACTTCACAAAAATAGTAAAATCAAAATCAAAATATTTTATTTCACATAGGCCTGGGTGGGCACTTATAAAACGTCGAAAAAGGTGCACGGTTCGCGTTGGTCGATTCCATGGAGAAGAACCGGCAAGAAACTCCATGGTTACTCTTTTCAAATCATTTGGTATTACAATATTATTGTTTCATTACAGCATTTGTACTAAAGTATGGGGGGACAGCGTAGGCCCGACAATAATAATCAAATAAATTAGAGGCAAAAATTACAAAATAATTAGACAATCTATACTATAATTATATAATATTATAAAGCAGAAGAGTTTGTTTGTTTGGTTGAACGCGCTAATCTCAGGAACTACCGACTCGTATTGAAAAATTATTTTTGCGTGGGACAGACCATTTATCGAGGAAGGCTATAGGCCATATAACATCACGCTATGACTAATAGGAGCGGAGCAGCAAAAGAAATGTTGCAAGCGGGAAAAAAGCATCCGTTGAGCAGGCAATGCGTTTTGATTTCAAAACTTCACGCGAACGAAGTCGCGGGCAGAAGCTAGTTTATAATAAATATCGGATATTTTCGATCCCTGGTATGCAACAGGGCACTGAGAATAACGAAAAAAATATTAGCCAAAAAAGTGTTATTTTCTTGATTCTGTCGTATAAAACACATAAATATAAAGCTAAAAGTGTCTTGGTGTTTTTTGTCTCTGACTAACCGTTTGTCGTAAAAACGATGTCGAAGGTATTCCGTTTACGATCTACTACGAGCAAACCAGCAAAAAATAGTGCCCCGTTTCGAATCCACTGACCTTTATTACTCTTTCTTCCAGTAACGTAGTATGGGGTGGTGGTGTAGGCAGACAGGGTGGCCCGTCCCCCACAGTGACCCTGCTGTACCAGAACATCTCCCTCCATGCCATTCAAAGGGACCCCGGCCCGGGACTCATCCTGGTCATCAATCATGAACTTGGGTAAGTTTGATATCCATTCTTTAACATTTTTGTCTGTCTCTGTTTGTTCTGGCTAATCTCTGAAAAAGCTGGACCGAATTTGCCGGGACTTTTGCTGACAGATAGCTGGTGTTACTTATAATAAATATCACACATTATCTATCATGAGTTTTAGGTTTCCGCACATAGTCCTTAAGGTGGCCAGTTACTCTAACCAGCCCACCTCCCTCCAGAAGCAGATTAAACTTCCCGGTCTCTTCAGGATACCCGCAAGTGATCTTGGCATTCCCAGGATCTCCTCGCGAATATTGGTAACGGCTGTGCACTCGAGGAGCACATGCGCCTCCAAGCACGTTCTGCACAGGGGACTGTCAGTGATTCCTAGGGTGTGGAAGTGTTTATTCAGTGAGCAGTGTCCAGTGATGGTCCCAGCCACTAGACGCAGGCTATCTCTGGTCAACTTTGCCTGCAACCAGGTGTCGAGGTCCACCATTTCTCCGCTTGTATTCGGGTGTGATCCTTTAACCACTTTCTCATCTACTTGAAGGGAATGGGCACAATAGGTTCGGGTCCGAAGGGTTTTGTGCTGGATCCTCTTCTAGCAAGTTCGTCAGCCGCATCGTTGCCAAATTATCCACTGTGACCTCTAATGCCTACACACTCTGCTTGGTAAACAGAGTCGAACATGTCAAGAGATGTTGATATTTTATTTAATGTTATGGTCGTCGGAGAACACCCCGACGCATTTCCCATCGTTGGTTTTTTATCCATCAATGTAGATCCTTAGCTCTTTTGTGCCTGAGTAGTCGCACAACTCCTCTATGAGATCTATGTTGTAGTGTTTTTTGAAGTAGTGAGTTTTCAGAGTTCTGTCGATAGGTGATGCCATCATCGGCTGTTCTTTGATTGCATCTTCTCTGATGCGTGTCTTTTTGATTCTAGAGTCGTTACTTAGGGTGCTAACTCGAGTTTGAAAGTCTCTATGGCCGCCTCCTCTCTCACGGCGAGGTGTAGGGGTGGTAGCCCCAGCATCACCTGTAGGGCGGCAGTTGGTGTTGTTCTCATGCTGCCGGTGATTGCCACGCAGGCAAATCTTTGTAGTTTCTCGTGGTCCTTTTGGGTCGTACTTAAGTTGGTCCTAGGCCACCATACTAAAGACCCGTATGTATACATATAATAATTGGTCGGATAACTGTGGTGTATAGCCAGTAGGTGATTTTGGGGCTTAAGCGCCAGTTGGGGCTGTGTGTCGCTGGACATTAACACACAGCGCCATCTAGTGCCACACTAAGCATGGCTCGTGTCGTGGACACCAGATAGTTGATATCATCATCATCATCATTCTCTTGCCCTTTTCCCAATTTATTTGGGGTCGGCGCAGTATGTCTTCTTCTTCCATACTCCTCTATTGTTCGTCATCTCATCAGACACTTCCTTTCTTACCATATCCTTCTTAACACAGTCCATCCACCGTTTCTTTGGTCTTCCTCTACTCAAATACCCATCCACATTCATGCTCAAAACTTTTTTCACGACGTTTTCCTCATTCCTCTTCATCACATGCCCATACCACGATGACCGATTACCACACAACTTTTCAGTCAATAATAGATAGTTGATATACTACACATATTTTTTTTTTGTTTGTAAATACATAAACATCGATGACTCTGAAACAAATGTACTATGCTCATCACACAAATATTGCCCCTAAGAGCGTAAGGCAGCCTCACTACCACTACGCCAATTGGGTCGTCAATAAGCAATAACTTAGGCAGCTTTTATTTTTAGAAAAAATTTAAGGGTTCAGGGTGTTGTTTTTTTTTTGCACTGAAACCTAAAACTTTTACAGCTAGACAATAATACAAGCCTGACCTGTAGATATCAATTTGACTGCAAACCAGACACTTTCTCTTTTATTATAATTACTATTGCATGTTTGCAATCGCAGTTACAAAAAATACGAAAAAGTAAGTAACGAGTTTATTGCTCTTGTCCATAGTAATGTACACCTAGAATTTGTACAAGTTTTGCGGAATTGCCTTTAAAGATTTTTAATTTTTTATATTTTAATGCTCTTAAACAAGCATTGCACTGATTTTGAACAGATGTGTTGCCAGATCGATTGTCAGAGAGTCAGTTCTCCACTGGGATAGACTCTTCACTTGAGGTTGCTTATTGTAAGCTATTCAGTGGACATTTTGTCTCTTTAGGGGATTTAGTGAGTCAAGAAGAGCGAGTTGCACTCGAGTGGATTTATATGATCTTGCAGGTTTTTATACTTTTTTCTTTTACATAGGCTTTTATTTCGCCCCTGTGTTCAATGAAAGATAATTATGAAATTCTGACTTGCCTGTATTTCAGTCAACAGCAATCAAGTTGAATAGTATGTGATTGAGGTCATTGAGGCTAAATGGTCCAGAACCGCGCAGGTGTGCTATATTAATGATGTCTCGTATTGTGTATCTTCCCAGTTTACCAGAGATGACACAACAGGGCGCCGGCGACGCGATAGCGGACGACGATGATGATGAATACGATGCTGATGAGGAGCCCATGACTAAACTACGGTAAGATAATCTACAGTATTTTTATATAATAAAATAATAACATTAATAAATTATCATTATCTGTAGGCGTAATAATGTGTTTTTTCAACAGAAAAACACTTTTAGATGTAACAGATACAACAATGTTACCGAATCAAACTGTAACCTTTTATATGTGTTAATATTTGTAACTGAAATAATCAGTTTCACAACAGACTGCGACTAGATTTCGGCTATCCAATGGCAACGCTGAGTTTACCTGTTAAACACTTATTAACACTGTTAAACCTTTTATATCTGTTACAGATATGGTACGGTTACAGTTTTGTAAGTGTTTTAGGTTAACACATTGAAAATACATTTATAAGTGTTACATATTTGATTCTGTTACCAATTCAACATGTAACACTTATAATTCTGTAACCTTTATGAAGGTGTTTTAAGTCCCTGTCTGTAGGTCGATCGACTACCCCGTATACCGTTTACGATGCTCAACGCACTCGTGGAGACCAATTCTGGATAGGACTAGTTTGCTAATGAATGGAAGACGTTATAGAATGTTAGTGGTTCTGTGAGATGACCAATTAAAAGCATTATTTATTTTAGTGTTCATGGTTTATGCTGAAAATGAATAAATCTTAGAAACCATTTAAAAGAACCTTATGACGAATTCGTCTGATCGGAGAATCCTACCTTTTCTATGAACATGGGAAACACCCTCGGCCACTGCGCACCCAACTTTTTTTTCGTCTGTTCCTTATATCCCTATTACCAATTTTTTATCCACATTTATACATTTTTGTATAGATCACTTAATGTTACGTTTAATTGAACAGTATTGATGTACGTGACCACAATACGGTCTCCGAATAATATGATCTTTCTAACCATGACATTGACGCAAGTCTATTGGGTGTCTCACAAAGTATGGGGGAGGCTTTTGCTCAGCTATGGGAAAGGTCAGGTCAGGTTAACATAAAAAAACGCATCGCTCGAGCTCAAAACGGCCGCAATGGAAGAATTATCTAAAAATGTTGAGGTTTGAATTCAATTCACACGCGATTACGAAAAAGATATTCGAGTATCTTTTTTTGAAGTTGGTTAAAAATAAAGTCGTTAAAAACTGAAAAATTGAAAGGAAGTCGTTTGGCTTGGTATGGACATGTAATGAGGAGGGATGAAACGCATGTGACTAAAGGAGTGATGGACATTAGTATTGATGGATGGAGAGGGAGAGGAAGGCTAAAGAAAAGATGGATGGATTGTGTAAAGACTGATATGAAAGAGAAAGGAGTAAATGATGCCGTGACGTCTGACAGGGGAGAATGGAAGAAGAAAACGTGTTGCGACGACCCCAAATAAAATGGGACAAGGGCAGGAAGATGATGATGATTAAAAATAAAGTCGTCTTGGTCTTATCAACTTTTCTGTTCACCCAGGTTCGTACCACCCAATGACAACGAATTGGAAGCGATGTTCCTGGCAATGAACCAGGGTCAGTCTCTCCACCCGGACCCCGCAGACGAGATCGATGAAGATGAGGAGCCCTACATGGATGGAGAAGAGTTCGATGAAGGTAACTACTAGCTAGCAGGACACACAAAAAAAGTTTGGGAACCTCTGTGTTACACAATCAATTTTTATAATACAACTAACAAAGTCCAACTACGCTGTACAATTGTACATCCTTACTTATATTTCATCTGCACACTTACCCGCCCCGATTTTCTTTTTCTCATCCGTATAACGTTATTTATTTATTTATTAGCCGCTGGGGTCGATCTTTAGGTTACGCCATGCTTGCCTAGGTTGGTCTGTGGATGGGTGACCACCCATACATATCGAGCTTCCTCCGTGCCTCGGAAAGCATGTTAAGCTGTTGGTCCCCGCTGTCATTTGTCCATTTTTGACAGTTGTTACTGGTAGTCAATGGCCCCAAAAGTCTGACACCAGTCTTACCAAGTGGTATCGTATTTCCCAGTATTAACTGGGTTGTGGAGGTCAGATAGGCAGTCACTCCATGTAAAATACTGGTATTCAGCTGCATCCGGTTAGACTGGAAGCTGACCCCAACATAGTTGGGAAAAGGCTAGGCAGATGATAACGTTATTTATTCTTCCGATTCGACACGGATAAGTGTGCGAGATTTTATAGGATTTCATACAAGTAATTCTAAAAATCGATTCGTTTTCGGCTCGGATAAGTGTACTTTCAGGCTGATGCTCCAGGGAATAGCCCGCGAAATTCAAACTTTCTTACGTATTTTGCAATTTGTAGGCCAGTTCTAGGTTGTATGTTGATGAAAATATGATTCGAGACTGAGACGTATGTAGTTACAGAATTGTAATCATCAAAATCATCAATACAACCCTCCAAGTTCGTAAAGAATGAGTTGTCAAATTAATTCCAAAAACCATTGCTCGGGCTACTCTGGAGCATTCACCGAGCATCATAAAGTATTACGTAAGCACTATACGGGTGGCGGAGGGGGTCTATATATATTTTTTTTTAACAGACACGGGGAAAATCACTTGTATGTGTTTGTAATGTTTAGCTTGGACATTTAGTATTTTCCATTAATTTCAATTCCAGTGACTGAAATGATATATTTAAAAACCTACATTTTCCAATTTTAAACATTTGCACGCCATGTATGTGGCAAAACATGTCTGAAAGATTTTCTGTATTTACTTTATCCTACATGCACTTTTTATTACTGTATGTGACACATGTTTTGAGCAAATAAAATATATCTTATCTTATGCTTCGCTTATTTTTGATGAAATAGGGGTGGGGGGGGTCGAGATGGTGATTACGTCAGCAGTAATTGTTTACTTTTTCACACAAATGGTAACCCACACATTGTCTATGCTTGAAAACGAAACGCATTTTCGGGGATTCCCACAAATAAAAAATAGGAAAGAACTATGGCAGCCGCCCATACACTAATTTAGCTGAGATTAAATTTGCGTTTTTAAATGAAAAATATCTTGTTCAAATCTGAGTTAGATTTTTTGTTCGAGAAGGCAATTTAAATGGAAATTCAGTCATGAACTTTTGTAGTTTATGTCTATGATAATACCAATTCGAGGAAGATAGGCGCAAACACACCGCGGCGTACGCTGTGTACGGACACGCCATTTGTTTTACTTTTTTCAGCACAATGCGCAAGCGTCTGTGACATGGGTATCACTAACAAAAAACCAACAGGAGCAAAAGACTATTATCACAAATCTAAAAAAAAAAAACAAATTCTGGAGTTGTGACCGCGAAGGTCACCGACGTAGCCCGAAGAATTGCTAAACTTAAGTGGCAGTGGGCAGGGCACATTGCTCGCAGAACGGATGGCCAATGGGGCCGAAAAGTTCTGGAGTGGCGACCACGAACCGGAAGACGATGCGTTGGAATACCTCCCACTAGGTGAACCGATGACCTGGTGAATGTTGCGGGAATCCGTTGGATGCGAGTCGCAAGGGACTGGTCAATGTGACACTTGGGGGAGGCCTATGTCCAGTGGTGGACGTCTTTCGGCTGAAATGATGATGATGATGAAAAAAAAAATAACTTGGGTAGACAACTGTTTTTTTTTAGATTTGGGATACGTCTTTTTGCTCTTCATTAATTAAAAATAATTCATATTTTTACACTACAATATTTTAACCCACTGTAAGAAACATTTACTCTTGGAAGCATTTACTTTTGTTTATTTTGTTTATCTAGTTTTTAATTGACTTCTTTTAATTTCCGTTCTTGTTTATCTAATTGTTAATTGACTTCAATTAAATTTCTGTGTTGTTTTATGTTGACATTGTTTTGATTTTATTAATATTTTAATTTATGTAATAATTTGCATGCCGTAAGGTAGACTGTAGCCGATCTCATCAATGATGTACAACATCTTATACCTGTACCTACATTCAAAGCAAATAAAGATCTGATTCTGATTCTGAAATAAACAATATTGTTTATTTGTTTACTCCGTTTAATTACAATAACAAATTAAAGGGGGACAAATAATTGTAATACTTGAACGATTAAGCTGTGCGATGAATGTCAGTGAATTTAAGATTTACTATTCAATACTTTATATCTGTTTCTAGGAGAAGATGAATTCGAAGACGCAGAGGAAATCAACATGTCCCCTGAGGATGCCGCCGCACGACTCCGGCAAATGAGGCTCGAGAACGCGAATGGACAACGTGAGTGACGACTGTTTTCTCACAGTTTTGACGACCCGATTGGCGTAGTGGTAGTGACGCTGCCTTACGTTCTTAGGGTCATGGGTTCGAATCCCGGTAGAGGAGCAAATGTTTGTGTGAAGAGCACGAACATTTGTTTCCGAGTCATGGATGTTTATATGTATAATAAGTATGTATTTACAAAAAAAAAAGTATATATGTAGTATATCAACTATCTAGTGTCCACGACACAAGCTTTGCTTAGTGTGGCACTAGGTGGCGCTGTGTGTTAATGTCCAGCGATATTTATTTATATTTAGTTAGGTCAACTAGTTATCGTACAGAAGCATTTTTCAGTTTTTAGTTTCTGCAGGAGAACTGTACTGGGTGGACTAAATTCTTACGTCTATTGTTGGACTGCATTATTGGACTCGCAAGCTCGGCTTTCAAATATTCGGCGACAAATTTCAGCGTCTAGAGATTGTGAAATGACCGAAATTGAAAATGCATAACTTGTGGTTTACCCTCTTAAAGATAAAAGAGATGGGAATGGCAACTTTCATTAAAAAAATGTGACTTAGAAACCATATGCTCAACGCCAACAAGTAGCCAAACGCAACGATTTTTGTAATAACTTTGAATAGGACACTACGTCTTCTAGCGGCTCTGCCCGCCCCCCGCTTCTCACGATGAGACATGATTCATGCTGGGACCAACCACACCCATTGACAAAATTTCATTGAAATCGGTTAGGTGGTTTTGGGGATAAGCGTGTACGAACATTGTAACATGTGTATTGTATTGTACATCGGGCTGGTTTCCGCAACTCCACGTCAAAGCGCGTATTTTGTATGTGGGCTATAATCTACCACACGGAACCAGTGCGGGTTGGTAGATGTCAAATGTCTTCGATATTTTGGTTCTAGGACATGCCGGTTTCCTCACGATGTTTTCGTTCACCGTTTTTGAGTGCTGTGGTGATGAAATAAATAACACAAAGTAATGCGCCTGCCTGGGTTCGAACCCACGACTTAAGCTCGTAAGTCGGGGCCGCCCCGACTAGGCCACCACTGCTCTCAACATGAGTATTTATAGACATAACAATTACATTATCGTAAGATTTTCTTAGCTACTTTTTAATATTTAAATATAGGTTCTGTCAGAACTATGTTGTATGTAGGTACTATTTATTGTTATTTGTTTCAGATGAAGCCGAAGACGCAGAGATCGGCGAGTGATCACCTGTATACATAACATCTATGTAAATTAACTATTATAATTGCTTCTTCATTGTGTACACTTACGCACACGTACTGAAAACATTCAGCTTTTGTAACACTGCATTTATGAGCGGAGGACTGATCTGTAAATTTCCTGTCAAATGTAACCTAAATAATGTTTTGAAAATAGTTTATTTTCAATAGAAAACGCCGTTATGTTTGAAAGATCTTAGTTTGATTTGGCCAACAGTCCTTTGTAGAAGTTAGTCGGAATTACAGAAGAGAAAATACTATAGCGGTACAGATGCGCCGCAGCGGTATCGTGGCTGTATAGATGTCTAATTTTACACAATATAGCTGTTTGTGTCATCGATGTATGCCCAACCATTCCTAAGATATTGCCTCTCAAACGGATAGATACTTATTGACAACAACAACAACATAGAACAAGAAGTACTACAGCGCCTTTATCATACATCGCGTAGTTAAAATTGTCCGCGACTTACAACTATACAAGGGTGTCGCTTTCCGTCCTGGTCAAATTCAAAGGTGTGCTATAGATCATCAAACTGAACGACTTTCTCGATGGGACCATCATCGTAATCGTAAAAAAATAATCAGCTGTCTCATACATTTAATGGGGGCTATCGTTTTTGAGTTCACCAGATGGCGCCACTGGTGAGTAAGGTCCTGTCATTCATTCTTTTTGATACTTTAAAGTACCAATAACTTCATAAAAAGTTAATTTTATTACATAATGTGCAGCATACTTTAGATTCATATTTATATTGCCACTAAAATGAGCAAGCATTGAACATTTAAAAATATTTTTTCTTCCAAATACTAAACAAATTAGATGTTGAAAATCAAACTTGTTACTTAAAATCTTCTAGTTATTATTAATCAGGAATGGGACAATTTAGATCACAATTGCGAATATTAGTAAAAATACGTGATAAAAAAAGCGCATTGCGTGAACAATCTATGACATCTGACATTTCGGAAGACCTTACTCTACACGAGCGCCCCTAGCGGCGAATTCATGCGCGATAGTCCCCATTGAGTAGGTATTGGAATATTTAGTATGGGGCTGTTGATTGCATTTTCGCGATTACGATTGTGGTCCTATGGAGAGAGTTGTTCAGTTTCATGGTGTCCTGTTCTTCATGGCCCCAAAGTACTAAATTGATCTTATGCGACTATAAACTACACTGCTAGCTGGTACTAAGGATTGCCTCTATATGAATACAGCTGGGATAGGTTTGACAACCAAAAGGACTGTGGCAACAAAAAGTTTACTTGAAATTTCTATTTCGTTCACAATCATTATTTGCCTAGCCTTATCTAATGATAGAAGTATGCAGCTGAATACTAGTATGTTACATGAAGCGATTGCTTAATCTAACCATCAGAACCCAGTTAGTATTGGGTAATACGATAACTCCTTGGTAAGAGGCTGACAGACTTTCGGGTCGAGTTTTTATTATTGTTATCTGACATACCGCTCATAAAGTGACCTATAATCGTAGGTATTCATTGTTCCATGATTTTTCTTATTCATCTTACTATTGAAATTCTTGCATTTAATAAAAAGCCCTCGAATTCTGTCTCGAGTCGCAATATCACCTCTCGAGACCTCGATCATTTCTTCTAGCTTCTGGCAGCGGCTTCGCCCGCGATTATTGTCCCATGGGATCTTACTACCGGGATAAAAAGTTATATGTGTTAATCCTGTGTGCAAAATTTCATCCAAATCCGTTCAGTAGTTTTTGCGTGAAAGAGTAACAAACATCCATACATACATATTAGTAGGATTGTGTTCTAGTATGAAAGCTGAGTGTTTTAGTATGTGTGTATGTATAGATGTCTAATTTTAACACAATATAGCTGTTTGTGTCATCGATGTATGCCCAACCATTCCTAAGATATTGCCTCTCAAACGGATAGATACTTATTGATATTTTACAAGCTCATGTTCGCACGCCGTTTGTGTATTGAATTTTATGAACTATGCCGTGCGTTGAGAGTTGAAATTGCTGTTTTACCTGATAGACTTCTACTGAGTACTTATTGCAATATATCCGTTTTTGAGGCCATCAATATAATGTAACGGGCAAAGCGACTATCATAACAGATTACGAACACTTAAAGCGGTATACCCATACTCTGCCAAATTCTGGACATTAACGTCTACTTCAATTAAAATCTCAATTACAAGTTAAAATTATTAATGACGTCTTAACTCTGAATTTATTTTTGTAAGACATTTTTGTAACAGGTTATGTTAAAAGCGTCATATCTCCGAATATGTTTTTCTTTTTAAGACATTTTTGTTAGACTTAAAATTTAGGCTAGGTAATGCAAGTTCGTGCATTATTATGTCAAATAATATGGAAGTCTTAAGTAGGTATAGATATCCTACAAATCCATCGCCTGTGTTTTGGAAAAACTAAAGCCATTCAAATATTTACTGGCAATAATGGTGAAAATCGATCTCGAAACCGGCCGGGACAATTGTCATGGATGTAATAGCTCTACTAATAAAGTATGTACTTGAATCACGAAGATTACTAAGTGCACACCTTTTGTGGTTTATTTTTAAATGATAATTAGGTAACTTTTGACCTGTTTTAATTTCCTGATTGACAAGTTCCCCAAAACGTATGCATGGGTAGTTACTTAAATCCTGAGTCAATCAATATGTTCGACTTTATGATATTTTAGAATCTAGATTACTTACCAATAAAATGTTGAAATTGACACGAATTGTATTTTTTTATAGTTCCCTAAATGGTGATGGGAAATGTATTTCTCGATTTATGATATGAAATTCAAAGGATAATTGATGGAAAAACTGGTTAGAAATTAAAGTTGAAACCTAAATGCAGATGGTTGTCATTTATTGCCAGAATTAACATCAGAAACTTTTTGGATAGGTTTAAGAAATTTTCTCTTCAAATAAAATGCACGACCTTACATTTCTAGTTTTTAATTCTTCAGGAGTGTATTTGTTATATTTTTGTGTCCAGTGGCTTTCGCACCTAGCCGCCGCTAAATCATAGAAGCTGAAACAGACGCGTCATTTGACTGAATGTTATTTTGTTTTTCATTGAACGTTCAAAATTCAAAATGAGATCTAAGCCCCTTCGTACACAAAGCTACAAAAATCTTCGATACTCGACGATTTTAGTCTCCAAGCGACTGCCGCCATACAAATCCATAATGTCGGCGACGCGACTCGTGTACGAACTTCAATGGATTTGTATGGCGGCAGTCGCTTGGAGACTAAAATCGTCGAGTATCGAAGATTTTTGTAGCCTTGTGTACGAAGGGGCTTACAAGAAATTAAATTAACCTTCAGCTCCTTTCATTTGATCTTTCGATCGGTAAGAAAGTGTAATATGGTTCACTATTACATTCATTTTGTGTGAAATCGTTTCACTTCGATCGAAGAACAAAAATGAATTATAAGTGAAGCGTCATTAAGCTGAAGTGCGGTTTACTTTCGACCGTCAAATATGTACATTATTCGTTTTCAAATTCTTACTGTTTTTATTAAAATACAGGTGCTTCCAATATTTTTCTTGTATTTGTATTTTCCTGACTAAAATAAATTGTAAGTTCCTATTTTTATGATAAAAAGTTGTTTTTGACGGTTTTAAGTCGATAAGTTTTCAAAACGTTGATTATAATACTTGTTTTCAGCAACATTGAATATGTATATTTAAAATTATAGAGAACTTCTTTCGGTGTATAAAATCTAGAGATTACCAATTTTTGTGCGCACTGCGATTGATTTTCAATGGCGTTAAAAGACGAAAATTAACTTATCTATACTATGTATTTTGTATAGGTGTGGTTTTAAAATAACTAAGTGTTTAAATAAACTTTACGAAATTGTCATAGATTTTCAATTTTTTCATTCTGTCTGCATTGATTCCTGATACATATTTTTGTAGATACGTATTCTAATGATAAGCTATTTTCAGTCAACAACCTTAAATTATTATTATTCGTAGTAGGAATGGATAAGCAGATGGAATTAACTCGAATATTCATAAGAATTTGATGTGTACACTACAAAAGCAATGAAAATTAAACACTTATCAAAATTCAAAAGCAATTTTCTCGTGAAGTGACCGTTCTACTTTGAGATAAAACGTTATTCGTAAAGCTGTTTTCAGACTATGCTATACTATTCTGCTATATTATAGTATAGCAAAGAAGAACCTAATGTTATACTATACAGGTTGTAAACCACCTCATCACAAAGCCGTTAACCAAGCATTATGTACATCAAACTAAGTAACTTTACGCAAAAATGACTGCTGGGAAACAACTTTTTTTTTGAGGTTGTAATTTTGTGGTAGGACCTACATAATCTGTGATTCAATCAAAATAAATACACACTTACCTTAAGAATATGTTTGATCTACAAATTATTTTGGTATTAGGTACGTTTGTATGAAATTCGCATGCTCCGCAGGCACACTGATGGATGGATTGAATAGTATGGGATCTTAGTTGTTTAAAGTCAAAAATACTTACAAAAAAAACTTGTCACATAGTTGTATCTGACCCCCCCGTATTTCCGTAACTAGAAGGTTACCAGGGGCCTAAAATGGCCGCTTTAGCAGAATCGAAAATGAATCACGTTAAAAATTTTAAATTCTTAAAATGGTCTTTGTAACCATTACTATAAAGTCCAATAAAATAATTTTAAATTTTGTTCAATAAAATGGATCACGAAAATTAAAAATACGAACATGATCGCAATGATGGGAAGAACAAGTGCCTTTCGGCTACGTGAAGAGGTGATTTACACCCTTTCCCTTCTAATCTAATCTAATTTAATCTTCAATCATTTATATATAATAACATTACGTAGCTGCTATGGGTGAACTGTGTGTGATTATGTGCAATGCCTGAAATATAATGATTTTATTTATTTATTTATATCATGGCGTTCACATTACGCGATGTTATCGCAAGCATTTATAGTATACATAAAGCAAGGTCAGTTGATCGCGATCTTGAAAGAGTTGCGGTACGGCCGGGGGTGAGGGAGGAGAGCGGCACGTGATATACAACGTGTCCATAAAAATGTATGGTGCGCTATATTGTTGTGCTATGAGCTATATACCTCCACTCACTCCTGCTTAAACGTAAGGATTATAAATAAATCTGTGCTCTTGTTGTTTGACATCTTTGTGGTATCTGTTGGTGTAGAATGCCATGTAATGCGTTTCCCATGGATTGTATGGAAGTCCCGTCTCTTAAACGTAGTGATTATATACTCTGTGCTATATACTATAAGCTATTATATAGCTCATAGCACATATAAGCTATTATATTATAGCCTAGCCGGAAAGCAGCTAAATGGTATTTGTAATAGCTTTCAGAATTATTCTATTCGCTTTTGAATTTTATAAGTGTATACATATTTTTGCTTGTACATAACCAATTAAAAAAAACTGCATGGACTGTAGTACTTAGGTGATAATGACAAAATTTTGATGTCTGTATGTCTACAAGGGCAATTAGTAACTCGAGGAATTGTTCTAATAAAGTATTTAGATAGGTTTTTTATAGAATTATCGTAGTGATACCAGTGGCAAAATTTACTACTGCTCAAGTCGTCAAAGCAGAAACTAGTATTATATACTATTTATGTATAAAATATTGTCTAAAATGCACACAATGTAGTACTTTCATAATAATTATCTTAATATTAAAAAAACACGTCACTATTACTCGTAAATGATGCTGCACCGATTTCAATGAAATTTTGTGAATGTATAAGGCTGGTTCCAAATAGTAGGCGGCGTGTGCAAAGAATAGGCGGGTAGCTGGTATATAAAAACGAATATGAGAGGATCATATAAGGTTAACTTATTCCCAAGAGGGAAAAAGCGTGAATTTTATGTATGTAAAAAATGTTTTGAAATCAATCGCCGTGCGCCCATTTTTTTCCATGATTTTGTTTAAAACACCTACGACTATCTATGATTGTACCTACGCTCAAACGCATGTAGCGTAGTATTTGTATTCCAAATATGTAGTTACTGCAACTTGAATAAAATAAACCATATCAAAAATATGAGCATGTCTGTTTTTTTTTACGAAATATTTACGTAGAATTTTTGAGAAAATATTGTTTCGACAAAATAAAACACAAATCTTACACTACTATTTTATTAGGAAAACACAATACATTATAGTAATTCATCTTTATTTTAACAATGAAGAAATATTATAGCGTCGTGAAAGAATCAGTACAATTTTGTACTTTTTATAATCATGCACGAAAAACGTTACTATAAAATAATAAAAAAAAAACTTTCAACATAACGTTTACTTTATGATTTCAATGTTTTAGCTACAATACTTAACTAGTTTCCGAAATATTGTTTGTTTTTGTACCAGTCTAAGGACACGAATACAACAATCGACAATTCGCTTATAATTATTTATTTATATTTCTTTATTATCTAGCAACCTCAGCACTATACGCGACAAATCGCTAAAAAGATACTATTTTACACGTCACGTTCAGGAATGCTTGCGTTTTGATGATAACGCTGAATTTTGTTCGCACTCAAATATTACTAATTTCTTCTATATTTTGGCAACTTGCTTTAGTTCAGCCAACTAATTTAATTATAAAACTTAAAAGCTATAATTTCTAACTCCATAGCAATCCGATTGTGATAAATAAATTTATGCTTCGAATTAGTTTTTAATACGATTTTATTATTCTTGTAAGATGTCACTACATTTTGGTGTTAGACACTTCTTGTAAATTCCATAGCGACTATCATTACTTTAAATTAAAAACTTATTATATGTTCTTAGAATTATCAATTAATTTGAGGGTTTCTAAGCCTCTATTACGAACCAAAGCAATTCCAAATTGCGTTACTTTTAAGTCCCTCCTAAACAGTTGAGCCGAACAAAACAGCAGCTTAAAAAATCCTTTAACAAAATATCGACGCGAGCAGTCTCCGAACGCAACCTTTGTCATATTCGAAGTTGAAAACGTTTATTTGAATATTCTATGAGTGCCTTGCTAACAATTCGAAACGTCACGATAAATGTGAAAATTGCCTGAGATCAGAGTAGAAAGGAATTGTGATACACGGAATTTAAATCTAAAATTTGTTTATCTGCGTCCATACTCTTCTATGATTGGTTGAACGCACGCGCACGTTTTTAAAGTGCCGTTCTGATTGGTTTGTTTCTCCTCTTCACTTTCATTCCTACTTAGACCTCATTTATTACCTACTTTAGACATCGATTATTTCTTTCTAAAGTGAAAATTGAGAATATTTGACTGGAACCTTAACTATTATTAAAAATGCAGTGAACCTCTAATTTGACTATCGCGTCGTTTCAAATCGTGAAGACTTAAATATTTTAATTGTACAACAATCTGTAACTATTAAACTAACACATTGACAACTATTGGAGAAGTGTGAAAATTATGCTAAATGTAATGTATTTAACGATTTTAAAAGTATGAATAAATATAGTAAAACTAGTATGTATTTTGCTTATACTACCATTACATGGAATTTAAAACCTTCAAAAGGTCGAAATGTTGAGAAACATTATATTTAAATACTTAATACTCAAGATAACATTATATATATCATATTTTGGGGATACGGCCGTTAAAATGGTTGCAGAGAGGGTAACCTTAGGAAAGTGGGAAAAAAAGAATTTTACTTTAAGTTTTAGCTTTATTAAAGGTCAAACATAATATTAAATTATTAATAACACAACCTTCACGCCTCAATCAGCCATGGATAGGCTGAAATGTACTTATTGTACACCCAAAGGCGTATTTGAACTAACCGTTAAAAACATTACATTCGCT
Source organism: Xestia c-nigrum (assembly GCA_916618015.1). NCBI lineage: Eukaryota > Metazoa > Arthropoda > Insecta > Lepidoptera > Noctuidae > Xestia > Xestia c-nigrum. The sequence goes on along the minus strand of OU745269.1, from coordinate 3,029,183 downwards.
CAGCTTACCTATTACATCAACTTCGAATATTCTTTTGTATAAATACACTGTATTGATACAATGCAGTACATTAAGACTCGGTATCGGATGTACCAAGTGTCCAAAAGTACCACTTTGGTACCTTAGTCAATTTATACGTAAGGGTTTGGCGACGGACGAAATGGTAATGGTGAGTTTTGTGAAAAGATTAATTTGTTACATAACTTATAACTGTGATAGGATATGAATCATAGTTGCGAGTGAATTTGAAGTGAAAACGATTAGATTGAGATTAATGTTGTAAAATTACTATTAAACTACGCTATTTTGTGTATAAGGCCTCCCAGGTGGACCGATGACTTGGTGAAGTTTGCGGAGATTCGCTGAATGCGAGACGCACTGAACAGGGGGTCTAAAATGGCCGAATAACGTTATTTTTTTTTCTTAAAATTGACTTTATGTTCATGACTATAAAGTCCATTCTAAGATTTTTAAATTTTAACGTGATTCTTATGTATCTGCTAAAGCGGCCATTTTAGGCCCGCAGGTTATGTTTAGGGGCGGTTTTCGTCTTACGGCTGTGTTGATTTTGATGATAACGTCACTTTTTATTCCGAAAACGGGTATGAAGATGTGTGTATCTACCACGTAGAGGCAAGCTAATTGCCATGCCAGTAACCGAGCAAAAATTCAGAAACATCCCACGGCAGCGACTTTGCGATGCACTGACAATCCAAAAGTAAGTTTATTGAAATAACTGCTTTATGTAACCGCGAAAACCGCGGCGCGGCGTTCTATATTAATGGATATCTGGTTTCAATACAAACAAGTTTTGTACGAGATTAAATGTTCTAAAGTGTCACGGTTCAGAGATATGAGCTATCAAAGTTTAAGTCCATTCACTGATGGTATTTTCTGAACTGTTCTAGTTAATTACCATGATACATACCTTACCACAGTTTCAAACAAGAAAAGCGACTAAAAATTCATTTAAAAAGCTTGTGTTTACTAATAGCCTATCCGTGATGAAATCCTCAATAGAGGAAAGGCACGAATTTAATGAAGGCGCTACATATCAAATCTAATATACACTTTAGACTAAAAAATGCGACGAGGCGGTTTGTTTAGAATAAGTTTTAATTTATAAACTAATGTTTATAATTATAATAATGTTTTAAATAAAAGTCATGCTAAGTGATGTGAAGTACAGCAAAGGGCTCCAATTTATTATGAAAATCACCAGAGCGACCACACTGATGCGGAATTGAATTGAGTCAATGCAAAAGTGCTTGATGTCCATGCAAAACGAACGAATATACGGGAAGCCACGTCTTCCGAACAAAACGAGATGATAGTCTTTCTGCATAGACAGAAAGCTTTTACTAACCAGCTTAAATCAAATCCGCATCCCATAGTAACTCCCTAAACAAATTAATTCAATGTCCCATATTACCTTAGCGTAAAGATATGTATAACTCGACCGCCATAACGCAAACCCGTACGTTTAAACCAACTACGTACTGTCCAATCACAAACACATTTACCATCACGCCGTGGTAGTCAGAGGACTGGCTGTCTGTAAAACGTCAACGGTTTTAGTTTCAATCGTTTCCGGTGTCCCGTTGACTTCAGTGCGTTCTTCGCTCATTTCTACGTCAGCTTTGTCTGTTTCCGTTTCCTGAGACTTGTTATCGAGGCTGTCTGTGGTTTCTTGGCTTGATGTATCTGTTGTCTCTGGTTTAGAGTCCTCGGTTGGTGTGTTCTCAGGTTCTGTTTGGTCATTGTCTGTGTGTTCGTCTGCTGATTTTGTTTCTGTCTCTGCCTCGTCTTTCTGTTCTGTTGGGTTGTCTGTTGAAGGAAGAGTTGCTTTATTACTATATGTTTTTAAGTCTACATTAATGGTGACAGCAAATGCATGCAGACATCACCTGAGGTTCGTCGTGATCCTCTCCAGTGAGGGACACGACTGAGGAGCACAAACAATGCGGTGTTTGTAAATTTGAATGTTAGAAAGTACATTTATTAGGAATATGGGGAAGGCATATAGGCCTTTCCCATTTAAGAGTAGTAAAATATTTTTAGTAAAACTGTAAAACATGGGAAATTATTAACTTGGGAATAGACAGTCTCGATTTGAATTAACGCAAACGATTTGGACATAATTATAAAAATTTTAAAAATAAAGTTTTTAAATGATGCAGAAACTCACCAGTTTCATCAACTTCCATAGGAGTCTCTTTCTTCTCATCACCGTTCACCTTCTGGAAGTTAAAATTCATTGTTATAATTTTATAAAATAACATTGTTCAACTTATCTGATTGACTTTGTAATTTTTTTTATTTTTTTTTTATTTTATTTATTTTAACAACACATACAACTATTATTACAGGTTTAGGTACCTAATACAATAGAGCAGTTATATTTAAAGTAAAATTATTTATGTTTTGAATAAATTGAATTGAATAAATTAATTAATTTGACAAACTAATGTTTTATTTTTATTTTTTATTGTAGGTGGTTTATAACTAAGGCATTAGCAACTCGGATTCCGTCTCGTAGTAAAACCCGTGATTTAATACGGGACCGAATCCGGGTTCTGTAATTATAACTGTAAGGCACACTATTGCCCGTTTTCACAAACATTAAGTGACACCTAATTTAAATTCAAACATTAAGTACACCCTCAGGCCTCTTTGTGATAAATAAAAGCCGTGCAACATGACAATGTTCCCGCGACAATATTCTAATAGTTCTTGACCAATAGTATCCTTAATTAATTAACAACAATAAACTACTTTTGATTGACATAGCCAATAACACTAAACGCGGGATATTTAAGTACTTTTTAAGTGCTTGATATTTCCGCTCTCTTGTAAGCTACCCCATAGATATACCGTGCTTAGTGTGAATGATTGATTACCTTTGATTGATCATTTAGTTATTGCAACTTAACCCTCACTCACTTCCGCCTAACATTCGAGATTCCAAAACTTTATTTCTCTTTAAAAAACAAGTCAAAGAGCATTACCTCTCTTCTATACAGTAATATTCTACATATATATGTATGTATGTTATAGGTAAATATATACAATAGTAGTTTATTTTGTTTTTTTTTAATAATATGTTTATGTATTTGTATGTTATATGTTTATCCTTTTGACCGCCACAGCATAAACACACGCGCGTGCCCTCCACGCTAAGCCACAATTTCATCCACTATTTTGTCACATATTTGTGTCGTTTGGCGTACAGGGCACGCGCTTGCTTGTCACGTATATGTGACAATGGCGTCCAAAAGGTTAAGCTTAAGCCACAATGAAGCGAATTCCGGGTGTTATAATATTTTAACAAGAAAATTACGCGACGCAATCTACGCGATTGCTCTTCATCCCATTCCTCGAATAGGGGTTCGCTTCAGTTTGGCTTACACTCGATATTATTATTGTTGACCATAATAACTACAGCTGTATTAATTAACTACATACATAATTACAATTACCTTTTAAATAGCTACACCGACCGACTTTTACTAAATAAAAAAAATACATAAAAAACTAACTAAACATTAAAGGGACAACACAATGAACAGAACAAACTAAAAATACCTACAAAATATGAAAAAAAAAAAACAAAAAAAGGTAAGTTGCCTTCACCTCTTCGTTTTGAGTAATTCTACTTTCTGCCCTCACCTTTATTATTTCTCTACGTGTTTGGTCTGTGTTGCACTTGTAAAAATAACTATTACGACAGATTGATTTTTCTCCGACATGGCATCTCTCAGGTCAACCTAATTAGGCTAGCTTCTGCCAAAGGATAGCCCGCGAAATTCAATTTTTCTTACGTTTTTAGTAAATTGCAGGCCAGTGCTAGGTTCTAAGTTGATTAAAATATTGTTCGCGACTGTGAGACGTGTGTATTTCCAGAATTATAATCATTAAAATCATCAATACAACCTTCCAAGTTCATAATTGTTGAGGAATGTCTTTGACCTTGAAAAACGTAAAAAAAATGATCAAAAAACGTACGAAAAAACTGGGGTGACTTAAGAGTAAGGCCTCCAGCAAGGAACGAAGGACTTATCAACTAAGCGACAGCGCGCTAAGGACACCCCTTGTGGGGTGCGAACCTCGGCTTTGGACGTCGTTGGAGGGCAAAAGGGACAGGCTGGATCTGACTCTGAGTGACGACAGTTTACAGACACTGATACTTTTTTATATATCAGACTATGAGCAGATAGATGGTTCGGATGGATAGTGTGTTAGGCGCTACTCCCAGTAGTCTGTCCAATCTTTTTAAGTCTTTCTTCTGACTGAAAGATACTTCAGTAAATTATCTGTTTGAGTCCAGCTGGCTGTATCTACAATTTATCCATACCGTTATTTGTTGACTGAACTTATATGGGAACCGAATTTTACTTGTGAATCAAAATCAAAGCATTTATTTCAAGAAGGCCAAGGCCACAGGCTCTATTGAATTGTCGAAACAAAGATGAAAATTAAATGTCACAATACATAAAAACTGTGAAAGTACTGTAGTTGAATAGACTGGACATTTGCGATTTTGTAAACATTTAGTACTTTACAATTCCTATGTTTTTTCTTTTTATAATGTCCCATAGTATCTTGCCAAGTTTCTGAAGTGAGTATATTGAACTCTTGCTAACTAATATGGACAAAGTTTGACAGAAAAAGAAAGAGACATTTTCTGCGGGAGCAACATTCAATTTTTCCAAGTGCAACACAAACAAGAGGTGTACCAGACAATGTAACAACTATCAAGAACCTAATTCCGTCGTGCCTTTTTCCTGGATTTCGGTGGTGCTTTCGTGGCGGCGCTCGACGAAACTGACGGCGTGCGCTTTTTCTTTTTACCCTATAGTAGATGGATTAGGCAAATTAAATAAAAAAAATGTCTATTGTTGACCAGTTTTTTTTTACACTGTGGTCAAATTATACTGTGGCTTGAAAGCCACAGTAGGTCACAGTCTTGAGTTGAAAATCGAGTTCCCGGAAATAAAAAGCGCTTGCTTATAGGACTAACAGCAATTTATAAATGACCGTTTAATCACCGTAGAAGTAAAGTTAAAAGCTTTTGTTTACGTCCAGTATGCCCAGAAAGGTCAATGATAACTTATGAAACACTTTGAAGGCCTGTTCCCAATGCCAGATATAGTACCTCTAAATAGCACATCTCTGGCTAGCAACAGACTCCATGTGATAGAGAGTGGATTAAGAAAAATGTCTTCGTCCGTAAGACACTAAGAAAAACAGTGAGTATACAATTTATCTACAGTCCAGTTTGTTGCACTGTAGAACATATTTTCTACACTAACTTCAGGTAGGTCAACTTAAGGCCGTTTTCCATAACTTACTTACGCGTAACTGTCAGTTAAACAAAGTTAACCTGAAATGATTCTATCCGTGTCACCTACCTCTTACTTGATTCATAGAAAAATCAATCTGAAATGTTTTGTTTCTAACCGTCTGTAAACAAAATGTCAAACCGAGATAGTACCCTAGAAAGTTATTGAAAATGGCTTTTAATAGGTAGGTGTAGACTGAAAGGCATTTTCTTGGTCCTGTGACCTACCTGTGGCTTGGCCTCCTCTCCCACATCGCTGGGTTGTGCGCTGGAGGTGGAGGAGATCTCTCCCTCCTGTTCGCTTTTCTGTCGCTTGGCCGGCACAACCTCTTCCTCCTCAGACTCCACGGACTGCGAGTCTCCTTTCTGCTCCGATGTCTCGCTCTCTGGAGGCGGAGAGGCTTCCTTTTGGGATGATGGGTCCTCCTGTTGGGAATTAATAGTGTTGAGTATTGGGAAAATGTAATGTGCGTGGAATAAGTTAGTTTTAGGAGAGCTTCATACAGACTTAAAATTTTCCAATTTAAAATACTAGTGGCTGTCTTAGTCGCACTAAAGAACCAATTTGTTTAAGGTTATAGTAGTTTATGCAACTGTGCATAATGAAGGGCATTACAACACGAGTGTGGGTTTAAGAAACGAGCCGAAGGCGAGTTTCTTAATAGCATCACACGAGTGTTGTAATGCCTAATTATGTATAGTTGCATACACTACTTTATCTACCCAAATATCATAAGGGCTCTATGATGGGTTCAGGAACCATAGGGAAATGACCTGCATTGTTACTTGGCCCTTGATTTTTGTGCCAACAGGTTATTAGTTGCATTCGTCGCTGCATTTACGATATCTGGCGGAGTATTCATGTCAATTTCTGAGTCACTATCACTCATTTTCGACAGAAATAAAGAATGGGTTACTGGAAATAAAAAGCTAACGAACAAATGACAGCTCGAAATGGCGGCGTTTCGGATACCTATCTGTCATTTTTTTTTAAATCATAGGCAAACGAACAAAGTCACTATTCTTGTGTCACTCGAGATCAAAAATGTCGTGCGATTTATAATTAGAATCATACTGAATTGGGGTTTTTTTTTTTTAATCGATATCTGATTTAATGTAGGTGGTACTAGAATAGCACACTCACTTGAATTTGACACCTGTTCCAAATTTAAAACTCATAACGCAACTGTTTACAGTTGCGTTATGAGTTCATTATAGCACCGTTCATTTCTGCAGGTTGGTAATGCTGGTCATTGCCTATGGTTTTTGAACGCATTAGAGAGGGTTTATGATATTTGGGTAGATAATAGTAGTTTATGCAACTGTGCATAATGAAGGGCATTACAACACGAGTGTGGGTTTAAGAAACGAGCCGAAGGCGAGTTTCTTAATAGCATCACACGAGTGTTGTAATGCCTAATTATGTATAGTTGCATACACTACTTTATCTACCCAAATATCATAAGGGCTCTATGATGGGTTCAGGAACCATAGGGAAATGACCTGCATTGTTACTTGGCCCTTGATTTTTGTGCCAACAGGTTATTAGTTGCATTCGTCGCTGCATTTACGATATCTGGCGGAGTATTCATGTCAATTTCTGAGTCACTATCACTCATTTTCGACAGAAATAAAGAATGGGTTACTGGAAATAAAAAGCTAACGAACAAATGACAGCTCGAAATGGCGGCGTTTCGGATACCTATCTGTCATTTTTTTTTAAATCATAGGCAAACGAACAAAGTCACTATTCTTGTGTCACTCGAGATCGAAATTGTCGTGCGATTTATAATTAGAATCATACTGAATTGGGGTTTTTTTTTTTTTTTTTTTTTTTTTCGATATCTGATTTAATGTAGGTGGTACTAGAATAGCACACTCTCTTGAATTTGACACCTGTTCCAAATTTAAAACTCATAACGCAACTGTTTACAGTTGCGTTATGAGTTCATTACAGCACCGTTCATTTCTGCAGGTTGGTAATGCTGGTCATTACCTATGGTTTTTGAACGCATTAGAGAGGGTTTATGATATTTGGGTAGATAATAGTAGTTTATGCAACTGTGCATAATGAAGGGCATTACAACAGGAGTGTGGGTTTAAGAAACGAGCCGAAGGCGAGTTTCTTAATAGCATCACACGAGTGTTGTAATGCCTAATTATGTATAGTTGCATACACTACTTTATCTACCCAAATATCATAAGGGCTCTATGATGGGTTCAGGAACCATAGGGAAATGACCTGCATTGTTACTTGGCCCTTGATTTTTGTGCCAACAGGTTATTAGTTGCATTCGTCGCTGCATTTACGATATCTGGCGGAGTATTCATGTCAATTTCTGAGTCACTATCACTCATTTTCGACAGAAATAAAGAATGGGTTACTGGAAATAAAAAGCTAACGAACAAATGACAGCTCGAAATGGCGGCGTTTCGGATACCTATCTGTCATTTTTTTTTAAATCATAGGCAAACGAACAAAGTCACTATTCTTGTGTCACTCGAGATCAAAAATGTCGTGCGATTTATAATTAGAATCATACTGAATTGGGGTTTTTTTTTTTTTAATCGATATCTGATTTAATGTAGGTGGTACTAGAATAGCACACTCACTTGAATTTGACACCTGTTCCAAATTTAAAACTCATAACGCAACTGTTTACAGTTGCGTTATGAGTTCATTATAGCACCGTTCATTTCTGCAGGTTGGTAATGCTGGTCATTGCCTATGGTTTTTGAACGCATTAGAGAGGGTTTATGATATTTGGGTAGATAATAGTAGTTTATGCAACTGTGCATAATGAAGGGCATTACAACACGAGTGTGGGTTTAAGAAACGAGCCGAAGGCGAGTTTCTTAATAGCATCACACGAGTGTTGTAATGCCTAATTATGTATAGTTGCATACACTACTTTATCTACCCAAATATCATAAGGGCTCTATGATGGGTTCAGGAACCATAGGGAAATGACCTGCATTGTTACTTGGCCCTTGATTTTTGTGCCAACAGGTTATTAGTTGCATTCGTCGCTGCATTTACGATATCTGGCGGAGTATTCATGTCAATTTCTGAGTCACTATCACTCATTTTCGACAGAAATAAAGAATGGGTTACTGGAAATAAAAAGCTAACGAACAAATGACAGCTCGAAATGGCGGCGTTTCGGATACCTATCTGTCATTTTTTTTTAAATCATAGGCAAACGAACAAAGTCACTATTCTTGTGTCACTCGAGATCGAAATTGTCGTGCGATTTATAATTAGAATCATACTGAATTGGGGTTTTTTTTTTTTTTTTTTTTTTTTTTCGATATCTGATTTAATGTAGGTGGTACTAGAATAGCACACTCTCTTGAATTTGACACCTGTTCCAAATTTAAAACTCATAACGCAACTGTTTACAGTTGCGTTATGAGTTCATTACAGCACCGTTCATTTCTGCAGGTTGGTAATGCTGGTCATTACCTATGGTTTTTGAACGCATTAGAGAGGGTTTATGATATTTGGGTAGATAATAGTAGTTTATGCAACTGTGCATAATGAAGGGCATTACAACAGGAGTGTGGGTTTAAGAAACGAGCCGAAGGCGAGTTTCTTAATAGCATCACACGAGTGTTGTAATGCCTAATTATGTATAGTTGCATACACTACTTTATCTACCCAAATATCATAAGGGCTCTATGATGGGTTCAGGAACCATAGGGAAATGACCTGCATTGTTACTTGGCCCTTGATTTTTGTGCCAACAGGTTATTAGTTGCATTCGTCGCTGCATTTACGATATCTGGCGGAGTATTCATGTCAATTTCTGAGTCACTATCACTCATTTTCGACAGAAATAAAGAATGGGTTACTGGAAATAAAAAGCTAACGAACAAATGACAGCTCGAAATGGCGGCGTTTCGGATACCTATCTGTCATTTTTTTTTAAATCATAGGCAAACGAACAAAGTCACTATTCTTGTGTCACTCGAGATCAAAAATGTCGTGCGATTTATAATTAGAATCATACTGAATTGGGGTTTTTTTTTTTTAATCGATATCTGATTTAATGTAGGTGGTGGTACTAGAATAGCACACTCACTTGAATTTGACACCTGTTCCAAATTTAAAACTCATAACGCAACTGTTTACAGTTGCGTTATGAGTTCATTATAGCACCGTTCATTTCTGCAGGTTGGTAATGCTGGTCATTGCCTATGGTTTTTGAACGCATTAGAGAGGGTTTATGATATTTGGGTAGATAATAGTAGTTTATGCAACTGTGCATAATGAAGGGCATTACAACACGAGTGTGGGTTTAAGAAACGAGCCGAAGGCGAGTTTCTTAATAGCATCACACGAGTGTTGTAATGCCTAATTATGTATAGTTGCATACACTACTTTATCTACCCAAATATCATAAGGGCTCTATGATGGGTTCAGGAACCATAGGGAAATGACCTGCATTGTTACTTGGCCCTTGATTTTTGTGCCAACAGGTTATTAGTTGCATTCGTCGCTGCATTTACGATATCTGGCGGAGTATTCATGTCAATTTCTGAGTCACTATCACTCATTTTCGACAGAAATAAAGAATGGGTTACTGGAAATAAAAAGCTAACGAACAAATGACAGCTCGAAATGGCGGCGTTTCGGATACCTATCTGTCATTTTTTTTTAAATCATAGGCAAACGAACAAAGTCACTATTCTTGTGTCACTCGAGATCGAAATTGTCGTGCGATTTATAATTAGAATCATACTGAATTGGGGTTTTTTTTTTTTTTTTTTTTTTTTTTCGATATCTGATTTAATGTAGGTGGTACTAGCTGATATGATATTTGGGTAGATAAAAATATTTATCTACCCAAATATCATAAACCCTCTCTAATGCGTTCAAAAACCATAGGTAATGACCAGCATTACCAACCTGCAGAAATGAACGGTGCTGTAATGAACTCATAACGCAACTGTTTACAGTTGCGTTATGAGTTTTAAAGAAGACGGATCACAATCCATACAAAATTACCCCACGTCCTATAACAAAGTGACGTATCTCAAAAAAAAGATAAAATATATAAAAAAAATATGGCATACTCCCTAACTTAATTTTTTTACATCTTCTTATGGGAAAATTGCTTTAAAAATAGTGCAGGCGCTGTTATGAAAAATTCTTTCGTATGAGTATTTATGGACCGATTTAAAAAAATCTTTTTTGTTTGAAAGCGTATCTCCAAGGTAGTCCCACAGTCATAAAGTCAGGCCTCTGGCCTTCAGGATTCCGGAGAAATGAAAAAAAAATCGCAAAAATAAGCTCATTTTTGTACTTCACATTATTCGTTTTTCACTCTCTTGTTGTTTTTTTTTACTTATTGCATTATGATCAGACAGAAACGTCAGTGGTGACGCGAGGGAGTGGTCGACAGAGGTTTTTCACTTACAATAACACAAATGAGAGAGACGAATAACGATAGCGACGCGACGCGGCAAGCAAGCTAAGGAAATGCAAGTGAATAATGTTGTTTCACTTTTGCAAATCTGATTCGTTGCAGCCTAGACAAACCAGAAAATGGAAAACCTGACCTGACTGCGGTCCGATGCTCCGTGCCAAGAACGAGCCAGGTTGATGAGGACGGCTTCACTAAAGTAGAAAGCAAGAAGAAGAGGCCCTGTTCTCGTAACCTGTCCGGTACCGCACCGAGTGGACCCAACTTGCTGCTGCGCACTGCTGTGCCTACGACGCAGCTGTACATTTCACGTCTGCATCACTCCACTACAACTGAGGAAGTGGTGCAGTACTTGAATGTGAAGACCAACTTCATTCTGGGGGTTGAAAGGTTGGAATCGCGCCACAACTTCAACTTTAGGTCATTTGTGGTTCGAATTCCAACCCAACATCTACAGACCTGCAGGCTTGAAAGAGGACTTTTGGCCGAAGGGTGTACATCGTCGCTTCCGAGGACGGCTAAGCGACGCCAACAAAGCTGCGTGTATAGTTATAGTATAAGGTTAAAAACATGTATTAGTTTGTTATTGTTGTTTAATCATATTTAATGTATCTTATACAAGGGTCTTAGTTGTCCGATAAATAATAATTATTATCATGACAGTATTCAAAGTAATAATTGAATTCTGTATAATAAAAATAATATTAATAAATAAATATCACTGGACATTAACACACAGCGCCACCTAGTGCCACACTAAGCAAAGCTTGTGTCGTGGACACGACACATAGATAGTTGATATACTACATAATTATATACTTTTTTGTTTGTAAATACATACTTATTATACATATAAACATCCATAACTTGGAAACAAATGTCCATGCTCATCACACAAACATTTTGTCCTACCGGGATTTGAACCCAGGACCCTAAGAACGTACGGCAGCGTCACTATTACCACTACGCAATTCGAGTCGTCAAAAAGTATAGTATAGTATTCAAGCTCAAGCTTTTGTTCTCACGGTTTCATAATCAGGTGAATAAGGAGATAATCGTCAGTTGATGTTTGATTGAACAAAATAAATGTAATGTATAAAAACTACCTCAATTGAAAAAAATGAGCTTATTTTTGAGATTTTACTTTCATTTCTCCAAGATCCTGGAGACCAGAGACCTGACTTTATGGCAGTGGGATTACCTTAGGGGGTACGCTTCAAACAAAAAGGATTTTTTTTAATCGGTCCATAAATACTCATACGAACGATTTTTTCATAACAGCGCCTGAACTATTTTCATAGCACTTTTTTCATATGAAGGTGTAAAAAAATGAACTTAGGAAGTATGCCATATTTTTTTTTACATTTTTATCATTTTTTTGAGATATGTCACATTGTTATAGGACGTGGGGCAATTTTGATCCATCTTCTTTGGAACAGGTGTCAAATTCAAGAGAGTGTGCTATTCTAGTACCACCTACATTAAATCAGATATCGATTAAAAAAAAAAAACCCCAATTCAGTATGATTCTAATTATAAATCGCACGACATTTTTGATCTCGAGTGACACAAGAATAGTGACTTTGTTCGTTTGCCTATGATTTAAAAAAAAATGACAGATAGGTATCCGAAACGCCGCCATTTCGAGCTGTCATTTGTTCGTTAGCTTTTTATTTCCAGTAACCCATTCTTTATTTCTGTCGAAAATGAGTGATAGTGACTCAGAAATTGACATGAATACTCCGCCAGATATCGTAAATGCAGCGACGAATGCAACTAATAACCTGTTGGCACAAAAATCAAGGGCCAAGTAACAATGCAGGTCATTTCCCTATGGTTCCTGAACCCATCATAGAGCCCTTATGATATTTGGGTAGATAAAGTAGTGTATGCAACTATACATAATTAGGCATTACAACACTCGTGTGATGCTATTAAGAAACTCGCCTTCGGCTCGTTTCTTAAACCCACACTCGTGTTGTAATGCCCTTCATTATGCACAGTTGCATAAACTACTATTATGAGCTAGCGAGAATATTTCTGCACTGCCCAGTGGTTGCAACATACAGGGCAAAGTACTTCGGTAACCCAGGTACTCTCGAGATCGTTGGCAACATCGGGGCACTGCTGGCCTTTCTCAGGGAGTTGGGGAGAGAATACCCACTTTAACGTGGAGTTGCGGAGACCAGCCTGTTATAGAATGCAAGTTAATGTAGTGAAGTTGTAATACATACCACAAGTAGCACAGTATGTTGTCCTCCTGCCGACACGTGTGTGGGCGTGCGGTTGGAGAGTGCGGGAGTGACGGCGGGTGTGGGCTCGCTAGCGTCGTTACTGGCGCCTGTACCGAGCTGCCCTTCTGAGCCCATACCCCATGCTACTACTTCACCTGAGGGGAAATCATTGTATTAAAAACTGTTTTAAGCATTCACGTTTTAAAACTAAACCTATATTATCACTTTTGGGTGTAACTTCCGTGATTATTTATGGTTTTGAGCTCCCGATAATGGCTGGAACAGCGTCCAAATATTTTATAATATTTTTGATTGTACTTACGGGATCGTAAGTGACAATATAAGTTAAATGATTATAGTAGTTTTTTTTTTGACATTCAAAAGTACCGTAATGGTCTAACTGGAATAAATGGTTTGAGTTTGATGCACTCTCACTCAGAATATATTCTGTACCCGCTTGCACCATCACCTGCCTAATGTTTTCTCAACTATGTTGGGGTCGGCTTTCACCCCAACTAGATGCACATACTTTATTGGAGCGACTGCTTGTCTGACCTTCCTAACCCAGTAAGTTTAGGGGTAGTAAAATAAATACCCCTACCCCTTTGTAAAACTGATTGTCAAACTTTCAAGCCACTGAAAACTTGTTAAGACTGTCAAAAATCGAGATACAAAATTGAGTGTCGTTTTGGTCAGAATGCTACAAAAAAACGTTCAATTGTTTAAATTTTGTGAATTTAAAATTGTGGACATCATAACTATATTACAGTAATTTATATGTAGAAATGTTACAGTTAAATATACAAAAAAAGACGTGTGGCACTCGGGGACTGCCGCGGTAAAGCTATTGCATTTGTTTTTTAGGTTATTTTCGTTACGTAATTTCTGGATTCGGTCTCCACACTCAAGGCCCGTTATAGAAGCTATGCAATAGCTTAAAAACTTACCCGAATCGGTAACAGCAAAAGAATTGCTGGTTCCTGCTGCTATGCTGATGACCTTCTTGTTCTGTAGTTTGGGCACCGGTTCTAAGACCTCGGCGTCGCCCGCACGATCTCCCAGGCCCAACCTATTCAAATAAAACATAATTGGTTAGTCGATCCCAAATAAATGGGCATATGGGCAGGAGAATGATTAACCTAAAAGATTATCACTTCATCTGTTGTCACAGAATCTGTTTAATTTGGGTTTTGACAACCAAACTGTCGTCGATTAGTTTGAATGGTATCTCACCTGCCATACTCGCAGCGTCCGATAGCATAGACCTGTCCGTTGGTGTCGAGCGCTAGAGAGTGATGTTGTCCGCAGGCGACACTCTTCCAGGTTGTGTTTTGGCTGGTGAAGGCGTCGCACTCTGTCGGCATGAATAACGCTGTCTTGCGTTTTTCGCCTGTTATGCCTGTTGGGGGGAACTTAAGTTAATAAGAAAGTAGAAAAAGAATGAATAAGGAAAAATAGCAGTCTATTATACCTATAGCAATTTTGTTACATTTTCAAAGCCTTTTGCAATAAATTGCTGAGAGAAGAGTCTGTTGTCAGAGTCAGCACCTTTTTTATCAGTAAATAACATAACATGACATGATGCCATCCACCAATCTACACTGAGCCCATGTGTTAGGCTACAGCCCACCCCCTCTCACATAGTGGAAACCAGTGTCCCAGCAGTGGGTGCGGGCCCTTACCAAGGCTGCACCTGCATCTGGGAACACTCTTACATATTTCCTCAATGGCTATGTCTTCACTAAGATCGTCCGCTATGGCCAAAAACGGTCAGGAGGGCTATTATTTCTGACAGTAATGTATACTGACCGAGCTGTCCATAGTTGTTGAGTCCCCAGGCGAACATCTTGTCGTTGTTGTCCAGGACAAACGTGGCGTGGTACCCGGCCCACACGCGGGCCCCGCCGGCCTTCAGCGTCACCTTCGATGGAACTAGCAGGGCACCTAGGGAGAAGATGAGTAAGTTAATAGGAGTTTTATTATATCAAGACAACACAATTTACTAAAATTAGGCTAAGACCCAAAAGAGAATACTATGACAAAAACCGCTAATAAAACATTTGTATAGTTTTTGGTTTTTACTGTTCACTATCTACACTACCCAACGCCATCTATCAAATCGTAGCAACAACTCGGCGATCAATATTTAATGTCAACGCAGCCTGTCATCTCGACTCTCAGTCTGACACGTTTACAACTCATCAACTTCCGCGTCCTTTGATTTGTACTTTTCTTGAGGGAGTTATTTATTTATTAATATAGTTTCACCAACAGCTTCTGTGTACAGCATTTAGAAATTACCTCTCGTTTTCTATTAAATAAAAACAATACGACGCCCTAACATAATGGTCCTTCGAGCCGGATTAAGAAAACTAAGAAGAGTTCAAGCTTCGTTTGAGGTGAATCCAGACATCTTCGAGCATTCGTCGCGTAAATATAGGAATTTATTGAAGAAGAAGTTAGCCCGGCGCAACTGGAAGCAACTTAAATCACTTTTACATTGTAACCCGATCGAAGCCGAGTCAATCCGTATTATGTTATTTATCAGAAACTCACTGAATCCTTGTCTGGCGTCCCTGGTAGCGGATCTCTGCGGCAACCTGCCGAGCTGTCCCTGTTCCCCGCAGCCCATAGTGTACACGCCGCCGGACGCCTGCAACACATTGCTTCATTACATTTACAGCTCAAAGAAATTACTTCTTCTAAAAGAGAAATCTCGTTGATGAGAACGCGTTTGAAATCGAGCTTTAAAATTTTGGATGGGTTCCTCATGCATCAAGATTTCAATGCGTGCATTTAAATCTGTGTGGTTTGTAGTTCAAAAGACCATCTCATACACTAATCTGGATGATCCTCATATGACTGGACTAAGATATTGTATGTACTTAAATAAATGCTCTTCTTCTTTATCATGTGGTTAGTGTCTGATGTCAGTTTTTATGCTGCCCATAGGTCTCCGACTTGGCTTTACATACCGTCGAGAAAAATCTATCAGGCATTTCCTCACGATGTTTTCCTTCACCAAAGCAAAAAATCAGAGGTGCGTGTCTTGGGTTCGAGCTGGAGACCTATGAAATAAATGCTCTTGGCTCAAGCCAAATAAACAGAAATAGTCATTTTTAAGATTTAAAACCACTTTGATACGTACCGACAGTATCACAAGATGGTCGCCACCAGAGGCAACGGCGACTGCAGTCTCTCCGATATCCACCTTCACGGGCTCGCGACACGACTTGCCTTCGCGACCGCGGACTACCAGCCCCATGCTACCGTGAGAGTCCTGGAATATACGAATTAATAAGACCATGGGCTTAGATAAAGTGACATTCCATCGGTGAGAATGATGATGGAAAAGTCTAAAATGTATGGAACTCTCAAGCACTATCAAAAAAGCAATGATATTTCTGAGCATCCAAATACTCCAATAGCTGCCTGGTTTAATAAAAAATTGATGCAGAGTGTATTACACAAGTAGAAGAAATGGCAAAAGTGTGCACAAACACAGCTGCACTATTTATCTTCCCTAACTAAAATTATAAAGCAAAATAAAAATTCTATTCTATTCTAACTCTTTTAGTCCAATAGTCGTCTCAGATTCCTTTTCTTGGATATTCCCCTAACATCTGATAATCAACCACATATGATACGTCTCCAAGCCATGTGATTTCCTGCAGTGTCAACCGATCAGAAAAGGTTGCCTCCAGCAGCCTTCTTGATCGAGATTGCTGACTGATAATTCGAAATGACTAAAGACAGCTACAGCTAAGGACCAACAGGTAGAAGGTGTAAAGTCTATGCGAATATTCTTTTATTGATAAATCCTTCCTAAGTGCTCATTTTCGTTATGATAACAAATGCTTGTGGTCAATGCCATGCTTCTATTTCTTGTGGTTTAACTGTCTTTATAGGAAACTGCTAGATGGAGCAATGAGCTGGTGAAGGAAGCGGGGATCTGTTGGAGACACTTGTGGGAGGTCTATGTCCAGCAGTGGACGTCATTCGGCTGAAATGATGATGATGATAGCTTACCCTAAAAGCTCCCCAAGCATAGACATCCCCGTTGTTGAGCAAGGCAGCGGAGTGCGAGTCTCCGGCCGCGATGTAGACAGCCGGCGCGGGCAGCACTACGGCCTTGGGCGTGCCTTCGTCGCTGTCGCCCGAAGTAGTCCGCCCGAGGGCTCCCTCGTCATTGCAGCCGAATGTCCATACCTGGGGGAAAAGAGGTCATTATCAGTGCGATTAGGTGAGATAAATAAAACAGTTCATGTAAGAGACAAGCTTACTGAATGGCTACCTACTAAAAACACCACAAAAAAAAACAATTAATTTGACAATAACTAATAAAAACAGTAAATAATTTGACAATAATTAAGTATTTATAGTGGTAAAAACTGGCCAAGTACACAATCACAAAGGGTTCTGTACTATTATCTACACAACATTAAATATTTATTTTATTGTTTTTAGTATTTTTTGTTGAAGCAGCAACAGAAATACATCATCTGTGATAATTTCAACTGTCTAGCTTTCTATTATCTACACAACATTAAATATTTATTTTATTGTTTTTAGTATTTTTTGTTGAAGCAGCAACAGAAATACATCATCTGTGATAATTTCAACTGTCTAGCTTTCAAGGTTTATGTGATACAGCCTGGTGGTGGCAAACATTGGTCCCTTTTTTATCCTTTGGGTACGGCACCCTAAAAAGGCCGGTGCAATTCGTGTCCTCTCTCTGTGTATATTGTTTTTTTTTGTATTCTAGTTGCTGGTTTCAATGAATGATTTGATTTGATGTACTTCTTTATGCCTAAAATATTATGGTTGGATGTATGTCTTACCTTCCCACTGCTATCAAGAGCTATCGTATGCATGCCCCCTGCATACACATCTACTATTTTGTCACCCAATGCTGTCACATACTTAAATCTGAAACAAAATAAAACAGTTTAAGTCCAGTGATTTTTTATTTTCAAAGGATCAAAATCTGCGAGCGAGGTCATTGAGGGCAGTTTTCGCATTATAATTCCATGTTTTTCAACACCAATTTTTTGGCAACCGTTTTGAAGGTGATGAGAGCAAAATACCTCAATTGAGCACAGTTATTAGCGGTTTTACAACAATGGCGGTCTTATCGCTGATAGCGAATTCTTCCACGTTTTCTTTCACAGATGTCGTTGTATGTGATTGAAAAACTCGCACCGCAGCCTCAGGGCTTCGTCTTTCTGCCCCCTTGTACGATTCAGTCGCCGCGCGATGTTTAAATTGTCCAACGGGGCCCCCCGAGTAACGAGAGCCCCTGATGACGAAAAAAAAACACAAAATCTTCTCACAACCTCAAATATTCTTCATGATAAAATGAAAGTTCCAATGGGCTTGTTAACTGAAAAAATCGAATTAGTCCGTCACTAAGATTTTCAAAAAATATTTGACCCGTATTTATTCTTTTGTCACATAAACCGAAATTGACGAAAATACGACGCTTTTAAAATTCCCAATACGTCACTGTTTGGTATCATTCTTAGTGAGTTCTGACGTCACGAGCCCCCACTCCCGAGTTTAGATGCGTTTTATCTTTGACAATATTCGTTGATTTAAAAAAAACAAAAAATACGTGTCGATTATTTTCCAATACTCTAACTGACGGACTAATGCCCGGTTTCTGAAGTCCCCACATAACTTCTCAATAACTATTGATTCGTTAAAGTTAAACGTAACATAAACGTCGTTAATCTGTCACTGCGTTTCTGAATACTCAACAAGCCATTCAATAACTATCTAACTGATAACTAGTTCCTTATTTGCCGCTAGATGGCTCTGTTTAAAAGATCGTCTCTAAAATTGATTTTATTAGCTTAATTCGTCTTTAATACTAGTTTTATTTACTTACTAGAATATTTTTTTCCAGAATAAATAAACGGCTTAGCACTGTTTTAGTTAAAAAGATATGATACTTAAAATATTTATTAACGACATCATTGTCGACGTTGCCTGTGTATCTATGGGTCTTTGCTACCTGAAATGCATGGTTTATTATTATTATTGTAAATGTCAATTGTGTTCCAAACGAAGCGTCTTTACTCTCGATCTCATTTCACTTCATTGTTTTTGCTTTGCCGTGTGATTTTAGAAGTTAAATCGTATTTGCTACAAGTATCCATTCTTTTAATCATAATGGAATCTGGAAAAAGCAAAGTATTTTTTTTATGAAGCAGGGTTATTAATATCACTTAGGTGTTTCATAATGTTCTTATCAAAGCGAAATCTCAATTTACATTTTTCAACCGTAAATATTTCGAAAGGATTTCTCCTGCGTCTTAAATTTCTGGGTACTGATATAACATTAACATGAAACTCCATTACTTCCACATCAGACTCTGATGAGCTGTTCGTTTTCATAATATCTACTAACCATTAATGTAAGTATTAAAAGGCGGATGCTAACACTGATTGTTTTTTCCTTTGAATATTTTTACCGACTTTAAATATTTCGCTTTTACTGCGCAATTTATTACAATAACATCTAGATATGTTACAAGTACGAGTACCTACATGTAACCTGAAAGTTGGCATGGTTTGAGAAATGAAACGTCAAAATTATAGTTATGGAACCGATAAACGCCGCAAATTGGTCAGTTAAGTTGACGTCAGTTTAAACGGAGCTTAACTTACATCGCGGTGTTCGGAAACGCACTTTCACAAGTTATCGAACCAATAGCGCTAACGAACAGATAAACCACCGTTAAAAGTGCCTCAGAAACCGGGCATAAATAGATTTGCAATTTATTGATGGTGGAAACTAGCCTATTGTCATGATGCTATTTTCTACTAGGACTACGCTACGCCACTGCGTAGAACAATGGATTCACCGGTCAAACGTCACAACGCACAGATAACGAAGCGTATGGCATCTTTCGTAGACTGGTATCAACTTACTTGGTAGTCTCCACAACATCTTCACCCAGTCCGAGTTGTCCCACGTCGCCCTGACCGCATGCTAGCACACGCCCCCTCTTCTTTGGCGCCGTCGGGATCTCCCATTGGATTGCTGTACAAACATCACATCATTTTGAGGATATTATGGCCTACTACATGTAAAGCAATGAATCAGAGGTGTAGTACGAACTTGAGTGGTACTACCATGCTGTGATGATTGCTCAATTTTTAACCTTACTACTCCGGGAATAAGGAGGAGCAAAATCAAAGCATTTATTTCAAGTAGGCCAGTTACAGGCACTTTTGAATTGTCGAAACAAAATGAACATTTAAAGTAGCTACAGTCCCAGTCACAAGACATAAAAACTGTGAAAGTACTGTAGTTGCCCAGAGCTTAGGCTTAGGTCGATCTTTAGGTTAAGCCGTGCTTGTCTTGGTTGATCTGTGGATGGGTGACCACCCTTTACATATCAAGTTTCCTCCATACCTCGGAAAGTACTTTAAACAGTTAGTACTGGCTGTCATTTGAGATCTTTGATAGTTGTTACTGGCCCAAAAAGTCGGACAACTAGTCTTACCAAGAGGTATCATAATTATGTCACTGTAAAATTGTCAAACACGTTAGATTGTAATCTCTCTTGCGAGGTTGTAATCTCTCGAAATATTGACAACTGAACATACGGAAGTATCTCTGCCCCCATAATCGGGACTTGGGGCACCCCCACGTTAGGTTAGTTAAGTTCCTTCAAACCCTGTACTCGGAAATAGGGGCACCGTCGACTAATCGGTATTTCTCAGGAATTGTACATTATCGTTTCATGAGAGTGGTACCATTGGGCAAGGGGGACCCCTCCTTTCCTCCACACCGCGTCAGTTTACTACCGTCGCACGCATTTCTCATAAAAATAATGCGTTGTAAGCAGTATGTTCGTTTGACAATATTTCGAGAGTTTACAATCTCTCTAGTTATTTTGCAATCTAACGTCACTTTGTTTTTTTTTTTCAAAGTAGCGGCCATGCATATGACCTATTGTTATAATGTTCCAAGCGGTTTACGGTTCTCACATTTTTTCCCTTTAAATGTGCTATAAGACCTTGATATTTGCCAAATTTCGTGATTTTAAGTCAACGGGAACTAACCTATAGGTTTTCGAACACACGGACAGACAAGATGAACAAGAGAGTGATCTTATATGGGTCTTAAAATCATTCCAAATTGTACAAATCCAAGAGATTGAAATAAAACATTTCTACTCTTTTAGCATTGCGTTTGAACAAAAATTGTGCTGACATTATAATAAGCAGAAAATTTCAGAATCTTACGTAGGAGGTAGACATTTTACATCACCCATTTTTGGTTATTCTAGGTCTATAAATTAGTATTTTATGACTGTTTGGTGTAATTTTAAACAGAATTTATTATTTTACTGTCTCTATTTTATAGGATTGTTAAGGTCTTTTTTTATATATAAGAACTTTATGTATGTTTAATTGTTAATAGACATTTGAATGGGTAGAGTTCATTTGCCTAAACACCTCCCGTGTTATCAACATGTTACTTATTTCCTTATAAAATACCAGAATGATTTTTAAGTTCTGTTACTCACTTCGTATATATGTATATGTAAAGCAAATAAACTACCAATTCTTGAAGTGTTCTCTTTTGTTATTTTCTTAGATATTATTTACTTATAATTTCTAAGAATAGTTGTTCACAACTCCACATCTATAAAGAGAATTTTGCTTCCTAAATATGACGGGTTACACGGATGAAGACTGGAGCTAATCTATACTAATATTATAAAGCAGAAGAGTTTGTTTGTTTGTTTGATTGAATGCGCTAATCTCAGGAACTACTGGTTCAAATTGAAAAATTCTTTTGTGTTGGATAGTCCATTTATCGAGGAAGGCTTTAGGCTATATAACATCACGCTACGGCCATTAGGAGCGGAGCAGCAATGAAAAATGTTGAAAAACGGGGATAAGAGAGAAAAACGAAAGGAAAAAATATTCCTTTCGTTTTTCTTTATATTTTCTTTATTTATTTTCCTTTAGTCTAATATAAAATGAGTAAAATTTCTCAGAATCTAGCAATTCTTATGTTTATCACCTTGTACAAATCATCAGGAAATGCATGCTGAGCAATCTCTAGTGCAAATTGATTTGAAGCACTCAAGTCTAAGCAATATGTATAACAGTTTGAGGTCATCCTTATCAAATATGATGACACAAATTTTATAAAAAGATGTAGGTATGACATAATCCTTTTGTTTACATATGTCGTTTATAGTTGGTCAATGTGTTAGGTAAGTTTAAAATGCCAATAAAGCCGATAATGTGGGTTTTGGTACGTTCTACAGAATAGGATGATGATTTTTTTTTTCTAATTGGATTTTGCTACCTTATTAGGGTTTTTTACCTCAAAAGGTAAAAAAGGAACCTTTATAAGTTCATTCTCATGACAGTCTGTCTGTGTTCGAAAGCCTATAATAGGGTGGTTCCCATCGACCTAGAATCACGAAATTGGGTAAAAAACTAGGTTTTACAGCAAACGTTAACGAAACAACCTGAAAACTGTAAACATGTAGGTAGTTGAATAACAAAAAAAAGAAAACAGTTTGACTATAATTGCAAACTTATTATTTGCGGTGTTTCTGGGGATCGAACAGCAATGGTTTAAGTTTTTCCTTGAGTGCTACGGTGGCCCCGACTTACAAACAAGTAAGTAAGTTGTAGGTTCGAACCCAGGCAGGCGCATTATTTTGAGTAATTTATTTCATCACCACTGCTCTTAAAAAGGTGAAGGAAAACATATCGTGAGGAAACCAACATGTCCTAGAACCAAAAATTCCAAGACGTGACATCCACCAACCCCCACTGGGCCCGCGTGGCGGACACCAGCCCATTACACAATACAATACATAAGTTTGTCCTTAAAACATTATTTTAGAAACATTGAATATGTTTTTATGACTTTACAATCTTATTTTATTTTTGAGAGATTGAGCATGTTGCATTTTATTGTAACAAAATTGGGTTCCGGAAGTCTGTGTTACATGGTTTTATGCAAGATTGGTCTGTGGCCTCCTAGTGTACACATGGCGACACATCTAAAAATCCATTTCTAGTATTACATAGCTTGGCTTTGTACAGATTTCCCATACAATGAGAGATCCACATAAACTGGATTTGTATAGCTTGAAATATGGAAATGATGCTTCATTAAGATAAGATAAATATTACATTGCAGTGTGGTTTTCTGCTGATTCATTCACCAGCATGAGTGTGCCCTAACCTACTAATGTAAGTTTTATTTATTTTTATTTGTAGGGTAAAAAGCCTGCTCCATGTTTTGCCTTTTTTGTTTATCTTGGGCGGTGTACATTGAGTTTTTCCAAGCTATTTTTACAATGTCATCAACCCATCAATTCTAAAACTCTAGATGACACCTAAAAGCATTCCGATGAATATATTTAATGCAAAATTGCCAACAATTTCATTTAAATTGTGACAATTTAGAATTTCCTACTCAGTTAAAAAGAGGATTCTAAGCATTGTGTAAATATGGTGTCTCACCATTTATATTTAAACCAAGGTAAACAGATTATTATGTAGTACAAACAAGAAGTGTTATGTATGAATGGAATACTTTTAAAGATAATAACCTGACAAGGTAATCTCTCTACTCTTTCTACACAGAAGAGGGTCAGGGTCATATAGTGTTGCCGTGTGAATAAATTAAGATTTTCCACAAAAAAAAATTGTTAAAATACTTCTTATCTCAGCAATAAAATATGTAGAACTTTGTTCAGATATTAAGTCATAAAAATATTATTTTTGAAATGAAACTTCTAATGTGACTTCCAACAAGGTTGCATTAATATATAACGGTACCATGGAACCAGCCCTTCCCCTTTCTCATTTTCATTTCCTCATTACGAAGTTTCACTTCTTCCGCGCGGAGGGACTCCACACACTTTTTTTTTTTTAAGTTTTTTATTACTTTCGGAATGAGTTTTTCGGAAAAGTCTCTATAATAGCCAAACGGGCAAAGCTACAATAGTGTTCAACATTAGTAATATACTACTATTTGTTTGTTGCATGTCAATTTTAGATAATCAATTTAAAACAATCATCTCTCAAGCCTCATAAGTAAAAACTTGCTAAGTATTTTTATAAATATTTAATTAAATTACATATTATTGAGCAATTAAACTATTTAGCAAAGTCATTGCCATAAAGCATTCTTGAATATAGATGATATAGTCAAAGAAAATCTTATAAAACTATGACATTCTGCATGCTTTTATAGCTTATCTCTATGGTACGGCTAATGGCACAATAATGACTGGCTTGAAGTTCATTAGCTAATTTTATACCAAACGACAATGATAAATACGTTCTTATTTCATGTTCGTGACCAAAATTGGTCACAGTTATTTACGGAATACACAAAATTATGTGAAAAACACATTTTGTAAATACGATGGAGCGTCGACCAAACCAACTAACCTCAAAAAAAGCCAATCATACGCGACGCTTACATAACCAAAGCGGTATTTACGCATAAACATGCTCCAAATGACCGAACCTAAGTACTTAAGTCTCATTTCAAGTACAGTTAACTTGTAAACACAAAAAAAGAAATTCTGGGGCGAGACTTCGCGCCTTTCGTTTCCCGCCATCGCATTTGACAGGTCATTGACATAGGCAAAAATGTAAAGAAAACAATTGCAAAATGCCTTTATAGGAACTCACCTCCACGTTTTTTCTTGTTTTTGGCTGCCGTTGACGCCGTAGCGGCGGACGATTTAGATGCAGCACGTTTAACGCCTCGCGCTGCCGGCATTATGCCTGCAATATTGCAACCAACGCGTCAATAAACACGGCACACAGCGCGGCAAAACACCCCGACTTGATGGCTTCGCTCCGATGACGTTTTAACTACTTTTGTAATCGCATTAACGCCTTATTTCCACATCGGCTGCATCTGCATCAATTACAAGGCTGCGGCCTCATAGATTTATGCAAAGCGCAGATAGGTTATATTATGCATTTGTATAGGCACTGCACAGGGAACCAAACAACGCGTCCATACCATACGGCGACGCGTGGGACGACGCCAGAATTATTTACTTACAGTTTTATTATCAATTTCTAAGCGGAACCGCGAATTAATTTACAGATATCACTTTAGAATATGAGATGACGTATTAATTTTAACACAGTACGAATCTCGTACATCTCCCTCCGCTTGCTTCGCTTGGCCCGAGTGACGTAATCACGTGAATCGGATTCCGTCACACAATCGAACTGACATAAATCGAAAACTAAAATACTTTTTACAGGTAACGATTAAACTTTAAGTTAATAAGACAAACATTAACAATAATCCTCTAATTAAGTCGAAACATAAATTTTCTATCCAATAAATAGATTTTGAGTAATATTATAATACGAAACACCTAACTATGGTAATCGATTTATAACAAAGAAAATCGATTGAAAATGTTTACTCGTCGTCGCTTACCTATGCACCATAGACAACAAATCTAGAAGGTTTTTAAGATAATGCTGCCATATTAAAACTTTTACTTACCCTTATTTAGAACGAATTTATTGAACCGAGGAGTTATTACGCAGAAAAGGAGTCTGTATTCGTAATACGAAAGATTTAAAATCTCTGGTTTGAAGTTTTTGCCTAAAGCAAAACCCCTGATATATCTTTTTCCGTATTCTCTCCAATATGGTACTGACTTTGTCAATATTTTCATGTTCATACAAAGTTTCAACCTTCTCTAAATAATGTCTCTTCGATCTATTTCTATTCGGGTAGGTTTTAGGACCATGTGTTCTAGTGTAGTGTCTGAATAAATAACGAAATTATTTTCTGATTGCAAAAGATCTGCCAATTCGAGAGTGCCCATTTGCTTTTTTATTTAAATTGCAAAAGTAATTAAAATCCTGCCTGCATGCTGGGTAAAACGTACGCCATGTTATATTATCGTTATAGTCATATCCTCCTAACCCAGGCCATAGCCTACATTTGTGCCAAATATATAAATTCGTTCTGTAGTTTATTACGAGGCACTACAACGTAACAAATGGATTGACAGACAGAGTTACTTTCGAATATAATATTGTTAAGGAAGAATGAATAGTCTGGATAAAATTGTACTAGTCAGGCTATAATAAGGTGTTTATTTTAACTTATTTGGCCTAGTTAGGTGAACACAACGTAATTTCTTTTTACTATCGGATTTCTTTAAAAGAAATTATCCCAGTTCCAACTAAAAAACGTTTTGATAGGAGCTAACTCTACTTGGCAGAAAGAAATATATTTTGAAAGTGATTATTAAAACACCCACATTTGCTTAGTTTTGAATATAATGTGGCAACATTGTAAATTGCATACAAACTCTATTTTGCCTATGGTACTAATGACGCGCTGTGTGCCGCCGACCGCCTACTATCCTATCCTGCTATCTATAGAAGTACTCTAGAATATGGATCGAATGTAATTTGTGTTAATTGAAATATACTACGTTTTTAAAGATAATTTCAATTGCTAAGCAACACGATAAGATAACGTTTTCAACAAAATACTTGAAAGTTTTGAAACACAAGTGGTGTTTCTAAAGTTACCACTAAAAACTTCAAGGGGGTAACAGAGAGAGTCGATTGTATATTTATTTGGAGCTAAAGAACTCCCTCGACGTTTCTTTGTTGCCCTGTTCGTTAGAAACGTTCTCATCAAGTTATTTTGGTTTTATAAAACACGATTGACGTCACGTAAGCACGTTAAAAAAGTGACTAAATTTGTTACTGTACAACAAAATAGATGGCGTTGTAATCGCAAAATATTTAATCATGTTTTTGTATCCTATATGACTCATTTTCTTGGTTGACTTGCATTACTTGTGGAGGAGGCATTCGACGACAATATTACTGTTATCATTTATACTTTGTCTAATTCAGTACCTACTTAACTACTTACCCATTTACTATTAACAAAAAAGAAACTGCGGATATGTCACCGTAAAATTGTCAAACACGTTATATTAAAATATAACGTGTTTTTTCTCGCGATATTGTAATGTCTCGAATTATTGTCAACTGAACATACGGAAGTATCTCTGCCCCCATAATCGGGACTTGGGGCACCCCCCCGTTAGGTTAGGTAGGTTCCTTTAAACCCTGCACTCGGAAATAGGGGCCCCGCGAAGCGAGGCTCCGTCGACTACGCTTTTTAGGGGGAACATGTTTTAAGGTTATGTTATATTAATCGGTATTTATCGAAATTGGGTGAGTCAGATACGTATACCTTGGTTAGCGAAGTCCATGGTTGTGCGAGATGGTTGGATCATTGTATCGTAACTGGTGCCGCGCTGCCAGCGGTTAGTAGTGTTTGGGTCGACTATGACGTGCAGTGGTCTGACCACTTCCCACTTGTACTGGAGTGTGATTGGCAGCAGTTAGTATGTAAGGAGAAGGTGGGAAGTGCACTAGGCCATAATACTGTGTTATGGGGTGAGCGTACGCCTGACCAAATACGGCGCTATCATGAAATATGTCATTCACAGTTAAGGGGAATTGATTTTCCAGCCGAGTTTTCTCTGTGTTGCGATGGGCTTTGTTTTGATTTAGAACATAGGGAATTACTACGGAACTTGTACTTGAGGTTGGTTGCCATCTTGTCGGAAGCTGCATCGGCTACGCACAGTCGGGTGGAGCAGCGGAGGAGGGGGGGTTACATTGCTGGGTGGAATAAGCATGTAGACGGTTTCCATAGGGAGGCCAGGCTGAAATTTTGCGCTTGGGTTAAAGATGGGAAACCTCTAAGTGGACCATCATATGAAGAAATGTGTGATAGCAGGAAATCATTTAAAAAAAAGCTCAAGTGGTGTCAAGATAGACAAGAGCAAATTAAAATGGATATCCTTGCTGCAAATCATGCTAAAAGAGATTTCAAACAGTTTTGGAAGCTAACGGGCAAAATGAGTAGTAAGCCTGGCCTGCCTGTGAGTGTAAATGGCATTTGTGATCACAGTATGATTGCTAACCACTTCAGTGACCACTTCAGGGGGGGACCGCGGCCTATTGTTGGTATGTCACATCAACCTGTAGGTACTGAGGCTCTCAACCATCAAAGATCGGTTCGTTTTACGGCCAAAGAGATTCGTAAAGTTATCAAAGATATGAGTAGACGCAAGTCTCCGGGGTATGACGGCCTCAGTATCGAACATCTTAAATATGCTGGGGTTCATTTGCCGCGCATACTCTCCATGTTTTATAATTTGTGTTTGTGTCATGGATATTTACCGGAGGAGTTGACTAAAACCATTGTCGTTCCGATAGTAAAAGATAAGACGGGGGATATCTCCGATAAAAATAACTATCGGCCCATATCACTGGCAACCATAATTGCTAAGGTGCTTGACAGTCTGCTTAATAACATTCTACATAAACATATTAGTCTACATGACGCCCAGTTCGGTTTCCGAGCTGGGCTTTCCACTGAGAGTGCGATCGTATGTCTTAAGCAGGCTGTCAGGTACTATACTGATAGGGGAACGCCGGTATACGCGTGCTTCCTAGATTTGTCAAAAGCTTTTGACACAGTTCAATATGACAAGCTGTGGTGCAAGTTGGATAGGGCGGGTGTACCGGCGGAGGTTACAGCCTTACTGAAAGGCTGGTATGGCTCTCAAAGGAACCAGGTGAGATGGGCGGGAACCTTGTCGGACGCGTATGGCATGGAGTGTGGTGTGCGGCAGGGGGGACTGACCTCTCCTCTGTTGTTTAACCTGTACGTGAACGACCTAATCGGCGAGCTCAGCAATACGCATACGGGCTGTCACATAGATGACGTAAGTGTGAACAACATTAGTTACGCGGACGACATGGTATTGCTGGGGCCGTCGGTGGGTGCGATCAGAAAATTAGTAGCTATATGTGAGGCATATGCGGCGGAGCATGGACTGAGATATAACTCCTCTAAGTGCGAAGTTCTGATATTTAAGGGTACTAAAAACGCACCGGTCCGTGTTCCGCCTATTATGATAAACGGAGTTGCTCTGAGGGTGGTGACTAGCTTCAAGTACTTGGGGCACATTGTCAATGAGGACATGTCTGATGATGCCGATTTGGAAAGGGAACGAAGGGCATTGGCGGTACGAGGTAATATGCTTGCTCGTAGATTTGCCCGTTGTTCGGTAGAAGTGAAGATCATTCTGTTTAAGGCATACTGCCAATCCTTCTACTCGAGCAGCCTATGGGTGAGTCATACCCGGCGGGCCGCCAATGTCCTTAGAGTGCAGTACAACAACATATTCAGGATGTTGTTGCGGCTGCCTCGTTACTGCAGTGCATCCGCAATGTTTGCGGAGGCGCGCACTGACGGCTTTCATGCGATTATCCGCAAGAAGGTTGCGTCTATTTTTAAGCGCAGCAGTAACGGTATCCTGAAGATGATTGCGTCACGTGCGGATTACCCAATCCAAATGAGATGGATGAACATCATGTTGGGGCGTTAGATGTTGTTTGCTAACTGCTCCTTACAGGGATGTAGGTGAGGTGACGTGTCTGGCTCGCCGATTGATTGTTGTTTTTATTCTTCTTTTTATTTATTTTTTTGTGTATTTATTTGACTTGTATTTATGTTGTATTTCATTTTTATATTATTATTATTATTATTTTTTTTTTAATTTGATAATTTAATTTAATTTAATTATTAATAATTGTGTAATATGTTATAATTTCAATGTTATTGTATTGTGATTTTTATATTTATTTTAATTTTGTTTATGTTATGCTACGGACATTTGTCTGAAATAAACGTTTAATAATAATAATTTCTCAGGAATGGTGCATTATCTTTTCATGAGAGTTGTGCCACTGGGCATGGGGGACCCCTCCTTCCCTTTTTTTTTTTTTTTTTTTTAAGGATGGGAAATCAAATGACCCCCCCCACTCTGGGCGGAGCGGGAGGGAGTGTCAGACTCTTACTGACTAAAAACCATCCATGTTCCTTCCTCGCCTTTTACGTTCCGGGGCCGCGGTATCTCTTTCGAACAGGCCCGCAACCCCGGCAGGCTTCGGCCCTTGCGGGCCCCTCTCCTTTTGCTGACATCTCTTTGAGGCGCGCGTGGAACACGAACGCGCCGTCGACACGGCCTGTCGTCGTCGTTAGACGGCCGGACGGCTAGCTAGCCCATAGCCAGCCGTCCACAGGCCCGCATCTACGGTGGCCGGTAGCCACCACGTGGCCCCCGACGCCCGTTGCGTCTCCCGCGGCGGCCGGGAAGAGAGGATCTCTCCCTCTCTCGTTCCGCCACCTCCTTCGCTAGCATCACTGCTTCGCAGAAGGAGGCGACGGCTTCCCATTCCGTCTCGCTCCGGACCATGGATTGAACCAGGGCCGGACGCGAGAGGTCGCCGCCGCCGATCGCCGCCACGAGGACACGGCGGAGCTCCGCCCACGCAGGGCAGACTTCCACCGTGTGCTCCACCGTGTCCTCCGGTCGATCCTCGCAGTGGAGACACCCGGGCGATTCCTCCCGCCCGATTCGGTGCAGGTACCTCCCGAAACATCCGTGTCCGGTGAGGACCTGCGTCAGGCGGAAGGTGAGGACGCCGTAGCGCCTCTCCAGCCACTCCTCAAAGAGGGGACTTACCGACCCCTCCTTCCCTCAGATAGATATATTTTTAGGTTTTGGTTATGTTAGTCTTGTGGTTGGAAGAGCGACTGCTGAGCATTCTGGGTTTGATACCCGGGTAACAGTGTTTATATTTAGTTTTCCACTAGAAACTGATCAGACTGTCACCTTAGGGCCGAGAGCCTAGATTAATAAATGATTCTTTGTCCGTTACCGTTGCTTATTAATAGCTATAATAAATTTAAAAAACAGTGTAATTATCCCTCTGTTTCGTTCGAGGTGGGCCACACTCCTTCTGTCAATGAGCGCTAGTCGGCGCCACAACCAGCCCAGTGCGGGTTGGTATATGTATAAATGTCACCGTAAAATTGTCAAATACGATATATTGTAACATCTCTAGCGATATTGTAAAATCTCGAAATATTGTCAAATGAACATACTGCTTACAACAAAACGCATTATTATTCGTGAAATGTATGCGATGGTAGTCAACCCACGCGGTGTGGAGGGAAGGAGGGGTCCCCCTTGCCCAGTGGTACAACTCTCATGAAAAGATATTGTACCATTCCTGAGAAATACCGATTATTAAAACCTAACCTTTAAACACTTTATATTCCCCTAAAAAGCGTAGTCGACGGAGCCCGTCGACCCTATTTCCGAGTGCAGGGTTTAAAGGAACCTTACTAACCTAATAGGGGGTGCCCCAAGTCCCGATTATGGGGGCAGAGATACTTCCGTATGTTCAGTTGACAATAATTCGAGAGTTTATAATATCGCTAGAGAGAAACACGTTATATTGTAATATAACGTGTTTGAACTGGTTTCTGTAACTGCGTACGTCTTACAGCCGCGAAGGATATGTTTATCAACATACAACCTAGCAGTGCCCTGCAAATTGCAAAATACGTAAGAAAATTAGAATTTCGCGAGCTATTCTGGAGCATTCGCCTTTCCTAAAAGTGAAATAGGCGACACATCCCGACGACCTTTCCCGTATCTTGATTGGTCGTCGTGGAGATAGTTGGTTACCCACTCTGTTCACTTAATTGCCGCAATATTGTTGAAAAGCAATATAAATGCAAATGTAGGTATCAACATGGTCTGTTTTACATAATTCTAGTGCAATTTCCGTACCTTTTGGTGCTAGGAGCGAGATTTGAATGGTTCCTGGTACGTAAATCAATCGGGAATTGGGGAAGGCTTATCAAAGCTCGTTGTAAATGGAGACATCATCTGCCTAACCTTTTCCAGCTATGTTGGGGTCGGCTTCCAGTCTTACCGGATGCAGCTGAATACCAGTATTTTACATGGAGCGACTGCCTTTCTGACCTCTACAACCCGTTAGTACTGGGTAATACGATACCCCTTGGTAAGACTGGTTGTCAGACTTTTTGGGCCACTTTTTTAATTTTTTTATATAAGTTTTAAATGGAGTGACCATAGATAAATCCCGATCTGGCCAATTAGTTTATTAATATAGAATGACATTAGTAGATTTTCAACCAATGACCGGCTTGGAAATAGTATTCCTCCTTTGGCTAGTAGGTACCCATTAGTTTCACAAGTAACCAAATTTATTGATGGAAACTAACTAGCATATATTTCAATAGGTTTATTAAGTTTAATAGGCATTAAACTTAATAAACCTATTGAATATGCTAGTTAGTTTCCATCAATAAATTGCAAATCTATATATTCCGTAAGAGTATTGGAAATTACCATGACACGTATTTTTAGGTAAAACTTGGGTAAAACGTATCAAAACTCGGTGGACCCCTTACCTCAGAACGCACTAAGAATTATACCACGGCGCGCGGCGTGACGAAATGAGAATTTTAAAATTGTCCACTGGCCACTGGGAGTCGTCGAGAACATCTACCCGGGACCTGACGGCGGCATCAGAGTAGTCGACGTGAGAACAAGGACCGGCGTCTTCAAGCGTCCGGTCAGCAAGCTCGTCGTTCTACAAAAGGAAGAGAAGGCTGCGCAGGCTACGCCGGGGGGAGAGATGTAACGGACGACGAGCCCTTCACAAAATGTAACCCTAGTATAAGTAGTTTTTAGGAAAATAACGGGGACCTCTATGTCTGTCTACCCCCGAACTATTATATACAAAAAGGCCTTAAGCCTTACGCAATGATTTGCGATGTTGCATCAGCTTTTGTGGAGGGGATATTGGTCAAGTCAGTACTTGTCCAAAGGAAGATATTACGCAATAAGTTAAACTATTGCATCAGCTAATGGGAAAGTCCATTTTCACGGGCTATGATTGATTTAAGGTCCCAGAAAGACGCAATAGTGCCCCCACAACTTGCAATGGCGTAATAATCTATGTAAGGGGAACCGATTATTTAATCGATAATCGAGTCAATAAGAACAAATAGAAACATGTAATAACTTCATTCAACCAGTGAATCAAGGAGAAGTCTTCAAGAAGACAAGGAAGAGCTCCATATCAGACAGATTGTCAAAGATATAAAGTAGATTCATAGTTCTTATCAGTTACCTAGTGTCGTAACAAGTTAATAAGTAAATGAGTCCCACGTTCCCCACGTCGTAATACGTTATGTACATTCCTTATATAACAGGAACATTTAACAGTGTAAACTCTTGTGCCCCGCTTCAAATATAAGCTATTTTCGATCTCTAATATACAATAAAAGTGTTAAAGTATCCACCTCTTTAATTCAATACAGTCCACCCCAACAAAACCCATGCATGCTTGTAATTCCCTCTCTTTGAGAGAGGGCCGTGTCTCAGCAGTGGGAATATTGTCGGCTTATGATAACGCTTGTACTCCTGCTTGTACCTATGATATAGTAGGTACCCACACTCCCACATTTCGCCAGTTATATATAAATCCCATGAGGTAGGGAGCGAGCCTATTGCCGTAGACCAAACTCCAAGCTACACCTACAACTAAGAAACTGCAAAAAAACACAAAAAATGTTACTTTGACCTGGGAATCGATTCCGACAACTTATGCTCAGCGGGTAGATAACAAAAAATCTATTTAGTCTGGCAGTTAGATTATCAAAAAACATTTAACCCGTATTTTTTTTCCTTTGTAACGTAAACCAAATTTGACGACTACTATACCTACGACAATTTTAAAATTCTCATTTCGTCACGCCGCGCGCCGTGGTATAATTCTATAGCATATATTTCAATAGGTTTATTAAGTTTAATAGGCATTAAACTTAATAAACCTATTGAATATGCTAGTTAGTTTCCATCAATAAATTGCAAATCTATATATTCCGTAAGAGTATTGGAAATTACCATGACACGTATTTTTAGGTAAAACTTGGGTAAAACGTATCAAAACTCGGTGGACCCCTTACCTCAGAACGCACTAAGAATTATACCACGGCGCGCGGCGTGACGAAATGAGAATTTTAAAATTGTCGTAGGTATAGTAGTCGTCAAATTTGGTTTACGTTACAAAGGAAAAAAAATACGGGTTAAATGTTTTTTGATAATCTAACTGCCAGACTAAATAGATTTTTTGTTATCTACCCGCTGAGCATAAGTTGTCGGAATCGATTCCCAGGTCAAAGTAACATTTTTTGTGTTTTTTTGCAGTTTCTTAGTTGTAGGTGTAGCTTGGAGTTTGGTCTACGGCAATAGGCTCGCTCCCTACCTCATGGGATTTATATATAACTGGCGAAATGTGGGAGTGTGGGTACCTACTATATCATAGGTACAAGCAGGAGTACAAGCGTTATCATAAGCCGACAATATTCCCACTGCTGAGACACGGCCCTCTCTCAAAGAGAGGGAATTACAAGCATGCATGGGTTTTGTTGGGGTGGACTGTATTGAATTAAAGAGGTGGATACTTTAACACTTTTATTGTATATTAGAGATCGAAAATAGCTTATATTTGAAGCGGGGCACAAGAGTTTACACTGTTAAATGTTCCTGTTATTGTACATAACGTATTACGACGTGGGGAACGTGGGACTCATTTACTTATTAACTTGTTACGACACTAGGTAACTGATAAGAACTATGAATCTACTTTATATCTTTGACAATCTGTCTGATATGGAGCTCTTCCTTGTCTTCTTGAAGACTTCTCCTTGATTCACTGGTTGAATGAAGTTATTACATGTTTCTATTTGTTCTTATTGACTCGATTATCGATTAAATAATCGGTTCCCCTTACATAGATTATTACGCCATTGCAAGTTGTGGGGGCACTATTGCGTCTTTCTGGGACCTTTAATCAATCATAGCCCGTGAAAATGGACTTTCCCATTAGCTGATGCAATAGTTTAACTTATTGCGTAATATCTTCCTTTGGACAAGTACTGACTTGACCAATATCCCCTCCACAAAAGCTGATGCAACATCGCAAATCATTGCGTAAGGCTTAAGGCCTTTTTGTATATAATAGTTCGGGGGTAGACAGACATAGAGGTCCCCGTTATTTTCCTAAAAACTACTTATACTAGGGTTACATTTTGTGAAGGGCTCGTCGTCCGTTACATCTCTCCCCCCGGCGTAGCCTGCGCAGCCTTCTCTTCCTTTTGTAGAACGACGAGCTTGCTGACCGGACGCTTGAAGACGCCGGTCCTTGTTCTCACGTCGACTACTCTGATGCCGCCGTCAGGTCCCGGGTAGATGTTCTCGACGACTCCCAGTGGCCACACGTTTCGTGGCAGGGTGCTGTCGGCGATGATGACGACGTCGCCGATCTCCGGCGGTTGGCGTTTGCTCTGCGGCTCGCCGCGGGGTACCAGTGTAGGGAGATACTCCCGCAGCCAGCGTCGCCAAAAGTGATCGGCAAGGGCCTGGCTGGCCCGCCAAGCACGTCGGTCGGCCTCGTCACAAGGCCCTGTTGAGGGTAGGCCCGTGGAGGATCCCAACAAAAAGTGGTTGGGGGTGAGGGCCTCCGGATCGGTGGGGTTCACGCTAACGTGAGTCAGAGGGCGTGCGTTGATGGCGAACTCCGCTTCGGTAAGCAGAGTCAGCAGCACCTCTTCAGCAGGCGCCCTTTCGCGCAGAGTTGCAGCGAGGGCAGTCTTTACGGAGCGTACCAGCCGTTCCCACGCACCACCCTGATTGGGTGCGCCGGGAGGGATGAACCGCCACTCCATTCGGTGCAGTAGTCCCTCTTCTTGCAGTGCCGGTGCCCACTCCGCATAGGCCGCTCGCAGTTCTTGATCTGCTCCTCTGAAATTAGTTCCGTTATCGGAATACATGAGCCGCGGCCAGCCGCGGCGCGCAGCCATCCTTCTCAGCGCCATAATGGCTGAGTCTGTTGATAATGATGCGACGAGCTCGAGATGCACGGCGCGGGAGGTGAGGCACGTAAACAGTGCGCCCTATCGCTTCTCTCGGCGCCGGCCCACCTTGACCATCATGGGCCCGAAATAGTCCACACCACAGTTGGTGAACGGGCGATGGAAGGGGTCCAGGCGGGCGCGTGGCAGGTCTCCCGTGGCCGGCGGCTGCGGCGTTGCTCGCAGTCTCCGGCAGTACGCGCAGGCCTTTTCAATGGCTCGCACCGTGGGTCGCAAGTGGATGATCCAATAGCGCTGCCGTAAGTCGTTGGTAACTCGTTCCCTGTTGGCATGCCCAGCGGCGCAATGCTCGCGCATTACAATTAACTTACTCACTCGGTGGCGACCATCCAAAATGATAGGTCGCTTGGCCTCCACAGGCGCGCTAGAGGCTTCAATTCGTCCTCGCACGCGTAATAGGCCGTCTTCCAATACGGGGTCCAGTCTGTACAGCCGACTCGTCCTGGGGACGGGGCGAGCAGACTGGATTCTCTTCAACTCTTCGGGGAAGCTGTCCTGCTGTGCTTTCAGCAGGAGCTCCCTTTCGGCGCGTTCAATGTGCCGATGTTCGAGTCGAGGCGAGACGCGGCGGCACGCATCAATAAATGCGAGCACGCGCGCAGCAGCGCGTACCAGCGTCTCGTACTTGGAGAAGCGGGCAGGATCGGGCAGCCAGCTGTCTCGTTCAGGGGCCGGCGCAATGTGCAGGACCTCCTCTTCGTTTTCTTCCGACGCCGGCGTCCCGGGCCAGTCCTCCTCCAATAGACGGAGGAAACCCGGCCCGCGGAACCAGCGGTCGGTTGCGCAGATCGGCGCGTTGGTGAGTCGGGTAGCGTCGTCCGCCACGTTGTGCTCCGTGGGCACCCAGCGCCATTCTTCTTTGCTGGTGAGCTCGGCGATTTCTCCGAGTCTGTGCGCGACGAACGGCGTGTACCTCTTCATGTCGTGATGGATCCAGTGGATCACCGTAGAGGAGTCCGACCAATAAGTCGTACTGTTGACCTCGATACGGTGTTCCTTCTTGATGGTGTCGGCGAGTCGGGCTCCTATCACCGCTGCCTGCAGCTCCAGACGTGGTATTGTCTGGGCTCGCCGCGGTGCTACTTTTGCCTTGGCCGCGACCAGCACGACGTCGATGGTCCCATCCTTGTTTGTTGCTCTCCAGTATGCTACCGTCGCGTACGCTTGTTCGCTTGCGTCGCACAGCACGTGCAGTTCGATGCGCTGTGTTTTCTTCTTAAGGTAGCACCTGGGTAGCCGCAGTCTGTTTACTTCCTCTAATTGACCTAGCCAGGCCGCGAAGAGCTCGTTCTCTTCCTCCGGAATGGGCGTGTCCCACGTTGTTTGTAGGCGCCACAGGCTCTGGAGTACTATCTTCGCTCGTACTGTGAAGTGACTCGGCAGTCCTAGCGGGTCGTAGATGGACATCACTGCGCTCAGTGCCTCCCTCTTGGTGGGAGCACGAGTTCGTTCTCTTACTTCGGACGGCACTCGGTTCATGGATGTATTAAACCCGAGTTCGTCTCGTTCTGCGTTCCAGTACAGCCCGAGTATCTTGCTCTCAGGTTGCTCCCCTCCTAGTTGTGTCGGGGCGGTGGCGTGGAGTGTCTGGGGCACGTCGCGCAAAACCGTCGCGTCGCTGGAGCTCCAACCTCGTAGCGTGAAGCCGGCGGTCGCGTGCACCTTTCTTGTTTCGTTAACTGTCTTCCACGCCTCCTCTGGATCGCTGTAACTTGCCACCAAGTCGTCCATGTAATGGTTCTTGGTTATGGCCTCTAAGGCCCTGGGATACTCTCTGCCGTGAAGCTCCGCGTTGTAATCCCGGACGTAATGAGCCATATACGGGGAACTGGCTGCTCCGAAGATCATGCTTCTCATCTTGTAGTGACGCGGGGCCGACGTCCTGTTTTGGTCTCTCCACAGGAACTGCTGAGCTGGTTGGTCTTGCTGCCTTATTCTCACCCGCAGGAACATCTCCTGTATGTCTGCGGTGACTGCCACTGCCCGCTCTCGGAACCGGAATACTATGCCCGGCAGGGATTGCAGTAGGTCTGGACCTTCCAGTAGCTCGTCGTTGAGACATTTTCCATAGCTCGTTGCCGCCGCGTCGAAGACTAATCGCTGTTTCCCAGGCTTGTTTGGGTTCTGTACGGCGAAGTGAGGCAGGTACCAGCAGACGGGGCTGTCCTTTTCTGTTCCGTCGCATGGCATCGCGTATCCTTTGTCCAACAGGTTCTTGACCTGTGTGGCGTACTGCACGGCAAAGTCCGGTGACGCATCCATTTTCTGTTCGATCTTCTTCAGTCGTCTCAGCGCTGCTCCGTAGCTTGGTGGCATGACCACGTTGTCAGTCCGCCACGGCAGCCCCACCTCGTAGCCTTCGTCGATCTTCTTGATCGTCCTTTTCACGATGGTCGTCGCCCGCTGGTCCGCTTCGTTCACGCGGGGTCTCTTGGCGACGCCCAAGGCTTCTATTTTGAAGTGTGCTTCGACTAGATCGTGCAGTTGCTCGTCTCCTCTCCCGGTCTCGATGACGTGCAGTATGTCTTCTTTTTGCGTGATAACGCTTCGTGGTGCTGTTCCGTGCACCACCCATCCCAACTCCGTTCGTGAGGCGGCTGGCTGATCGCGGCCACCGACTCGTAGTTCCCTGGTCACTATGCACTCCCAATGGTCTGTGCCCACCAAGAGTCCTGGACGAGCTTGCTCGTAGCAAACCTCCTCTCTGGGCAGGTCTCGCAGGTGCTTGTGATTCAGCAGGTTGTCTGGGATGGATTGTTGATGGAGCCTCAAGTCCTTGATGGTCCTTGCTCGAAGCTCGTGTGACTGACCGTCTTTCCGGATGCTCCTAACCTGCACCCGTACCGCTCTGCTCTCCTGCACTTCCGAAGACATGTTCACGCCGCGTATGTGTAGCGGGCGTGGGGTCCCTTCAGCTCCTATTCTGGTCGCCAGGTCTTGATCAATGAGGGTGACGGTCGCTCCTTCATCGAACAATGCGTACGTCATTACCTCCCCCCGTGACCCGGTGACTATGATGGGGCACATCTTCAGCAGTACCTTCTTCTGGTCGGCCGCGAACTTGGTCGCCACCGACAGCACCGCTTCTTCCTTGCTGGGCTCTGCGGTAACCTTCACGGTCGTCACTTCTTCCTTGGTGCCTTCCCTCTCTTCGTGGAGGGAGGCGTGATGAGGCCGGCGGCATTGGCCTAAGCCGCACGGCTTCGCCTTACATCTATATCGCCCATGTTTACTTTTGACACATCTAAAACATATGCCGTTGGCTCTGACATACTCCCATCGCTTCTTGACGCTCATCTCCTTGTATTTGGGACACTTATGTAATACGTGATCTTGTTTACAGTTAGGACACCGACCTTTTTCTTCTTGGCTCTCGACGGCTGTGTAGACGGGGGTAGCTCTCTTCTTTGCTGTCACTGGTTGTCTGGTTTCCTTCTTCTGGTTGGCGGGCGCGGCGCCAGTGGGCGGGGCGTAGGCGTATCGTAACGCCCTATCCGCTTCCCGCATCAGGAAACGAGACAGCATAACTATCTCCGGCTCCGTTTTGTCGTCGTTCTCGAAGGCGAAGTCGCACCATTTCGACTTCATATGTTGGCTCAACCTGTCCAGCACTTCGCCAGTCAGTACTGGGTTGTGTAGGTATCCTCCTCGGTCGACTGCTTTGATCACGCATACCGCGTTTTGCACCTTGATGGCGAAGTTGTTTAAGTCCGAGGCTGATGCCATGGGCTTCGTCATCTTCTTCATATCTTCGATGGCGCGAGCGATGAGTGCCTCTGGTCGTCCGAAGCATTGCTCGAGTGTCCTCATGATGGCCTCTGGATCAGTGGCAGTATGTAGGAGGCCGGAAACCGCCTCCCTTGCCTCTCCCTTGAGACAGCTCCTTAATCGCTGTATGTTCTCAGCAGGCGATATACTGTACATGTTGGTAGTGTCGTTCACGGCCGCCCTAAACGGCAGCCACTCGTTCACACTACCGGAGAACACCGGTAAATCCGTATGCCGTAATCGGGGTCTTGCCATCTTTTCTAAGGTCGTTGCCAAGTTATCGATGCTGTTCCTGTGCTTCGTCGATGCCGGCGACCTTCCCCGTGGCAAGTCGAATTTAATATGTCTTGGGTCCTCCCGGGGGGGGCCTTGGTCCCCCTCCCCCCGTGATCTGAGGGGGTTCGTTTGAAGCCATTCATCCACTTTACTGTGATGGCTTTCCTCCTGAGTGATGAGGGGCTCATCCTGCAGGCTGTCCTGTTCATCCTCTAGGACAGATACTTGGGCGGCTAATCTTCTCTTGACCAGGTCCTCATCCAGGTCGAGAGACTTCTTCCGGATGGCTGCAAGCTTCTCTGCTGCTTCCAATTCGGCTAGCCTTATGCGCGTTGTAATACTGTTGGTTGACCTTTGTGACTTCTGTGACCTCTGTGACCTATGTGACCTCACCGATTGGGTGGGTGACCTCGTCCTTTGTCCATGTTCTTCACTCAGAAGAAGTCCTGACGATGGTCCTGCTAAGGTCGTGTCTGCTGTCGTAAGGGGCGCGGTAGTTGGTCGTGAAGATATAATATTTTGCTCACTTGTCACTGCCGGTGACAAGGGTGGGTTTATTGAAATCCTCCGTAGTCTCTCTCTTCGAATCCGTTCCGCTTCCTGGCGTAGAACTGCCTCTCTATGCTCGTCTGCCCTCTCCTGCAGGGCCCGCCTCCGGTCCTCAGCTTCTGCAGCATCACCCTGGCTTCGGGTGACCACCATTGTCCGAGATGGTACGCTACAGGTTGACTTTAAGCGGGGAGAAAGATGCGCGACAGTCCTATCCTGTGGTTTTGGACTTCA
Organism: Xestia c-nigrum; assembly: GCA_916618015.1. Classification (NCBI taxonomy): domain Eukaryota; kingdom Metazoa; phylum Arthropoda; class Insecta; order Lepidoptera; family Noctuidae; genus Xestia; species Xestia c-nigrum. The sequence continues at coordinate 2,988,446 of OU745269.1, read as the reverse complement.
CCAGATTCGTCCACTACGACGTTCACTTAGCTGCACTTCAACGCTGTTATTATATCACGACTAGTCCTCTATTTACCGCGACGGCACTATTACATACTTGTGACGGCACTATATACTTGTGACGGCACTATAACTTACGACGGCCCTATGTACCATACGGCACTATATCTAGTCACGGCGGCAATACGTTATCAACGGGCGTGCGCTATGTTATATAACGCGCGCTTGTATATGACGCGTAACTATTTATTCACAACACGGTCACTTTTATATGTTTTATAACAATATATCCGTTAGTATTTCATTCCACAACGCGAATCGAGTCAATTTACTTTTTAATATTCACTTATGAGTCCCACTATTCTGCTTACCCCCTTTATTAACGCGCACTATGATTGCGATTTAATACACAGAATATCGCTTATGAATCCTGTTATTCTGCTTACCCTTTTTAAACGCGCACTTATGATCGCGATTTAATACAGAATATCGCTTATGAATCCTGTTATTCTGCTTACCCTTTTTTACCGCGCACTTATGATCGCGATTTTGGCACACAGAATATCACTTTTCCTATCACGGAACTTTATTTACGCACGATATATATAAAGTTAATTTCGTTCAGTACTTACAGTTTTATGTGCCCGCTTATAACACTTTATTACGCGCTATGTATTATACCGGCACTTTTCGCTATTTAACTGGATCTGAAGGACCAAATGTTGGGACTTCACTGCTTATCCGTCTCGAATGGACCAACTGTTAAGCTTGGTCTCCACTGTCCATATATCCGGCTCGAATGGACCGACTGTTGGGGTGGACTGTATTGAATTAAAGAGGTGGATACTTTAACACTTTTATTGTATATTAGAGATCGAAAATAGCTTATATTTGAAGCGGGGCACAAGAGTTTACACTGTTAAATGTTCCTGTTATATAAGGAATGTACATAACGTATTACGACGTGGGGAACGTGGGACTCATTTACTTATTAACTTGTTACGACACTAGGTAACTGATAAGAACTATGAATCTACTTTATATCTTTGACAATCTGTCTGATATGGAGCTCTTCCTTGTCTTCTTGAAGACTTCTCCTTGATTCACTGGTTGAATGAAGTTATTACATGTTTCTATTTGTTCTTATTGACTCGATTATCGATTAAATAATCGGTTCCCCTTACATAGATTATTACGCCATTGCAAGTTGTGGGGGCACTATTGCGTCTTTCTGGGACCTTTAATCAATCATAGCCCGTGAAAATGGACTTTCCCATTAGCTGATGCAATAGTTTAACTTATTGCGTAATATCTTCCTTTGGACAAGTACTGACTTGACCAATATCCCCTCCACAAAAGCTGATGCAACATCGCAAATCATTGCGTAAGGCTTAAGGCCTTTTTGTATATAATAGTTCGGGGGTAGACAGACATAGAGGTCCCCGTTATTTTCCTAAAAACTACTTATACTAGGGTTACATTTTGTGAAGGGCTCGTCGTCCGTTACAGGTTTATAGATAATGACACCTGCGCCAAATGCGAAAACTAAGTTGCTTTTTCTGATTCTACTTTTATTTATGCAATAAGCTAGTTTCCACCATCAATAAATTACAAATCTATTTAGTCCGTTAGAGTATTGGAAAATAATCGACACGTATTTTTTGTTTTTGTAAATCCACGAATATTGACAAAAATAAAACGCATCAAAACTCAGGAGTGGGAGCTCGTGACGTCAGAACTCACTAAGAATGATACGGAACAGTGACGTATTGAGAATTTTAAAAGCGTCGTATCTTCGTCAATTTTGGTTTACGTGACAAAATAAAAAATACGGGTCAAATATTTTTTGATAATCTAAGTGACGGACTAATTAGATTTTTTCAGTTAACAAGCCTAAAAATGTATTTTTGTGTGTATTTTTTAATAAATAAACTCAAAATACCTCTGTGCCGATTTCAGATTTTATTTCACAAGCTACATTCACCCTGAGTAACATTGGCTACATTTCATCCCCGTACTCCCACGGGAACGGGAACCATGCGAGTAAAACCGCGTGACGTCCACTAGTAAGTTATACAGTTTGGGGGTCTAAAATTAGACCCCCTGGTTCCGTCAGAATGTTCGCGAAAATGGAAAGAGTGGAGGTAGGCCTTTGCCCAGGAATGGGGCAGCGCAGACTAGGAAAAACAAATCGTTCACTAGTCACCTTGTCACACCTATTGAAATCATTGATATTAATTTGATTCAGTAAGATACGTAGTACATTTACCGCGCAAGCCCCTTTGAGGTACAACTGCCTGAGGGTGTCTGAGGTGCACACCTATCAAGTTACATATTGTGGCACGGTGGGCCCGTCGCCTCCCTTAGTGGTAGAAGGTCGTAAGTGGCGGTTCTGAAAACAAAGGATTGTGGATTTGTGGCTGATAAGATGGGTAATAATTATGTGTATACTAGTAATTTCATGTCAAATTGAATTAGCAAGGGCAACTGCAGTATTATTTGCTCTGTATAAGTGGTAATACTCAGTGGTAAAGGACATTAAAAGATCTGGCTAAACCGAGGCAAATCCCGCACGGGATGCTCGCACTGATTTTGACAATTAACAATTTTGGAGGTTTTCGACTGGAACCAATACCAAATAGTCAATAATAAGGGTGAAACTGCGGACGTACGCAAGTTATTTCATAATATTGTAAAGTGCAGTGTTCAACAAAGCTTTGACGTGAACGGACTTCAGGGAAATGAAAAAAGCCGTACCTATATGTGGAAGACTGGATGTAAGATAGGGCATTAAAGTGCTGGAGAAGAGACCACGGACTGGACAGAGGAATGTGAGAACGGGGAAGACAATGGAAAGGTGGATAGGTGATTCCATTCATGTGGCCGGAAGAAACTGGATAGCCATAACACAAAACCGCCAAAGTAGGCAGATTTGCAAGAGATCTACATTCACATTTTGTGGCCAAAGGTTGAGGAAAATAGAGAGAGAGAGAAATGAAAAAAGTACTTATTAAGTTACTAGCAGCAGAAGTATGGGAAGGAGACGGTTACTTATATATTCTACCAAGATGCGATGTTACAGTTTAGCCAATGGTTGACTGGGAGAGAATGCCTTGTGGCATTAAATCCGCCTATGTACCACTTTTGTACAAAATAAATAAAACCCACATTTCACCAGTATTATGTTTAAGTCTTATGTATAAGGGGGCAAGCCTATTGCCATCAAACGGGCACAAATCCAGACTCTGTGGCTGTTACTGAGAAATTCCTGACGGAAAAACCCGACCCGGGTATCAAGCAGTTCGTCTACCCTCAGTCAGTCTTAGGTAGACTTTGGAAATACACGCATGAAGGTATAATAAATTTTAAATAATATTAACATTTAATAATATAATATTTTACTGGACATTAACACAGCGCCATCTAGTGCCACACTAAGCAAGGCTTGTGTCGTGGACACCAGATAGTTGATATACTTACTACGTATTATGTACTTTTGTTTTTTGTAAATGACTTCTCCAATGAGGTATCCCACAGCAGTGAAACAATTACCGTCTGATGGTAATAACTACATTTTAGTGCAAGTTCTACCTACCTGCCACTCGCGTGGTACCTCGGGTGACGTACCGAGGTGTCATGTTACAGTGCGGTGGGCCTGTCTGTCGAGAACCTTGTGTTGGGAACACGCAAGTACTGGCGGCGTGGCGGCCATTTTTGTTTTTTTGACATTAGGTTTTTTTTTTCAGTCTTTTGTTAAGTTTGAGTATGAATGTGGATGGGTAGGTATAAGAGTAGAAAAATAACAAAAACAGATAGATGTACTGGGTGTCTGTGTGAAGGATGATATGGCAAGAAAAGAGGTGTAGTGTAGAATATTTTCCCAACTATGTTGGGGTCGGCTTCCAGTCTAACCGGATCACATGGAGCGTGAGCATGTATTTTACATAAAGCGACTGCCTGTCTGACCTCCACAATCCAGTTATTATTGGGTAATACGATATCCCTACCGCGAACCGGAAGACGATGCGTTGGAAGACCTCCCACTAGGTGGACCGATGACCTGGTGAAGGTTGCGGGAATCCGGTGGATGCGAGTAGCAAGGGACCGGTCAATGTGGCGACACTTGGGGAGGCCTATGTCCAGCAGTGGACGTCTTTCGGCTGAGATGATGATGATGACGATACCCCTCGGTAAGACTGGTTGTCAGACTTTTTGGGCCACTGACTACCTGTAACGACTGTCAAAGATTTACAAATGACAGCCGGGACCAAGGAAACTGTAATGTAAGGGTGGTCCACCATCCACAGACCAACCTGACCTAGGCAAGCATGGTTTAACCTAAAGATCGACACGAGCGGCTGTTATGATTTAGCCATGAGTTCCTCTTCGTCCTAGAGATGAGATAGAGAAGAATGGTGTCATGACTTTTCTGGTTCTATGAAGCGAACCTGGTTAATGAGTCAGGACTTCAGGAGCTGTTGAAAGAAAGAAAGAAAGAAAGAAAGAAGGAAAGAAAGAAAGAAAGAAAGAAAGAAAGAAAGAAAGAAAGAAAGAAAGAAAGAAAGAAAGAAAGAAAGAAAGAAAGAAAGAAAGAAAGAAAGAAAACATATTTATTCGGCACATGCCATAAGTGCACACAACAAATAAAAAAATGAAATAAGTGAAAACAACATAAAAACTTAAATGTATTCTGTAAAACTAAAAACTAAAAAAAAGAAAATAAAATTGTGCGTCTCACGGCTGCGCCAAATAGGCCCAGTTCAGCAAAATGCCGAGCAGCTAGCGCCCGACGCTGGTTTTCAACTGGACCTGTCATGGTGACGTAACGGATATAAAACAGTTTTGTACTTACTTTGTGTTACCGTTACTAGGTATGTGTAATTGAGCATGTAGTGTATGTATGTTGGTCTGGAGGATGCATTCTCCTGCCCAGCATGAAAGAGAAATGGCAGTCACTAATCTCCAAAATGTCGTCGCAAAAGGTTCATCATCAGGGATCATCAAAACTTTTAAAATGTCAGAGTTCTTAATTAATCGTAACTAGTTTGAATTCGTATTTTTTTCTCAAAATCCCTTATCAGCACTTTCCTCCGTCCATACCAAACCACGGGACGTTTCAGTAGGTCGTAAATTCGACGGACGGCATAACGCCACACCGTGTGAGAATCCCGGGAATTCGGGCCACGATGCGACGCGGGACAATCAAATTATGGGTTTTATTGACATCACTATTTTTTTTGTGCTTGTAACATTTAGTTTTTTAATGTTCCAGTTGTAAGTTTAACATGATTATTTTTATTTAAGTTGCAGGTATGTTAGAATATTAATAATCATAGAAGTCAAGAGGCCTGCGGAGCATGCGAATTTCATACAAACGTAATACCAAAATCATTCGTAAATCAAACATATTCTTAAGGCAGCGTGTATTTTTATTTTGATTGGATTACAGAGTTTATAGGTTCCCAAAAAACACATATTTTGAATGTACACTGATTTAAACAAAAGTTATGAGAAGAATAAATTTTCTATAAAAATTTTGAATTCCTGATAACTGAACTGATGAAGTCTTTAAATCATTGTATCATTTTTTTTTAATCATTCAAAATATTTATTTGGGAACATAGATTTTCTATAATACAATCGAAATATATACACACTACCTTAAGAATATGTTCGGTTTTCATATTATTTTAGTATTACGTTTGTATGAAAAACGCATGCTCCGATAACTTCGTTTTAACCAGGTTCAAACTTAGTTTCAACACTATGAGGACTTGAAGAGTCACACAGCCACAGCAGGCGATGCAGTAAACCTTATACAAGATGTTGCTTTTGTTTTGCATCCTAGTTAAATACAAGGGTGTGCTCCAGACCATCAAACTGAACAACTTCCTCCATGGAACCACCATCGTTATCGCGAAAAATTAACAATGTTCCCAATAAAATTCCTATACCTACACGACCAAATGTATTCAAGACAGGTGATTATTTTTTACGATTACGTTATAAGTTATGTCACCATCTGAATTTTTTTTGTTTATTTGTTTGTTTGTTTGACCACGCATCACGTAAAAACTACTAAACGGATTTTGATTAAATGTTCACAAAACTATTTAGAAAAAAATAGAATAACATTTAGGCTATAACGGGCAATTTGTCAATATTTAAATTTTTAATCATTTCATTAAATTAAATTACATTTAAATCCATTTTTTAATTAATTTTTGCAAACTAATATTCATTTAAATAAATTTATTGTAATTCATTATATTCTTTATAGAAATTATGGATGATTTTGGAAAAAGGGAACCCTCCCTTTTTCCAAAATCATCCATAATATGTTTAAGTTATATAAAGTTTGTATGTTTTTTTTTTTTGAAATTGTTCTAGAATCATGAAACTCCAGTTTCCGCGTTTTTTCAAAATCTCATTCAGAGACGTAAAAAAGAGGGTTTTGTGCTTAAAATTAATTAACTTCATACACCTATAGAATAAAATCCAATTAAGTGTAAACCTTTAAAAGTTGCTACATACAGGGTGTAAACCACCTCATCACAGAGCCGTTAACCAAGCATTCTGTACATAAAACTAAGTAACTTTACGCAAAAATTATTGCTGGGAAACAACTTTTTTTTTTGAGGTTATAAATCATATTTTGTGGTAGAACTCAAAACGCACTTAAAACATTGTGCTGAAGGATGGATTGAAAAGATAGCTTTCCGGTGGTAGGTAGGTCCTGACTGGAGTGAACCTGCGAGCCCGAGTGGAGCGAAGCATAGCGCAACGAAGGTTGAGTGGGTGAAGCGTAACTCAGAAAAGAAAAAAAAGGCATTTTCAAAGTCGCCTCCCTTCTGGGGCCCCCTTTAGGTGGATCTTGGAAGTTACGAGACTTAGAACATTTTTTTGCAGATTCATACTAAGGGGCCTCGAGTCAGTCATAACCATCGTTCAATACTCCCCTTTTCCCCCCTTTCACACTTCTCTCCATCGCATCTCGGAAACTGAGACACGTAGTGGTTTTTTTATTCTTGAAATTGGTGTATCCTCTCCTTCCTAACCTCCCCTAAAATGTTTCTCTCTCCGATCATTCGTTTAGAATTTTCCTGCTGGAAAAACGTTACCCCAGCAGGAATAGCTTTTTTTCTGTTTTTCTCCATAACGATAAGGGGCACCAATTCTTTATGTGGGGGCACATTTACAGCCGCTAAGGTACTAATTATACGTTCCACTCATATAACTCTATGAGACAATTTCCTGCTAGGGTAACGTACACTGTACGTACACGGTATCGTCACTCTAGGAGGAATCTAGATTCCCGGATGCTGTTTAACTTTTGTTAAAAATTCCTTTTGTTTTACATTTTTTGTATAGCAAGCAACGACCTATTGTCGGGCCTACGCTGTCCCCCCATACTTTAGTACTAATGCTGTAATGAAACATAATAATACTGGAATACCAAATGATTTGAAAAGAGTAACCATGGAGTTTCTTGCCGGTTCTTCTCCATGGAATCGACCAACGCGAACCGTGCACCTTTTTCGACGTTTTATAAGTGCCCATCCAGGCCTATGTGAAATAAAATATTTTGATTTTGATTTTTTGATTTTGAATCTTTGGAAATTGGTACTCGGAAAAAAAAAACACGGAATCGGAATACTACAAGCAAATTATGTGCTTCAATCTTCATGGCCGTTTTCACAACAAATCATCTCATCTGCCTAGCCTTTTCCCAACTATGTTGGGGTCGGCTTCCTGTCTAACCGGATGCAGCTGAATACCAGTATTTTACATGGAACAACTACTTATCTGACCTCCACAACCCAGTCAGTAACTGGGTAATACGAGACCCCTTTTTGGGCCACCTGTAACGACTGTCAAAGATCTAGAAATGACACTCGGGGCCAACAGTTTAACGTGCTTTCCAAGGCACGGAAGAAACTCGGTATGTAAGGTTGGTCACCCATCCACAGACCAACCTAGGCAAGCACGGCTTAACCTAAAGATCGGCCCGAGCGGCTGTTATTATTTAGCCACGAGGAAATATCGCCGTAAAATGTGAATAAGTAACACAATGTTACTTACTCACATTTTCCTTGAAATCTATCAGAACTTAACTAAATACAATAACATTCAACCAAAGTTTGTAAAGAAGTATAATTTTAACTATGTTAGAGCGAGATAGCATGTGTAAAAGAGATAGCACACCGAAGGCTTTGCGGGTGGGCGTGGCTTAAATCGACGCACCCACTGCTCTATACATTTGTTTCAAAATGTAGGAAAATTTTATTGAAAACTAGCTTCTGCCAGCGGCTTCGCCCGCGTGAAGTTTGATTATTGTCCCATGGGATCTTACTGCCGGAATAAAATGTATCCTATGTTTTATGTGGGTCATAGCGTGATGATATAAACGTAAGAGTAAACAAATATAATAATAACAAATCTCCGAACTGCTAAGCTATCGGGAGTTACACGTGTTATTGTGAGTCAACTATAAAAGATAGACATATGCTGTCTTGGGATATTTTTTATATAATTTTATGTGGAATATTTCCGTTATACATGATTTCTATGTAGCTTTAACCATTAAGGCTGCACACGCGACGGAAGCTAAAAAAACCAAGTAACTTCTCCCGTTTTCCCAACATTTCCTTTCACTGCTCTGCTCCTATTAATGGTAGCGTGATGAAAAGTATACTATTACCTGCTCAGGAGTATGTAGAATAATTGTACCAAGTTTCGTTAAAATCCGTCGAGTAGTTTTTTTTTCTATAAATAACATACAGACAGACAGACAGACAGACAGACAGACAGACAGACAGACAAAAATTTTACTGATTGCATTTTTGGCATCAGTATCGATCACTAATCACCCCCCGATAGTTATTTTGTAAATATATTTCATGTACAGAATTGACCTCTCTACAGATTTATTATAAGTATAGAAGATGATAATTTGGTGGTTGAATGAAAAGGAAAAATGGTAGTCGGATATTAATATTGAAATGGAGTGATTGAGATTGGAAAATGAGTTTCGAATTTCAAAAATTGTTGAATTACTCTTGTTTCCAATGAAACAGTATTCTGATTTTTTAACTTTTGCTATACCTACTTACTTCTACCTAGTTACTTGACGGCACGAATGGCGCAGCGGTAGTGAGGCTCCTCACGTTCTTAGGGTCCTGGGTTCGAATCCCGGTAGGAGCAATGATTGTGTGATGAGCATGGCCATTTGTTTCCGAGTCATGTATAATACTCGTAAGTATGTATTTACCAACAAAAAGTATGTATGTAGTATGTCAACTGTCTGGTGACCACGACACAAGCCTTGCTTAGTGTGGCACTAGATGGCGCTGTGTGTAATGTGCAGCGATATTTATTTATTTATTTTTTATATCAATCTATCTATGTATAGTATACGAGACTATCAATTTTTAGGGATCCATAACCAAAGGGTAAAAACGGGACTCTATTACTAAGACTCCACTATCCATCTGTCTGTCACCAGGCTATATCTCAAGAACCGTGATAGCTAGACAGTTGCATCTTTTACAGATGATGTATTTCTTTTGCCACTTGCTTTGTTAACAAAAAATAACTTTAGCTTCAGAAGTAGGTGACCTTTGTTTGATTAGTTTAGTTTTTTTGTCACCGACTTCTGAAGCTAAAGTTATTTTTCACTTTTTTCGTGTTTTTAACCGACTTCAAAAAAGACGAAGTTCTCAATCCGTCGGAACCTTTATTTTTATGTATGTTCCCCGATTACTCGAAGATGGCTTGACTGATTTGATTTTTTCTTCTTTTGTTTGAAAGGCAGCCTTTTTTTTTTTAGGTTTGGATATCATCAAATGACTTCTCGCACTCTGGGCGGAGCGGGAGGAAGTGTCAGACTTTTACTGACTAAAACCCATCCATGTTCCTTCCTCGCCCTTTATGTTCCGGGGCCGCGGTATCTCTTTCAAATAGGCCCGCGACCCCGGCAGGGGATTGAAAGGCAGCCTAAAGCCTAAGCCTAAGCTTTCTATGTGGTCCCATAATCATCAAATCAGGATCTGATGAGGGGATCCTGGAGAAATAGAGAGAACTCTTCAAATTTTATAGGCTCACTTAATGCGATTTGGGTAGTTTTTGGAAGAGTACTTTCTTAAAGTGTTCCCATTTCAATTTGGTGAAGATCTGATGAAGAACTTCGGAGATTCGCAACGGAACTCCTCAATAAATGACAGCAAATCCACTGGGATTGCTGAAATCTCAGGTCTGTCTATTGTTTATACCAGTTCATAACATAACATCACGCCGGTATGCTGTGAAGGGGTAAGCACAAGTGAACCACTAAAAAGTGAAAAATAAAAACTTTATGCAAAAAATAAAACAGACTTCAAAAACACAAAAAACTGAAAAATAACTTTAACTTTAGAAGTTGGTGACAAAAAAACCAAGTAAGTACTTAATGCAATCAAACAAAGGACTTTCTGAAAGTAAAGTTATTTTCAGGTTTTGTGTTTTTGAAGTCTGTTTTATTTTTTGCATAAAATTTTTATTTTTCACTTTTTAGTGGTTCACTTGTGCTTACCCCTTCACACTTTATGTTATAAACTGTTGTAAACCATAGACAGACAGGAGATTTCAGCAATCCCATTACATTTGCTATCATTTGTTGAGGAGTTCCGTTGCCTATCTCCGAAGTTAGAAAGTTGCTTCTCTCCGAAGGAAGACTGTACTCTTCCGAAAACTACCCAAAAAGCATCATGTGTGCCTGTCAAATTTGAAGAGTTCTCTCTATTTCTCTAGGATCCCATCATCACATCCTGGCTTGATTTTGGGACCACCTGTAAAAAATATCCTTTCAAACAACGGTCCAGCCATCTTCGAGTAATCGGGGAACATAAATAAAAAAAAATAAAAAAGAGGTTCCGACGAATTGAAAAACTCCTCCTTCTGGAAGTCGTTGAAAAACAGAATAAAATAAATATTTAAGTGTGGCTCCAATACAACAAACGTGGGAAGTTTTGCGGTTTCATCTAATGTTGTAGGATAGATAATGGTACGGAGTATGACTCGTGCTTGTCGGTTTTAAAACTTGTCAAAAAGTAGAAGAGTTAGGGACTAACACTTGTATCTATCATTGTCATCATTTCAGCCGAAAGACGTCCTCTGCTGGACATAGCCCCCCCCCAAGTGTCGCCACATTGACCGGTCCCTTGCGACTCGCATCCAACGGATTCCCGCCACCTTCACCAGGTCATCGGTCCACCTAGTGGGAGGTTTTTCAACGCACCGTCTTCTGGTTCGGCAGTTCGACCCCATAAGTCATCCGTTCTGCTAGCAATGTGCCCTGCCCAGTGCCACTTAACTTTGGCAGTTCTTCAGGCTACGTCGCGTCGGTAACTTCTTGGTTCTCTTGCAGATATTTTAGTTCCTGATTCGAACAGGCAAGGAAACTCCGAACATAGCCCGCTCCCTTGCCCTTTGGGTGACTTTAAGCTTTCTTGAGTTGAAGTAATTGCATTTGCAACCATTTTATTCCATAAACGAGCATTCAACTGAGTCAAAGAAAGCAATGCAAAGAATTCGAACTTTTGACAGTTTTAACTTCAGGCAGTGTTACTAAATTGCAGAATTATTTGTTGCCAAGTAATCAATTCGATGTGTTTATAGATAACGGTGTCAAATTAGATTGAGTTAATTAATAAAAAATACGGGAATGACTCTTCCGTTTATTTCTGCCAGCACTAGCTCCAGCCTCACGTCTAGGTTTTGCTCCTCCATTATCAAATCTCTGAACAACTCAATCTACCCATGTTATCTATTTAACTCAAATTAAACCATTACGGCACTTTTGAATGTCAAAAAACAACAAAAAAAAAACGCTACAGTCGCAGTCACAAAATCACAAGGCATAAAAACTTGAGAAAGTACTACTGTAGTTGCATATCTAAGCGTTGTTTTGTCTCCCTGGTGTCTTCGTAACATGGCTTTGACTATATTCAAAACAAACCATTTCCTCCCGGGCGCACGTCACCATCACCAACCTTAGACTCCGAGCTCAGAGCCTACATGCATTTGCTCAATCCAGGGAATAAATCTAGGACCAGCTCAGAACCATAAATCTGTCCTGTAAAGGCCTATAATGTAGGTATTGGTAGCGAAAACACATTTATTTTATTATCTGTCAAAATCCCAAGGAATTGCCAAATAAAAAAGACAGCAAAATCTACTTTCTCACGTATTCATCTTGTTACACATCTAGCATCCATTGTGATAATGTTGTAATAAACTGCACAATGTGGAGCACAATGCCACAATTACTGGATCAGTTTCAAGCACCCTTAGTGCCGTCGATAGGGTGCGAAGGAAGGTGGGTTCCGTAGAGAGGAATTCTTCCGTTAGCTGAGATTAAATACGCTGTGGTAGCGAATTGGTTTACTAGCTCATAAACAATGTCAATTTTCATTCAGGGTTCGTTCTTAATGGGAGCGTGTTTGTGAGATTTGTAATTGAACATACAACACAGGAAAAACTACTGGTTTAGCAACGTCAAATGAAACGGAAATGAAAATGGAATTATCTCATATTAGTTGAAAAAAACAAATATACATTTGTGAAATAAGAACGAGCACGGATAACATTTATAATTACGACAGATAGATGTCTGATCACAAGATCATGACAAGTCCAAAAGAGTTAAAGACTGAGTAAGGTGGTGAATACGCAAAACTTGCATAATAAGTCAAACTAACAGCCTCATCATCATCATCATCATCAGCCTATAATGTTCCCACTGCTGGGACACGGCCTCCTCTCAATGAGAGGGAATGGGCTATAATCTACCATGCGGGCCCAGTGCGGATTGGTAGATGTCACATGTCTTCGAATTTTTGGTTCTAGGACATGCCGGTTTCCTCACGATGTTTTCCTTCACCGTTTTGAGAGCAGCGGTCATGAAATAAATTACACAAAGTAATGCGCCTGCCTGGGTTCGAACCCACGACTTACTGTTTGTAAGTCGGGGCCGCCACCACTGTGCCACCGCTGTTCTCAACTAACAGCCTGTTGATCTGCAATTATGAGTGCACAGTGCAGTCTGGAATATTTTATTTCACACCTACTTAATTTCCTCATCATCGTCGGCCTAGCTTTTCCCCAACTATGTTAGGGTCGGCATCCCGACCATTACTTTATATGAATCGAATGCCTATCTGACCTTCACAACCCAGTTAGTACTGGGTAATATGATACTCTAACCAAGGGGTGGTAAGAGTGATAGTTGGACTTTCGGTCTGGCTGTAACACCTGTCTAAGATCTACAAAAATGTCAGCCGGGACCAAAAGCTTACTTCCCAATTTGATAGACATAAAAGCCAATGCGATACTGACATAAAAAGGCAAATAGGCACAGAGCTAAAAGAACAAATCAAATCACTTAATAATTGTCCTCTTTGTTATTCACGCCCATTATCCATGGTTTTACAAATTCGCTACGGGACCCCAAACCGCGGCAAACATTATGGGCTGTTATGTCGTTACTCAGCATATTGTTAGCACCCCATGACGTAATGGGGTGATAGTGAGTACCCCATTCATACCCCTGTTTGTTATACTTTTAATAAGGGCGCGAGTTTTTGCCATTTTTTTGTAGATTTTTGGAGTCTGTCGGATCGTACGAGTACTTGACTTGTGATTTATGGTGATTTGAGGAGAGTTTTTTGAGTTAAATCTTGTTATTCGATGGTTTCGATAAAAAAAAAAGTTATACCAAACTATTTTATAAATGTAACTAGCTGACCCGCGCAACTTCGTCTGCGTGAAGAACCGCTCGACCGATTTTGTGCAAACTTCACATAAACCATCTACTAAATAGTCCGAACAAAGCCTAAACATTTGGTTTGGATAGGTGAGTCCGTTCTTGAGTTATAAAATTACAACGAAAAGTGGCATTGATTTTTATATCTATTGAATAGGTACTTATTATGAATATCTCTCAATGATATCTCTTGAATTATATCGTGCCAGTTGACAGGAGAAAATATTAGAAGAAAACGACAAAGATATATTGTTGACAGTACAGTTGGCGAAGTGGCTAAACGATTGGCTGCTGGACGCGCTGTATGTCACTGGCTCAGTTCCCGCGAACAAATATTTGTATGGCCAAGAGTGATTTAAAATCAGAAGCAAAATAACTGCCAAAAGAATTCAAAATTCGAAACGATTTGAAAGCGGTTATCGCTTGTCTATTCCCTCAGCTCCATAGACTAGACACACATCACTCTAACTCATTGATCTATGATGATAAACCTCTAAGCAACTTCCACATTGATCCCACACAGAAAGACACATGCTTCACAGCACAATTAGGCTCGGATATCCAAATAATGAACATCCCTTTAAGTTTTTTCTCCACCGTACCATCCCTTCGGCGTCTTTCAAGCGAATCTGACAGAGGTACGGTGTTATCTTGACATCTCTGGCTTTTGTTGACTGTGTTGCTTTAGTACGCTGAGTATTTATTGCAAATTTAAAGCCATTTTGGTAAACTGTGGAGAACTTTAGACTTGGGTTGCTACTTGACTGTTATTATCTGAATAACACCCCAAAGACGGGTTAATTAATGTGGTTTTCATTTGTGGTATGGTTCATCATCATTATCTATCTAACCTTTTCCCAACTATGTTGTAGCCGGCTTCCAGTCTAACCAGATGCAGCTGAATACCAGTTTTACATGGAACGACTAACGAGTTTTTCATTGACTACCTATCTGACCTTTGTGTCATCTTTACAAAAAGACTACATCCAAGACAAGTATATCTTTGGTTTCATTTCCAAATCAAAATGAGACAGGGGGCTCTTAATAAACGACTTCAATCGTTGGTGCCACGACTTACCCATTTATGACCGCCACCATTGTTGTTACTTAACAAAATCCAAACTTAATTGCAACCTATTTGGGAGCAACACGACATTTTTAGGGTAAGTCTCCAGAAATTATGTCTTCAGTGCCGGGAAAGTCATCATGAAGGATTTACTGCAGTCATTGCGCCATTTGGACTACCTTAAGAACCAGATGTCTTTTTTTCAAGTAAATCCGACAAAGATTCCGTTTATCTGGTAATCTTAGACTATTGTTGTCTATGCATTGATCTATTGTTGTTTGTCTATTGGTCCGTTTAAATAATTGACTACTGAAGAGCGGCTTGCAAAGGTGCTTTCAAATAATGTGAAGATCTTTATGATTAATTTCAGAATTCACAATTCTACTCCCTGTTTTCATCACCGTCTGCCTAGCCTGTTCTTAAATATATGTTGTAGTCGATATCCATTGCACTTATCCAGGCTAATCAGAGGAGGTGATGACAGAAGAATGCGCTAGTGTAGTCCGCGAAATTTTAATTTTCTAACGTTTTTCTCAATTTGCAAGCATTGTATGGGATTAAATAAACTGATCGAATAAATACATTTCCAGGTGGACGTGTAGTTTATTTTATCACACACGATACTTGTGGAAAACATCCCCTTTTCTTTTTTTTTAGCATGGGAAATCATCAAATGACTTCTCCCACTCTGGGCGGAGCGGCAGGGAGTGTCAGACTCTTACTGACTAAAACCCATCCATGTTCCTTCCTCACCCTTTATGTTCCGGGGCCGCGGTATCTCTTTTGAACAGGCCCGCAACCCCGGCAGGCTTCGGCCCTTGCGGGTCCCTCCCCTTATGCTGACATCTCTTTGAGGCGCGCGTGGAACACGAACGCGCCGTCGACACGGCCTGTCGTCGTCGTTAGACGGACGGACGGCTAGCTAGCCCATAGCCAACCGTCCACAGTCTATACGCTAGTTTAGCTGTCTCAGATCTCCTTTTGTCACCATCTACGATACTCGCTCAGGCAACCATGTGCCATTAACCACATGTTTGCTAATCAACCCATCTCGTAGCAAGATGGTAATCCCTCAGTATATCTAAATAAACATCCTATTACTTTTTTCAACCCCACCAAATCTGCAGCTTACTGCTTTCATAATTGTATAGTTTTATCTCAAGAATGATCTTCGACCATTGTGTTGTATTGAGTTGTACTTGACTGGTGAAGGGACTTTTAAAGGTACTTGAATTTGTGTGGGGTTGAATTGGGTTCCGGTGGGTTATTTTAATTACATTGTCCTTTTGATCTACCAGTTCCGATATAAATGGATTTCTTAAATCTTTTTAATATTGGAAAAGTAGATTTTGTGTAGCCATTTAAAAAATATTCAGTGTTCTTAATTTTCGTTTCTATTATCGGAGGCCCTAGAAAAAGTGATATGAGTTAATGATGATGGTAATTTAGCAAACACTTTTTTATTTTTTCGATTTAAGCTCACGGGTTAATTTGACCTATCTAGAATAATAATATTATATACGGCATGGTATGGTATCATAAATAATATAAACGAAGGGTGGAAATAGAGAGGATTTATAGACCTAATAAAAATCATTTTGACTCATGAAAGTGCCAATTTGTTTTATTTATCAAACCCTGCTGGACTCCGATCAACCAAATCTCATGGACCCCCAAAACGTCATCCGATTCCCGCCAAAAAAAGATGGCTACCGCTAAACGTCAAACTACAATGGCGGGCGAACACAAAAGGCAACAAAAGGACAAACAACCGTGTAATGATCGTATTCAATGCATTATACAAATAACAAGCGGTATTTAACTGTTTTTGTCAACTTTATGTTGGTAACCATAAAGACTGTTTTAGTGGTAGTTTTATACATGTGAAACATTTTTTAAAGAGTTCTGAGCTTTGAGAGTTTAATTCATGGGTTGTCTATCAATTTGTCATAAAGTGATATGAATATCTTTATTATTTACGTCAGTACCTACATTAAACGTACACTGAAAAAAATGTTAGGTTGGATTTAACAGATTTTGCGTAAATTGAACCAAAGTTTGCGGTTGATTTCGGTCCTATCACGAATTTTGGTTGTTTTTACCAAACACATTAAGTTGATGTTGTACCAAATTTATTTGGTAGATTACACCTATATTTCGTACATTTTTTACCAAAGTGATTTAGTAACATTTCTTACTTTAGTATAATTTTTACCAAAATACTTTAGTAACATTTTTCACCAAAGAACGTTAGTAACATTTTTTTACCAAAGTAATTTAGTAACATTTCTCACCAAAGTACTTTAGTATAATTTTTACCAAAATACTTTAGTAACATTTTTCACCAAAGTACTTTAGTAACATTTTTTACCATAGTACTTTAGTAACGTTTCTCACTAAAGAACTTTAGTAGATTTTTAACCAAAGTACTTTCGTAACCTTTTTATCAAAATACTTTAGTAAAAAGTACAATGTAGTTCGCTGGAATCTACCAAAGAGATATTGTATATTTTACCCAACATACTTGTTTTTTTTACCAAATACATTTTGTATGTTCTACTGTTACGTTTTTGATACAAATTACCGAAACTAGTTTAATAGAAAATGCAAAGGTATTTAGTAAAATCTTCAACGAAAATTTTGTAGATAGCACTTATTACATGGTAGAAAGTATTAAATCAGTTTGTTTGTGGTACTGCGTACGGACGTCGTACTACCACGACAGTCTGCCTCGCACTCTGCGGCTCTGGGCACCGCGCCACGTTTCATCAACGTGACTTGTGAGGACTCACATAGTGTGAAAGTCTCGAGAAGAGCTTACTATTGAAATAATACTATGAAGTATGAAGTAAGGTCTAAGGCAAAATCAAGGAGGGTCAATCACGCGTGGAGAATCTTAACACCGCGATTCAGAAAGACGCGTCATCGGCACAACGCCATCTATCGGCTTGTTCATGTTTTTTCACTATGATTGTTACTTTGAATACCATAGACTTCTTATATGTTTTCCTGTCATCTATGTAGGTAAAGAACTATTTTCTGCATTGTTTTCAAAATTGTAGGCCCAGTAGTTTCGAAGATAAGGGGACGAATGGTCAATTTTCGGTTATTTGCTCATTTCTAATTTATTCCTTTTGTCAACCAGACTTAATTGTTGAGATTTGTATGGGAACATTTTCAATACTCATTGTAAATTTACACCGTAAACTATGGTAGGGACTATACTTCGATCGCAACCTATGTAGTTTTGTTAGTTCAACCACGAGGTCTTGTTATATTTATCATATTTTTATGATAAAATCAACCAAAATAAATTGTTGAGATTCGTTTGGTAAAATGTACAATATTATTTGTTAATTTACACCATGAACTCTGGTAGGCACTATATTTTGATCGCAACCTATGTAGTTTTGTTAGTTCAACCACGAGGTCTTGTTATATTTATCATATTTTTATGATAAAATCAACCAAAATAAATTGTTGAGATTCGTTTGGTAAAATGTACAATATTATTTGTTAATTTACACCATGTACTCTGGTAGGCACTATATTTTGATCGCAACCCATGTAGTTTTGTTAGTTCAACCACGAGGTCTTGTTATATCTATCATATGTTTATGATAAAATCAACCAAAATAAATTGTTGAGATTCGTTTGGTAAAATGTACAATATTATTTGTTAATTTACACCATGTACTCTGGTAGGCATTATATTTTGATCGCAACCTATGTAGTTTTGTTAGTTCAACTACGAGGTCTTGTTATATTAATCATATTTTTATGATAAAATCAACCAAAATAAATTGTTGAGATTCGTTTGGTAAAATGTACAATATTATTTGTTAATTTACACCATGTACTCTGGTAGGCACTATATTTTGATCGCAACCTATGTAGTTTTGTTAGTTCAACCACGAGGTCTTGTTATATTTATCATATTTTTATGATAAAATCAACCAAAATAAATTGTTGAGATTCGTTTGGTAAAATGTACAATATTATTTGTTAATTCACACCATGAACTATGGTAAGCACTACATTTTGATCGCAACCTATGTACTTTTGTAAGTTCAACCGTGAGGTCTTGTTATATTTCTCAAATTTTATGATAAAATCAACCAGACTTAATTGTTGAGATTCGTTTGGTAAAATGTACAATATTATTTGTTAATTTACACCATGAACTCTGGTAGGCACTATATTTTGATCGCAACCTATGTAGTTTTGTTAGTTCAACCACGAGGTCTTGTTATATTTATCATATTTTTATGATAAAATCAACCAAAATAAATTGTTGAGATTCGTTTGGTAAAATGTACAATATTATTTGTTAATTTACACCATGTACTCTGGTAGGCACTATATTTTGATCGCAACCTATGTAGTTTTGTTAGTTCAACTACGAGGTCTTGTTATATTAATCATATTTTTATGATAAAATCAACCAAAATAAATTGTTGAGATTCGTTTGGTAAAATGTACAATATTATTTGTTAATTCACACCATGAACTATGGTAAGCACTACATTTTGATCGCAACCTATGTAGTTTTGTTAGTTCAACCACGAGGTCTTGTTATATTTATCATATTTTTATGATAAAATCAACCAAAATAAATTGTTGAGATTCGTTTGGTAAAATGTACAATATTATTTGTTAATTCACACCATGAACTATGGTAAGCACTACATTTTGATCGCAACCTATGTACTTTTGTAAGTTCAACCGCGAGGTCTTGTTATATTTCTCAAATTTTATGATAAAATCAACCAGACTTAATTGTTGAGATTCGTTTGGTAAAATGTACAATTATTATTTGTTAATTTACACCATGAACTCTGGTAGGCACTATATTTTGATCGCAACCTATGTAGTTTTGTTAGTTCAACCACGAGGTCTTGTTATATTTATCATATTTTTATGATAAACTAAATTGTTGACATTTGTTTGGTAAAATGGACAATACTCTTGGTTGATTTACATCAAAACTCTGATATCAACTTCAACCTTTTTAGTTTTGTAAGTTCAATATCGAGGTTTTGTTATATTTATCGTAGTTTCCTTGTAATTCAGCCAACCTTTGCTAATTTGGTAAATCCAACAAACCTTTTTTTTTCAGTGTATAGGTCAGTCCAGGGTCAGTCCTCTCTTGAGATGTTTATCTGTGCAAAATATATTATCTGCTTGAATGTTAGTTAGTATCTGTGTAAGGTACCTTATGTAAATTACCTATGTATGCTAAAATAGTTATTTATAGCAAAGTTCTAAATGTCTTTCAATTGTAGAAATACAACCCCTTTTTTTTTAAATCAACAGCGGCCAATTTTTAAATAAAGAATTGATAAAAGGTATGTTAAAAATTGGTTAAATCACACTTAACGCTGTATGCAATTAGTGTCAATGCTTAAAACCACTACATCTGGTATAATCAAATCATAATCAACTAAACAAAGAAAGTCTCTATACTACTTCGTACTTAAGCTGAAAACAGTGCCATAAGCAAAGTAAAAATGCTCATTTATTTTCTAAAGGTGCATTTAAATAAAGAATAGAAGCGAAATGAGCAAACAATCGCCTTCTTTGACATTTGAAAAATAAAAAAAGTTCTTTTAATTTTGAAGTGGCTTTTAAATTACACGTGACGATTCCGATACGACTTTTGATAAAGGTCGTCATCGATATTGTTGTTAAAGCTGTGTTACATTTTATTGATCGGACTCACAAGTAAGTAAAATTTTCCCAATTGAGTATTTAAAAAGTAATATAAACAGTGCAATGTGAAAAAAAAAAACGTTCTAAAACAAAAAGAGTCCATATGGGCGCTGCCATATGGCCTATACGAGTATTTTTTAAATAATGGTATGAATTCGAACTCACATTACTAAACAGAAGTTTATAGTTATTAATAATGCTAATTGTGCTATTATTAAACTGACAGAGGATGTCCTCATTATAAGAACAGCTGAAGTAGTTTATTAAGCACATCTGTGTCAAAATGAAAACGCTGGATCGGCAAAAATTGCGCAATTCTTTAAATGATTTGGCGTATCCATTTTAGGGCTCTCTTTTGAAACTTTATAACTTAGAATACCTGGGCGACCAAGCTCTGCTCGGGTAAAAATAGAGAAAACGAATTTTCCCAGATATGAGACCTTACCAGATTGATTTTTCGCCCCGGATTCCCTATATTACAATTTTTATCGGCACCATTAGAGCCCGAGAACGTGATTAAAATAAATGGTAGTACCTATTTATAAATTAATATTGCTCAATTAATAGTATAGGATTTTCATTTTAGAGTTTTTACCCTACAAGAATATTACAATACTTTTTAAAGTCACATTACAGATGAAATACGGTAGGACTTGAAACAATTTCTTATTGACTTTTTCTGATAAACAAAAAAATAATTTAACTGAAAGTGCAGATATTGTTGCCGATGCTGATAATTTTCAGAAGGAACTCTACCAAGACTTCAAAGAAACACTACCTGGAGAACCCGTCGCCGTCTCCATACCGTAGCATATAAACGACCCTATTTAAATTCCGAAACAAACAGCAGACTTGTAATATTTGTTCACGTGGCCATTGGTGGCTCATGATTTAATGAGCGAATGTCTCAATCAGCTGCAATTGAATGAAATAGGATGAGTATGCGTTGTGTTGCGTCTGGTTGCGACAAATGTGTGGATAAGGATGTGTTCAGAGTAAGGAGTTTGTAAAGCATGTTTGAAATTCCAACCTCTTTACTTGATAAACTTTTTACATGACCTTGAAATAAATTCACTGACAGACAATGCACAGCCTGATCCACTGGTTTTATAAGCTTGTAATTTTGCACCATGGTGTGACATGAGTTCCTTTTCAGGTGAAGGCGAGTACCGAGGAAAGATTTAAAAAAAATCATCATTCACAGGAGTTAAAATAACGGTTATTTATTTTGTCTGGCCTAAAAATGGTCTCTGAAAGCATTTAGGTCTAAAACTCCTAGTAGTACCGTCGATACTGAATTCAGCAATCTAACAGAACAAAAAACATTTACAGCCAAACCTAAACGAAAACATAACGAAAGTCCATCGACTCCTGACCCGCATCGCCCACACCGTCTGTCACATTCAAAATTAGCTACCAACCGACTAATTGACCGAGAAAGACTTTCTTCACACCCGTTACATCATGAACACCGGATGATTTAATCATGTCAGCTGAAACGAACGCAGTTCACGCATTGTGGGACGCAACGAAAATATCCACAACTGTCTCACAAAACGTTAACCGGTGATAGTCAAGATTCCGCCTACATAACAAACCCAATTGTTTCACGAAACTGAAAAATGGCGAACCTACACACCAACCAATAAGAGGCGGTACCCTTTAAGAGTACAAAACAACCCTATTGGTCGATTCCATCTCTTTAATTCAACTCAGCCAATCGCAGGGCCCGACGGAAGTTCAAGTCAAACCAGTTCCATTTTAGCGTTCGTACGGCGCGCACGCGTTTCAAATTTGGAATTGACGGCATTTAAAAAAATCGGATTTCGAAGTCATTTAGTGTTGTATGCCAGTGTGTTTAGTTTGCCGGTGTTTTGCTGTGTTCGATATATAAATTCGTAACGGTTTTGTTAGTTTTGAATAGTAAAACGTAAATAGGTTGTGTTTCGTCATTGGTGGGGGTATTATTTTTAGCATTTAGCTTGTTAAAGCTGTTGGTGTGATGTGAGACGGTTCTTAATTTAGCGGTGCACATGAGTGTGAGTATGCCACGGCCTGTCTTCCTTATTTTTAAAGCTCGCCTGCCGACGGCAAGCATGTTTGTTTTGCGTCGCATTTTCACTATTAAAATAAGGAATGAACCTAATTTTTCCTTTATTTGACGGTTAAACAGCCAACTATATTTAAATTATGTTTAAAATGCACTCTAATTGAAGATTCCAAAAGAAAATGTAACAAATCTGAGGTAGAATGAACATAAATAAAGCTCATAAAAACTCTTGCGCATAATTTGCGCGGTATGCCAGAGAACAGTTTGATGTTGTAAACAGATCTATGCTTCACATAAACCGTGAAAACATACTGCATGAAGAAAATTGTTTTTAAAAACGTGCCTTTGACATTATTAAAGATGATCTTAGGATTATATCTAGTAGATGTTGAAGTAATGCATTATAAGCATAAGATTTGCTCGCTAATCTGAGTCATTGTGTCTTTCATGGAAGATGAAGAAGTCAAGTAGTCCAAATTCATGGCAACTGTGCAGGTATTCGTATTAGGCATATGATTTTTAGAAGACACCTAACATATTAAGTCTCTATGTCATTATTATCAATGCTTCTTTGTTTTGAACCCTTTACGCGAGTACACACCTACAGGTTTGCGAGAAAGATTGAACTAAAACAAGGATAAGTAGGTAGTTGGCATTTCAGACGAAAGGCATCCACTAGTGGTCTTGCCGAGAATTGCCATTACAACGGGTCCTAAACTTGTTGGCCCGTATTTAACAGTATTAAATATAAACAGTCAGTATTCCTATAAGAAATCTTAAACAGCTGAGAGAATACTCACTTTTCAGGATAGGACCATCGTTGAGGACGGATGAGGTCACAAAGGCAGTCGCTCTATTTGTGAAATACTGCATTTTTTTAGACTAGAAGCCGACCCCAATTCAGTTGGGAAAAATTAAAGGCACAAATGATGACTTTTCACGACAGGACACTAAGCCACGAAAAAAGTAAAAGAACCCAAAAGCTCCTATATTGCATTACTAACAAAACAATGTAATTCCAAATACAAAATAAAAAAACAAAAGAGTAGACAGAAATATTTCGAATTAAGAACGCACATAACTTCCGCTCGACTGATGTTAAAAACCTCTTGGTGTTAAACTTCATAGAGACATTCTTTGTTCTTCTGTTTTCGTTTTAGTTAATTTATCGCTTCTGAATAAAATTGACCGTGGCATATGGGCTTTTAAGTCTATCGGTCTATTAATTTTCATGGATTAGGGAGAAGGAATAAGGATACATCAAAAGCGTTGATGTCATGATAATATTAGCGGTCAAATTAGAGCGCACAACAAAATCTAATCTATAACATAAGTTAATATGCGCAGCCTAATAAAACACTAGAGATAAATATTATCAACCGTCACGTACTTTGGTGACAATACAGGCAAATACATCCTACAAAGGGTAGGAGAACGGGGCCCGCGTGTTCATGTCGGCAACACCTCACCGAGGAGGCGTGAGGAATTGTACAAGTACTCCAGCACCCCGATCCAAGGTAGTCGAAGAACACCGTGTGGTCTATGTCTGGGGGAGTTGGACAAACCACTTGGCCCACCACATGGTGGAGTACATTCATGAGAATTCCACGCCTTAAAAAGAAACATGATGAACTGTATGAAATGCACATGATATGGCAACTTAGGCGTAAATATTGCAGCACTGCCATTAAACCAAGTGATAACTGCTAACCTGGCATTCTATATAGTTTACCAAGAATACTAGCTAGATTTATAATAGAGTTTTGCATTTATAACGCCATGACGTGTAAAAGCCAAATTATCTGCGAGATTAAGATGAATATCAATACAGCTCGAAATAAAACCGTCGGGCAGTAGTCTCAGACACCACACCCGTATGGTCAGAGGATTCTACCTTTTCAAAGAGGAACTTTACACCATTACCTCATTCTTTGCGTGATAGGTATCTCACCCGGGTATTCACTCATCATCATCATCATTCTCTTGCCCTTATCCCAATTTATTTGGGGTCGGCGCAGTATGTCTTCTTCTTCCATACTCCTCTATTTTTCGTCATCTCATCAGACACTTCTTTTCTTACCATATCCTTTTTAACACAGTCCATCCATCGTTTCTTTGGTCTCAAACACCCATCCATATTCATACTCATGACTTTTTTCACGACATTTTCCTCATTCCTCCGCATCCCATACCACGACAACCGATTACCACACAACTTTCAGTCACCGGCGCTACTTTCAGACTTCCTCCTAATATACTCATTCCTTAATTTATCCATTCGCGTAACACCACACATCCCCCTTAGCATCCGCACCCGGGCATCCGGGTATTCACTGGCATTATCAATACCCGGGGAGCCAGGCCATAATCAGCGAGAACAACAATAGTTTAAATAATATTGTCGTAAGGTGACAAAAAGTTAACGTTGTAGATTTGTGGGACGCTTTCAAATCGCCATTGCGACTAGCCTAGGTCCTCTGGTCCTATTATCAGTGCACTATAGACTATATATTTTGTTAGAGATCCTTAAATAAATAAATAGGCTGCTCGGCTTATCTTGCAGACGGGCTCTTTTCAACACAACATAAACATGTTTTTGTAGAGACGCAAGCATCGCATATATGCGTTATACCTACCGTAGATTCAGGAGAATCACTCTTTATCACATCTGCCTATAACGTTCCCATT
Organism: Xestia c-nigrum; assembly: GCA_916618015.1. Lineage (NCBI taxonomy): Eukaryota > Metazoa > Arthropoda > Insecta > Lepidoptera > Noctuidae > Xestia > Xestia c-nigrum. The sequence continues at coordinate 2,963,129 of OU745269.1, read as the reverse complement.
GCTAAGACCTACTCTTGTAAGGAGGTTTGGTTCAAATCCACAACGCGGGCACAGTGCAGGCTTAACCTAGATCCGACAGTGTACATCCACATACCCTAGGTCAGGGAAAGATTGCAAAACAGTAAAACAGTTGAAGCATACTGGCCATACCGCTCTATAATTAGAAGTAAGACTAATAAACAGAATCAGTTGCCCGTCTACTGTCTTAAAAAAAACATTTGCTACATGGCTATAGAATACACTGCATTATTTCGGACGAGCTAGTCCAACAGTGAGTACTGTTTTGGTTAGTCTGTATCAAAGGCGGTAAAGGCCTCTCCCTATGACATAGATTTTTTTTGAATCCTGGGTCAATGTGGAACACTGGTTGTTGGTTCTGTCCAGTTCGCTATCTCCTGCGAGGTCTACAGCGTCACCTTCGGTTATTGAAAATAAAATCAATCATCACTTGAACACTATTGCACTTAATACAGGAATACAAACGAAAACCGCCAAAAGTATCGGATATTAGTTAAAGTCAGTTTAGGTTTTTGGGGTGCGTTGAAGTAAGCCGGTGAAATTTTCGCCGGCAAACAAACAAGTAACAACTATCAATTCAACATTTAATGCATTAATGCATCATAACTTCTTCTATAATCTACAAATAAATTTCACGGTGACGATGAATTAACTACTCGTTGGAAATATTCGTTTCTAGGGCGCAAATCCAGCAAAAATAAAACAACAAACAGGTCAATGTCAATCTGACAGCAGGATAAAATCTGACAACGGGACAGCTTAAATTTTAGTCTGTTTAATTTTTCACCTCGCAGTGTACTTGAACGGGGTGTTCGACTTTTAGTCAGTTTAATTTTTTAACTGGATAATTGACTTAAACGCACCCCAGTTCCGTCGGCCCAACTTCAGTATTTCTGAGACATCAGCCAAATGCTCAAACGACACGCATCTTGCGACAGCAAGAAATAAACAAAATAATGAAAACAGACTGCAGTTGTTTAGAACATGCGTACATGCCATGAGTTACCACGACCCGACGGTAGGTACTCACGCAAAGAATGAAGAGACGTCGTATCGCGAGTCGCATCGTTCTAACCATACACCTCAGGACTCTGAAGTCCTGAGGTTGTGTATGGATAGAACAGTTAGTAATTCTTCTTGATAAATTCAAAACCACATGGATATGATTCGTGGACCATATGGCCCCATAATATTTCTAATTAAATCATTGATTGATAAATTCAACAGTGGACGCTCACAAACTGATTATTTAAACGATGAATCACTTTAATTACATACTGCATACATCGTTGGTCTAGAGCAGAGGTTCTCAAACATTTTTTCCTGGTAGACCACTTTGAATTTGTTTTGGTGTCGGTGGACCCCCTGTAGCATTTTCTTTCAAGCCCGTGAACTAAAAAAGAAAAGCAAGACATTTGCAATATAAAATATATTGCAAATGTCTTTGGTGGTGACCTTTCGCACCATCTGTTAGGATTGCATGAGGATCGTTGTTCCCAAGATATTTTTTTTGGCAAAAATCCGAAAATTGTAATCTTCTGGCTACGATTTTTTTTTTTATGACTTAACACGACTATTTTCACCGAAATACAACCTGTCATCACCGGAACATTTGAACTTTGTTACTCTTTCTAGTACCTAGCTTAATATCTGGCTACATTGATCAAGCTAAGCCAACATTTTTTTTCTTTGGCATCGAACCCAGGTAAAATTTCGTGGACCCCCACTTACAGCTTGTGAACCCCCACATTTTCTTCAAGCCAATGTAGACCCCCGATGGGTCTCCCGTAGACCCTTGGGGGTCTACGGGAGCACTTTGGGAATCACTGGTCTAGAGTCTAGTGCTTCTCAGCCCTAGGTCTGGCAAAATTTGAGTGGACTTCTCAGTTGGGAAATAGGTATGTGTACTGAAAAAATCTAATTTGTCTGTCGGCAAGATTAAAAAAAAAAATTTGATCCGTATTTCTTCTTTTGTTACGTAAACCAAAATTGACGATGAAACGACGCTTTTAAAATTCTCAATACGTCACGTCTAGGTATAATTTTTAGTGTCTTATAACGTCACGAGCCCCACTCTCGAGTTTTGATGCGTTTTATCTTTATCAATATTCATTGATTTACCAAAACAAAAATTTCATGTCCATATTTTCCAAGACTAATTGACGGACTAAATAGTTTTGCATTTTTTGATACTACCGTCACGGCTATTCTGAGTACCTGGACGGATTTTCGATTTCTGCTGGGTTAGTGACAATAAGATCATCTCCTGTAATAATAGAACCTAACTGAATTACTATAACGTCTATAACTTTAGATATTACAACACGTGAAAACATTATTCGGAAACCAGCATGCCTGAATCTTTCTTGACGGCATGTAGTGCCAAGTCAGAGACCTATGGGCGGCATAAAAACTCTGACACCAGGTTAGACACTAACCACACGATGAAGAAGATAATACGTTGTATATTTGCAGACATACGAGTATGTAACTCACACTCTCTCTTTCATTACTCTTACGGTCCGATGGGACAGCAATCAAATACAACCGGAGAGAGATCCGGCGCAGGACGCTTTCCGAGGGCACAGGGGTACCTTATCTTCCGATCTCCGTGTTCGTTTCCTATAACATGGGGCTCAAACATATCTGGTGGATGATGAGCACTTGGCATCTGTGCCTACCCCTTCGAGAGATACAGCCACAAAGTCATCTTGTGCATTTTATTTCATCACCACTGCTCTCAAAACGGTGAATGAATCGTGCGGAAACCGGCACGTCCTAGAACCAAATTCGAAGACATGTGACATCTACCCGCGTGGTGGATTAAACCGGGTGTAAACGGACTCTTCAAGTAACCCATACGCAAAAATTATTGCTAGGAAAAGACTTTTTTATAGGGTGATAAATCGCGTTTTGTGGTAATACTTAAGCATTCAAAACATTGTGCTGGTGGATAGATTTAATAGTGTGAAGGTCGTGGAGGTGTTTAAAGTATAGTTCTGTTCTTGTATTTAAAAAGAAAAACTCATGATGATGACTCATGATACCGCGGCCCCGGAACATAAAGGGCGAGGAAGGAACATGGATGGGTTTTAGTCAGTAAGAGTCTGACACTCCCTCCCGCTCCGCCCAGAGTGGGAGAAGTCATCTGATGATTTCCCATTCCAAAAAAAAAAAAAAAAATGGGGAAAATAAGTGCATTTCAGGGGCTGGTCACTGCCATACTTTGCCAATTTAATCTCTATTACTATACCCTATGGCTCATTTCCTCTCATAGAGGGGAGTCCAAGTGTCGCAGTAGTGGAAACATTATAAGCTGATCATGTTATCTCACCTTAATTAGCACCCTGTCACAATTAAGATCATCGCCCTATTCCAAAGCTTCACGAGCGGTTGTCAGTACTGTAGGAGTTGCCAAGTGCTCCCAATTCAATGAGTCATTTGTGTTTGGCAGACATGAGCTTGACTACTGATGTTTTAATACAGGTTTGTTATTATTCTTCTGCCGTGTCGGAGTTGTGAGAATATTCTTGCTGTAAAGTGGGGTTTTACTTGTGACTAAAAGGTTAAAATGGTGGACTTGGCTTGACATCGTTTCCACAAAATTTAGACGAAGTGAAATATTGCAAACGATAACGAAGATGGAAAGGTCAATAATCCTTATTTTTGGCTTCGCATTAGTGGGGTACAAATATATTTGAAGACAGCTATAAGCCACTGAAAAGTTTATGTCAATCCTGTTAAAAGTATTTTAGACATACGAGACATTTTATAAGCTTGTCACTTTTATAGGTCCTCAGGACATTACATGATTACAGGAATACAGGATCAAGAAAAAACAAATCTTGGGGACGAGATATCCCCAACATTTGTTTTTTTCAAATTTCTTTATATGTCACGGAGAAATGGAATGGTTAGTGAGAATGGTTTACCTATGGAAGATTTCTCGTAGAAGGCTCCATATTCAAAAAAATATCATCATCATCATCATTTCAGCCGAAAGACGTCTACTGCCGCACATAGGCCTCCCCCATGGCCTCCCCCAAGTGTCGAACATCCACACTTTTTTCCTATAAGTAAATTGATCATATAAAAACAAACTAGAAAAAAATAATATTTTAAATTAAGAACGCCCTCAATCTCTGTATGACTTTGAATGAGTCCAGTCTAGCGCTAAAGTGAACTTGTCGAATCACCAGGTTCTTAGGGCGGGGCGTATGAATGCAGTAGTGCATAGTAATTTTGCCAGTATTTGTATTGAAAAGCAAGTAAGCTATTGATATCATCGATTATTTAATTCATCGTCCTAAAGCCTTCCTTCAACTTAGTCGTCAAGTATGTAGAGAAACCATTTGCTAGGTTAAGCCAAATACCACCCAAGACAGGTTATCTTGGTCCAGAAAAGGGAGGCGACCCCGTAGATCCAATCCCAAATGGGACAAGCAAGTTGGGACTCAAAACCAAACCAAGCAGGTTCATTTGTAGCTAATATTTAAAAACCATTGCAATATTTTGCCACAGTGTATACGAACTTGAAAGTCATCCATATCGCCATTATTTCCTTTGACATAAACCTTTTCTCCTTTAACTCGTTGAGAAGTGATAGGGTGGCCCTCTCGAAGCCGGGACCACACCGCGAGACCGATAAATGGCTCTTATGAAATTATAGAAGTGTCCCTCACAAAATAAAATGTATTTTGTAACTTAATCGCTGTTAAGGTCATGGAAAAAGGTTTGGTGTCTTGGTGATAACTTTTGAAGAGGAATAAAATAATGTTGACGTGTAAGGCCCGTGTTCTATAACTTACATGTAACTGTTAGTTAATATACTACGTCTCGCACCTATCGGTGTATAAACGAAGTTAGCTTGAAATGCTTATCCGCGTCACCTATCTGTCAATTCATAGAAAAATCGAAGAAAGATTTTCTGTAACGTTTAGTTTCTAATCGTCTGTAAGTAAAATGTCTAACAGACAGAGATAGCAACCTACCGATACCGAACAGTAAGTTATTGAAAATTACCGCAAGTGAAGATCCCAGTGAATAAAGAAGTACCTTACAGAATAAAAAAGCTTCACTGAAAGAGTTGAAATTATGTTCTTTTCTGATCTTACATAGTTAAATCTTTTCGCCAGGCCTCCTCAAGCTCCATAGCCTTAACGATTTTCTTGTGGTCTTCGGTGCTGATTCCGGAGTCTAGGAGTCTTTCAGGAGTTCTAGTGGTTGGGAACAGTATAGTGGTCTTACTGGAAGATATCAACAGTCTCCGATCTATACCCAGTTCGTTTCTTTGTTTGGTAGACATAATGACATGTAAAAAGTTCAAGATGCCCATCTTCTTTATCATCTTGAAATACATACGAAATGATGAGTCCATTGTTGCCATGTGCAGAAAAGAGGTGGCTGTTATCATTTTAGAAAGTGACCCTTGAGCTTGAAGTTCCTCGAAGGTTGTCAAAGGGTTGTCTTTGGAACAACACGGACCGTTGACATTCTTTTTTCAAAAAAACTTTTATTACTCATAAAAACTATGACGTGTCACTTTGGAACTATCCCTAGATACATTCAAACCTCGTTCTTTTTTCAAACTCACCATTTCCAAGGACAACGAAAAAAAAAAGATGAAGATCTCCGTAAAACCATCAAACGGAGTTTTATCGGGCGATTAATTAAATTTTTCAATAATATTATCCCAAAAACATATGTTACGAATGTTCCTAAGTTTATTATAACCTCTTGGTCGTAAGTCGTGGTGTAATATGGTCTTACATGGCCATTAATTAACCTCCTGCGGGTCTTGGAACATAAAAGTACCATTTTATGGGCCCTCGATAAAATCTGGGTTCAATTGAGTTAGGCCTATTTGAACGCAGTGTTGGATCGTTTTCTTAATTGATAGTTTTGTCAAATGGGCGAAGGCAGTTGGAGGTTTTAAAGCTTTTTAATTTGAATTTAAGAATGTAGTTAGTACGTAAATGTTCGTTTATCCATACTATTTCGTGCATAGTTAGGTTTTAATGTGAAACTGTCTGCCTAGCTGTTTCGATTGGATTTTTGACCAAAATACTGGACCAATTGTAGCAGAATCGATTTTAGACACATAGAAAAGGAGTAGGTAGTTAATGGTTTGAACCGTGTAAAATAAAACAATCATATCTACTCACTAAGTACAGCAATGTAGTATTTCGATCTATTTAGTTCTTTGTAAATATTGATGTAGCACAAAAAAATGATTTTGCTGCGAGTTGATGTTTAAAAAAAAGGAACATAAAACCAGGCGGCGCCAGTAGTTAAAATTACATCCGTTGACAAAAAACATCTCTATGAAGGAATGTTATAGAATCTTATCAAAAACTTAAAGAATTTATAATTTCTTTTTATCGCATATCGTTAAGATTAATTGCCAGATTCGAAGAGTTACTGACATTTATTTAATTTCTTATTCTAAGCTTCAAGAGAAACCATAGGCAGGGAGAGCACACATTGACTAATGTATGCGAAATCAATAAAATGTAAGTGAATCAAGGAATTCTTTTTGTAAACTGAAGAGCTTTTTTTTGTTGGGATAACCCCACCACACTATTCCCAAAACACTGTACTGCTGAAAGCTAGAATCAACAGAGGCGACCACCAGAAAAACGCCGAGCAAATTAAGCTCGACGAAGTCCCAGAGAAAGAATTTAACTGTCTTGGATCCCGCAACGAAATTAATCATAAAGTATAGCGGAGGAATGGGAAAACCCGTGATTTCCACTTCCCTCCACACCAGCAGGGGACAGAATGAAACAAGGCCATTAGGCACAAAGGAACGTTTACAAGAGGGATAGGCCCAGTTGCCTAGCACTACGGATAAATATTAACATGAATCCTAAGTTGTATATTTGGTTCCAATAATAGGTATGGCAAAAAGGGCTACGAGCTTGGTACAAATAAAGAGAGGCGTATGCCCAGCAGTAGGTGAAGTCGGGCTATGGATGATGATGATGATTTTATGGGTAGTCGAAAGCCTGGGCAGACAATCAAAGTCGTGTGTTACTTTTTGGTAACTGTGTTGTGGAGAGCAGAATCTAGACTGTCAGTAGCTCAATATAAAATTCTGGTATTCGACAGCATCCGCTTAGACTGGAAGCCGATATCAACATGGTTGGGAAAAGTCTAGACCGTAGATATGCCAGTCTGATGATATATCTCAAATTTAGATTGAATCTCAGACTTCAGACAGTTAATAAGTCTGAAACTTAAATTAATAGATCGACATTCCCACTTAAACGTTATCTAAAATAACCAATTAATTAATTCAGACATTTTATCGGAACGAAATCGGTCAAAACAGAATTTAATCTGAACAAAAATCAGTCGACAAAACTCACAACCGAATAATTGTTATATCGAAAAATCAAATCGCTAAATAGTGCCGTGATTTGTACAACCATCGTGGAGTGGTAAAATATCGATAAATCTTGCGTTTTACAGCTGGTGTTGTACGATAAGGATCGCGGACACCACGTGGGGTAATAGTGATGCGGTCTTGCGATGTCGATTGTCGTTATAATACGTAAAATATTGTAAAGTGGCGCCTACAAACCGGGGGTAAGGGAATGTTAATTGGAGAATTACAGTTTTATCGTATCTTTATGACGGAACGTCTCTAGCACTGTGTATCTCTGCTCGGAAATATTTCTGCTTGCAAAATTAAGGAGGTAGGTATATAAACTCTCATTATGATAAAATATTCGCATTATTATCTATTTTTGTTTATATTATAGGTAGTTTTAACTTTAGATCATCTTTACAGATTGTTATCTTATCTGTTTTGCATTTTATAAGTTAATTTTCATTAAAATATAATGAACCTTGTTCGCGTCATTCTGATTAAGATCTCTATGTTTTTGATCATAGATAAAAGAGCTTACGGAATTAAATCGAAACTAATAACCCTGACAAGTTTCAAATATTTAAATGACATGAAAAAACAACTTTTTGCACTCTGATTATCTTTTGCGTACTATTAAGAAATGTAGGAGAATATGAGTATATTCAAGTATTCGAGTTGACAAATAGAATCATTTGGAACGCATCCAAATACGTTACAATGTAAATACAAAACGCAACCTAAATTTCTTCAATGATTCTAAATTTAAATTATTTTGAAGACGCTTCGGATTGTCTCGAACGTTTTCTGACGTCCGATGTTTTTCTCAAAGTGACCCTATTACGGGGAATGAGGTTTTTATTTGTTTTTAGTTCTCACATTTAGAAACTTTTAAACCCATCCGGTTAATAAATTCTTGTGACCATTGTGACAGCTATTTTACGGAGAAAATTGTATAGTACTAATAAATTTCTACGAACATACCAGCAAAATTAGAGTTACTACTAGATCATAAAACAAAAAATTGAATGTTGAATTCAACCATAAAATATGTCGACAATAGGGTCATTGAACTGCAGATAATAAAAAAAAACACTAAACCCAATGGTACAACATCTAAAAATGTCTCTATGACACAATTCATTCGCTAAACACGAACTGGTACAAAACAAAAAAATAAACAAGAACCATCGACAATAAATGTACATCACTGTTAACCCGTCAACTCCATATATCAAGGAGGCCTCCCTTGCGATCGTGTCGATGATAAAAATTACTTAAAACACCAAACATTTAACATCGTGCCCCCTGACGACCCTCCTGCATCTCTCTCACGCTTTTATTACATCAGTAAAACAGAAAGAGACAGAAATATATTCAAGCTTTGTCTTTACTGCTTTTTAGGCTTTGTAACACAAAATTTTGGATTGTTTTATAGAATTTTGTACTAAATCTTGCGTTGTCGCGTCAGTGAATCTTAGTAATGCTTCAAAGTACGTGATGGTATGTTTTTTTGGTGATAAAAATATGGAAAATTGATGGTGGGGCCTTCTTTCAAAAGATTTTGTGGGTGATTGCGATGAGAAATTGATTTAATGTGGTTGACACTGGAGGTTTTTATATAGGGGAATGATATCATTGTAAATTATATTAGTTTAGGTGGATTCCTGTTAGAAATAAACAGTTTCTTTAAAGAAAATTTTTCAATTTAAGGATATTGTAACATTTTGACACAGTTGTTGAAGTCTAATAACTTAAACCAAATAGTAATGTGCCAACTACTTGTTTTCAATGTGGGCGATAAATGCTAAGTTAAGAAAATTCTATCGAATAAGCATCCTTAGCTCAATCAACTCAGTCCACGTATGATCAATCCTAGTTTGTAGTCAACTGCTGAATTTAGGATAGGCCTATGCCAAACACACTCACGCTCACAGGATAATTCATTAATCATCATTTGCGCTTGTTCATGTTTAAATGTGGCACTTTATAAGTAAAGCCGAATGAATATCGAATTCAAATAAAGTCACTTCAGATAAACCCTCTAAATATCTCTGTCAATAAGAAGTTACCACCGAAACGGTGGGAGTTCCACAAGGGTCAACTCTCTGCCCTTTTCTAATTCTCATCAATATTAATGAACTACCGTATCTTTTAAACGATAATCTTGAGATAGTGTTATTTGTAACCGGTAAATCACGATCGACTAGGCTTGAATAGATCCTAGTCGGTAGCAGTTAAAGAATGGCCGTCTAAATAGCTAAAGCTAACTCTGTGAAAAAAAAGCGCACAGTAAAGATTCATTAAGTGTGGCATTTATAATATTAATATAGATTGCAGTGGTATAAAAATGCTAGTCAGCAAGGTCGCGGTGCCCAGGCTGCGGCGGACGGAAGTATAGGCTTGTATAACGCACCCCAGGCTATAAGTAAATTATTTTCTTGGTAGCTAAGTATTGTTTAGTAACGGGATTTCATCAGCTGCTGCGCTGGGGTAAAACGGTGCAAAAATTTGGGGCGCAAAATAAAAAAAAAACGACTTTGTATTTCTGCGTCTTCTTAGTTTCTTATTAGGATTTTGAGTTTTCTTAACTTTTGATTCTTGAAAAAAGATGATGTGAACTGTTTTTAAAAGTCTGGTTGAGTAATTGACTTGTTTTGTAATATTTTGTTGTTTCCATCATACTTGCGCGAATATACGAGTTTGTGAACCCTTCAAATCCTGATCTTGATAAAATAATTAAGTAGATATCTACCTACTTTTTTTACAGTTATATTTTGATAAGTACTGAAATGAAACAATTATTAAAATACTTAATTTTATATTCTGTTGTTACAGGTGAACACAACGGCCGTCTGCAGTAATTAAAGTAAAATGAAAAAGAAGAGAAAACCAATAACGAAGTGAAATACATCAACCAAATAATAATTTTAAAAGCATTTATCTTAACAAAAACAACGCATGGTGTAAACGGACTTTATCCAGACAGAGACTGGGAGTGAAATTCAAAAATAAAATTAAAAAAGTTGACTCTAAATACAACTCACTCGTATTCATAAACAAACTTCAAGCCATTTTCGAAATCGGAACACAAATAAGTAATCGACGTTTAAAAGGTGATCGCTTTTGTTTAAACATTTTTGGGACTGCCGCCTTTTTATGTTTATTTACCGTTTTAAGTATTTTCAAAAAACAGTGGGAGTGCAAACACTCGACTTTTGAACGCACTGATATTGTCAACAGAAAAAAAAACCATAGCCAAAAAAAATAGTGAAAGCGCGGGAAAGTGAATGACATTTTTCGTGTATTCTGTGAACTGTGGTGGTTGATCGCCTTTTTTGGTGGTTTTTCGCATAAATTGGTGTAAAATTGTGTCAAAGTGGCTGGAGACGAGCATTTGGACATGTTGGGGGGCCCCGAATGGGGTCAGCGGGAGTCGAGCCCCCCTAGAGATGCTCCCCTGCCGAGTTTCGGCTTCACACAGGAGCAAGTGGCGTGCGTTTGTGAGGTAAGCTTTATTCAACAACGTAAACAGTAAATAAAATTTATAATTGGTCATTTTTAATGGTAAACAGTAACTAAGATTATTATTGGTCGTAATTAAATTTTATTAATGGTAATAATGTTTTCCTAAACTGTAAAAAATATACTGACGATCCGCCTTGAGTATGCGTGGTGATCAATGGTCATGCCTTCTATGGATGGGAACAGCCTATACCCTGCTGTTGCACACTAATAATTAAGTTGCTATTTATTATTCTTCAGTTCGACGTCTTGGGTACCTAGGGGAGATTTAGGACACTCTTTCTTTTTTTGACAGTAAATATTAAAGCTACAGACAACACCAACCTATTATCTTAGAATCATAATATCATAATTGCGATCAATATTTTAATCAACAACCTAGCACTGGCCTGCAAATTACAAAAAAAACGAAAGAAAATTTAAATTTCGCGGGCTAACATTACGCTTTTTTAAGCATTGTTCTCATGTAAGTAACTTTGTGTCTTTTTTGAGGATACCTAAATATTTTTAAACCGAAACTGAAATAATTTGCACTCATTCTGTTCAATTGTTGCCAGAGAAACGTCGCTGATGCGTTTTTCCCGTCCGGAAATGTCACTCCTCACTAATTTTTGGCGAGTTCTGTTGCGTTTTCGGCTGACTTGTATGTCTTTGTCTCACTGCTGCATTGTTATGTGGTTATGATGGTTTTCGCTAATATTTATCGTCATTTTAATAATTGAATATTGATGATCTGAATCTTCAAACTATCCTGTAAAACCACCAAAATATGATATAACTAACTTTTGGCCGCGTGTTTTTCGGAAAATAACGCACGAAAACATACCATAAGGTTTAAAAGTATCCAATTGCTAAACCCAGGTCATGACAATGCCATAATGACATCTAAATACGTACAACCGTTAAAGCGTGAAAACTTACCTTTCAAATTTTCTTTAGTCATCTTACAAGAAACTTCAGTGCCTATTTATTTGAAGAACATTCCACTATATGCGAACAGTGGAATTCGTTTGTTTTCCTCTCGTAACTACGTGTTTTTATGATGGACGCATTTAACCTCACGTATTTTCGCTATTCTAGCGTTTGTGTACGCACTGACCGAAATTGGCCTCGTTTCAACGTCTAGTGAGAAACGAAGGTCTACTTTATCGATGTTAGCTACAGTATACCCATAAACTAGAATATTACTGAAACGGAATGACCACCAACTTTCACCGTCTTCATCATCTGCCCAGCCTTTTCCCTAATGTAACTATGTTGGGGTCGGCTTCCAGTCTCACCGAAATCAGCTCAATACCAGTATTTTAAATGGAGCGACTGCCTATCTGACCTCCACAACCCAGTTAATACTGGGTAATACGATACCACTTGGTTAGACTGGTTGCCAGACTTTTTAGGCCACTGACTACCTATAACAACTGCCAAAGATGGACAAATGGCAGCCGGGACCAACTGCTTAACGTGCTTTCCGAGGCACGGAGGAAACTCGGTATGTAAGGTATGATGCCATCTTCCACACTTCTCTATCATTTGTCATCTCAGTAGTTAGTCACCCTCTTTATAGTCATTTCCGCTTTAACACAGATACAGCATGCCCAATACCCAGCCCAACGCTCCTTCGGCTACCTCTCCTTTTATAGCCATTCACATCACTACCCTTTTTTTACGGATGGGAAATCATCAAACTACTTCTCCCACTCTGGGCGGAGCGGGAGCGGGGCCAGACTTCTACTGACTAAAACCTATTCACGTTCCTTTTTCGTCCTTTATGTTCCGGGGCCACGGTATCTATTTCGAACAGTCCCGCAGGCCCGTGCGCCAGGCTTCGGCCCTTGCTTCAGTTTGCTGATATCTTTTTGAGCCGCGCATGGAGCACAAACGCGTCGTCGACACGGCCTGTCGTGGCTGTCGTCATAAGACGGTCGGACGGCGTGCTAGCCTATAGCTCACCGTCTACAGGCCGCACCTACGGTGGCTGGGGGCCACCCCTTGACCCCCGACGCCCGGTGCGTGTGCATTTCGCCATGAGATCGCGCCGGAGTTGAAGTAAGCCGTGATTTGCCGCGGCAGCGGAGTTTCCCCGCCGTATAGTGCCTCTGCGCGCCATTCATGTAGGCGCGCGAGTACTACTTATCGCCTCCAGATGACGACAATCCGGAAAGATGGCTCGCCACCTCGCGGGAGATCAAACGGTACCCACGGACCAGCTTTACGGCTACCATCTTTTGGGGCTCAAGGAACGCGCCCACACTGGGGCCCCGTAAAGGGCCATGTACCGCACGACCCCCGTGTAAAGCCTACGGCAGGAGGCGTTCGGCCCTCCCCAGATTGGGAAGGAGCCGCCTGAAGGCAGCAGCGGTCCGTTCTAGTTTGGAGGCCAAACGTCGGAAATGCTCAAACGGCTTTCGAGGACGAGTTCTAGGTACTTCCTACCGTAAGTGAAGATCCCGACGATGGCGCATTCCGAGGCCCATGAAACCACATGGCCTCGGACTTGTGCAATGCCACTTCAAAACCCAGTTGCTGGAGCCTAACTACCCTGACACCAGGTTTAACACTACTGCACTAATCACACGAAAGAAAGAAAGATCTTAAATTTTCTTCACAATAGTTTCCACATCCCTCTTCTTCACATGTCCAACAAATGTGGAATCTACTCTCATAACAATAATTACGGAATTTTGAAAAGGGTTAACAGTGGCAACTACCAGAAAAGCGCCGAGACAATGAAGCTCTACGAAGTCCCAAAGAAACAATTTTACTGACTAGTATCGCGCAACGATATTAATCAGAAAAGTATAGCGGAGGAGTAGGAAAACCGTAATTTCCACTTTCCTCCATATCAGAAGAAAACAAAACGAAAGAGACGCACAAGAGTTATTTGTTATACAAGAGTGCAAAGTTGCTTGTTAACCACCGGCTCAATTTTGATGAGCGCAGCAAGTGGTTCAAAACTTAAAATCTTGAGCGTTAGCGAGGGAATTAAAAGAGCACGAGGTGAAAAATTTTTGCACTCGATTGCAACACGTAACTTTCCACCTCAGCGAGGAAATGATTAAACGCAAAAAAAGGCGGATTATTCACAGTTTCAGTTAATTCTGTTGGTGTCAAATAAACTGCCTTGTCGCTAGAACCACTCATTTTAGGTTTTTCACTTGTTTTCAAGTTTCTTGTTTTTAACCTAAGGTTTTAACAATATGGCGTGAAAAGAAAATGGCGCGCGCAAAGCAAATTAAAAAAAGTACCTACACCACAAGAAGGTTACCCAAATTAAAAATAGTTATAAAATAAATTCGGCACCATGGAGGTAGAAAGTAAATAGGTTTAATGATGTTATGAATTCACAAACTTAGTACACAATGTTCCAACTGCTTTTGCACTCAGATATCGAAGCCCAAAAATACTATTTCCGAGATGGGGGATGAAAAGGCTATTTACAACTGGAATAAGCCAATCAATTGAGTATTGCCAAGATTTGAATATTCTGTTAGTAGTAAGTACACGCAGTCATTAGAACTGTGCTATTTATTTTTAAAAAGGCAATGTTTAAAAAAACAGCTTACGCCCCTCAATCACGTATCAAAAAATCTTGCTTTACTGAACAAATAACTTAAAACAATTAGCTGCTTACATTGTTTTGAGTTCTTACTAAGTGGCTGGGTAAGCGTTCTGAGAAAAATAAATTAAGTAGGTTCATTTATGGTAGCGTCAGTGATTTACAATTTGAGTACTATACCTATACTGTACTGTGGTTTAAGTATACTTTTAGCTGTGCTGGCTTTTTTTGAAGCTGCGGATGTAGCCCTGCTTAAAAACATAAAAACAATCCAAGAACACGATGTCAATTCCATGAGATACGACCAAATATCCATCGGTTTATCATTGTGCCATATTCCATCCAAATCAGTTCAGGTGGTTAAAACTGATGGACAGACAGACAGAGTTGCTTTTGGATTAATAATACAGGGTGTAAACGGACCGCGGGCCTGTTGACGGCAAGCTATGGGCTAGCTCGCCGTCCGTCTTATGACGACAGGTAATGTCGACGGCGCGGTTTTTAAAAAATCAGTCTATTTTAACAGAAAAATCTTAAAATATAGGCGGTAATGTTTCCTTTACGTTACTATTCGGCCATAACTCTTGATTTACGTTACATTATTGAGTCTATTTTATTTTGTATTCATTTTTTATACATACATAATGCAAAAACGAATAATTTTCTTTTGTCTTTATCACAAAAATGTATTAATATCTTGTACAATATTAAAAAAAGAAAAGAAATATGCGCTCGCTTTTATGGGACAGTAACAAAAATATAATTCTGGTAACAAAATAGGATTTCTTAAGCCTTGACTTCACAGTAGTGCAAATAATTATTTTGACTTAATTATATTGATAAAAACCACTGTCAGGAGACATTTTTTACGATTCTTACTATTAAATATAATAATTAGGAAGTTAAGAACGTTTATGCGGTTTTTCATACAAATTACAAGTTCCAAATTATGGGAATGAATAATTAAAGTTAAATATTCGTCGTACTATTATAATCAAAATCACATAGTCAATACTCTGCCTAACAATTTCTTATTTTGTTACCTTCTTTTCCATTTATACTTTACCACTCAAGAGTAACAAAAAAGGAGGTAACAAACCAAGTTAAATAGTTTTTATTAAAATTGTATACGCGTACAACTAATACTAATACTCGTTTATGATTTGATTTACGAAATCAAGATTGAGAGCTTTATTGGTTCTACATGCAAAATAATAAAATATTAGAGCTTCCCTGTGTTTCTTGGGTAACAAAAATTGTTTTTTTTTTGGACCACTACGCTAATAGACAACCTTCAGTTCGCGCAATAGGAACGTTAAAGAAATGTCAAAACCTAAATAAGATGGATGCCGATCTTGCCAATGTTGCCACTATCCTAAAGCATGTTTATACCAAATTGACTGTACCTATAATTTTCAAAAATATGGTCACAAAAGAGGAATTTCAAAGAGGAACTTTTTACGCGATACAATAAAACCATTACTTTTAAAATAAATTTGTTCTAATACTACAAAATATTATTTTTTAAATAAATTTAGAACAATTTCAGCAAGTCCTCTAAAATACAATCGATTGTTTGGGAAGGTATGAAATTGGGACACTTCACTTTTCATACAACTAGATTAGACCGATTATCAAAGTATTTTATACTAAATAATTTATCAATATAATTCTAATTTGTAAATGCTTTTTACTTAATTCATTTAACTTACCACGTATACAATTTAATAAAACTGGTAATGGTCTATGTTATATAGAGAAAAAAATATTTTAAAATATGGGACAGAGATTTAGACAGACAGTACATTTTTTTTGAGAAATGCTAGGATGGATGGAATAGGTCACCTGCACTCATAATCCTAAGTCGCAAACCTATTTGGTAACCACGACATTTGGTTTTACGATTGGATGTAAAGGAAGTACTGCACTTGCAAAGCGTCTAGGTACGTGCCTACTACGGTTAATCTAAATCCGTCCATTCTGGTTGCGGTCACGTCAGTCGCCAGTTGTTTACCCATGTGGGGATTGGAGGCGCTTATAAATAAGTGCATTTGCAAAGAGACCGAAGCTCGAAATGTATTTGTTTTTTTAGGTAATGAGTAAAGATCCAGTACTAACTGGGTGGTGAAGGTTAGATATGAAGTCGTTTCATGTAAAATACTGGTATTCTGCTGCATCCGGTTGGACTGGAAGCTGACCCCAATAGAGTGGATGATGAGTAAAGACTTCATGCGGGTTTCTAAGATTAAGTGCGTATTTCTATTAGGGCATGTTCCCGGGAAATCCCGGTACCGAAAATCCCAGGAAATCCCGGGATTTTTTAGAACAATCTGGTACCGTGACTTTATCCTAGAGTCACGGTTCTTTCGGTACTATATTATATTCTTTCTTTTTTTCAATAAAAAGTAAAAAATCATATTAAATGAAACTACTTTAAAAAAAATACTGGTAAAATCCAACATTTTTAATCGAAAATGATTATTTTTATTACCAGAGAAAAAGATCTATTAAACAATGTAAATAAGGGGTCAGGGGTCAATAGTGTTTTATTTATTGCATTCATCAAAACGTTCGTTGCTGGACATAGGCCTCCTCCAAGTGTCTCCACATTGATCGCTCCCGTGCCAGGTCATCGGTCCACTTAGCGGGAGGTCTTCCAACGCAACGTCTTCCGGTTCGCGGTCGCTACTCCAAAACTTTTCGGCCCCATCGACCATCCGTTCTGTAAGCAATGTCTGTGCCCTGCCTTTTGCCACTTAAGTTTGGCAATTTTTTGGGCTACGTCGGTAACCTTGGTTCTCTTGCGCAGCGGAGCATGCATTTTTCATACAAATGTAATACCAAAATAATATGAAATACAAACATATTCTTAAGGTAGTGTGTATTATATTTTGATTGTATTGTACTGCTACATTATATATAAATATTTTGAAAGGACAATGATATAAAGACGAGATATGATGCATTTAAAATTTATTTAGAGATTTTTTTTTCTCATAACTCTTGTTAAAATCGGTTTACATTCAAAATATGTGTTTGGGAACCTATATATTCTGTAATCCAATCAAAATTAATACATACTACCTTAAGAATCTGTTTGTTTCACAAATTATTTTGGTATTACGTTTGTATGAAATTCGCATGCTCCGCAGGCCTCTTAAGTATTTCTAATGAGTTCATTTTTCAACAGATATTTACATACTTAAGTGTATTCTCTACTCGCACATGTGGCCCTAATACAATAGATTAGTAGCGACACTTGTACGTAAGTAAGTAGAAATAAGTACCGAAATTACCGCATTTCCCGGGAAATCCCGATTCTAAGTTCAGTACCGAAAATCCAGTCCCGGTTGTTGGGAAGGAACCGGTACTGCATCCACTAATTTCTATGCTCGTTATCATTAGCTTAAGGCTCTGTATTACGTCGTTGACCTTGCTCCAATGGGCGTTACCGGTGAGAATACCCCGCGTATGTCGTAAAAATATAAATAAAATCTTATAAAATTAGAACTTTAATAATAAATAATCCATCACTGGATGCAGTTTATTAGCATTTGAAATTTGATGATATATTTTGAATTATAATTATCATTGTTAATAAAGGGATAAACTGCTTTTAAAGAAAAAGAAGATGGTATGATTTAAGTTTGTTAATTTATGTTTTGAGTGCCATCACTGTGTGCAAAAAAGGACTTGAAAATAACAAATTTTTTATTTGTCAAAATTATTAACGGTTTAAGAGATACACTGCTTTTAAAAAATCGGCTTAAATTATAATATAACTTCTGTAATTTCCGATAGGTTAGGCAGAGCCTAGAGGTCTATCTAATGGCACCCACATTTCCCCATTTATCTTTAAGGCTGATGTTCCACCTGCCGGGGTTGCGGGCCTGTTCGAAAGAGATACCGCGGCCCCGGAACATAAAGGGCGAGGAAGGAACATGGGTGGGTTTTAGACAGTAAAAGTCTGACACTCCGTCCCGCTCCGCCCAGTGGGGGAGAAGTCATTTGATGATATGCAATCCTAAAAAAAAAGGCTGATGCTCCAGGGTAAGTTGTAGGGCAGTGCCAAGTTGTACGCTGATGAAAACATCCTTCGCGGCTGCAAGACATACGCAGTCACAGAATTATAATCATTAAAATCATCAACACAAAGTTCATAAAAGTCGAGGAACGACTTTGACCGTGAAAAATTCGTTCCTCGACTTTCATGAACTTGGAGGGCTGCACCGATGATTCTGATGACTATAATTCTGCAACCACAAACGCCGCACAGCCGCGAACGGTACTTCCACTAACATACAACCCAGTACTGGCCCGCAAATGGCAAAATCAAAGTCAAAGTCAAAATTATTTATTTGCAATAAAAGTGGTATAAAAGATGGTAAAATAATATGTATTGCAATGACACATTTCGCCATAAAATTGGCATGCAAACATTAAAGTACTTATAATTAGATGCTAATTTCAAAATACATTTCTAAATGTGAAAAAAAAGCTTAAATTAGAAACTTAGGACCAGTGTGTTTAAAGTTACTCTCAACACAAAACAAAAAAGCAAACATAGAAATTGTTATGAGAAGGAAAACAAAATATTTTTTTTTAATATATTGCAAAAAAACCAAGAAAAATTGAATTTCACGGGCCACTCTGACCCTTTCACCTTAAATGCCATGTAATCTGGCACTTATACAAACTCCGTCGCTGTTACTGAGAAATTCCTGACCGAAAAATCCAATAATACTTTGTCTGACTTGGGAATCGATCCCAAGTCCTCATGCTCAGACGAGGCAGTCCATTGTAGCTTAAAAGAACTTTACTTCTGTCTTTGAAACTAGAATTCACCTGTATACAGGGTCAATTATTTTTAATTAAATAATTGAGTGATATTTTATGATTTAATACCATAGTATTTTTTTTTAATGAATTTAATGATATTTTTATGATTTGTAATTTATCGGGTTCAATTGTATTTTTCTGGTAATTATTGCCTGCAATAAAACACTTTTTTTTATTGCTGGTGTTAATTGGTTGTCATGGAATGGGCATGTGATGCGGAGGAATGAGGAAAATGTAGTGAAGAAAGTTTTGAGTATGAATGTGGACAGGTGTATGAGTAGAGGAAGACCAAAGAAACGATGGATGGACTGTCAAGAAAAGAAGTGTCTGATGATAATTTTGCTGTCTATGTTTGAATATAATCTCATAAAATGATCAACGACTGCATTCAAATCACTTTTGAGTCAAATTGATCCTCAATACAGACCTACCTACTAAAACATCTCTCCCAAATTAAATTACTCAGAAGTACTCCATTGGTCCTACGACCCCCATCTCCGGCCCTTCGCCACGCCCCTCGGTAACCGGATATCCGGGTGGAAGCCCTGTCGTCAAGGTTACCTACCCTGTTTGTTTTCTCTAACTCAAGTTTTACTTAAATTAGCGAAGAGGATCTAAATAAGGAAAGTTAGGTTTGGAGTTGGGATTGGTTCAAAATAATTATGATTGTTTAGTTTTAACTGGTAAAAGTTTATTTATAGATGGTGTAAAAAGATTCTTAACGAAGCCGAAAGGCACTTGTTCTAAATCTTTACTTTTACTCTATTCAATCCATCCACCGGCACAGACCAGCACAATGTTTTGAGTGCGTTACATTAAATTGTACCACAAAACATGATTATTCACCCCAAAAACAAAGTCATTTCCTAGCAATAATTCTTGCATAAAGGGGTCGTGGAGGTGTTAAAAGTCAAAATCTTACAAAAAAAACCTTGTCAAAATGCTGTAACTTTGACTCCCCTTATCTCCATAACTAGAGGGGGGAGAACAAGTGTCTTTTGGCTTCGTGAAGAGTTTCACCCTTTATATCTCAGGTTTGCTATGATTACTGGCAAAAACTATGCTCATACATAGTTTTTGACTTTCTTCTCTCTTCAAAGGCGTTGACCTCCCGATGTAAATGACGTCGGCTGATATGATTTTGAAGTGTCCTTTTTAAATATCCTTGAAACGCAACAACTTACCACCGCGTTTCCGATTTCCACAACTAAAAAGGTAATTGAACTCAGGACTCTAGGAAAACAATTAAGTTTACGATCACTACCCCATCAACGAAGCAGGCTCTATCTACTCCATCTATAGATCATCATTCATCATCATTCTCTTGTTCTTATCCCAATACATTTGTGGACAGCCCATCAAAATCAAAATCAAAATCAAAGCATTTATTTCAAGTAGGCCAGTTACAGGCGCTTTTGAATTGTCGAAACAAAGATGATAATTAAATGTAGCTACAGTCCCAGTCACAAGACATAAAAACTGTGAAAGTACTGTAGTTGCCCATTCCCTAGCGTAGATCTCTATGGAGAAGAACGGGCAAGAAACTCCATGGACACTCTTTTAAATCATATAGTTGTTACAAAATCTTGGTTACATCATTCCTGTTGAGATGGTGCATTATGTGAGAACAATGTACCAAGATGTGCACGATAAAGGTGTCCATAGTTAAAACTAACAAAAACAATTCAAAAATAAAATAATTAATTAAAAAAAATAAAAACAAAAGCCGTGGCAACCAAGAGCTGACCAGTCCCAACCGACAGCGCCCGTTCACGAACATGACGCATGTATCAGCACCATTCAACTCAACCATTTTGAAGGGAACTAAATGACCCGACACACGCGCCACCATCAGCGGGACATTTGAGTGAGCATGACATACTCTTAACCGCCAGGGCACATTCAAGTCAAAAAATAAAAATTAGAAACGTAGGTTTCCAGCGAATGATAGCATTCTAGTACATGGCACTCACACAATATGGGATATGAGGTTATATAATACTAAAGATATTGAATTTATACAATGCAAAGATAGTTGTACAATCTTCAGCAGCTCCAACAATACCATTTAATGCTATCCATTTATGCGCCCCTGTCCTTGTGGAGCAGGACCGGCAATGAGCCAAGCATTTTTATCAGCGATATAATCATCCAATTTGTAATATGCTTGCTTACACAGTGTGCGTTTAATGCAAGTTTTAAATTTGGTTTCATTTAGTTCAAGAATGCTTTGTGGAATTTTATTATAGCATTTCAAACAGTACCCCATGAAAGACGAGTCTACTTTAGCGAGTCTGAAGCCAGGCTGAACTAATTGGTCTCTATTTCTAGTACTGTAATTGTGTCTGTCACCTCTTTTACCAAAAAGATGCAGATTTTTTCTGACATACATTATGTTTTCGTAGATGTATTGACAATATACAGTCATGATGTTAATTTCCTTAAACAGTTCCCTTAGAGAATCGCGCCTACGAAGATTGTATATGGCTCTGATGGCTCTTTTCTGCAGAATAAATATAGACTCAATATCAGCAGCCCGTCCCCACAGCAAAATGCCGTAAGACATTATGCTGTGGAAGTAACTAAAATAGACTAGTCTAGCGGTATCTACATCAGTGAATTGACGGATTTTTCTAATGGCATATGCTGCTGAACTTAAGCGCCCCGCAAGAGATGTTAAATGAGAACCCCATTGAAGCCTTGAATCAAGCGTAAGCCCCAGGAAAACCGTTTTATCTACGAATTCGAGTTTCTCTTTATTCAATCATCATGTCTTCTTCTTCCATACTTCTCTATTACTCGTTTTCTCATCAGACACCTCCTTTCTTATCATATCGTCATCCATGAATAAAATTAGGTACTATTTAACACAATGTCCTGTTTTTAAATACCAGCTGTAGATATATCAAATATCAATGAATATATCTGTGCGTGTTATGTGTTTTCAGGACGAGTATACATTATTTTAACATCATTCATTTTGATGAGATTAGCCAGTGATTGTCTCGTGCAACCTTGCAAGCCCTATATTTGTGCACTGGATTTATGTTCACCTAAGCGGAAACAAAAAAAGACGAAAAGTTCACGAGAAGAGATTTTTAAGGGTTTATTGATGTGGTTTTTACTTTTTAATGATAGTTTGATGAATTGAATTATATCAATTCATTTTGACAAGGTTTTTTTGTAAGATTTTGACTTTTAACACCTCCACGAACCCCTTACTATTCAATCCATTCACCAGCACAATGTTTTAA
Organism: Xestia c-nigrum; assembly: GCA_916618015.1. NCBI lineage: Eukaryota > Metazoa > Arthropoda > Insecta > Lepidoptera > Noctuidae > Xestia > Xestia c-nigrum. The sequence goes on along the minus strand of OU745269.1, from coordinate 2,940,565 downwards.
GTGAGTTACAGTTACATTGAGTTCTACCGCAAAACATGATTAATAACCTCAAAAAAAAAACGTTGTTTCCCAGCAATATTTTTTGCGTAAAGTTACTTAGTTTGATGTACAGAATGCTTGGTTGACGGCTTTGTGATGAGGTGGTTTACACCCTGTAAAGGGTGACTGGTAATTAGTGTACACAACTTAAACACGTGATTGTGCTTATGATAAAAAACAACTTTACTAATTTTACTGTCGGGTACATTTATGTTCGCCTATCTCTGCCTAATTGGTCAAAATGAACTGAACAGCTGATTATTTTTACACCAATTACCAGTCACCCTATATTTTTCAGCGGCATATAAAGCCGCATTACTTTGTGTAATTTATTTCATCACCACAACAAAACAGTGAAAGAAAACATCGGAAACGCCGCGTCATGCCCTAGAACCAAAACCGCCCGCGTGGTGTATTATAGCCCATTCCCTCTCATAGAGAGGAGACCTGTGTCCCAACAGTGGGAGTATTAATAGGTTGATGATGATGATGTAAAGCCAAGTGGCTCATGGACGGCTTAAAAACTCTGGCACCAGGTTAAGCACTAACCACGTGATGTTTAAGCACTAACCACGCGATGTTTAAGCACTAACCACGCGATGTTTAAGCACTAACCACGCAATGTAGAAGAAGCCAAGAAATTAATTTCCATTCTTTCTTGATACTCACTTCTCACCCAATCCCTTGAGGGAACAAGCATCACACCACAAATTACACCGAAGTCATAATCCCATAGCACCCACAAACATTTAATTCCATTATTTTATCAGACATCATCTTTCATTTTCCATTTCATCAATAAACCGGTCGTCATGGTGTGGCACAAATTGAATGGGATCAACCCTCTAATGGTGTGGTATCGGTTACAGTAATTTGCGATGCGCCCCGTGTTGATAATGAGATTCAGAGGGTTGAGTTTTGATGATTACGGTGCGGTGTGGTAGTTTAGGGTTTTCCGGGTGTTTTTGTTTTTATTTGACTCATCGTAGGCGTATTTATTGAGTTTTCTTGTATTGGTTATGTCTGAGCTCTGTACTGTACCTTTATTTCCAATTTATCTTGTCAGCTATTGCAAATTAGAAGTATTACACCTAATATTGTACTAATGATAATAAAAGTTTACCTTTTTTGTACGTTTCACCTACTTTTAGAAGAATTTTCTGTTTTTCAATAGCAAATCTTTGTACAAGGTTTTTTTATGTCGCTTTTTCTGTTCAGAAACTGTCAGATGACCATTATAAACTATATAAAAATAGAAAAATACCTAACATGAAAATGTGAAATAATGAAAATATGTGAGGCCCGTTTCTTTGAGTTCATTTAGTCAATTGTTACCGAGATAAATAAAAACTTTGCTTAACATGAATCATGATTGCATTGGTCTTAATCTAAACCGAGAAACTCTATTGCAACACTACCAAAAAAATACATCCTTTAATCAACAACCACAATAAGCCGCCTGACTTACTGATACCAATGATAGCTGATTTTACAAACGTCAAAGGGCGAGGAAGGAACATGGATGAGTTTTAGTCAGTAAATGTCTGACACTCCCTCCCGCTCCGCCCAGAGTGGAAGAAGTTATTTGATGATTTCCCATCCGTATAAAAAAACAAAAAAAAAGTGTCTAAAATGGAAGCTTTAGCAGAACATAATATAATCATAATCATAAAATCTTTATTTTTCCCAACATCATGAATTACAGGCGGTGGTTAACATTATTTACAATCTTACATAGAGAAAGGTGTCTGATGTACTCGTAGGAAGATCCTGTGGTACAGGTCAGCCTCTCTGGCTTAGATTTAACATCTTATAATGCACAAAATTTAGTCAAGAATTGAATTTAAAATCAAATCAAAATCAAAAAGATAAAACATTTACACATACCTAGATAAAAGTATGAAATTGACATAAAAACAGAAGGTTACTGAAATACTGAGTAATTCAGCAACTCGTCCCACATGTCCAAGGCCCATTACCTATGTTATTACATTATAATAGTTCAAAACTTGAACTTCAGTAAAAACATATACAGGGTGTAAACCACCTCATCACAAAGCCTTTAACCAAGCATCTGTACATCAAACTAAGTGACTTTACGCAAAAATTATTGCTGGGAAACAATTTTATTTTTTGAGGTTATAAATCATGTTTTGTGGTAGAACTCAATGTATCGCACTTAAAACTTTGTGCTGATGGATGGATTGAATAGTGCGGGGGTCGTGAAGGTGTTAAAAGTCAAAATCTTACAAAAAAACCTGTATTTAAAAAAAAAAGTTGTCAAAAAGTTGTAACTTTGACCCCCCATATCTCCGTAACTAGAAGGTTCCCGGTATAGTGTAGAACAAATGATCGCAATGATGGGGACAACAAGTGCCTTTCGGCTTCGTGAAGAGGTGTTTTACACCCTTTATAGAAACAAAAAAAAAGAAATGTGTCGGTAAATTATGCTTGCAGGCATAATAAAAAAATGGATTATACAGTAAGAAAAAAAATTGATCAAGAGGATGAATATAACGAAAAGGGGTGATGAAAGTGCATTGATACAATGCGTGAGTGAAAGAATAACGTTAAAAATTTTAAATTCTAAAAGTCGAAGAACCCAATAACAGATGACATTGTTAACAACATTGCCCTTGAAAGTGAAAAACATTATAAAACACGGTTTCCTGTGTCCAAGAATCAAACAAACCTTCCTGCGACATGTATCTCTCATGAAAAGCGAGTACTTTATATCATGTCAAGCCAATACAAGAATTGGCGACATCTCCAAAAAAAGAATCCTTTCGTTTTCAACCCGTCAACAGCCTGGGGGTGGTCACAAACAGCCGTAGTTATCAGACTATTTGCGCCGACGCACATCTGCATGGGGCAAGGACATCCGGTGCCTAAACCAACACTTAGTATTACTCTAAATAAATATGGCGCTTGCACGGAATTCACGGGATCTTTGCCAATTTTTTTCGTCTATTGTCAATGTTCTGAAATGTTGTATGTCTCTGAAATGCGGTGTTTTGTTTTTTTTTTTTAATTTTGTAGATAATTGTGTGGTTTACATGAATGAATTAGCTCAATTAGCATCAGCTTATAACTGCTAAAACACGGTTCCTCTCTGGGAGGGGGCTTAATAAGGATTACTTTGGTAACTTTAGAGCATATGGTTGCATATGAATATAATGTTGTTTAAGCGGTCATGAGGCTCGATTCTTTTCATAAGGATTTGCCAATAACAGCTAAGGATAGGGAAACGTGGAAGGAGTGGGACACAAAATGGTGGTTAAAATAATAAAATAGGCAGTCATATTATTTCAGAACGGGTCACTGAAAATATAATTGAAGTGAGGCATCAAGGTTACATAATAATCAATTGATAGGCGATGTTATATGGCTTTGCTTTATAGATTAAAATACACTTAGTACAATGGATGACGATGGACGATGGAGTACGACGAAAATCAGGCAGCTTGAGGAACTACTACTCGCCTACAATACACCTTGTCTAGGTGTGTGCTTGTGAAACTAAATGGTATTCCGAAACATTGATCGTCTTTTCGTTCACAAAATTAATTCATTAGCTATCCTCTGACTTCAGTAGTTTTATTTTAAGTGGGAAAGTCCTAGCGCAGTAAAAATAGGAGAGTTGTATTAAACTCTAACAAAAGAAAACCAATGTTGCCCTCTCAGAAGAGGTTCAGTCAAAAAAGTACGGACTCCGGACAGATTGAAGATCCCGTTTACTGACAAATACTTAATTATCAACCGAACTTTTACTTCTTGTCCGCTGATTTGGTCAACCCATTTCATTACTGACAATCACATGGTTATATGCAGAGCTTACACAACAATTTACTTCAATTTCTCATCTCTCCCCCTCTCTCCCCAGGTCCTCCAACAAGCAGGCAACATCGAGCGCCTAGGCCGGTTCCTCTGGTCCCTCCCCGCATGCGAGAGGCTCCACGCCCATGAGTCGGTCCTCAAAGCGAAGGCGATGGTGGCCTTCCACAGAGGGAACTTCAAGGAGCTGTACCGGCTGCTGGAGTCACACACCTTCAGTCCTCATAACCATCCCAAGTTGCAGAACTTGTGGCTTAAAGGTCAGTTGAAAGGAAGTCCTATTTTAGATTGAAATCAATACGTGACAGATGTAGTGTGCTCAACGAACTTTTGCCACCACAATTTGTATTACTACTTACAGACGACGCGCAGCTGGTGCATCTTTGCTCTGCGATGCTTTTAAGGTTATATGTATTTAGTTTTTACTACAATGCTTGTAGTCAAGTTAAATAGCAGTGGGCAGGGCACATTGCTTGCAGAACGGATGGCCGATAGGGCTGTCGACCGCGAACCGGAAGACGTTGGAAGGCCTCCCACTGAAATGATGATGACAATGGTAGTCAATATGGGCATTTTGGAGAAAAATTAAAAGAATCATCCTTTTTTTTTATTATCCAGCACACTATATGGAAGCTGAGAGGCTACGCGGCAGGCCGTTGGGAGCCGTCGGCAAATATCGAGTGCGACGCAAGTTCCCGCTGCCCCGAACTATATGGGATGGGGAGGAGACCTCTTATTGTTTTAAAGTAAGTTGACACAGTGGCAGTGGGCAGGGCACATTGCTCGCAGAACGGATGGCCGATGGGGCCGAAAAGTTCTGGAGTGGCGACCGCGAACCGGAAGACGATGCGTTGGAAGACCTCCCACTAGGTGGACCGATGACCTGGTGAAGGTTGCGGGAATTCGGTGGATGCGAGTAGTAAGGGACCGGTCAATGTGGCGACACTTGGGGGAGGCCTAGGTCCAGCAGTGGACGTCTTTCGGCTGAGATGATGATGAAGTTGACACACTTTCTCTCGCAAACAGGGTGTAAAAAGACTCGTCATGAAGCCTTGATGAGTCTGTTTCCACCCGTTCATCCGTCCAACCAAGCATTCTGTGCATCAAACTAAGATACCCTACTCAAAATTATTTTTTGCTGGCATTTTTTTTTGGGGTGCAAAATCACGTTTTACAGTAAACCTCAATGTAACGCACTCAAAACATTGTGCTGGTGAATGGATTGAATAGTACGGGGTTGTGAATGTGTTTAAAGTACAGTTTCTTACATTCAAAACAAGTATTTACAAAAAACTTGTGAAGAAGTTGGAGCTTTGACCCCAATATCTTCGTGAATAAAAGGTTCCCAAGTAAGTCTAGAACAAAAAAATGATCGCAATGACGAGGAGAACAAGAACCTTTCGGTTTCGTTAAGTCTTTTTACAACCTTTAGGGGTGGCTGGTACATGTTAATCTATAGGATCCTAATAGTTAATTAAATTTTTATCGCGTGGTTAGTGTCTTACCTGCCGCCAGAGTAATTATGCTGCCCATGAGCTTTTGACTTGGCTTTACGTGCCGTCAAGAAATATCTCTCAAGCATTCTGCTTGCATCACGAAGTCTTCCTTCACCATCATCTTCCTGCCCTTGTCCCATTTTATTTGGGGTCGGCGCAACACGTTTTCTTCTTCCATTCTCCCCTGTTAGACGTCACGGCATCATTTACTCCTTTCTCTTTCATATCAGTCTTTACACAATCCATCCATCTTTTCTTTGGCCTTCCTCTCCCTCTCCATCCATCAATACTAATGTCCATCACTCTTTTAGTCACATGCGTTTCATCCCTCCTCATTACATGTCCATACCAAGCCAAACGACTTCCTTTCAATTTTTCAGTAACAGGTGCCACTTTCAAACTTCCTCTAATATATTCATTCCTTACTTTATCCATTCTTGTCACTCCACACATCCACCTCAACATTCTCATCTCGCTACATGCAATCGTTTTTCATCCATCTTTAACAGCCCAGCATTCTGATCCATACAATACGACAGGTCTAATCACGGACTTGTACATTTTCCCCTTTAACTTGAGGGGCATGCATCCGAAGTCTTCCGTCACCGAAGCAAGTAAAATTAATTACGAGTACAATACGCACATGAATTCTTTAAAAATAACTTCGAAACTCCAGAATTCGACGGTCACATGACTATCACTGCGATAGTAATTAAGGGATATTGTTTGTTGCACAGGAAAAGTCCCGATCAGTACTTCGAGACTGGTACCTACATAACCCCTACCCTTCACCCCGGGAGAAGAGGGAGCTAGCAGAGACTACAGGTCTTACTACTGTACAAGTAAGTTCATTTGACATCTTTAATCACATGAGTGGCTGAGGAGTGAGTGAGGTGCTCGTGGCTAGATAATAACCCACTCGCGTCGATCTCTTGCCTAGGCTAGTCTGTGGATGGGTGACCACCCTTACATACTGTGTTCGCTCCGTGTCTCGGAAAGCACGTTAAGCCGTTGGTCCCGGCTGTCATTTGTAGATCTTTGACAGTCGGTACAGGTAGTCAGTGGCCCGAAAAGTGTAAAAACCAGTCTTGCCAAGTGATATCGTATTACCCAGTACTAACTGGGTTGTGGAGGTCAGATAGGCAGTTGCTCCATGTAAGATACGTATTCAGCTGCATCCGGTTAGACTGGACGCCGACCAAAATATAGTTGCGAAAAGGCAGGCAGATTAGTGCCGAACCTGATGGCAGTGGATGTATTGTTTAGTTATGGTATGGTAAGAACGGGGGTAATTTTGATGGAGGGAGATGGAGAAGAAGGCCAAAGAAAAGATGCATGGATTGTGTAAGGAAAGATATACAACCCTCCAAGCTCACAAAGGTCGAGGAATGATTGTGACCTTGAAAAAGTCGTTCCATCGTTTTATCAAAATAAATAAATATCGCTGGACATTACTCACAACGCCGTTTAGTGCCACACTAAGCAAGGCTTGTGTCGTGGTCACCAGACAGTTGACATAATACTTTTTGTTTGTAAATACATACTTATTATACATATAAACATCCATGACTCGGAAACAAATGTCCATGCTCATCATACAAACATTTGCTCTTATTGGGATTCGAACCCGGGACCCTAAGAACGTAAGGCAGTCTCTCTACCATTCGCGCCATTCGGGTCGTTAAATAAAACCTAGCATGGCCTGCAAAGTGCAAAAAAGTAAAGAAAACTTGAATTTTGCGGGCTATCGTGGACCGTCAACCTAAAGCTCAAGTGAGGGTTCCCACATCAAAATATTACAATATTCTTTACGTACTTAGGGTCCTGGGTTCGAATCCCGGTAGGAGCAAATGTTTGTGTGATGAGCATGGACATTTGTTTCCGAGTCATGGATGTTTATTCTTATTCTTATTCTTATTCTTTATTGCACACAAAACAAACAACAAATATACATATAACTTGCAATCATATAGCTTATGTACAAAGGCGAGCTTAACCCAGAGTTGGGTTTTCTTACAGCAAACCTAATTTTGAAAGCGAGATTTGCAAAAGAGGATATACTTACGTATGTGCATTTACATTACATTCTAAATTAAACTTAAAAAAAAAATACATTCATACAATAAAACCTATGTATGTATGTTTATATGTATAATAAGTATGTATTTACAAATAAAAAAGTATATATGTAGTATATTAACTATCTAGTGTCCACGACATAAGCTTTGCTTAGTGTGGCACTAGGCGTTGGTGTTAATGTCCAGCGATATTTATTATTTTTTATTATTTATTATCTATTCTTTGTCATAATGATGAACAGAAAAGCATAATAAGATCAAATTAGTCATGGCAGTGCCCGCACCGCTCGCAGACGGTCACTTGTGGTCGACGCAACTCGACACCGCTTCCTCAAACTGAACCGATCGAGTTACTGAACATATATTGTCATATACATACTTTATATTGTTATCTATTCTATAAAAATCTAAACAATTCTAGAAGTATTTTCTTCTCTGAAAAAAAAAAACATCCAAAGGAATTAAACCTTCAGCTGTAAGCGAAGTAGACATAATAGAAACAAAACAAAACAGACCGATTCGATCGAGCTTCACAGACTATGCGTTGTTTACACACTAACTCTAAAATAGAAATGAAAATAGTTACAAGCATCAAAAAGGGTTACAGGGCGTCGAAAAATTCGTCCACATCGCTGTCAACAAGAAAAGTGCCCAGAAGGCTGGCAGCATTGCCACTTTTGATGGCAATGCTGACTAAAAATCTTATATTAATTCACTCATTGGCAGGCATCGCACAGTTGAGACGATATGAGTAGCATGCTTTATTTTTGCTAGAATTTTTTATTACATTTTTGACCTCACAAAAGAGTTAGGGAATTAAAGTTTGTATGGAAGTTCGTGGAAATCCCGTCGGATGCACTGCTTGTGTCCAACTGCAAGTTGAAAGAAGACTTGAAGTTTTTTATGACATGTGTCTATGTATATTAGACATTTTTTATGACATGTGTCTATGTATATTAGACACTAGCTGGCCCACGCAACTACGTCTGCGTCACATAAGAGAGAATATTTCCCCCGATTTTGTAACATTTTTCTTTGCTGCTCCGGTCCTATTGGTCATAGCGTGATGTTATATAGCCTATAGCCTTCCTCGATAAATGGACTTTCCAACGCATACAGATTTTTTCAATTCGAGCTGTTCCTGAGATTAGCGCGTTCAACCAAACAAACAAACAAACTCTTCTGCTTTATAATATTAGTATAGATATGTCATAAGTCATTCATTATTTTGCTGTGCTTGCAGGTTTCAAATTGGTTCAAAAACAGGCGGCAACGAGACAGGCAAGCTGAACACAAAGATAGGTGAGTCATTCAACATTATAATAAATAAATAGTTATTTTTATATTTTGATGTTTCAGCAAAACAGATTAAGTATGCGAGCGTGTCTTCATAGAAGTCTGTTTATTAAGGCGATTACATGAGCTAAACGCGAGTTTTATCACTGCTGTAAACAAGACCAGAAAAATATATGATATTCTTCAGGATATATGTGCTACTGTTTTGAAAACATAACACAATTAATTTGGCTCGATAAAAAGAAATCACGAACTTATCTTTAAAAATATCTTTCAAACAATAAAAAACATACTAATATGCATGCGATCATTCTGATTTTTTGGCAAATAATTCTACAAGCAATATATTAAGCATGTTTTAGTTTTTTAATCCAATCAATAGTTTTTTTGTAAATCGATCGAAACCACTCATTTTGCGCTATTTGGCCCGCAATGGTTGACGTAACAACCACTTTGTAGTGCAAGCTGATTAGAACTTTATTCTAATAGCATTTCAAACGAAGTTTGAACCACCACAAATAGAGTTGCTAATTTAGCTCGTCTAAGCGCCTTAAGTATGTGTTTTGTGTTGTTTTATTTCGATAGTTGGTACTGTAATGGGCACTCTGGAAAGTGAAATCATTATCTCCCATGTCCTATGTTACTTTCACTTACACGTTTTTCTCTTCAATTCTCTTCTGTGAACTGTCACGCTATCATTTACTCCTTTATCTTTCATATCACACTCACACAATCCATCCATCCTTTCTTTGGTATTTCTCTCACTCTCCTTCCATCAACATTTTTATTAGGGATGCATCCGATACCGATACCGATATATCGGCGATACTTCGGGTTTGCCGATATATCGGTATCGGTGATATTTTTATTGCTGATTCAACGATACTTTTCAAATTTCACGCTTTAAAAATAACGTCTTATTGTCGTCTAACTTGAAAAAAAATGCCGCAGAAGTACTTAAGTTTCCAAATGAGTCCTGTCGCATCTGACAGACTATCGTCCACTGCAGGTCTTATTCAAACAGACATGTAAAATCGCCTTTGCCCGCAATACTTGAGAATATTTTTTTACTCTTAATCTTATTAATGTTAATTTTAATTACTAAAACTATTAATTAATTGTGTTTTCCCTATTCTATCTTCCTTTTTGAATTATTCAATAAGCGTATCGGTATCGGTATCGGTATCGGTATCGGTATCGGTACCGGTATCGGTATCGCCGATATTTTTATAACAGTATCGGTATCGGTATCGTATCGGTAAACAGGCGTATTGAGGCATCCCTAATTTGTATTCATCACTCTTTTAGTCACATGCGATTCATCCCTCCTCATCACAATAAGTCCATACCATGACCTGGCGCGACTTTTAACCTTCTGTAGTATACTCTGTCCTTACCTTAATTATTCACTCTTGTCACACGACACATCCACTTCATCATTCTCATCTCCGCTATATGCAATCTTTTTTCATCCATCTTCTTCACAGCCCAGCATTCCGATCTATACAGTACGACAGGTCTAATCACGTACTTGTATATTTTACCCTTTAACTTGAGGGGCATACCTGGGTTGCAAGTTCTTCCGGCGACCTGTCGCCATTTCATATAGATGAAGGTTTGAAAAGCGTCTGAGTCAGAGTTAGAGTCTGAGCCTGGAAAGTCAGATCCGATCATATAAAGACACCTTTAACCGTCCCAAAGTCTTTCTAGGTTTTATTCAGATTGCTAAAATCAAAATAAGGAGAAGTTTTTGCTCTTTTGTCTAGCCAAACCACTTAAAAATCTAACCCACAATGTAATTTTTTTTTTTTGGATAAAATACAGATTTTTCAATTATCAGATAACAAAATACAGTCGTCATAATTCAGTTCTACATGAAATCATTCCGCAGCTAATAGTTAGCTGACGACTCAAAAATTGGCTTTCATTAGCCAGCCAAAACGCTCGTTGCGTTTGCATCTCAAAATAAGCTGAGCTACAAAAAGGGTACAAACAATTAATTGTTATTGCAATAACCGCTGATTATAGAATGTCTGGCCGAACGTCGACTCATCATCATAATATTAAGTTACAGTGTTCACTCGTAATGAGGTTTGTAGGTTAAATATAATGACATGTGTATCACTAGGAAGGTTTTGATATTGACAGGTTTGCAACTTACAGTGTCCGTAAGAGTCACTGCAGTATTTAGAGCAGAAGAATTTTTAAACTTAATTATGATCTGCCTACTTGTGCTTGCCTAGGTTGGTCTGTTGATGGGTGACCACCCTTACATATCGAGTTCCCTCCGTGCCTCGGAATGCACGATAAGCTGTTGGTCCCGGTAGGTGTCATTTGTAGATCTTTGACAGTCGTTACAGGCAGTTAGTGGCCCAAAAAAGTCTGACAACCAGCCGCACCAAGGGGTATCGTATTACCCAGTACTAACTCGGTTGTGGAGGCAGCTACATTCGGTTAGACAGATGATGATGATTATAGTCTGCCCACTTCACTGTATCATGAGCGTGCTAGGAAGCCTGGTCTGTGTAGGAACCTATAATTTGGATAAGAGCTGTCATCAAAGTACCTAGTACCTTATGTCATGTTTTATTTTCCGTCATAATAATAAAGTGAAGTTTTCCGTCATTAATAAAGTGAGTTTTCCGTCATAATAAGAAATGCAACCTCTTAGGTAAGGAAATGAAATAAAGTGACAATGACTTGCAACATAAGTATAAATTGATCGAAAAAGGTATGCACAAGTGTATTGACTGAAATCTCCGTCATACGATGAAGAGAAAGCTACGTTTTCGCTATTGAATTCAGCCAAAATTTCTCACCAATGAAGACTTAGCATCGTCCTTCCATTAGTAACACTTAAATTCGAATTCAGATGCCAGTCTCGTCAAAAATGGAGAAGGCTCGTTGTGATCTTTTCAAACATATTCAAAATCAAAACTAAAAGTATAGCTCACTGCCGACCCCTTGGTCGGCAGTGAGCAATACTTTCAAACAAACATTCAAGACAGCTCAAAAGTGGGAAATATATTTAGTTCAAAAGCAAAAAGATAAAGCTGTACTTCTCGAGTTTGATCAGCTACCAGTCTGACCAGATGCCACCAATATTATTATCACATAATAACCACACACTATTCTACTCTTCTTGTATCAACCAAACCATCTAAAAATATTAAAAGAACAGTATCTATCTCAAATTGTCAAGTTATCGGCGTGTAAAATCAGCTCTTATCTAAATCTGAGCGCATCTGTTTCGGACCAGTGATGCAGAAGTCCCGGGTTGACCGCCCCAAATATTAAATGGTTAAGCGTTAACTGAGGTTTGGATGTGGAAGAGAAATAGCTTGTTCATTTTAATTTGAAGATAATATTGTAACGACGGTAATTTTGAGTATGAATGTGGATGGCTAAAGAGTTGAGAAGACCAAAGAAACGATGAATGGACTGTGTGAAGGGTGACAAACTGGGCTGACCCCAAATAAATTGAGATAAGGGAGAATGGACGTTTTTGTTTTTAATTTATGTACTGTTCCACTGCTGGGCAAAGGCTAATCTCCCAATTCCTTCCACGAACCCTTTTCTCCACTAGCCTTCATGGTTAGCATCTAAGTCGTATCGTCACCGGTTTGTGGGCCGGCTCTACTCTGCTCTGCGTCCATCTCTTGGCACGCCTTGTGTGGAGACTTTGGCACAGCAGTTTGCTGTTTCTTTCAAATCTTTTTTCTTAGGAGATTCAACATAGTTAAAATGTTTCACTGTCTCGGCGCTTTTTCGGTGGTCGCCATTGTTGATGAAGCTGCAGTGGTTCGAATAGTGTGTAGGGTTAGTCCCAAATAATAAAGTAGTTTCTTTCATCCATCATTATCTTTCTTCTAATCTTATTCCTAGTGCAGTATGTATCCATTGGCTTCTTCTTTCAAACAGTTAGTTTCATTATTGTTAAGAAGAAATAAATCTCTCTTACGAATTTATCTTAATTAGTGAACCTATTTTTTTTTAAGATTGTGATCTGATTTGGCATGTGCGAAACCACGTTTCGATTTCTAGCTGGTAATCTAGTAGGAACTGAAAAAGGCTATATTTTTTGCGACAGGATTGAGTTTTAATGTTTTAATTTTAATAATTTCATGTCAGCGATATTGATTACTACTTTTTTGCATGAAGAAGTTTTTTGTTTTTAAATTTTTAATCTACTGGTCTCATTATTCGTTCTTGGGTATGCAATTACATTTCACATCTCTCTGCAAAAATATTATGAAAATTGGGTCATTGGTTTTAGTGACGAGATCACGAGACTGACAATCGGTATTATTAATATTATTATTGCTTATGGTCTGATTAATCCTATATATTATTTAATCAACCAATACTATTTACAATTTGCAAGTAGATTGCTTTGCTGTTATCGATTCGCACCTATAAACTCGTCAATGTCACACTGGCATAGCTGAAAAACCCAGCCAAACATCGTTAAAACTTTACCAAAGTATATTTTTCCAAATTATTCGTCGACAAAGCCGCCAACACAAATACACATACATAGGTACAATAACACACAAAGAGGGGAGTACACGTTTGCCTATCCATTTGGCTGGCTTCGAAACGAAACCCGATATCCTATACAGTACATCCCTAGCACTAATGCCCTTCACAAACAATAACGAACCTTAAAGCAACTGAAACAAGGTTGGAAGTCAGAAGTACGAGCGAAAATAGTACATCCAACGGTTACTTTATAATAATTTCTAATTTAGAATATCATCGTTCGAATATTTGAATTTTTGCGTTCGAAAAATTAATTGAAGAGTCTGTTTAAGATCAAAATGGCTGCCGTGTGTCAATTGGTGCAGTTGTAATTTTGGTGCCAGAAATTAATGATAATTAAGAGTCGATCTGAATATGAATTTTATGAGGATTATCAACGGGAAATCTGTTTTGAATGAGCTGTAATTTTTAATAGAATTGTTGGTAATATCTAGATTGACTTACGTTACTCAAATGAATTCAAAAAGGAAGGTAGAATAAATAAAACACAATTAAGTAATTAATAGTTGTAGTAGGTACCTAATCAAAATTAACATTTATAAGATTTTTATAAAAAAAAGTATTAGTGGCAAAAGAAGGTAGAATAAATAAAACACAATTAAGTAATTAATAGTTTTAGTACCTAATCAAAATTAACATTTATAAGATTTTTATAAAAAAAAGTATTAGTGGCAAAAGTCGTTTTCTAGCAAAGTATTCTTAAGTTTTGCGGGCAAAGGCGATTTCGCAAGTCAGTTTGAATAAGACCTGCGGTGGAAAAAGTGTCTCAGATGCGACAGAACTCATTTGGAAAGTACTTCAGCGCCATTTTTTTTAAGTTTGGGTATAAGACGTCATTTTTAAAGCACGAAATTTGAAAAGTATCGTTGAATCTGTCATAAACATATCGCCGATACCGATATATCGGCAAACCCGAAGTATCGCCGATAAATCGGTATCGGTATCGGATGCATCCCTAAAAGAAACATCATAATTACTACTACTGTTTTTATTGATTACTACGCACGTGACATTTTTGAAGAACACAATCAGTTCTAACACTCTTTAAAAAGCTGAAAACGTTTCCTCTGTCATTACTTCCAAAATACAACCATCATCAGACTTTGTCCAGCTGTGGGATGCAATATCTATATCGGATACCGTCCGATGACGTATCGCGTGTTAGAGCGAGACAATGCAATGAGTGCGAAAGGGACAACAGTATGTAACCCGACACCTTCACATCTGCGGTCTAAAAGCGTACAGGGACGTACTTGGGAACTGTATTGTTGTTATAATTGGTGTTTTTTTTTTTTGGTATTTATTTTACTTTTAATGTTTTACTTCCTGAATTGAGGGTTGCAGGAATGTTGGATCAGCTGCTTGTTTTAAACTGTATGTGCCTAATATGCACTAAAGTTTGGTGGATATTTGTGTCATAAGGATGACTTGTATAATAAGAAATTGTTGCCTGTAAGCAAACATCCATCGATATCTTGTGTATTTTTACTCTTGATCGCAAAATATACATCTATTTACGACTTGTCGTATCAACTTGGTACATCTAATCCGAGTATCCGCATAACTGAAGTCAATTCACAGATTATAAGAGACTGATATTACTTAGCTACCACGTAATCCTGACAGTTTAATAATGTTAAGGTTCAACAATTAGGTAGTTCAAAAGCACCACAAACACAGTAAGTTAAGATAAATTACTATCACTTTCAGAGCGTTTCTTATTTCTACATCGAATTTCAACATGGTCGAAAACTTTTATCAATTCAATGCATTTTTGACTTTTGCAACGTCTTTATTGTTGTTTTTTTTCAAGAACAGTAATTTGTAAAATGATTAGGTTAATAGTTAATATGTAACGTACTTATACAAGTGGACGTGACGCGGTTTCACCCGCTAGTTCCCGTTCCCGTGCCAGTACGGGGATAAAATAAAGCGTATGTTTCTTGCAGATAATGTAGCTACCCATTGCTGCAAGAATTTTTCAAATCGGTCCAGTAGTTTTTAAGTTTATTCGTTATATACAAAAATGTAAAATACAAATCTTTCCTCGTTGTAATATTATTATAGTAATAGTATAGTTCAAGACCCATAACAGTAGTTCGGAGTTTTCAAACACTGACTAGCGCAAAAAAAAACAAAGTATTGCATTACCAAACAACAAAATGCGCATTTTTCCAAAGTTTCAAACAAAAAGGTCTAATACCTTAAATCCTGTTCGTATTTGATCAAGTGGAAGGCTTCGGCTCAATGGACAAGGGACCTGGATCTTTGCCGACTAAAAAAAATCTATAAAATCCGTGGAGTACAAAGGCTTTGTCGTCTTGGCGCGATTTTTTTTTAAACTTATTTGCATGGTTGATTGTTTTTCAAAATATTTTTTTTTTTAGCGGAACTGTGTCAATATACAATGTACTGGAAAATTAAGTTATGGTATTAAAAGTACCTACCTAAGAAATAAAATGTGAAACTATAAATAAGATTTAGTTTTTGTAGAGGTATTTTGGTTTTCACAAACGTTGTTACTTAAATCGTAAAAGACGCAACATTCAAAATTACATTCATTATAATGTAAGTGTAAATTTTTATCTTTTTAATAGTTCGTTAAAATAAACAAAATATTCTGACTTAAATTACACAGAATTGTGAGTTATTATTATTAGGATAGGAGCACCAATTAAGCGCGCAGAATAATGATAATGGTATAGTGAAAAAAATACCCTTCTATTTTATTGAAAGAATAAGATAATTTCTGATATAAAGTAAATCGAAGACAACAACATTTTACAACGATACTACTGTCTCGAAGCGGTAGAAAACATGGCTTACAGAAATCCAATACAGAAGATTATACAATTTATTTTTATTATTATCACTATTGGTAAGTACTTAAACGACCTTTAAAAGACAAATGGCACACGGCTGCCAAGCAATCGGTTCCGGGTTCTATTCCCGGTTGAACTCCGTCCCATCTGGGCATTCATTTGTAACTACTAACCAGATTGTAGTTTGTCAGCCTTGTCATTTTCATATGTTATTCAGTATCGGGAACTGAAACACTACATTTGGTCGCTTATACGAGTTTTTATTTCAATTTTGTTGGTAGCTATTTAGTTGATGTTGTTTTGTTCTTGGCTACTTGAGTAGTTTGTGCCAATAGATTTGGCCACAGTTCATTTAGAGCACTGGTTCCCAACCTGTGATCCGCGGACCACTGGTGGTCCGCAGGAGCCTCGACTACGGTTCGCGAAAGATTCAAATGTTATATTCGAACTTTTTAACTTTCACAGAAGATGCAAGCTCAACCCAACCTAATGGAACCTATCAGAGACAAAATTCTATTTTTTTTTGAGAATCTTACACCAAAAGGTTGCTAAATTTTTTGAGCTCAATTCGATCGCTTTTGTGTCCATCACTATCTGAATTCTAAAGGTTCTCATCACATTATCCAATTTTCGTATAGTGTGAGTTAAAGATTCACTCCCCTAGTTATAGTACTGTCGGTGTCCATGTTTATCTAGGACCATATGGCCCCTGTTAATAATGAACATACCAAAGTGGTGCCTGGTCTAAGAAAGGTTGGGAACCACTGATTTAGAGGTACCTATGCATTTGCTGCATTGAAGGCATTTTATGTCTATGATAACGTGAAGAGTTTTAGAAGTAAACTCGATTCATTCTGTCACATGTATTTAACCCTTGATGACAGCATCACTGAGCGGAGTTCACGGGGATGATGATTTTACAGGAGCTAAACGCGAGTTTTATAATGCCTGAAAGTATAATGATTCACTGCAATGAACAAAAGCAGGAAAATATATGATTTTCTTCAGGATAATGCTAGCGTTTTGAATACTTAAGACAATTTATTTTACTCGATAAAAATCACGAACTAATTTGTAAAAAAAATATTGTAACGATTAAAAACAATAAAAAAACATACTAAAATACATTCGATCATTCTGTAAAATCATCAACATGAATAGCAAATTGCAATTGCATCATAGTGTTTTATTTTTGTAGTCAAATCAATAGATTTTTTGTAAATCGATCGAAACCACTCATTTCCAACTATTCGGCCCGCAGTGACTGACGTTATAATCACTTTGTAGTGCAAGCTGATTAGAACTTTATTCTAACAGCATTTCAAACGAAGTTTGAACCACTACAAATAGAGTTGCTATTAATTTAGCTGCTGTAGTCCCTGTAACATATAGTATAGGTAAACTTTTTGGTCAATACGCTAAGGAATATAAGAAGTGACTTTCAAGGCACTTACAATGCTAGACATGGAAGACCAAAACATTCCCCACAACGATTGTAGCAAAAGGGACAAAATGAACGAATGTCCTTACCAAAGAAAGAAGGTTAATTTTCCCCAAACTTATTGACTGTGATAGTCTTACCAGTTAGAATATTTTCTTTTTTCATTGAGGTAAATGCGAATTTTTCAACAATTACAATATTTCGACTAATTAATTCTAATTAAACTCCTCATTTGCCAAACTTCTCAAACACTAAGCTCTTCTAAAAGCAAACACATACAAAAACAACAACAAGTTCATCGTTTATCTAGCTGCACACAAAAAACGAACCCCACGGGCCCGCGTATCACGTTACGTTAGTTTGGAGGGCTGGCTGTCATCGACGATATGTCCCAATGTGCTTCCCCCTCATTGAGTATGTCCGTCTGAACGAGAGTTACGACTACCTATTTTGTTTATTAAGGCGATTACATGAGCTAAACGCGAGTTTTATAATTACTAAAAGCACATGATTCACTGCTATAAACAAGACCACAAAAATTGACATTCAAAAGTGTCGTAATGGTCTAATTGAAATAAATGGTCGAGTTTGACTTTGAAAACATCTATTTGCATTGTCATATCATCTTCGCGGTTATTATGACAGATCTACTTTCTAAGGACACCCAAAACTCTACATCTATCTCTCATAGTACTTGTACTTCAACATACAGACATAAACACACGCATTTCCCCATGGGACTAAGCAGAAACAACGCCACCTGCAATTGATCTTTACATACTTACTGTCCTTCTAGTTACTTGAACCGAATCGGTCTTACACTCTCAGATTTAACTGAAGTGATTGTGTTTTCAGTCACGAGGACACATTATTATTCCATTTAAGGCGACTAGATGAGTTAAATTAGCAACTCTATTTGTGGTGGTTCAAACTTCGTTTGAAATGCTGTTAGAATAAAGATCTAATCAGCTTGCACTACAAAGTAGTTGTTACGTCAGTCACTGTGGGCCAAATAGCGAGAAATGAGTGGTTTCGATCGATTTACAAAAAAAACTATCGATTGGATTAAAAAACTAAAACACCATCACGCTAATATATTGCTTGTAGAATTATTTGCCAAAAAATCAGAATGATCGCATGTATATTAATGTTTTTTTTGGTTGGAAGATATTTTTAGAGATAAGTTCGTGATTATTTTTTATCGAGTCAAATTAATTGTATAATGGTTACAAAACACTATCATCCTGAAGAATATCATATATTTTTCTGGTTTTGTTTATATCCCTGAATCATATACTTACTTTTAGTCATTACAAAACTTGCGTTTAGCTCATCTAATCGCCTTAAGTCACTCTATTAATCTCCATTCTCTTCTTTTCCAGTGGTGGTCCAGGCGACAAGCAACTAGACTCGTCAACAGACGATGACAGCGATGCGCCGGCGCACGGCCCCGCGCCGCACACACTACCGACGCATGCGCCGCAGCCGCTCTACCCGCTGTACGAACATCCTCTAGCGCATCTACAGTACCATCACACGTGACCTTACAGTGACCATCAGTCTGGAGAAAGAGGAGTAGGGCTGGATATGGATTTAGCTTCATATCTGTGACAGGCATCAGTGTTACTTTAAGAGATTAGTGCAGTGTATATTATGAAGGCAACTTATCTTTCTCATTAAATTTGATGTGAACTCGTTTGAATTGGTACAGAAATCAGTACTAGTACCTACATTTGCCAGATCCTTTGTGTGTTACTAAAGGGTGTAAAACACCTCTTCACGAAGCCGAAAGGTACTTGTTCTCCCCATCATTGCGATCATTTTTTTGTTCTACACCATACCTGGGAACCTTCTAGTTACGGAGATATGGGGGGTCAAAGTTATAACTTTTTGACAAGT
This sequence comes from Xestia c-nigrum, assembly GCA_916618015.1. Classification (NCBI taxonomy): domain Eukaryota; kingdom Metazoa; phylum Arthropoda; class Insecta; order Lepidoptera; family Noctuidae; genus Xestia; species Xestia c-nigrum. The sequence continues at coordinate 2,921,118 of OU745269.1, read as the reverse complement.
ATTTTTTATACTAGTTTTTTTTGTAAGATTTTAACTCCTCCACGACCCCCATACTATTCAATCCATCTATCAGCACAATGTTTTAAGCGCGTCACATTGAGTTCTACCACAGAAAGTGATTTATAACCTCAAAAAAAAAAGTTGTTTCCCAGCAATATTTTTTGCGTAAAGTTACTTAGTTTGATATACAGAGTGCTTGGTTAACGGCTTTGTGATGAGGTGGTTTACATCCTGTATTTTCCTGTGATTGAATGAAGCTAAATTTTTTAGTGTTTCTACTTGTACTCATGTCAAAATTGTAAATATCCTGGAATTTGGACCTTATTGATGATCGGGTTTTTTTTTTAATCCACAAGCCGATGCACGATGCTTGCCCTATAAAAGTTTGTGTTCGTTGAAACAGCAAACAGTTTATAAGCTCACACACAATTCATTACTGATTGATAACTTATATATGTCACCGTAAAATTGTCAAACACGTTATATTTCAATATAACGTATTTCTCTCTAGCGATATTGAAAATTCTCGAAATATTGTCAACTGAACATACGGAAGTATCTCTGCCCCCATAATCAGGACTTAGGGCACCTTCCCGTTAGGTTAGTTAGGTTCCTTTAAACCCTGCTCTCGGAAATAAGTGTTTTAAGGTTAGGTTATATTTATCGGTATTTCTTAGGAATGGTACATTATCTTTTCATGCGAGTGGTACTGGGCAAGGGGGACCCCTTCTTCCCTCCACACTGCGTGACTACCATCGCATGCATTTCACGAAAAATAATGCGTTTTGTTGTAAGCAGTATGTTTGTTTCACAATATTTCGAGATTTTACAATATCGCTAGAGATGTTACAATATAACGTATTTGACAATTTTACGGTGACATATACATTTAACAATAAAACTTAGAATTAACTGTATCTAAAGGTCGGCAAACCAATTCGGAGAGAAGGACCGGTGGCGGAAAACGGACACTAGCAGATACATGTAGTACATTGTCACTGCGTCACACACAACACACAAGCGTCAGTGTACGGGATCGATTTTTTCATGGTCAAAGTCGTTCCTTGACTTATGTGGAGAAGTGGAGAAGACAATACGACAATAAATGAAAACACGCGTAATACTAGTTCATAGGAATAATTCTACACAATTAAAAAAACCCAAAACCGAAATAAAAATATAAAAAAAAACAGACAAAATCTTACTCTAAGGATACTCTTTATGACTCTTATTGGCCAGGTTTAAGGTCTAATTTGCAGTAAATCAAATTAGCGAAAGTTTTTAAATAGTGAGTTGGCAAGGGGTCGTTAACCTGTTAGTGCTTCCTTAAAATCAGATACATCATGTAGCAAATGTTGAAGGTGAAAAATAATTTCCTGTGACTAAACTACTTGATATTTTCAAACGATTTTTTTTTTGTATGTTAGGAACGTCTTGAGGTATGCGTAGTTTAATTGATTGTCGTATTGTCATCACCACCCTGTATGAACTTAGAGCGTTGTATTGATGATTTCTATGATTATAATTTTGTAACGACATACGTTTTACAGTAGCAAATGAAATTATTAACATCATACAACCTACCAAGCACCTACCATCATACAACCTCTCAAGGTTCATTGGAAGACCAGCGTCAGACAGCTTCTACACCTGTCTGGCATGAATGCTGAAATGGACCTTTTTGGAGCAGACGTGAGGCACACAGCACATTTCTACTAAGTCCTACTTATTGTTTTGTATCTTTTTTATTTATTATTGTGTGTGTGCTTTATTAACTGACATAAAATAAATAATTTTCTTTCTTTTCTTACCATTGGCCTGCAAATTGCAAAAAGCGTAAGAAAATTTGAATTTTGCGGATACCCTGGCGCTTTCACCTTTACTGTCAAAGCTTGGAGTACATTTTTTAATTATTCCGTACCAGTCTGTTCGTACCTATTCTAAGATTCAAACCGAATCCAGTTTGCTTCAGTATTTATAAATCCTGTAATTTAAGTTGTATAGGACCACAGAATCATATAATTATTTGTATTTAACTTGTATATTATTTTAGTATAACAAGTATTTAATTATCTATTATTTAAGTATTGAGTTAATTTTTCACTGAAACGTCATTTAAAAGTAGGGTGGAACCACCAGTTGATGTACTTTACGAGTATTTAAAAAAGCAATACTTAAAATTCATAAATTTAGTTTTTAATTAATAATGTAAATAGTGGCAATGATCACCATACCATTTATAATTGCATGACACATAATTTTTTTCTTGATGTTTAGAATCATAGTGAACACTGCTAACCTCGCTGCGTTAAACTCGTGATCATCATAGATCACTGATAAACAAAAACAAGATTGATAAAAAAAACAAGTTTCAATATCAGCATCATAAATAACCACACACTTCATAATTGCTTGTTCCATCCTAATTATCATAATGTTCTACATCGTTAATTATAATAAACAAAATGTGGGCGAAGCATGATAATAGCAAATTATGTAAAACAGATGATTAGACAAACAGTTCTCAACCAAATAAGGACTGGAACGTCATATCGACTTTATTTTACATAAAATGATGATCACCATTGATATTATCGCTTTCTTTAATACATGTATTGATTTTTATCGTAACAAATCGGTTGTTATTTGAATTTTTGATGATTTGATTTAAAATAATGATTTGACCTTTTGATCTTATCGCGTTTGACAATTTAATCGCGAGCTACTGGCGTGTTTTAAGGATTAATTAAATAATTAATAAAGGTTAATGGCAACAGATTTTTCAAGATAACGATCAAAATGTGTTTCTTGGGACTGTAAAACAATAAAACTATAAATAAAACTAAATTAAACTTTTTTTAAGGTAATTAAAAGCTGCACGCGCGTTTGCCAAGGTTTTTTTCTATAACATAGAAAATCATAAATACTTGATTTATAATAATATTATGTAGATTTTTCTTAAGATCCCAAAACATAGATAAGCTCAAGATATTTGATATGCAAAACCCGTGTTTTCTGTTTCTAGTTAGTCTAAAATTGATGCCTACAAAATATTTGAGAAAAAACTCGTAGAAGCTGATATTGCCAACAAAACACATTTAATTTATTAAATTAAATGATGTGAATTTCTGTAAGAAAATCTTTTCCTTATACATTTACAATTTAAACATGATGGCGCCGTATAAGTTCTACGGTAATTACTAAGCAATACAAATATACGAGATAAATCCTGAAACTCTTTGCAGTGGTCACTGTAATAACTACGTGCTTACAACAATACATTTAATTATATTATATAAAATAACTAAGTAATAATAAGCATTTATCGAAAGTTTTGCCTATTATTCATGTATTTTTTAAGAAACAATATTACTAATCTCTGTACCTATGTGTTATAAACTGATTACTGTATGGAGCATTCAATCGTTACAACCAAAATATATTTGTAAAAAAGGCATCTTTTTTGGCATTTAAAACTTATTCATTTATTTTGTAAGCGTTTAATGTTGTCTTTGAAAAAACTTTGTATATTTTAAACTCTTGGCCTACAATTGGGCGCTCCACTCTAGTAATTTTTCAATAAAATTGTATACATATCACAATTCAATAATGTTTTATAAAATATTACTTTTATTTGTAATTTTCTTTTGTAAAAATAATGCTAAGTCTAATAATTTTATGTGCAACAAATTATTAAAACTAATTTAAAAAAACATATTTGTGATTTTTAACTCAAGGCTTCCTAAGGCGATTAAAATTTAAGAAATATTTATAATTAATTTATGTAATTATTTTGTACAATTATTATAATTAAGATACACACTTTGATCACTATAATTTAAGTTCAAAGGTAAGTACAGTTTTTTAGGTAAAAAAAGTATACCTAATTTTAATGAGTCCTTGTACGAGTTTTTAAAAACCAACTTTTGAGTGAAAAAGTAGTAAAAACTAATAAAATTAAATCTAGATATATTCAACTGAATTGTTAAAACTCGTCTACATTTTGTCGAAAAACATTTTGCAAAATGTCCTATGTGATTCTAACTTTATAATTATATTTTTTACTATACAATTTTTAGTAATCACTAAAACTAGCAAAAATAACACTGAAACAGAAAATTAAAAAAAAAAAACAAATGAACGTGGTTCTTTTGGTAATTGAATTTGTGGTCGAGATGGCGCGGTTGGAGAACATTTTTTAAATTTTATTGTCTGTGGAAACTATTGAAAAGATAAAATGGCGACGTTTTATACACAAATAAATAAATTGAAGTGTTTGTTTGAAATGTCGAAATAACAGCTTTTTACTTTATTTACTTATAAACTAAATCATATTTTTTTCTGTCTGTTTGTTCCGGTTAATCTCCGACACGGCTGGACCGATTTGGACGGACTAATGTCATAAGGTGTAACGTAGGCACTTTTATTTTAGAAAAACGATTAGGGTACCGTCCGTGCAAAAAACCAAAACCCTTGAAATTGTTAACAAAATCAGTTGATTTGGTTAACAATTTCATAACTTAATAAATATTATTCGTTTATTCATTTTTGTACATATCAATTTAAATTTTTAAATGTTTTTAAATTATAAAAAATAGCAGTAATAGTATTTATATTAATTATTACCCTATTTGAATCTTCAAACATAACAATGAGGATTTTTTTTTTAACTCTTCCCTAGTCGCTGCATAGATGGCGCTGATCTCGGTATGTTACTGCAAGGAACAGAACGTCACATAATTTCATTTGGACCTAATGGTTTTATTCGGAAGCTTATGCAAACGAAAGTGTCAGTCAACGAGCGTATGTGACGTGTTTTTTCAAGCGTTTTGGCTTTGGCACCTAGTAACGTAGTCAGTTCAACGCCATCTATCGAGTTCTTGGAATCAATTTTTTTTAATTCTCAAAAAGAAAACTTCTTACTTCACGGGCATCAGCTAGCTCTGACTGTGACCACGAGCCAAAAGAATCACGAGGACTCGTATCATTTCAAAATACCTGAAATATCACGCGAAGGTTTCGAGTGATATTTAACAAACAAACATTTAGTTATTTATTATTTAATCAACTATAATTTATTTAGTAAAAAACACACAATATGTCGTGCTGTACAATATTATTTTTAATTATTAAAGTAAGATGAGCATTATTACAAGTTTTTCATTTTAAAACAATCGTGTGTTGTTTCATGTGGTTTTATTTTCCTTTAAATACGTATACATGAGATGCTTAACAGATGGTCGATGATACCGAAAATTTCTGGAGTGGCGACCGCAAACCGGAACACGTTGTGTTGGAAGACCTCCGACTAGGTGGACCGATGACCTGGTGAAGGTTGCGGGAATCCGTTGGATGCGAGTCGCAAGGGACCGGTCAATGTGGTGGCACTTGGGGGAGGCCTATGTCCCGTAGTGAACGTCTTTCGGCTGAAATGGTGATGATGTTGATGAAAGTAAAACTAATTCAGGTACTATTGAGTACACCCTTCGATCAATAATGATATTTACTTTTCAATACACTTCCTCGAAAACTGGTTATTTTCGCACTACGATTAGGTTCAAATTGCAGTGTATTTCACACTCGTGCGTTTTTCATGTTTTTTCCACGCATGTGCATGTCCTTTATTGGTCCAAACTAATAAATGCATAAAAAAATCATTTCATTCCATTTCATTTCAATATCATAGATAAACATAATTCTTAAAACTAATATTTTCTTTTATAAACAGATTAACATTTATTTGTGTTCTAAATTCGAAAATATATCTATTAAACTAATCTATTTTTTATAGTAGGCTGTATAACGGCTACCTTTGCTTCTCCTTCAACCTGGCGAAAGCAAAGCTCGGAAAAAAAGAATTAAATCATAGTCTCGTAATAATTCATGACACAAATATTTCACATTATTTATTTTATTTCTTCAAAAGTGTATTGAAGAATAATAATATAAGAATAAAATATATACAATAATACACGTGGACATTTGTTATTGCAGTTCTCGGATCCAAAACACACTCGCCTACGGCTCGTGTGCCGCCTTGGACTACACTAACAAACTTTCTTCACATGTATCAAAATGTACTATTACATACATACATAACGTCATCATGCCTTTTTTTGGGATGGGAAATCATCAAATGACTTCTCCCACTCTGGGCGGAGCGGGAGGGAGTGTCAGACTTTTACTGACTAAAACCCATCCATGTTCCTTCCTCGCCCTTTATATGCCGGGGCCGCGGTATCTCTTTCGAACAGGCCCGCAACCCCGGCAGGCTTCGGCCCTTGCGAGGCCATCATGCCTTATTCTCTAATCTAAATGGTGAGGCAGCTTACAGCCGGTGGCTACTGCCTATATCCCCATTTTGCCAGTCAGGTTGGGGGAACCCATTGCCATGAAACGCGCACAAAACAGGCTGCGGAGAAATTCCTGATGGAAAAACCCAGTAACAATGCCTGTCCCGGTAATCGAACCCAAGACTTAATACTCAGCAGTAGCAATTGATTTTAGCACGCATGGGGAATAACTAAATTTACAACATGTGGTACTTACATGATCAGCAAAAATATTTGATTAAATTGGTAATAATAGTGAAAAAATGATTGATCATCATAAAAAATATTAATGGCCGCGGCTACGCCAGCATGGACTGTCCCATCCAGTGTTATCGAAGTATCTGAGGTATCCTTATCTATTACTCAAAAGTAGGTACTCCGTAAACAATAATAAAAGAATTTTATGAACAAAACAAATGTGTATAGGGTGTGTCTCCACAAACAATTGCTTACCTTCCATCTTGCGCTGCATGCACACATGCGCACCACGGCTGTGACAGCTGTAGTTCCAAAGGGTCCGTTTTGGCGCTGGCGTAGCATCGCTGGCGCCATACCGCCATCTTGGTTTTGTTATGTCAGTGTCTCTCAAGCACATAACATTATATACTCAAGTGTCATAATTAAATGACACTTGAGTAAATAATGCTCTCATTGTCAAAAATCTTCTTCTTCTTCTTCTTCTCCGAGTGTATTTTCCTTAATTTTCCTCGTATTTTACTGAGTTGAGATACAAAATTTCCTCTGTAGTTTGGGACAATACTGATTGTGCATGTCATATGTGCGATTATTCGTCATGGGAATCCGAAAATGCTGTGTTGGTGGTTGCAATGCAACAGTGAGATTTCCCAAGAACAATGAACTTAGAAATCTGTGGATGCCTTCCTAGTGCCAACAAATTCCCTCCTCATTGGACTCAGGAAACGTGTCTATGAACAACACAAGAAGTTGCATAAGGCGTTCCGCTCAGTGTACCTGGAGGGTTTTGTTAAACTTCTTAGGTTATGTAAAAGTGGTTTTGTCGTAAGTACTCAGATCAAGTAAAAAGAGGACTATTTTTTGATTACTTGATTTGAGATGTTATAAGTTTTTTTTATTAAAACTTCAATCAACTAGAAACCAACAGAACGTAAAGAACATATAGCGGACATATACAAAAAACATATACAGAATGTGCCTATAGGGAAAAGATAAAATCAACTTAGAAATATTAAAAATTACTGTATTAACTGTATCAAATAATGTTTCCAGGGTGGGATGTAATACTTGAACATAATTATTTCAAGGAACAAGACGAGGAGGATGTACACACAACTGGTGTGTATGGTTATCTAAATATAGTCCCATTTATCAGTATTATTTTACTATGTATTAGTATTGTATGAGTACAACTCACCAACCCGTCTTGAGCAAGCATGGTAATCAATGCTTGTGCATTCTCTGTTGAGAAGAAGCCTTTGCCCAGCAGTGGGTCAGTTATAGGCTGGTTTGATTAAAACGAGTTCAACTTATATGTATTACATCAATATTTCTCAATTTTTCAGGGTGGTTGGTTGGTTGGTACAGTTGATCATAATTACTCCGAGCAGCATGATGACAGTGTCATAACATCATCAGTTTTGATTGGAACGGCAGGTATAGATATACATATGGCCCTTTACGGGGCCCCCGTGTGGGCGTGCCAAAATGTGGTGGCCGTAAAGATGGTCCGTGGGTACCGCACGATCTCTCGCGAGGCGGCGGGCGTGCTTGCCGGATTGCCGCCATGGGATCTGGAGGCGATAGTCCTCGCGCGCCTACACGAATGGCGCGCGCGGCGCGGAGGTACTGCGCCGGGGGGAAACTCGCGAGACGGAATGGAAAATCGTCAAATGACTTCTCCCACTCTGGGCGGAGCGGGAGGGAGTGTCAGACTCTTACTGACTAAAACCCATCCATGTTCCTTCCTCGCCCTTTATGTTCCGGGGCCGCGGTATCTCTTTCGAACAGGCCAGCAACCCCGGCAGGCTTCGGCCCTTGCGGGCCGCTCCCCTTATACTGACATCTCTTTGAGGCGCGCGTGGAACACGAACGCGCCGTCGACACGGCCTGTCGTCGTCGTAAGACGGACGGACGGCTAGCTAGCCCATAGCTAACCGTCCACAGGCCCGCGTCTACGGTGGCCGGTAGCCACCACGTGGCCCCGGACGCCCGGTGCGTCACTCGCGGCGGCTGGGAAGAGAGGCTCTCTCCCTCTCGCGTTCCACCACCTCCTTCGCTAGCATGACTGCTTCGCAGAAGGAGGTGACGGCTTCCCATTCCGTCTCGCTCCGGACCATGGATTGAACCAGGGCCGGACGCGAGAGGTCGCCGCCGCCGATCGCCGCTACGAGGACACGGCGATGCGCCGCCCACTCGAGGCAGACCTCCACCGTGTGCTCCACCGTGTCCTCCGGTCGATCCTCGCAGTGGAAACACGCGGGCGTTTCCTCCCGCCCGATTCGGTGCAGGAACCTCCCGAAACATCCGTGTCCGGTGAGGACCTGCGTCAGGCGGAAGGTGAGGACGCCGTGGCGCCTCTCCAGCCACTCCTCAAAGAGGGGACTTACCGCCACTATCGTGGCGAACCCTGTATCTACTCTGCCTCTGAGTGTGTTCAAATCTGACAATGTCTATTATATCTATGGTCTTCGTAGACCGTGCAGTGCTTGGGTTGAAATAATATTGTTATTTTTTATGGTGGAATTTAATACAACATAGATTGTTAAGGAATATTTAATTGTTTTCAAGTACTTCTCTAGGGAATAAAGGTTTTATTTTCGTTATTCGTTTTTTTTTTCAAACCTTTGAAAGGTCGTGGCTCACTTGACAAGCACCGCACCAGCACCGCTCCAACCCAGCAATTTACTTGCCATTCAAATTAGAGCATTAGATCGTGTGTCGCATAACATATTTTTTAATGTCCATATGAAAAAGCTTACGGCGGGTGGTCAACGCGCTTGCCGCTACCATACGCCTCGCCTCGCGGGCGGCGCGGCGTCCGCGCGCGATTTACATATACTGAACTTAAAAAAATCTCAGAACTGTAATGGAAAGAAAAATTAAACCACGAATCCACGTCAACCAAATATAATTACTAGAGATAATTCCCTAAAATACAATGCTACCTCCTGGACTATTACTATCAGCGTGCTGCGGACTGTGAGCTTACGCCTTGCGGACGGAGAGGGGACCGCGCGCGGCCCGCGCGGCGCAAGCGAGGCGACCGCGCGCCGCAAGTGAGGGGACCGCGTGCTTACACCTCGCTTGCGCCGCGCGGGCCGCGCGCCGTAGCCTATATTCGAGGCGACGCCGGTCAGGAGCTGTGCTGGTGCGGTGCTTGTCAAGTGAGCCACGACCTGAACAGTGACGGTGATACTACAGCTAGTTTTAAAAATACCTTTCTCAATGAAGAGATTATCATTAATCACCAATTCACCCACATTTCGCTAGTCCTAGAGCCTATTGCCATCAACCAGGCACAAATCCAGCTGTTACTGAGAAATTGCTGATAGAGAAACCTAAAAACACTGCCCGATCTGGGAGTAGAACCTACGCCTTCATTGTCAGCAGCTGTGACCACTCGACCAACGTTGCAGCTTGTTACTAATAGTTTAAAACATTTGCGGTCAATTTAAATATTATTTTAATTGTTGAGGTACTCTTTATCGCGATATAATTAGTTTTGAAGATGTATAATATGTTACCGAGTTCGTCGGAAATGTTACTTGGCCATTTAAAACTGAAGAGGTAAGTTCCTATACTATTTGATCTGTGTTTTGTCAATTTTTAAGGTTCTGGCGGTGCTATCGCTAATATCAAACGCTTAATTGTGTTTTAACGTGTCTTGTTAGTTAGTTCTAGTTCTAAACTAAATGTCAGACCAGCTTCCCGCAACCGAAGATTAAATTTTGAATACCTACACTTTTGGTTTTGGTGACAATCCATTTTTATTTTATCAAGATTTGGTCTTGCAGTTAAGGTCGCCTCAATGGTTAACAGCACGGATACGAAATTTGGCATGTTATATATTGATAGATATTCTTAACTTTCTTCTTTTCTTTTTAACAAAAAATTGTTTTTATTCAAAATGTTTTATTTATTTGTCTTTCAATAACTAGAAGCGACACTTCTGAATTCATTGAATTCAACTGAAAAATGAATTTAGTAGGGATATGATGCAACAACTTTGTATTGCATTTTGGCACTCGACATAACTCACTCGCTTAGCGAATGATCCGAAGCTTTTCAGATTTAGGTAATTTTGTGTTGTGAACGTGAAATCCATAAAAAAAACAATCTCGAGAGTAAAGTCGCTTCTGATATCACTTTAACAAAAATAAAAAAATGTTTAAAATGAGCTTAGTTTACTTCGCTCGTAGGTAACGCCTGATAAAACAAATTAGCAAGTTGCAAATTCCACTCAAGTGCATGTGTTTAAAATATTCTAGAATCTAATTTTACACGGAGTTCCTGTGTAGACACTTGGTTTAGTATATTAGTTAACTCCCTATTTACCACCACAAACATTTTCACAGGTCATAATGAGGTCGAGATACCTGCTCCTTCTCATCATACCAGCAATCTACGCCCGCATATCCATCAAGATAACAACAGGGGAAACTGAAGCAGACTCCTCAATCCAATACACGGGTGAGAATGTCGAAATCATCAGCGATAAAGAAAGAGAAACTTTCAAGATCGGAGACAGGGGCCTCAAGAAAGCAGTTGAAGCCTTCGTAGGTGGCTGGCCAAACGATGTCTACGTCAGAAGCCCTACACCTTGGAACGATGTCTACCACAGATACAACTGGGATCAGGTTCAAAGAACGCTCAAACCAATCAGATCAAGAGTCTTAGGGATTCATACGAAGCCCGTGATTGTATCTAAGAGAGTCTTCGAGAATCATAGCCATGTAAAGGCTAAGTATAATGCTGCTATATCTCATATGGTAGAAGAATCTGTTTCTAATACTTGGTCCATCGGGGGAGAGCTGACTGTGGGACAGGATTTTGAATACAGTGTCAACTATGGAGCAGGAAGCGTTGGTGGAAAAACCAGTCTTTCTTTCACTGGAAAATGGGGCAATGATACAAGCAAGACTAAAACAGCTACTCTAGGATCTGTAACGAGTGTCGAAGTGCCCTTGGACCCTAATCAAGCAGTGATAGCTACTCTAACAGCGACCCACGGGACTTTAGAAATGGAGATAGACTATGAAGCTTCATTATCAGGTGATGTCTTCGCTAATTACGCGTCAACATTCAAAGGTCATCATTTCTGGGCTTTAGATGTCAAAGAAGTGTTGAGAGCTGCTGGGTTACCAGAATATGTCAACTCTACGGAGAAGATTTCTGTGGGATTCTATACGAGTGCTAATGTCGAGATTAGGGATAAGAGGATGCCAAATAATGTTGGTCCTATACAGCTTGCTCCTGCAGGAATTATTAGCGGAGGAAGCATGTCAACGGGGAAGCGGAAGGGTGGCCTCGGATTTTAAAATTGTATTTCTATTTCTTGAAAAAATCATTCAGTGGGATTAAATGAATTTAGAAGGTGGTATTGATCATTTTATAATTATTATAATTCTGGTAAAACAAATGTTTGACGGTCGCGAATCACAATTTTGTTCTAGATACAGCCTGATACTGACTGAAAAATTATAATAAAAACGTAAGAAAATTTGAATTTCGCGGTCTACCCTGCCGTTTCCATCTTCAGGAGACTTGTTTTTCACAAAAATGATCATCTTCCACAGCCCGACTTCACCCATTACCAACGACCTTATTTGACGACCCGAATGGCGTAGTGGTAGTGAGGTTGACTTACGTTCCTAGGGTCCTGGGTTCGAATCCCGGTAGGAGCGTTTCTGTGATGAGCATGGACATTTTGTTTCCGAATCATGGATGTTTATACGTATAATAAGTATGTATTTACAAACAAAAATTATCTATGTAGTATATCAACTATCTGGCGTCGATGACACAAGCCTTGCTTAGTGTGGCACTAGATGGCGCTGTGTGTTAATGTCCAGCGATATTTATTTATAACTGGATATAGTCCTCTCTTTGATTCTGCCAAGCTACACGCTCTTGTGCCAGCCTCATCCAGGATATTCCAGCAATAGCAACAATTTCGTCTGCCCATCTCGCCGCTGGACGACCAACACTTCTCTTTTCATTCCTAGGACGCCCCTCGGTCCCAGCTCTACTCCGCCTGCCATCACCGCGTCTTGCTAGGTGTCCTGTCCAACTCCAATTGAGTTCCATAACTCGATTTCCAATATCAAAGACCTTTGTACGTCTTCACATTTCGACGTTTGGAACTCGGTCTATTTATTTAGCCATGAAAAATTGTGTAAACCACAGTGATCTTTATCTTAGTTCCAATAAGTTTAGTATTGGATTGCTGCTGTATGTGAGAGGTAAAACAACTGTGGAAGTCTGTACTGTACATTGTTGTATGAGGTTTTAAGTTTAGCAATACGACATAGACTTTTCATTAAATGTCTCGTCGATCTACTTGGGTCGAATAAAGTGTTATTGCATTTTTTCCCATAGGAATTTCTCAGTTGCAGCCACGAAGTCGAGATTTGTAGCCGGTTGATGTAAATAGCCTTTATTACACAGACATACGATGCTTTTTTCTAACTCAGATTTCTGTTATCTATATTAATACATCGTAAAATCGTAGGAAAGTCAAAACTGTATATTGAATATTTTTTTTTAGAAGAATACTTGGGGCGTGATCTACAATCGATATCGAAGCCAAAATTATAGCTTTTAGAATTTTTGTCTGTTTGTCTGTATGTATGTCCGGGCTAAACTCAAAAAGTACTGCATGGATTTAAATTTTGCTTGAATATTACTAAGGTTAACCAGTCAGTTCACCAAAAATCGTTGCTTGTCAAGTAAAAGTTAGTGAATTAATTCACTAACTTTTACTTGACAAGCAACGATTAGAAAACACGTCATTATTTATCATTTCATCAGTATACAACTACAAGTTTAACAAATAATTCACTTCGCAAAATAATTATCGGATACACTTTTATTTCGTAACGTATTATTTGACAAACAATTTATTATTTTTTCGTTTTATCTCATAAAACAACATTTGATATAAATGAATTTGGTTTCCTATAAGCACAAATTTGTGACAGAAATGAATCGCTGCAGAACCGACTCCACGTAGTCTTTTCTGCCCTACCCCTAGAGTGTAATTTAAGACCGCGTAGGCGCGGAGGGGCGAGGCGGGCCGCGAGCTGAGGAGCAGGTGAGGAGGCTGGCCGGCTCCAGCCTGCCAGCAAACCGAAGCTGCGGTGATGGGCGTTAAAACCAAGCTAAGCTCGCGTGTGACCGACGGAGCCCGCAGCGCCGGAGCCGCGACAGAAACCATGCCTGCTGCATGTTGCATGCTGCATGTTAGCATACTGCATGATTGCTGAATAAGAATAGAATAGAATAAGAATAAGAATAATTTATTTAAAAAGAAGGTATTACAAAAGTATACATTTAAGTGCAGTAGAGTTATTTTAACAATTGTATAATTAGTGCTTATAATTAAACTACAATTACAATATATATAACAGTTGCTGCCGTTGCTGGTAACGAAATTGTCAAATACAAATGATAGGTAGCGACATACCTGATCTAGGTTTATTTAAACCTGTGTTTCAGGCCCTCACTTTACATTGCAAAATTTAATTAGGACAGTAAAAGTTTTCAAAATAAAATCAATCTAATAACAATTACAACAAAAATAAAACTAGTACAAAAACAATAAACATTACAACTAATTTTAGGAGATGTGTACAAATTAGATACGAGGGCTTAACATAATCAAACTAGGACTTCTAGAAGTTTTTCCGTGTCTGTGTAATTAAGTGTCGCTAAATAATCTGATATTACAAGACTACATTTCTTATAACTTAGACAATAGAAGTTTAGTTTCTTGTTCAGTCTATTATACAGAAAAGGTCCTAAAAACACATAGAATCGACTAGCAAAAGCATGTTTAGTTTGAGGCTTTGAGCAAACCAGGTCCTTCCTTCTCCTATCGGAAGGAACTGGGTCATAGTGAAGGATAGAGTGCTGCTGGAGTATAATGTGAAGAATAGATAATTGCCGAACTGTGAGCACATTACATGCTTTGTAGAGCAGATGTGTCGGAAATCTAAACGGACGAAAGGTAGCGACCTTTAGAATTGCTCTTTGAGCACGTTCTAGAGGGAGAAGAATTGAATTACCCGCGCCACCCCAGGACGTTATGCAATACGTTAAAATAGACTGACACAAAGCTAAATAAACCTGTTTTATTAATTTATACTCGGCTACATTACGTAAATACTTAAAAACATATATTAGTTTGCGAACTCTAGTGCATAGTAACTCGATATGTTTACGGAAATTTAAATTGGAGTCAATTGTGACACCAAGATATTTCAAATGGTCAGCTTTTTCTAAAGTAGGGCAAGAACATGCAGTGTCAGCGTACGTGCTACAGGTATGCGCGTAAATGATTAGGTTAGTAAGCGGTGTGTTAGTATTTCTCATTGTAAATGAAATGTATTTTGTTTTATCAGCATTCAGTGTTAGAAAATTATTTTGGAGCCAATTAGATACGGTATTGAAACCATTCTGAGCATGTTCATAGACCTCTGCTCTTGATTTAGCTGCAAACAACAGAGCAGTATCATCTGCATAAGACATTACAACACCATTTTTGAGTGGGAGGCTGCACAGGTCATTAATGTAGATTAAAAATAATGTTGGCCCTAATATACTGCCTTGTGGAATTCCAAAACGAGTATTAGTAAGATCAGAACTTGTATTCGGACCAATTTTTACACATTGCTGTCGATCACTAAGATAATCAGATAAAAGTAAAAGCTGCGCTCCTCTTATTCCAAGAGTTTCAAGCTTCTGCAAAAGACTAGTGCAAGAAATAGTGTCAAATGCCTTAGCAAGGTCTAGAAAAATACCCACTGTATACATACCCCTGTCTAGATTTGTAGAAACGTAATTGATCAATTTGTTTACTGCTTGGCTAGTAGATTTTTTGGGCCTAAACCCAAATTGATTGTCTGAAAGAAGCTTGTTATCTTCCAGATATTTTACTAGTCTACTGTTTATGATCTTTTCCAAAATTTTTGATAGACCCGTTAGTACTGAAATGGGTCTGTAGTTATTCACACTCATTTTGTCGCCAGACTTGAAAATAGGTGTGACCACAGACTTTTTTAGCAATTTTGGGAATATCCCTTTAGATAAACATAGCTGAAAGATGTGGGTAAGCGGGGGGGCCAGTAGGTGTTGAAATCTTTTTAGTACGTTATTGGGTATATCATCCCACCCAGTTGCGCAGACATCCTTTAAGCCGTTTATAATTCTAACAACTTCGTTGACGTCCGTATCCAGTAAAACAAAAGAATTCAACGTGGAGGATGTCCCTGTTGGGTTTTGAGTAGGATGATTGCTGATATTTATGAATTTTTCAGCCAAGTTTTTACCAACGTTGACAAAAAAGTCGTTAGCCTTATTAACTGCTTCGGATGGGTTAATTTCAGATGTCAGTAAATCTAACGGAGGTTCGGAATTTTTTGACCTCAATGTATTGGTTTTTATAAATTTCCACACAAGTTTACTATTTTTCCCCGCCTTCTCGAGTTCATGTTTATCGTACTGGTTCTTTAGTTTTTTCAACAGTTTATAACAGAAATTGCGATATCTTTTATAGGTAACAGAAAGTATTAGATCATTTGGTGCAAGTTTTGATTTAAGGTGAAGTTTGTCTCTGTGTCTTATACAACGAACGAGACCGGGTGTGATCCACGGGTTAATGCAACTATACTTTCTAGGGATTATTTTAGTAAAAGTGTTTTTCCTTATTACATATTGTAAGGAATGTATGAAATATTCTAACGCAATATTTGCATCGACAGAATCGTAAATAGGGTTAAAATTAATGCTGCGTATGTCTTTTTCAAGGTTTGTCATATTGACTTTAGTGTAGCTACGCGCGCAGTTTTTTCTTGGTGAATTTATTTGCATTGTTAGTAAAACAGCTTGATGATCGGTAAGCGCAGAGTTAGTAACCAATGTTTTAGATGGATTTTTTGATTTTAGAATGATATGGTCTAAGCAAGAACCGCTTTGATGTGTGGGGTAATAGTGAGCTGGTAAGAGTCCATGAAATGCACAAATATTTAGGTAATTGTGTGTATGGGTATCGGGTTTCTCGGAGGAAATGTTTATGTTGATATCTCCTACAAGTATTATATTTTTGAAAGTACTAATGGTTATTAAGTTTGTGTCGAGTGAGTCTAAAAATCTGTCGATATTATGAGAGGGCGGCCTATAAATAGCCATGACTACTGTATCGGGAATAATTTTGATGAATAAGCAATTGCTTTCTTGGGATAGTGGTTCTTCTTTGACAGTTCGTAAATTATTTTTCACATAGACTACAACTCCGTCATTTTGGTTGGTGTTTCTGTCTGTTTTGTATGAATAAAAACCCTTCAGTGATGGTAAGTTGACTGTCTGCTTTGACAACCAACACTCTGTTAGTACAATAATATCACAGCTTATATCAAGACTTTGTAAAAGAACTTCAAAACCGTTTATATTTCGGTTTATGCTGCGAATATTTTGTGTAAGCAAGGTAAGTGATTTGTCGCCAGAATTTAGTAGGTATTTACAGTCCTCAACATTGCAGATTTTGGATTCGGACACAGTAAAACTATCTAGATCACTTATTATCTGATTGCTCATGATAATTACTAACTAAGAAGAAATAAAAGAAAACTATAAGCTACCTGTTTGTGTGCCTACTAAATATACTATACTGTGGCGCTCTTAGGCGCCTTCATAGTCTATTGAGTTGATGTAGTTGGTCTCTGCATATTTACGTGCCGGGCAACTTACATCACCGGTTGAATGGTCACATTTCCTCTTAAATCTATTGCACGTCGCACACTGGGGGGGAGAAGATTTCCTGCTGCATTCCTTCACGGAGTGTCCCGTCTCTGCACAGTGGTTGCAAGTAGGACTTGTTTCACGGCAAAACTTGGCTGCGTGGCCAAACTGCTGGCAATTATAGCACCTGGTGACTATAGTAAAATCTCTCACCGGGCATGAGGTCCAATTTATAAATATTCTGCTCTGGTTTACCAGCAATTTTCTTATGCCAGCGGGTACTTCCAAAATGTAGTTGCAAGTAGGAAGACCTTTCTTACCGGATTTGTGGCTCAGTTTAATGTTTTCCAGGAAGGATTCACGAGTCGTATTCGGCAATTTATCCGATAGGTTTTGCTCGTAAATGCAGTCGAAAACCTCCTTTTCAGTAAGGGCTACGGGAACACCAATGACGGAAACCCTAGGGCGTCGTTTGGAAGGTTCTTCTATTGTAAGACCCGAGGTAAATATCGTCTCCGAATTCTTTAATTTTTCAATATCGCCTTTGTTTTCCGTGCTGATTAATACTCCTCCATTTTTCACCTTTTTCAGGCCACGAACCTGGAGCTTGAGTTGCTCGGGAGATATTAACTTCTGAACTAGTGACTTGGTGTCGTCACTAGTTTTAGTTTTATCGCTGGGATAAATGGCTATAGAACTCAGATTTGCGGGACGGACGAAATTGTCGGAGCCCTTCTTCACCATGCTAGCGTAGGAATTGTTGGGCGTATTCAACTTAGACTCTATAACTTCTTTGACCTGGTCCAGAGAGTTCGCCATGTTCTTCTGAAGCTGTAGGTGCTGAACGG
Source organism: Xestia c-nigrum (assembly GCA_916618015.1). Classification (NCBI taxonomy): domain Eukaryota; kingdom Metazoa; phylum Arthropoda; class Insecta; order Lepidoptera; family Noctuidae; genus Xestia; species Xestia c-nigrum. Next base: position 2,903,003 of record OU745269.1, on the reverse strand, counting down.
TGCTGTGGGACTGGAGCATTTTCTGCTTCACCGACTGGTAAAGCACAGCCATCTGAGAAGTCCCACTTTGGACCTTCCGGCAAAGGTTTACGACGCGTTGCTTCTGGTCCGAGTTCATTTTTCCTTCACCAACAATAGCGCAGACTTCGGTCAGAATGCCATCAATGGATAGTAACCATTTCTGGATCTCTGGCGTGCTGACTACATCACTCGGCAAACAATTCTCCTCAGGTGCTGGTACAGGTGGTGGTGGATTTGGTGCACTCGGGGGCAATTGTTCGGTAGGCGTTGGCGGAGGACTTCGCCGTAGTAATTGACTACGACCAAATGGGCTCGATCCTGGGTTCGATCCCGGTTGCGATCCTGGGTTAGACATACTAACCGCAACACTTTATTTATTGTCAATGTAAAACAAAAGATTCAGTTCATTTTGCACATAAAAGTTGCTATGGCACTAGTCACATGTGACACACTTTACTTAGTTTTTAACTGACGCCGCATATAATTATTAAAATATTTGTCGTAATTGTTTATAGATATTTCATTTAAGCTAGTACACAAAAACACGTCCGCTTAGTCTCGCGTCTCGTAATGAGCTTGAATGCTTGCTGCATGTTTGCAGCTGGCCTTGCTGCTCGTTGGCTGCTTATTTTTTTTTAAAAAAAAGAGAAAGTTATAAAAAAAAAACTATTATTACCTATAATTTATTTTGTTTGGACAAATCTTCTTCTTTTTCTTTTTCAATTCTTTTACAATTCTTCTTCTTTCTTCTTCTCTTCTTAAATGAAAATTTGTCAATGGACTTTTGGTAAAACATTAGTGAACCATTACTAACAGGTCGGGTCAACATATAGGCTACATATTATCACGCTATCACCTACGGGGGAGGAGCTGAGAATCTACTGGCACTGGTATCTTAGATATTTTTGGTGCTGCAGGTAGAGCCTTCACGCAGACGACGTCGCGGGCAGCACCTAGTTTTAACTAATATTTCAAAATGCCTAATTATTCACACAGAAATAAACAACTTAAATAATATGTAAAAATATATAATGAAATCTGACACGAATAGCAGTTTAAATTTAATAGTATATTTTCGAAAATAATTTCTATGAACAGGTTTTTTAATAATGTCAATACAACAATGTCATTCAAACACAATTACGAGACCATTGATCGAACCACTATGATGAATTTAGCAGAATAAGAACTTTAAGCAAAACGGCATTAGCGCTCCCATTATCGTTCATCAACAATTATGAGATAATGAAAGACTCTATTGCAATAGCAGAATCGGGGCCCAGGGAACCTTCTAGTTACTGAGATATGGGGGGTCAAAGTTACAACGATTTGACAAGTGTTTTTTTAAATACAAGTTTTATTTGTAAGATTTTGACTTTCAACACCTCCACGATCCCCGTACTATTCAATCCATCCATCAGCGCAATGTTTTAGGTGCGTTACATTGAGTTCTACCAAAACACATGATTAATAACCTCAAAAAAATAAGTTGTTTCCCAGCAATATTCTTTGCGTAAAGTTACTTAGTTTGATGCACAGAATGCTTGGTTAACGGCTTTGTGATGAGGTGGTTTACACCCTGTATATATAATTTTCCCCGAAAAATAAGTAAAAAGATCCTAAAAGAATAAGATATATGAATATAAGATTGTACATTTACATGTTCTACTATATTTCTAAGTGTTTTCTGTATTCCCGTAAACAAGAAGTTAGTTTTTTAGGTCACAATGTTTTTCTATTTAGGTAACCCAAAGGTTGACTGGTCTTGAATGTCTTGTGGCACTAAGTCCACTTAATGTACTCTACTACTGTACCTACATAAAGTTTAAATAAAAAATAAAAATTCTTGATTAGATACAGGGTCGACAAACAATTGCCACAGCCCTACCACTGTTCATTCAATAAAAAGGCAAACAATCGAATATATCATATAATTATCAAAACATTAATTTATTTTGTTTTCCTTTACATCTTGACTGTAACTAACTACTACCTTTCTAACTATAATATTTTTTAACTTATGGGACGAAATAACTAAGTATCATGCCCTCTCTTTTTCTCATCTATTTGTGAATAGTGTGAGAAAGAGATGTGTGATGCGAATGAAGTTCGCACTCGCGTTTCACACTACGTCACTACCTACTCAGCGCAGTGAGCAATCGAGCACGCATACAGCTGTAACCGAATATCAGGATGGCTGCAAAACGTAGTGGTTATTTTATACTCTGTGGCGACTATCTAGCCAGCCAGTAGCCAATATCATAGCCGTGGCTATTTCATTAATAGCCGTTATTTGGCTAGTTATTGGAATAGCTACCCATCACTAATGAGAAGTCCCTCATCTCTCTTTCATCTCAAGTAAAAGACTTAGGCATATTGACGGCAGTTTAAGTTAGAATAAACACGTGGCCCAGGTGAGACAGAAATAAATAAATAAATAAATAAATATCGCTGGACATTAACACACAGCGCCACCTAGTGCCACACTAAGCAAGTCTCTTTCTCACTGCTGTCTCTTTATTGATTCAAGCATTTCCGCCCATCTAGCATTGAACTCACTTTGGTCCAGTTGCTTGTTCTTCCCATTATAGACTATGCTGATGTTTGTTGTTCTTTAAACTTCTAAATAAATTGGATCGACTTCTCAATTCTTTTTGGCCTTCGTAAATACGATCACATTTCTTCCTTCCGTTCAGTCTAAATGGTTGTCTATCCGACCCAGGAGGTCCTTCAGATCTCTCTGCATGCTCTTTACGAATATGAACGATCCATGTGCTCTCGATTATCTAAAGACTTATTTCAAAGTGTTGGGCATTTCTCAGAGTCGTAAACTTAGAGCTTCCAAGAATCTACCTACTTCTAAAAATTCGTTCACACCGTACTGTTGGTTTCATGTCAAAATCTTACGCTATCTCTACTACAAAGCTCTGGAAAGCGCTACCTTTTGGCATTAAAAAAACATGAGACCAAATACCCTTTAAAAAAAAGGTGTTGAAAATCTTACATTAAAATTGGAACTTTGACTCCCATATACAATACCTCCAATATGTTCGTAACTAGATATGGTATGGTTGTAGAACAAAAAAAATGATCGCAATGACGATGACGGGGAGAACAAGTACCTTTCGGCTTTATTAGAAGTTTTTAACACCCTTTAAGGAACATTATTAGATTTCGTGAACAATAGATCCGTTTTTATACCGTAGGAGACTGGTGCCTAAGCTAGACGAAATCCTGTATTTCAGGACTCCAGGGATCCACCCCTTCAGAAGCACATTCAAACATAATTATATTAATAATATCGCTGGACATTACACACAGCACCATCTAGTGCACTGTGTGAAATGTGCCCACACACTAAGAAAGGCTTGTGTCGTGGACACCAGATAGTTGATATACTACATATATACTATGTATATAAACATCCATGACTCGGAAACCAATGTCCATGCTCAGCACACAAACATTTGCTCCTACCGGGATTCGAACCCAGGACCCAACGTAAGGCAACCTCACTACCACTACCCCATTCGGGTCGTCGATTAACTATGCGCTCGCACACAAATTAACAAATGAATGCAGGAAGTAATATTGAGCAACAAAATAAAAATATATGTAACTGTGTGCGTCTCGCATGCACACAGTACCACTAAGGAAAAGGGAAAACTGTATATAAACTTAATTCACCGAATTATGATGTATTTTTCGACAAGCAAAGAGTAGAGCAATAGCTATTCTGTTACTAATAGTTAAAAACATTTGCGGTCTATTTAAGTACTGTTTTAATTGTTGAGATACTCTTTATCATGATAATTTATTAGTTTCAAAAATGTATAATATGTAGCGAGTTCGTCGGAAATGTTATTTGGACATATAAAACCGAACCGGTAAGTTTCAATATTGTTTGAACTGTCTTCCATCAAGTTTTAAGGTTATGAAATCTAGTGCTAAAAAAGGGGTTTAAATGGTCGTTTTATTGGAATCATAAATTCAAGTGCATATTCTTAAAATGGTCACCGACGAGACTGATAATATTATGATTGTCATTTTGCGATCATTTTACGAATTGTAATTCCATTAGGTATGATCACAGAAATGATTATGCTAAAGCGGTCATTTTCGGCCCCGTGATCATTTTGGCTGATATCAGGCATATTTTTCTTATTTGTCTTTCATTCGGTATACATCACTCGAAGCAAAACTTCTGAATACAAAATAAATTGATGTGAAAGACGAATTTAGTAGTGATCCCATCCAACGATGTTACATTTTGGCACTCGCTTAATGAATGATCAAAAATAACGTGAATAAACAGATGAACGTTGTTTCATGTGTAATTTTGTGATGTGAACGTGGTATTCAACAAAAATGGACACTCACCTAAATGAACCATCCACTAGAGTGCAGCCACGTCTGATATTAGTGTATAAAGCTTTCGTTATCAAATATAAATCATAATTTTAAATAAGCTTATTGTGCTAGTGACGTCTGATGAAATAAATTTGCAAGAGGAGGATTCCACTAAATTGCATACTGTTTAAAATTCAGATTTGTAATCATTTACTTTGTCTTACTCCCTATTTACCGCCACAAACATTTCCACAGGTCATAATGATGTCCAGATACCTCCTCCTCCTCCTCTTCATACCAGCGATCTACGCCCGCATATCCATCAAGATAACAACAGGCGAAACTGAGGCAGATACTTCAATCCAATACACGGGTGAGAATGTAGAAATCATCAGCGATAAAGAAAGAGAAACTTTCAAGATCGGAGACAGGGACCTCAAGAAAGCAGTTGAAGCCTTCGCAGGCGGCAGACCAAACGATGTCTACGTCAGAAGCCCTACACCTTGGAATGATGTCTACCACAGATACAACTGGGATCAGGTTCAAAGAACGCTCAAACCAATCAGATCAAGAGTCTTAGGGATACATACGAAACCCGTGATCGTATCTAAGAGAGTCTTCGAGAATTATAGTCGTGTAAAGGCTCAATTTAATGCTGGTATATCACATATGGTAGAAGAATCTGTTTCTAACACTTGGTCTACCGGTGGAGAACTAACAGTGGGACAGGAGTTCGAATACAGTGTCAACTATGGAGAAGGAAGCGTTGGCGGAAAAACCAGTCTTTCTTTTACTGGAAAATGGGGCAATGATACAAGCAAGACTAAGACAGCCACCCTAGGAACTGTGACAAGTGTCGAAGTGCCCTTGGAACCTAATCAGGGAGTGGTAGCTACTCTAGTAGCGACCCACGGGACTTTAGAAATGGAGATAGACTATGAAGCTTCACTCTCAGGCAGTGTCTTCGCTAATTACGCGTCAACATTCAAAGGCCATCATTTCTGGGCTTTTGACGTCAACGAAGTGTTAGAAGCTGCTGGGTTACCAGAGCATGTCAACTCTACGGAGAAGATTTCTGTGGGATTCTATACGAGTGCAAATGTGGAGATTAGGGATAAGAAGATGCAAAGTAATGTTGATCCTATACAGGTTGTTCCTGCAGAAATTATTAGCGGAGGAAGCATGTCAACGGGGAAGCGCAAGGGTAGCCCCCAATATTAAAATTATCTTACTATGACACGTAAAAATCATTCAATGCCATTAAATGAACTTAGATGGTTGTACTGATGACTTTTATGATTTTAATTCTGTTAATACTTACGTGTTACGGTCGCAAATCCAATTTTGTTCAACATACAGCCTGACGCTGACCAAAAACGTAAGCAAGCGTACTTACGGTACAATATTCGTGATTTTCTTTCAATATCACGATATTATACCGAAAGTAAATTAAGTGAAGCCTGATAAGTGTTTTCCATGTGCAGTTTATTATCGAGGAGTTTTCCAAGAGCAAGATTTGTGTTGACTCTTGTCTAGGAGTTCATTTTGTAGTGGATGTTTAAGTTGGTTTTTATTTTTAGTAAAGCTAGTACAAAAACATTTGAGAATACCGAGTTGGAGTTATTTTTTAATTCAATAATCTGATATGCGATGAAGATCTTGCAAGTGACAGTCTAGTTTTGATCTAAAAGGTCTGTATAATCCACAGATGGTATATTCCTAGTGTGTCCTAGATCGTCCGCGAAAATTAGGAACTTAGAGTTATATAAACTTTAGTTGCTTATGAAAGTCTGATGTAATTTAGTGCCTTTTGATTAAATGTTAACTGGTGTAGAATGAGTCATTCAACAACAACACCTGATAGAATCAAATGGCTATGAAACTGTATAGTACTTCTCCATAACATTGCTGTATAAAACTTGATAGGGTCACGAATTGATAGCGCAGAGTGCTTTTAAATCATAAATCTTTTTATCTCGTCATCACAAATTATTAGCGCTGTTATATACAGGGTGATTGGTTCTGGACTCGCCATAGGAAATTGTATATAGGAGGAAGTCATTTACTAATTATTAAACCTTCCTTTCCCAAACTAAAGTTTTATAGTTTAGGACAAATGTTAATTCTTATACTTGATATAAGTATTTTATTAGAGTAATCATTATTTACAATATATACACACTAACATTATAATAGGAAGAAAAAATATGTACAAATATCAAAAAAGGGGTTACAGGGCATCGAAAAATTCGTCCACTTCGCTGCCAACAGGAAAAGTGCCCAGAAGGCTGGCAGCATTGCCACGTTGGATGGCAATGCTGATTCTTTGGCCAAAAAATAGTCCCGCCCTCTGGTCACGTGAAGAGTCGACCAACCGTTTGGCGATTTCCCGAAATACTAGGTGGGCACTCGGACCCCATGGCCCTAGTGTTTCGACCACAAACGGCTCAAACACATAATTACCAATTAAATTATTGTATTTGCGCCGTTTGAGGTTTTCAGCACCTGCAGCAGCCGCCCCAGCGCAGCACACCGTGCTAGGAAGATGAGATGGCGCAAGGGTGTCGACGCAAGTTGCGTCCCACACCAAAGGCCTACCCAACTTCCATGGCATTATGGTCATACCATCTGGTCTCTTGCCATCGACGCGCGCCAAGCCAGTTGGTTTGACCTTCAAGCATTGAAAACTTCCTTTTGCAGTATTTTTGTAATGTTTTAATTATTTGTTGTACATTGGTAATTAAAATACCTCGGAACTTCCCTCAAACTAGGATACAATAAGCAAAGACGCTTTTAAAAAACATAATAAAAAAGTATTTACGATCAAATTCAACCTGAAATAAAAAAGAAGTTACGGAGTTTCGGTGTCGGTGGCGACCTGCAGCTCCGTAGCGTAACGAAGGTTGAGTGGGTGAAGCATAACTCAAGGACGACGACGAGCAAACTTTAGGGTAATGTTTATTTTAATAGGAAAATGTCTGAGAATGTTGTTTTTTTATTTAAATTTCCATTTTTTATTAAATTAGTTTTTTAAATGTTTAGGGGTTTTTGAGGGGTTTCCAAATCTTTTAGTGCTCTTATGGATTTTAAAATCCTTTTAACGATTAAATTCTCAAATTTTATGAGGATTAGCACTTCTCAAAAACACGAAACTTAAAACGCGAGCTGCGCGCAGCTTGGGCAGCAAAAACTGGTCTAAACAATAAAACTTCAGTTAGGGAAAGAAAGCTTTAAAGGTTAGAAAATGACCTCCTCTGTGCAAATTTGCTATGGCGGGTACCCAGTCACTCGGTATGTGCACAATCTTAAATAGAGAAAGGTGTCTGAAGTAGAAAAATCCTGAGGTACAAATGAACTCTCCGGCTTAGATAATATATTTTTAGCAAAAAAGTAAGTCAAGATTCTAGAGTTAAAATTGGAAGTGGTACTTAAATGGATTTTGACAATTAACTTGTGGAAAATTTTGGTACAATAGTCGTAGTAGGTACAGACCAAAAATATTAATGTTGCTTGCAGGTATAATAAAAAATATGAATTGGGCAAAAAAGTGGGCTAGGCTTAGGCTTAGATCGGTGTTCACCAAAAAGATGACAGTCTGATTATCTAAAAACAGCTGTTTAAAACACATTTTTGTATGGGAACATATCACAGTGACAGCTGTTTTAGATAATCAGACTGTTATCTTTTTGGTGAACATGGACCTTAGAATGTTCATTTACATACTAATACACGAAAACAAAAATTCAAATCAAAAGCATGAAAGTGGAAGTGGAATAATGAGAGTGCATTGAGTGGATGTGTGTGTGTGCCAATGTGCGAGTGTAAATGTTTAGAGCTTGTGTGTTTAGTGTAATAGGGGCCCCGCGTAGCGAGGCTCAGTAGACTACGCTTTTTAGGGGCATATAAAATGTTTTAAGGTTAGGTTATATTAATCGTTATTGCTCAGGAATGGTCTACTGGATCTTTTCATGAGAGTGGTACCACTGGGCAAAGGGGACCCCTCCTTCCCTCCACACCGCGTGAGTTGACTACCTTCGCATGCATTTCACGAAAAATAATGCGTTTTATTGTAAGCAGTATGTTCGTTTGACAATATTTCGTGAGATTACAATATAACGTGTTTGATAATTTTACGGTGACATATATACCAGGTAACATTTAACCAAGAGGTACTAAATTGCATCAGATATTCATATGCAACGAAAGTTTCTATAACTTTAAGTTATTACTTTACGCGTATAAAATACCAGAAAACGGAGGAAAAGCCTGTATAAATACCTTGCTGAGCATAGTGACGTATGAGCATCGACTATCAATGCAATATCATCCGCAAAAGTGATGACATTTCCGTTTTTTAGCTTAATATTGCATAAATCATTAAAATAAACTATTAATAACTTTTAGCCTAAGATTAAGATAGTGTGTCACTAAACCAATTATTTATTGTCTATATGTTCTAGAAATTTGCGTTCGGTCATATAAATAGTCTGTAGAAGTTGAAGTGATTGACATGTCTTGCCCATATTTTCTATTTTTTTATCAAAATGGGAACAGATACTGAGTCAAATGCTTTAACTAAATCTGTCTAAACGGCTAAGGTCCTCTTTTTAGCATCTAGTGTATTAACTAAGTGATCTATTAGTTCATGGACGGCTTCAACTGTTGTTTTTTAGGACCTTTGAACATTGATTTTTGTGTTTGATATGTAATTTTGAAAAATCAGTAAATGTCCAGTCCTCCGCTAATAAATCCTAGCTGCAGCAATAATCCGTATAAGCCTCATCTTACTTGGCATCTCCTTTATCCCTAATCACGACATTAGATATTCATATGCAATGAAAGTTTCTGTAACTCAAAGTTCTTATTTTACGCGGATAAAATTTCAGAAAACGGAGGGAAACAAAATCATCGTGTCATTTCAGGCTGTATGTTGAACAAATTATGATTCGCGACCAAAGCCCGTTTTTAACAGAATTATAATCATTAAAACCACCAATACCACTCTCTTGATTCATTTAATCCCATTGAATGAGTTTTTCATTAAACAGTAATACATTTTGAATATCGGGGGCTCCCCTAGCGCTTCTCCGTTGACATCTTCCTCCGCTATGAAATCCTGCAGCAACAATCTGTATGGCCTCATATTACTTGGCATGTTCTTTATCCCTAATCTCGACATGAGCAGCCGCATAATAATCTACAGAAATTTTCTCCGTAGAGTTGACATATTCTGGTAACCCTGCAGCTTTTAACACTTTGTTGATGGGATAAGCCCAGAAATGATGACCTTCGAATTTCCCAGAGTAATTTGCAAAGACAGAACCTGATAGTGTAGCTTGATAGTCTATCTCCATGTCTAAAATCCCGTGGGTCGCTGTCAGAGTAGCTACTACTGGAGACGCGCGCGACGGAACGTGCGATTCTTCTGCTCTGTGTATAAAAAATAATTAAAAATATAAAACACGAAGTTTAGACACAAATAAGTGGTACAATATAATCTTAATAGTGTAACAACCAAACACAATTGTAATCTAAGATTAATTTACGTGAAAAGTGCGAATAAACATAGAAATAAAGGACAGTGACCAGAAGCTTTGTTTACATTCTGAAAAATCAATAAAGGACTTTGATATAACATTTGTTGACCAGTGCAGTTTGGTTCAAATATCAAACGAAGATAATAAGCTTTAAATTACGCTTAAAAAGAAACAAAGTGTTCATTATCACAAACTTATCCTGATAAATTGTAAGTCACAAATACTTAATTAATCTTATAGACAGTACTCAAAGTGCATTTCCATAATACAATATCATAGCAAAACATTGAAAGTGCCGATATAGTGAGAAACAGTAACAAAGACCAAACAAATGTGATCTATCAAAACAAACAAAGAAAACGGACTTTGAACTCTTGAACCAACATTCAAATCTGCTCAACGGATCTTCACTATTACTGGAGCATACGATATACGCCGTAGTTTCAACAAAATTACGTAGTGTACGTGTGGCGCGTTGCCCCAGGAAGCGGCATACTACACCACAAGTCGGCGGATCGATCCTCACTAAAAGTTCTACTTTTTGTGTTTTTGTTTTTTCTTGCTTCTTTTTTGTTATTGATTATTTTAACAAAAAGCATTTAATAAAGGTGGAAAAGAATAATAAATTATATTATGTCACCTAAAACTGGTACAAAAACCGACCGTAAGATGCCAGAGAAAGCTATATGTTTTAAATGTAAGAAGTCAGTTGACATAAAAAAAACAGTGTCATGTTCTATATGTAACAACAGATATGAATTAGATTGTGATGGCTTCCCAGAACATACCTACCGGCTAATGGACCAGGAATCTAAGAAAAATTGGAGATGTAAAACATGCAGGAAAAATAAAAAAGTCCTGACGGCTAGCCTTGTATCTAACATCACAACGAGGAAAAGAGGAAACCTGCATCTACAGAGCTCCTCTCCGGGAAAAAGTGTCAATATTCAGGAAAGCAAGCAGCCTGTAGCTATGAAGTCTGCCGAAAAAAGCAGTTCCGACATCCTGGATTCCCACGTATTATCCGAATACGAAACTTCAGATGAATCATTCAACACACCCAATAAACTCTCTCACAGCGTCGACGGAACAATTTCGGAAACATTGACCGTTCTAGAAATGAAAGAAACAATAAAAGAGCTTACGCATAGATTGGATAGTACTGAAAATGAACTAGAAAACACGATACTCGAAAATAACAATCTTCATCAACAGTTGAACAAGTTAAATGCAGAAATAAAAATGCTGAAATCACTCTGTAACTCTTCGTCTGTCATTGGAAATAGCCCAGACATTAAAAATAAAAGAAAAAGAGACTCTCTGCCTCAACAAAACGCCTTTTCCACACCATCTACTCCCCTAGGAAATAAGCCGAAAGTGAATTGTGGCAAAAGTATAGAAATCATGCACCTGCAACAGAAAATTACGGATCTACAACAAGAATTGATAAAAGCACAACAGCAGATTGTAGCTCTGGCGAAAATAATAAACACAGTAAAACAAGACAATAGTAATAGTATTAATACTAAACAATCCGCGGTCTCAGAAATCCACATACCTACGCCTAGCGATACCGAAGAGCAAAAACATGAATCGACAAATAGAGTACTTATATTCGGCTCTCAACAGTGCGTCGGTCTAGCAGCTGCCATGATGCACACAAGAAAAAACACAAGATATGAAAAGTATAGCATTATTGCAAATACAAAACCAAATGCATTAAGTAGCCAAATCATATTGAGTTGCCGTCATGCAAAGTTAACCTACAATGATAAACTTGTGATTTGTGTAGGAGAAAATGATCACAATTTGAAATCTATCTTATCTCAACTTCAAATTGTACTAGATACGTTTTATAACAACATGATTATTGTGTTAAATGTGTTTAAAAATGAGTATTTAGATGTAAGTAAACTCAATTATCGCATCAAAAATGTATGTCTTAGCTACAAAAAATGTAAATTCCTAGAAAGCAAGACCCAAAAAATATCTGAATTGTGTACTAAAATTAATTATCTCATAGATTGTCATGATTATAATGAGAACTATTTAAATCCTAGAGAACTTGTAAAGCGGATAGCGAGTAACAGATCAACTCTTAAACTAAATACTAATTTTAACGAACCGAAAAAAGGAACAATTCCTTTCTATTTCGGTCGGAGAATCTTAAAACCACAAGAAACGGATAACGTTTTAAATTCTACTGGCAAGGCAGAAAAAGGAACAATTCCGTTTTATTTTCCCACAATAAAAAAGAACGTAACGTTTTTTCGGGCCCAAAACTCTGCCGTCTAGAAAACATAGTTTAAAAATATTCCATCAAAATATTGCTAGTCTCTTGTCAAAAAAAGAACTTCTCGAAATAACCATACAAGAACTACGTGAAGTACAGAACGACCCAGATGTTATATGCCTCTCTGAAACTTTTATAAAAAAAGGCTATGAATCCTACGTCAAAATTCATGACTATGAAATGGCTGCCAACTTCTGCAGGGAAAAACAAAGAGGCGGGACCTGTATTTTAGTAAAAAATAACCTTTTCTTCAAGGAACTCCCATTTATAAATACCCACGCTATACAAAATACGTTCGAAGCATGCGGTATAGAACTGACTTATCATAAGTTGATAATCATTTGTCTCTATAGAACTCCTCAATCCGACCCCACCCAGTTCCTATCTAAGCTAAATGGTCTTTTGGAAAACGTATATCATAAATATAAATCAAAATGGAATGTTGTTTTAGTAGGTGACTTTAATATTAATACTCTCAAAAAAGGCAATATAACTACTCAATTAATGGATCTGTCATACAATTTTAATCTAAAATTACATATAAACAAGCCAACACGTAAGTCTTCATGTATCGACCATATTCTCAGTGATATTCCGGATGCTGTTGCTACAGTAATGCCACTCCATCTATCCGACCATGATACAGCCCAAATGCTGAGCATTCCTTTAAGACATAAGATACAAATAAAACAAGCAGCATACTATATCTACAAAAGAGATTTCAACTCGAATAATATTCAGAAGTTTAAGCAATGTTTACAAAACGTGTCCTGGGCAGATACCTACGCGGAAAACAATGTAGATGTAGCATTCAGTTATTTTCACCAACTATTGTGCCTCTTCTATAACCTGTGCTTCCCGAAAATGAAAGTAAAAGTTAGCACGAGTCAAAAGAAACAAAATTGGATAAGCAAAGGATTGAAACTAAGTTGTAAAACAAAACGGTATCTACGCTTTCAATATTATAGAAATAAAAGTATAGGAAATAAATCCAAATATATGCAATATTCAAAAATCTTACAGAAATGTATCTACGCATCGAGAAGAAACGCAAATATTAAGTTTATAAATGAAAATGAAAACAAATGCAAAGCTGTATGGAAAGTAATTAGGGATGAAATCAAGAACAATAATTTTAAGGACAGTATAGATCATATCCAAATTGATAACACAGTAGTCACGGATCCTACAGAAATAGCGACGGCCTTCAATGACCATTACATTAATATGGCGCATACTTCTAATTTGGATGTAAAAGCAAGCCCTAAGAGAAATTCAACAGCACATTCGATGTTCCTCAAACCAGTGTCTGAAAATGAAGTTAGAACGGAGATAATATCATTAAAAAACTCAAATTCTGAAGGATACGATGAAATAAATACGAAAATTATAAAAGCATGCACTACGGAGCTAAGTGCAATTATAACACATTTAATTAATTTATCTTTCTCACTTGGTACTTTTCCTGAAGCATTAAAAGTATCAATTGTTAAACCACTTTTTAAAAAGGGAGAAAAATCTGATATTAATAATTATCGCCCAATAACATTAATACCTATTTTGTCAAAAATATTTGAGAAGTGCATGTACAAAAGATTAATTGAATTTTGTGACAAATTTAACATAATCAAAAAAGAACAGTTCGGCTTTCAAAAAAACAAATCTACAACTCTCGCTATTTTCACTCTTATAAAAAATGTATTGACGAATATTAACCAACACCGTCTTACTACAGGATTGTTCTTCGACTTATCTAAAGCATTTGACCTAGTGTCTCATGACCAGTTACTGCAAAACTGGAGGCAATTGGAATAAGAGGCATAGTTCTTCAGTGGATATCGTCATACCTAAATAACAGACGACAGCGGGTTATCATTTCAAAGGTAGATAGAAATAACGACATGATACCACACTCATCTGAACTCAAGTACAACAGATATGGCGTCCCTCAAGGAAGTGTGTTAGGACCAATTTTATTCCTTTTGTACATTAATTCCATTATTAATATTACCAACCATAAATGTATATTATTTGCTGATGATATTTCTATTATTGTTGCAACTGATAGGAAAAATAATACGATTGACGATCATGAGACTGATATTAATAACACTATTGAAAGACTAATTGAATATTTAAATAAAATTAATTTATCAATAAATCTTAAAAAATCTGTTTATATACAATTTAATAAATCTAATAATGCTAAATACAATGTTAAAATGAATATACACAAAATTGACGAAGTAACTCAAACAAAATTCCTAGGTGTAACTATAGATCAAGACATAAACTGGAAAGCACATATTGATACCGTTTCCAAAAGAATAAATAAGTTCGTATATGCACTTAAAAAAGTTAGAAATATAACAAACGTTAAAACAGCAATTACGTCATATCATGCATACGTCGAATCGGTGCTCCGCTATGGTTTGATAATGTGGGGTAATAGCACGGATCTAAATAGAGCATTTATTGCACAAAAAAAGTGCATTCGAGCAATTACCAGGCTTCGACCTGACGAATCCTGTAGACCGATGTTTAAAAAGCTTGGCTTGTTACCGCTACCGTCTCTATACATATACGAAACATGTATGTTTGTGAGGAAGCATACAGAATTGTTTAATAATGCAGGTGATTTATATCCGCGTAACCGGCGAGACCCCTTTAAACTAGTTCTGGATAGCCTTCCAAAACTAGCTAAATACAACAAAAGTTGTTTATCAATGTGTGTGCGTATATATAATAAGATACCAAGTTATCTCAAAATGTTAAATGTAAGGTTATTTAAGGATAAATTGTATGAATTTTTGTGTAGTCGTGGATTTTATAGTGTCAAAGACTTCTTTGACAGTAAATGTTAAACATTTGTATAGAAAATTTGTACGCTTATCACTGTTAAGCAAAAACATGTATGCACCTGTTTTTTTTGTATCTGACCATCCTTTATACCATGTTTTTAAGCAAATAAATATTATTCTATTCTATTCTATTCTATTCTACTGCTTGATTAGGTTCCAAAGGCACTTTGACACTCGTCGTAGTTCCTAGAGTAGTCGTCTTAGTCTCGCTTGTATCATTGCCCCAGCTACCAGTGAAAGCAAAATTTGTTTTTCCACCAACGCTTCCTAATCCATACTCGACTTTGTATTCGAACTCTTGTCCCACTGTCAGTTCTCCACCGGTAGACCAAGTTTTAGAAACAGACTCTACTACTGTATGTGATATATCAGCATTACACTGTGCCGTTACACGACTATGATTCTCAAACACTCTTGTAGATATGATCACGGGCTTCGTATGTATCCCTAACACCCTTGATCTGATTGGTCGGAGCGTCCTTTGAACCTGATCCCAGTTGTATCTGTGGTAGACATCGTTCCAAGGTGTAGGGCTTCTGACGAAAACATCGTCTGGCCAGGCGCCTATGAAGGCTTCAACTGCTTTCTTGAGGTCCCAGTCTCCGATCTTGAAAGTTTCTCTTTCTTTATCGCTGATGATTTCTACATTCTCACCCTCGAATTTGATTGAGGTGTCTGCCTCAGTTTTGCCTGTTGTTATCTTGATGGATACAGGGGACATCGTTGTGACCTGTGTAAATGTTTCTGGCGATCAATGTCCCGATTACAAAATATCCCTATTATAAGACAAAGTAATTATCACAAAACCAAGATTTTAGAACTTTAAACACTTGTTACGCAGTGAATGACTTAGACTTGTTTTATTTTTAAATACGGTTCGTTTATTCAACAATTTTGTATTAATAAAAACTATGGAGTTCGGAATTCGTGACACTGTGGAATTCAGAAATAGAAGTGAAGTTAATGTTCTATGATCTACGCTTATATGGTTGACCAAAGTGGGATATTTGAACATAGTGATAATGAGGTTTACAAAGATAATGAATGTTACTAACTAATTTGAAAATGAGGTAAACAAAACGTGATGAATGTTACCAAGTTCTTATTTAGGTAAACAATAACAAGCTATTTAGCTTAAATACGTGCTGTTATTCACTAATTAGTTTATGTGAAAATAAATCTAGGTAAAAAATAAATAAAGAGTTGATATAGCGAAGGGATATTATAACACCTCCCCCCTTATATATGAAAATTGGGTGTTAGCACCTGATCTTTGGGAACGAGGGTCAACAATCCAGTGGCGATGTCATCTTCATCTTTGGAAATGAACGAAATGGTGGGGTTTATATTTCTCATCAAAATGGCCACTCGTGTTGTTCTTCGCATCGGCGAGTTGTCAAAACAGTTTTTGAATATGTGTATGCAACCACTGCCGTCTGTACGTCGATTATCACGGATAACTCCATTAGGGCATCGGTTACAGTTTTATGAGAAGAAAATATGTGAGAAGAAGGATGCATATTACAAAGTAGAATCACATAAAGCTGGATTGGTTTTTCTGCAGAAGAGATTGTGATGCGGCTGTGTTTACATTTGTACCAGATTCTGTTTCTTGTCAATTCTTCGCAGTATTTATCTAGATGATTTTGAATACTCTTCAAGGAGTCTCTTTGATTGTTATAGGGATCAGATTTGGAGTCTCATCTTTGATTTTCTTGAAGCAATCGTCTGTTCTGATATCAGAAATTTTGATAGGCAGCGTAACATTTTCTTCAGCTGTATGGTATGCTGTTTTTTTATTTTATTTGGTTTTAAATTCGGAAGAACCATAGATATAATAAAGAAGGAGATATGGCGTGGAGTTCCAAATGTATAGAAAACCGATGAAGCCACAGTTGCCCCTCCATAACGCTAATATTGCACACAGAGCTCTGTCAAAACAATACTACGAACAAGTGCACACACGCGCCATCGATAACTCTGTCATTTAAATACAAACCTTATTTGTTAAAGTACAGCGTACTTTTTCCGTATAATTTACTCACACTAAAACAATTATCATTGTGTGTTGTCGGGACACGGGGGCGGATACGACACAGTGCTTGACTAACTCGAAGAGTTATCGATAAATATATCGATTATTTTTATAAAGGATTTGGAAATAAAGTAAATAAAAATAATATGAAACCTACAAACATTATTCAATGAATAAAAATACTTTAAAATCAATTAAAAATCAAATGACACAGTTACACGTAGTTCAAAATCAAAATCAAAGCATTTATTTCAATTAGGCCAGTTACAGGCTCTTTTGAATTGTCAAAGAGAAAAAGAAAATTAAGCATAGAACCACATCGGCCTTCCAACCTGATTACAAGAGTTAACAAATTGAAAAAAAATGTGAAATAGTAATATAACAATTCGCAGTCCACTTTCTTGTCGACAGACTTTGTCAAACTTCCACGAGCACATCACTAGCTCGCGCTCAAATACGATACGACGGACCGGAGCAGCGGACGCACCATGCGACAAGACGGCTTAATGATGTTTCGTTATGTCAGGTGTACATTGCTCGTTCAGTCACTCAGTGACAGACTAAGGTGGTTGTAAAAGAGCAATGTATTTAATGCAAACACAATACAGTCGGAGTAATACAAGAAAACATAAATCAAGTAGTACAAGTCAGATACATTTTAGGGATTATGGTTTTTCGTGATTTTTAAGACAAATATTGTAAAATACTTGTTCTAACTTGTGGTAACTGATGCCCTGTCTTCTAAAGTTTTTGTCTTGGCTTCTATTTTTGCACGAAACCACCGAACAAGACGGCATAATCGTTTTTTTTTACGAACGCGGTTGACGACACACTAACTCGCGGTTACGGCCATTTTTTCAATAGCTGAGCGACGAGGCCAGCTCCACGTGGTCACCGACACGCCCCCTTGCCACTTCTCCTGTTTTTAATATTTCTGTGGGAAGAACCAACAATTACACATTATTTATTACAAAAATAGAATTACAACAATGTTCTTCACAGATACACAAAAAAGACAAAGACGCTGTTGATGAAGTAAAAGTCGATCAGAATAGAGAAATTCATGAGATAATATACACATGCAGTACAGCCAATAGGAAACACCATAGACATAATTATACATTACGGATGTCTAGACAATCATATGAGTTGTTACTAATCACAGATCGTACTAAACATAGTATCTAGAAAAGTAAGTCTAGACTTCAAAGAGATCATGTTATATTACTTTAGCACGTCATTACACGGGTGCTAAATACGACTTCTAGTACAGCGGTAATGCATCGGTTTTAGGAAGTTACGTTGTATACGTTCAAAACAGTCATTATCTTCTATCTATATACTTATAATAAATCTGTAGAGAGGTCAATTCTGTACATGAAATATATTTACAAAATAACTATCGGGGGGTGATTAGTGATCGATACTGATGCCAAAAATGCAATCAGTAAAATTTTTGTCTGTCTGTCTGTCTGTCTGTCTGTCTGTCTGTATGTTATTTATAGAAAAAAAAACTACTCGACGGATTTTAACGAAACTTGGTACAATTATTCTACATACTCCTGAGCAGGTAATAGTATACTTTTCATCACGCTACCATTAATAGGAGCTGAGCAGTGAAAGGAAATGTTGGGAAAACGGGAGAAGTTACTTGGTTTTTTTAGCTTACGTCGCGTGTGCAGCCTTAATGGTTAAAGCTACATAGAAATCATGTATAACGGAAATATTCCACATAAAATTATATAAAAAATATCCCAAGACAGCATATGTCTATCTTTTATAGTTGACTCACAATAACACGTGTAACTCCCGATAGCTTAGCAGTTCGGAGATTTGTTATTATTATATTTGTTTACTCTTACGTTTATATCATCACGCTATGACCCACATAAAACATAGGATACATTTTATTCCGGTAGTAAGATCCCATGGGACAATAATCAAACTTCACGCGGGCGAAGCCGCTGGCAGAAGCTAGTATTTATTATAATAGTTACTTCACACCGGCACAGCATATTCTAGTTGAGATTCTATTCTGGTACAAATGTAAATACGTGCTCGGGCAGATGAATTCTGTTGCTGATCTTATCACGAATCCATTTATCCGATTTCACGGTTTTTCAGTATTCGTTATTTTCTTTCAAAATAGTTATTATCCCGAAAGTCCTTAGTAAAGCCTGACTTATATTTTCCAGGTGTAGTTCATTATCGAGGTGCTCTTCCCAGAACACGATTTGTGTTGACTATTGTCTAGGATTTCACTTTGTCGTGCAGGATGTTTAAGTTGGTTTTTATTTTTAGTAAAAATAAATAAATATCGCTAGACATTACACACAGGGCCGTCTAGTGCCACACTAAGCAAGGCTTGTGTCGTGGTCACCAGACAGTTGATATACTACATAATTATATACTTTTTGCTTGTAAATACATACTTAATATACATATAAACAACCAAATGTCCATGCTCATCCCACAAACATTTGTTCCTACCGGGATTCGAACCCGGGACCCTAAGAACGTAAGGCAGCCTCACTACCGCTGTGCCATTCGGGTCGTCAAGTAAAGCTGATACAAAAACATTCGAGAATACTGAGTTGGAGTTTTTTTTTCAATACAATAATCTGCTAAGCCATGAAGATCTTGCTGGGGTAAGTCATAAGTGACAGTCTAGTTTTGATCTAAAGGGTCTAAATATTTCTAGATCGTCCGTGTGAAATAGGAACATAGAGTTATAGAAACTTTCGCCTTTTGATTAAATGTTACCTGGTGTAGAATGAGTCATTCAACTACATCACCTGATGGAATCAAATTAGGTTTAGAACTGTATAGTAGATCTCCGTAACATTGCTATATGAAACTTGATGGGATCACGAATCAATACCGCAGTGCTTTTAAATCCTAAAAATTATATACGCTGGTATATATATGCACAATCTTAAATAGAGAAAGGTGTCTGAAGTAGAAAAATCCTGACGTACAAATCAACTCTCAGGCTTAAGTAGATATAATATAATTTTGAGCAAAAAAAAAAAATCAAGATTCTAGAGTTAACATTGGAAGCGGTATTTAAATTAATTTTGGCAATTAACTAGTTGTTCTAGGTCCCAATAGTTTTAGGTTCAATAGTTGTACAGACCAAACGTAAAATATATAAGCTTGCAGATATGATAAAAAAATTGTATTGATAAAATCAGTAATTAAATCAGTTTATGGCGGCGACAACACGTCGATGCGAACAACAACACAAGTGGCCATTTTTATGAGAAACTAGCTGACCCGCGCAACTTCGTCTGCGTAAGACGAACCAACAGTTCCTAAAATTAGCGCGTTCAACCAACCTAACAAACAATCTCTACAGCTTTATAATATTAGCACAGATTGAAGTCAGTAACAATTTATTTTTTCTCGAATAGGTTTACATTAAACGCCAAAATATTAAACTTACGTTTTTCCAAATAAGGACTCTTCCCTCGACAGCCTTACGTTTCTATCCTTGGATACTCGACAGTATCATACTCCAGCTAGGTCGAAAGTTCTCATCAAGCGGCATGACATGAGCCGAGACACGTTAACGCTGCATCTTCCTTCCTTCTCCAAAGTCAGACCTTCAATGGTAGTCATACTCCAGGCAGGTCAACACAATACGATGTAGATGCTGTGAACTCTTGAAAACCTATTGCAAATTCTTTTCATTTCCAAGCCTCCATCATGAGACCTTCGATGACAGTCATTCTCCAGCTATTTCTAAAGTTCTCATCAAGGTGCATTAAGTGAGCCCAATGACGATATAGTTGCTGTTAACTGTTGAGGATCTCTTGCTACCATCAGTCTCCATTGTTAGACCATCGATGACAGTCATGCTCCAGCTAGGTTTAAAGTTCTTATCAAGATGCACGAAATGAGCCTTAAACACGATAGATTTGAAGTGTTGCGGACCTCTTGTGACTGCCTTTCGTCTCCATCGCCAGACCTCCGATAGTACTCATACTCTAGCTAGGTCTAAAGTTTATATCAATTTGCAGGAAATGAGCCGACACACGATATAGCTGCTGTAACTGATCACAGTCAAACTTCAGACAGGTCTAAAGTTGTCAAAAAGGTTTATGAAATAAGCCCCAAAACGATCATCTTCTTTATCGTGTGGTTAGTGCCTAACTTGTTGTCAGAGTTTTTATGCCGCCCAAGGTCCTCTGTAGGTGCTTTACATGCCGTCGACAAATAACTCTCAGGCATGCTGTGGTTTTCTCACGATGTCTTTCTTCACCGAAGCAAGCGATCTTTCCTTTCTTATCGTGTTGTTGCCTAACCTGGTGTCAGAGTTTTTATGCTACCCATGGGCCTCTGAATTGGCTTAACATGCCAAATGTCTCTTAGGTTTCCTCACGATGTTTCAGCAAGCGATGATTATACAATACGCACATGAATGCGAACACCACTATTTTCAATAAAAAATGGGACAAACTTTGCTAAACACGCTTTTCAATAAAAATAATCATGAAATCGGACTTCTCCGGAAAAATCTTCATCCATAGTCCGATTTCACCGACTGCTGGGTACAGGCTTCTCTTTGTTTGTGCCAAGCTCCACGCTTTTGTGCCAGTCTCATCCAGGATATTCCCGCAATGGCAACAATATCGTCTGCTTATCTCACCGCTGGACGACCAAAACTTCTGTTTGGATTTCTAGAATGCCACTTGGTCACAGCTTTACTCCACCTGACATCACCGCGCCTTGCTAGGTGTCCTGCCCTACTCCATTTGAATTATCATCATTCATCATTATTTCAGCCGAAAGACGTCCACTGCTGGACATAGGCCAATCAAGTGTCGCCACATTGACCGGTCTCGTGCGATTTCATCATTCGGTCATTTGAGTATTGCTCAGCCATATTATAGGTACCTACATAAAGAAAAACAGGCGTTGAATTGAGATCTTCTTCCAAAAAACCAAACTTGAAACATCCCGTGTCAGATGTTTCAAGTTTGGTTTTTTGTAGTCATTCTCAGAGTGGGAGAAGTCATTTGATGAATTCGCATCCTAAAAAAAAAAAAAAAAAAAAAAAAAAACCGACTTCAAAAAAATCAAAAAAGTGAAAAATAACTTTAGCTTCTGAAGTCGGTGACCTTTGTTTGATTGCTTTAGTTTTTTTGTCACCGACTTCAGAAGCTAAAGTTATTTTTCACTTTTTTGATTTTTTTGAAGTCGGTTTTATTTTTTGCAAAAAAGTTTTTATTTTCAACTTTTTAGTGGTTCACATGTGCTTGATACATGGAAAGTGCATACCGTTACAATTACAACAAGCCCAAACACGACTATGGTACATTGTCTCATTATGGAGTTCCGTGACTCTTGGCTTCATCATCAGATCTGATGGTAGAATGGTTCTTATCAAACGCAAATGCTTCATTTGTTGTAGAAAATACCAAAATCGCAACACGTTTTCATATAAATTTTGAAGAGTTCCCTCGATTTCGCCAAGATTCCATCATCAGATCCTGATTTGGTGGCTATGGGACCATTTGGAAAGAATACCCTTTCCAACAAAAAAAGAATTTTCCAAATCGGTTGGCAAACGACGGAGTTATGCCCGAACAAACATAAAAAAAAAAAAAAAAAAATAGAAACATCCGAATTGAGAACCTCCTCCTTTTTTAGAAGTCGGTTAAAAAGACATCTGACACGGGCGAATACCAGTATCATTCTTTCACGGAAAATCGTAACACCGTGATTCAGAAAATGGAGTCATATGAACAACGCCATTCATAGAGCACGAAGTTAAACTGCTAAAACATATGCATGGAAAGCGGTCGAACGGACACTACTGGCTTTGTAGATTTTTAAAGCAGGGTCATGTTGACTATTCCCTTCTTCTCTATGTTGTGATTTTTATTCATTAGTACCATTTTGCTTTCATAGATGTCATTGCATGTATCCTTAGATCATGATGATAAGTCCTCCTTAAAAACTATTTTTTGATGGAGAGCACCGATTGCAAAGAAACAAAAATCAAAACTTTCTCTTAGTTATGCATAATAATAATTTGTGAATTTTAATGCATATTTGTGCATTTTAATGTAGTTTGATTTATCAAACCACATTGGTTTTATAATTTACACGTAAAAGGTATTTTAAAAGATAAAAGATTTATTATTTGAAATAAATTATTCCCAAACTGTCGTTTAAGTGTTAAAAAAAATATGTATAAAACAATGATTTGGAAATACACACATCAAAAGTGTCTAGGGATCAACATATATTTTTGCAATAACTTTTCTCCTGATTGATATTAATTAAAATTTTCTTTAAGGATTCATCAAATAAAGTGTTTTCGTTTGTCACAGTAACGATAAACCAAGTCACCTTTGCATTAATAAAGAAATTTGCCATTTTCCTAATAAAGGGATTTTTGACATTTGAACCACTAACACAAAAGTTCGAAAAAAAGACTGAAATAACAGTTTTCTTTAAAATTTTATTGGGTAACTTAAACAATTAATAATCCGTGTTTCTACCGCGAACACTAACAACACTAGAACATCGGTTTGGCATACTCAAAATGAGTTCATCCAAATCACGCTGTGGAATGGCCGCCCATGTTCGTTGCAACAACAAAAAAAGGTCTTCTTGCGACTGGATACCCTCCATATTCGGCAGAGCTCTTCTCTGTAGCATATCCCATGCATGCTCAATCGGATTCAAGTCTGGCGACTGAGCAGGCCAGGGCAGGACATTGATGTTAGCTGCGGCGAGAGTCTGTCTTACAACTCTTGCGGTGTGCGGTCGTGCATTATCATGCATTAACTGAAATAAGGGACCGATTTGCACTTGTAGAGGAACGATGACGTCTGATACAATCGTCTCAGCATAAATTTGAGCGTTGAGGTTGCCTCTGATCCAAATCAACTCAGTTCTTCCGCCGATCCAAATACCCGCCCATACCATGATGGTTCCACCACTATAAGGATGGACTTCCTGGCAGGATTTTAATCGCTGTTGGCGTCCAGGGGTTCTCCAGTGTCGTATACGTCTTGTATCCGGTCTCATACCAAAACGAGACTCATCAGAAAAGCACACGAAACGCCATTGTTCTTCTGCCCAATTTCTGTGTTCAAGAGCCCATTGATATCGAATCCTACGATTGTGCATTACTATAGGTGGTACCCGTAGCGGTCTTCGGGAATGAAGGTTCACTTCATGCAAGCGGTTTCTGACTGTTTGGTCGCTAATTAAGTTCCCTGAAGAGTGATGAAGCCTCACGGCTAACATCATGGCGGTTATTGTTGGAGCTCTTCGAGTTAAGATTTGAATGTATCGGTCTTGTCTCCGTGTGGTGCAGCGATACCGTCCTCCATGGCGCTCAGCCACGGTACCAGTGCTTCGGTAACGTGTCCAAAGTCGACTGATAACACTCTGACTTGTATTCAGAGCTAAAGCCACAGTACGTTGCCGGGAACCAGCTTCTATCATTCCCACGGCTCTGAGCATTTCTTCCCTGCTTAAATGATGTCGCCGCTCCATAATAACGTTGGTTTTAATCAGTAGTAGGGAAACAGTAGCACTAATAATGTCTTCAATGCGTTGTATGTTTTTATAGGGAAAATATTGACAGCTGATTTTCATCTTTTACTCGAATTTGATTCACAGTTCCTGATTCAAATTATGAAATGCACAAAAAAGGATCCATATAAATTTATAAAATCATAAATTTATTACAAAGCCACATCTCAATCTCAAGAAATCCGCATAAAAATGCTTGATCCCTAGACACTTTTGATGTGTGTATGTTAGCTTTAAAAAAAAACAAAATACTTTGTTACAAAAAGTGTAAACCGGGTGGTTTTTGAACGTGCGAACCAAAGTTATTATCGGAAATCTTACAGCATTACCACAAAATCAAAAAGTATTTTATGTCTGTACTGAGGCTTGACCTTGCGACTCACTGTTCGACAGGCGGTTACCGTCACCGACGGGCTATTTGTTCTCGTGACAATTTGTCTAAAATAGTTATTCTATTACAATGTATGTTATGACAGTTGTCAGTTGTCAAACAGTTGAAAACTATAGACGAAATGCAATATTGCTCACCCCCGTAAGTAATTAGCGTGATAATATATAGCCTATGTCCTTCCCTAGATTGAAATACATCTCCTTGCCAAATTTCATTGCGATCCGATCAGCCGTTTTGTCGTGAAAAGGTAGCAGACAGACAGACAAACAGAGTTACTTTCGCATTTATATAATGGTATGGATGGATGGATGGATATGGATATGGATATAAACCGGACCAGTTCGTGCATTTCCAAAGATGAGGATGACATCGACATTGAATCGTCGGCCCTCGTTCTCAAAGATCAGGTGCTAACACCCAACCTTCATTCTAAGGGGGAGGTGTTAATTGAAACATTCGCTATTTAACTCTTTATTTACTTTTATCTAAATCACATTGATATGTTTTTACATAAACTAATTGGTAAATTACAGATGTATTTAAGCTAAATAGCTTGTTTTCGTTTACTTAAGTAAGAAATTAGTAACATGAATCATGCTTGTTTACCTCATTTTCAAATAGCTTGTTATTGGTTACCTTAAATAAGCAATTAGTTAGTAACATGAATCATGCTTGTTTACCTCATTTTCAAATAGCTTGTTATTGGTTACCTTAAATAAGCAATTAGTTAGTAACATGAATCATGCTTGTTTACCTCATTTTCAAATAGCTTGTTATTGGTACCTCAAATAAGAAATTAGTAATGTTAACTACACATGAATTATCTTTGTTTACCACATTATCGCTATGTTTAAGTATCCTACTTTTGTTAACCATTATAAGCTTAGATCATAGAAAATTAACTTCATTTCTATTTCTGAATTCCACTGTATCACTAATTCCGAACTCCTTACTTTTCATAATACACATAAAATTGTTGAATAAATTAACCGTATTTAAAATAAAAAAAAAACAAGTCAAAGTCATTCACTGCGTAACAAGTGTTGCAAATTCTAGAATCTTATTTTAAGCGGAGTTTAGACACTTGGTTTAGTGTTAATTTCTTGGTCTAATATTGACCGCCAGAAACATTTACACAGGACACAACGATGTCCCCTATATCCATCAAGATAACAACAGGCGAAACTGAGGCAGACACCACAATCAAATATATGGGTGAGAATGTAGAAATCATCAGCGATGAAGAAAGAGAAACTTTCAAGATCGGAGACTGGGACCTCAAGAAAGCAGTTGAAATCCACGCTGGCGCCTGGCCAGACGATGTCTTCGTCAGAAGCCCTACACCTTGGAACGATGTCTACCACAGATACAACTGGGATCAGGTTCAAAGGACGCTCCGACCAATCAGATCAAGGGTCTTAGGGATACATACGAAGCCCGTGATCGTATCTACAAGAGTGTTTGAAAATCATAGTCATGTAACGGCACAGTGTAATGCTGATATCTCACACATGGTAGAAGATTCTGTTTCTAAAACTTGGTCTACCGGTGGAAAACTGACAGTGGGACAAGAGTTCGAATACGAAGTCAAGTTTGGAGTAGGAAACGTTGCTGAAAGAGCCAGTCTTTCTTTCACTGGAAGCTGTGGCAATGAAACAAGCGAGACTAAGACAACTACTCTAAAAACCACGACAGGTGTCGAAGTGCTTTTGGAACCTAATCAAGCAGTAGTAGCTACTCTGACAGCGACCCACGGGATTTTAGAATTGGAGATAGACTATCAAGCTACACTATCAGGTTCTGTCTTTGCAAATTACTCTGGGAAATTCGAAGGTCATCATTTCTGGGCTTATCCCATCAACAAAGTGTTAAAAGCTGCAGGGTTACCAGAATATGTCAACTCTATGGAGAAAATTTCTGTAGATTATTATGCGGCTGCTAATGTCGAGATTAGGGATAAGGAAGAAGCCAAGTAATGTTGGGCTTTTACTACTTGTTGCTGGAGGATTTATTGGCGGAGGAAACAGGTCAACGGGGAAGCGTAAGGGGAGTCTACGATATTAAAGTTGTATTACTATTTAATAAAAAAAAGAACTTAAAAGTAATTAAATGAATCAAGAGAGTGGTATTGGTGGTTTTAGTTATTATAATTTTGTTAATACATGATACGTGCTACGTTCGCGAATCATTTTTGTTCAACGTACTGACATGATACGATGCTTTTCTTTAGGTTAGTTTAAACATATTTTATTAATTATTCAAAATGTCATTTCAAAAACACGAAATATGAACTTGCGAAAATCGAAACAACAACAGCTAACGTATAGTCATCATCATCATCATCATCCTATGATGTTCCCACTGCTGGGACACGGCCTCCTCTCAATGAGAGGGAATGGACTATTATCTACCACGCGAGCCCAGTGGGGATTGGTAGATGTCACAAGTCTTCGAAAACGAACGACGTAGTACGACGTAATGTATAGTAGGGCCAATTTAATAGAACACATTTGATATCAGATCTGTCTGTTCAAAGTAAAGGTCACTTTCTTTTGCCAAAATTACAGTAAATATGTAATTGTAATCGAAAATAAGTATACATAATCAGCCTTCACAAGGTTTCGTTGTTGTATTTTGATGAAGTGTCAAATGTGATCTATTAAATTGGCACTAGTGTTAACCACACTAATAAATACCTACACTACACTAATAATATTGCTAATGAGCACGTAGTTCCCCTTCAATTTGGTGAAGATTTGATGAAGAACTTCGGAGATAGGGAATGGAACTTCTCAATAAGTAATAGCAAATGTACTAAGATTGCTGAAATCTCATGTCAGTCTATTGTTTATACCATTTCATGACATAACATCGCGCCAGTAGCGCGTGTGAAACAGTAAAAAGTGAAAAATGAAAACTATTTTGCAAAAAATAAAACCGACTTCTAAATACACAAAAAACTGAAAAAAT
This sequence comes from Xestia c-nigrum, assembly GCA_916618015.1. NCBI lineage: Eukaryota > Metazoa > Arthropoda > Insecta > Lepidoptera > Noctuidae > Xestia > Xestia c-nigrum. The sequence continues at coordinate 2,874,988 of OU745269.1, read as the reverse complement.
AACTTTATCTTCACAAGTCGGTTGCATAAAAACTAAACCAATCAAACAAAGGTCACCGACCTGAAGATAAAGTTATTTTTTCAGTTCTTTGTGTTTTTAGAAGTCGGTTTTATTTTTTGCAAAATAGTTTTTTTTACACGTAGGTATATTAATTTTCAAATAATATATGTACCCATCCATATTTAGGACGTTCGATAGTTTGTAATTCGATATTTAGGACATTCGATAATCTGTATTTCGATATTTGGATCTTTCAATGTAGCTTTAGATATTTAGATTTTAGATATATTGGACGTAGGCTATTTAATCATTCGTTATTATAAACTTTCGTTATTTTAATTTTCTGTTTTATGGTCGTCCGATAATTTCCATTTTCGATGTATTGAACATCGATATTTTAACAGTAGGTATTTTAATCTTCGATATTCAAATACGTACCCATGAACATTACTTAATACTGTCAACAAGTTAATATTTAAGTAAAATCTTCGTACATTGTAAAGTTGCCCGTTGCGCTCGATAGATGGCAGCATAGGAAAAATTAGAAGTCGCTATGGTTTCGTTACCGCGCGGAGTATGAGTACCCTGGCGTACTAAAAGCTTTCAGGTAAGCTCCTCCGCACGCAACAAAACTTTGCGTTGCGGACCATCATCGATGCCCCTCGCTACGTGAGGAATGACGTCATCCAGCGGGACCTCGGAATCGAGAGCCTGGACGCCTTCATCCGGCGCCTTGCGACGGGAATGTTCGCGCGTGCCGACGCATCTGCTTGGCCGCACGTCAAGCACATAGCGCCCTGGCATGCGCGCCCCCCTGACGCGAGGCGCCCCCTCCCCCGCGACCTGGTAGCGGACGTTGACCCCCCCCCACCGGATTTGACGCCTGGGTAAGCTGTTTCCAGGTTACACGCAGCTTACCTATACAAAATGACTCCACACACACAACACACACCGAGCTATGCGACCTGTGCTAAGTTAATATAGGCAGGGCGCATAGCTACAAACATACATGCATCTCTACACATTCGCGTAGACACACGCGTCGGGACGCAGCGCGGGCTCGCTTCCCACGCATTCATGGGCGGTGTCACACAACACACTACCGCCTATACACACATATCGGCCCCCCGTCCGTAACGTAACCGGCTAGCTCTGGAAACGGGGCGGGCGGGAGCCATACATCCGCCGTAGGTGCGTCGGAGTCGTCACCTCTGCCGCTGGTCGTCCCCCGCCGGGCCTCCTCCGGGTAACCGGAGGTCTCACCTGGCGGGGACGGACCGCCGAGGTGGCGTGAAGATAACAGCGCTATAAAAGCGCTGTAGGCGCGCCTACGGAAACTCAATAGCAACCTTACACAGACGTGTGAAACATTCACACGCCAACAGGCTTTTTGTCATTAGACAATCAAAATGACGGGCCTGTATTTACAGGCCGAGGTATAGCCTCCGCGGCCAGGCGGCATAGCCCCGTGACCGCCTGCCGCGCCCCCTGACGGGGGCGCCGAGCAATTCACTACGACGTAGCTTTCATGTACGTTTTAGACGATTTCTGTGAAAGAAATAAGATTTATCTTGAAAGGGTGCTGACTGGATACATTCAGTTAGCGCCTAAGAAACTATTGTGTTATATACCGCTACGATCCGCGAGCGAAGCGAAAGCGAACGAACCCTCGCGATAAACAATAGTACATTGTTATCCTAGGGGTGAAAGCAAGGTGAAAGAGATTGTAAACTCTTGAAATATTGTCAAACCTGCTTACAATAAAACGCATTATTTTTCGTGAAATGTTGGGTTCCCCTTGCCCAATGGTACCACTCTCATGAAAAGATAATGTACCATTCCTGAGAACTAACGATTAATATAAGCTAACCTTAAAACACTTTATATTCCCCTAAAAAGCGTAGTCGAGTTTTCCGAGTGCAGGTTTTAAAGGAACCTAACTAACCTAACGGGGGGGTGCCCCAAGTTCCGATTATGGGGGCAGAGTTATGTTCAGCTGACAATATTTCGAGGGTTTACAATATCGCTCGAGAGATTACTATCTAACGTGTTTGTCAATTTTAGGGTGACATAAATTATTTAAATGTTAATTATTAATGGACATTGGGTTTAAAAAGCTGTTATTAACAGGTTTTAAAACTAAAAACTTCGATAGCAATTTTGTTTCAGTTTTGGTTGAGATTCGACTAGAAATCAGAATATCGTTTTTTTTTATTGACCTAGGCTATTTCCTTCGTACTTTTTCCAGGCTTAGGACTGGCAGTAACCTCCGGAAGTAACGATTTTTTCCTATGGAGACTTAATTCACAGAAATTAATTACCGAAAAATATGATTATAGATTACTCTACAATCGGCAATATTCTTAGTTCTATTTCTATCTAATAGATTCAAACATTAGTGGTCTAATTTATGATAACATGAAATTAAAATGTAATATAATAAATTATTTTATTTATTTATTTATGGACACGCAATTTTTTTTATCAAGACATTACATTATGATAGACGAACACAAAGGTATTGCTTATTATTTCCTAAGAAATCTCTTCTTGCAGGTTCTCTTAGCGTAGAACAGTTATTTGGACATCTGTAGCCATTTAGTTGAGTTTTGTTTTTTTTTAAGAGCCTTGTATGTCCCACTGCTGGGCAAACAGCTTCCCCACATCCTTCCAGGTATTCTTCTCCTGTGCCACCTTAAACTCCTGTGAAATGTACCACTTCCTCTTATGAAGACTGTATTTTTTCGAAAACATGTACCTTTGCAACCGACTTCCAAAAAGAGGAGGTTCTCAATTCGTCTGTATTTTTTCTTTTAGTACGTAACAGCAATACATTACATCATCACTCAATCAGTAATCCCTAAACGCAGAAATGTACCAAATAGTACACCCACAATTCTTATGTTATGCTTATGCCCCATGAATAAGGGGTGATCATATTACCATCAGCCGAATACAAATCCAAACTCCGGTCTGCTATTGAGACATTCCTGAAGATGATTCGGGAAGTACAGAACGCTCGCTAAATAAAATGGCTCATGTTTAACTAACCACCAGATAAAGTAAAAACAACGACAAACAAACGTTTTAGTAAATGATCACCAAAACTAAATCCCAATAATGAAGTATATGTTACGTTATGTTATGTGTCGTTGTTGCTATGTTGGTATATCTGTGTTTTGTATTTACAAACAAAAAGTATTTAATGTAGTTGAAAGCTCCAGGACGGCCTTCATCAGAATTACTCATCTTGAAGCGATGTGGGTATGTGGGTATAGTGGGTATTCTAACCAGGGTAATTAAAACTTAGTTACTTTCTTGGAACTAAAACAATTTTACTTCTTAAAATGATGTTACATATGCACTTTAAATCAACAATAATCAAATTAAGGCAATAGCTAGCAGTTCGTCGAAAACTTGGCGCGCTTGCGACCGTTCTTCCACGTCCAGCCACAGAGTATAGAAGATGGCCGCCCCGCTCCCATAGAATCGACGCTCCGCTAGAGTGACAGTGACCATATCACTCTTGACAATGATATTCTCGATATTCTTATCATTCTAATGTGCGCCGACACGGCCAGACTGACATACGACCGTCCTCGGGCGTTATTGTATTCCTAGAACAATCAATGTTTAATCACCAAGACGTCCGCTCGTCCATCCTGCTACATTCAGAACTTTACATGGGTTTTCGATTGTAGCGTCAAACACAGAGTCAATCATATTATGACATTAAAATGAACAAGTGCATCCCTTCAACCAGCCCGTAATGGATCTGGCCCGGACGACACTGTCCCCATCAACTATTGCCAACCAACAGCAACACATCTGGACCAGACGAGTGCATCCCTTCAACCAACCCTATTGGGTGTGGCCCGGACGACACTGTCCCTCCGACCAGGATAGACTAAGGATATTACTTCTAGATCGGACGAGTGCATCCCTTCAACCAACCCTATTGGGTGTGGCCCGGACGACACTGTCCCTCCGACCAGGATAGACTATAAGGATATTACTTCTAGATCGGACGAGTGCATCCCTTCAACCAACCCCACTGGGTGTGGCCCGGACGACACTCTCCTTTCGAGTATGGCAATTTGGGATTGAATAATGCTTACGAAAACCAACAGACTCATGCATGACATTAAAGATACTGACGACATACCTATGATTGCGGAATATCCTGTTCAGCCCATATTTCGATTTCGTTAACTACATCCCATGTCTCAGGATCAGAGTGGGCACTGAGAGTGTCTGAATTGGCGGTAATAGTGGAAGAGCCGGCGGATATAGTGTCAGTGCATGCAGTCAAGGTGTCACTATCATTTGTGGATAGCAAGTCATTCCTAGCATCTACATCTTCTGGCGCCGACTCGGCCTCACCATAATTCAAAAGGTTAGAAGCGATTTCAAGCAAACCTTCGTGTCCGTGAGGTACTGAGCGTAAATTCTCGTGGGCATACTTATAAATTCGATGAGAATTGCCTAATCTTTTTAATTCGTACCGATCGTTATTAAGTACAGCCGTTATAACAAATGGACCCTTGAACTTTCTGTCTAATTTTGTCTGGTTTCGTTCACTGTTTTTGAGGAAAACGTAATCGCCTTTTGCAAAAGCTTTTATTTCTGCTCGGCCTTGATTAAATCGTTTAATTTCGCTTTCTGCTGCCCTTTGGACATTAGCAGATGCGTCATTCCGCACAACATCGAGGTTAAGACGTTCTGGTTGACCATGAACTTCTGAGTTTAGTTTTGACATACCTAATGACTGTGCACGAATACCTAACATAAGTTCTGTAGGCGAATACTTGGTTACGGATGATCGGGTGCTGTTAAGCGCGAGTTGAATATTTCCTAGTTCATCTCGCCACGTCTTATTGGGGTCGTTTTCAACAATGGTTAGTAGGCTTTTGAGGGTCTGCATAACCCTCTCGACCTGGCCATTAGCCCTGCTAGAGCCAGTCGCGATTAAATGTAGATCTATTTTATGTTCGCCGCAAAAATTCTTAAAATCAGAGTTTACGTAGCAACGACCCTGATCAGCTACGATCCGTTTAGGCGCACCAAAAAGAAAGACTGCCTTTTGCACCGCGTGTACCGCGCTCCTAGCATCAAGAGAAGAAGTATGCTCTAGTAAAATGTATTTGGTAAAACCGTCGATAATCACCGAACAATATTCCTTTCGATCGCTCTTCCCGCTAAGCTTTCCCGTAAAATCAATATGTATTGTATGCCAAGGTACCGGGGCTTTGGGGATTGGGTGAAGTTGAACGGGTTGAGCCCCAGATGGACCCTTTGATGCTTTGCAAATAATGCATGAGTCGATAAATTTACGAACGCATTTTGACATTTCAGGAAACCAATATTGCTCGTAGAGTTTATCTAAAGTTTTATCTTTTCCTAAATGTTGTAACTCATTATGAACGTGATTTATTAGTGTCCATATTACAGACCGCGGAACTACCGGCAACCAGGAGACTGTTTTATTACGTACGATTTTCCTATACAGGATACTATCTCTTACATCATACGTTTGAGCTACAGTATCGGGGAAACTATTGCTATCGTGTTTTGAGATAAGGTCTTGTATTTCGCTATCACGTTTTTGTTCGACCGAAAGCCAGTCCTGATGTAATTCGACATACTGAACTTGCTGTGTCAGCGGGCTCCTACAGACTGTACCAGCTTCATTAACATAAGGAAGAGGATTTCGCGAGAAATAATCCGCGTGCTCCATTCCGCGACCTTCACGATAAATAATGTCAAAGTCGTAAGCTTGTAAGATAGCCCACCACCTGTGAACGCGAGGAGTGAGATCTTTTTTTGATTTGGATGCCTTGAGAGAATTGCAATCCGTATAGACTTCGAAATGACGACCGTAGAGATAATGGCGAAAGTGCTCGACCGCTCGTACAACTGCCAACGTCTCCAGTTCGTACGAGTGGTATCGCGACTCAACATCCGAGGTTCGACGACTATAATATTCCACGACGTGCGGTGTATTGTCTATCCGTTGTATGAGAATCGCCCCGTATCCATCAGAACTAGCATCAGTGTGCAACTCTACTGGCAATTCCGGGTCAAAAATAGTTAAAACTGGCTCAGATGTAAGTATGTGTATTATGTCGTTTCGTATTTCTTCGTGCTTTTGAGTCCACGTAATAGGACCTCTTAGCTTTGTTAGAGGGTATAATGGTCCCACGATTCGTGTGAAATTAGGAATGAATTTTCTAAAATACGAAGCTAGCTCAAGGAACTGCCTGACCTGAGTGGCAGTTTTTGGTTGTGGGGCATCTACTAATGCTTGTATTTTTCGAGAGTTTGGTCTTATCTCACCAGATTGAAGGGAATATCCTAAATACTCTATTCTTTGGGACATGAATGTACATTTTTGTAGGTTGAATGTAAATCCAGCTTCCGTCAAGGCACTTAAACTATCATCTAGACGCTGCAAACCTTCAGTGATGCCAGTCGAGTAGCATAAAACATCATCCATATAAATGAGTGGTTTGTCTTTTAAGTGATTCAGAGCCCTAGTTATGCATAATAATAATAATATAATAATAATTTATTTAATAAGTAGTTTGTACATGGTATACAAAGCTGTCTTAAATAATTAGATGTTATAAATAAATAGAACCAGTACACATAAAATGGGTCATACCCAACAAACATTTACGACGTCGAGTAGACGTTTTGGTTACAACTTAATGTTATTTAGTATAATCGTATAAACGTTATAAGGACGTTTACTAGACTGCATTAGGGCCCATTTTATTCAACTTAAGTCGCTAAGAGTTTCGTATAATAGTCATATAAATACCTAACTTAGCCGCATAGTAGTCGTATACATGTCGGCGATCTGACTACTTATCATGTAATGATAGGTGTCGCGGCGTGTATTCGACATCGGGTCGAGTTATGGGACACAATATGACTTTTATATAATGTAATCGTTGTGTTATTGTCGTTTAAAGATGATGCTTAACGGAACGAAAATATTGTAACAGATTATAACACGTTAATTTAAATTGGCAGTGTTTTTGACAGCTGAGTTAATATTTACATTTTTTTTCATGGTTATTTGAGGTGATAAAACCATTCCATCAGTTGTAAACCATTGCGCAATCAAGTTTACTGATTAATGTGGGGTAAGTTTACAACAAATTTTTCATGCGCTTTCGAAATTTTATTGTTTTCGCATATTTTATCAATAATTTTATTAAATGACTGCGTTATACGACAACTACATAACTTCTCGACGTATAAACTGCGTGTTCATATATGTTTACGCCAAATTATCAGTTTATTTAGGGATCAGTAATAAAATAACATAAACGCCTAGCTAACTTAGTTCAAAGAATTTATTTTTTTAAGACTGAATATTTGTTTTCGTGATATATAACGCAATTAAGTCTAAATTATACTTTTGTTTTAGGCGAACCCCACAATGATCTATATTATGCAGATGTTGATAAGTTCTTATCAAAGTTGGACTTCACAGAATGATACGCGCACATTTGAAATGCCCGTGGTTAAGATTAACAATATTTCAAAGCTTTACTTAATTTTGATTAGTTGAAATTAATTAGTCACTAATTGTGTAAAATTTCTTGAAATGTTAATAACGTTCCTGGGACTAATTAAAAAATGAAACAATTTTTACAGCCTTTTTTTATTACCTACCTATTTCTTAAATGTATGTATAAATGTCGCAAAATATATATATTTGAGTTGTATGAAACACTAATCAATTCACACTTTATGTCAATAATATAATATATTGCTTCAGTTTCCTAAATTATGTTGAAAATGAACATGATGCACTTTGGTTAAGTTGATTTGTTAAATTTGGATTTAAATGTGATACGGAACCCTTTTTATTTTCCTCACTCTCAGCTTGATCTGTCTTACTTTGTAATACAGTGCGTGCTTGAAGCGAATGAAAGTTGTTTTTAACTTTTCTTTTGAATGGACTCCTTCTTTTAATACTTTTCCCCTTTTTTAGAACCATGTTGTATCAGATAATAAATGAATAATATGCTGAATTTGATTTAAAAATGGTGGAAATTGTATAAAAGATAATTATAAACCTTTGACATGAGTATTAATTAAATAGCGGTCGTATTATCATGTTTGTGATACTTTAGGACGTGTACAGGTTGCACTCGTAATACTTATTCGACTTATATATACTAGTTACAAATACTACGTCTAAACAATTATTATCCGTTTAGCAGATGTTTAAAAGGTAATTATATGACAAAATTTACTGTTTTACGACATTTATACTACGATAACGTTTACAGGACTAAAAGTTGTATAATTAAGTTTTATAGATGCCGTGGTAGACGATATTATATGATGATTGTATAAAAAGCTCGAAATAACGTCTATATGACATTATTATACGACAATAATTTTAAATGACTATTCGGACATATAATACACCAGTACATGACAAAGTGGTATAATAATTACTATAAAATAACTTTAAAGGGACTTCAGGTCATATAAAAGTTTGACTATATGACAAAAATGTTTGTTGGGTAGGACTCCCTTTCCTAAACTAGGCAGAAAATCTGTCTGTATCTTAGGAAAGCGTATCCATTCACAGTGAGTCTTATTACGGTTACAAAAATAATTGGTACGTGCAGTAGGCGAACAAAGTACTTATGTTAAATTAAAGTATTTAATGAAAGAAAAAAAAAACAAAAGTTGAAATAAAAACATGAGTGTGTGTTGGTGTATGTGTGTGTGTGTGTGTTGGTGTATGTGTGTGTGTGTGTGTTTGGTTACATATGTGTGTGCGCATGCGTGTGTATGTGGGAGTGCTTACATGACATGCCTGTGTGTATGAGTAAGTGGATGTGTTGTGTTCTGTGTGTAAACCTATCTCTTTACTGTACAGTGGTTAGCAGCTCTTCGGTATCACTATATGTCAATGTCTGTAACCAATAATTTAGCTTGTTTTTTAACTCGCCTTTAGTCAAGGCATAAATATTCAGCTGCTTGTGGGCTTTATTATACAGCCTAGCACTTAGGCCATTAAACTGACGTCTTGCGAAGGCAGTCCTGCAAGAGACAGCAGGACATAAAGGAAAGCCACGCCGCCGCTGACTGACAAGCTGCTTATTGAACGTGTTCATAGTGTGCTTGTAGAGGATGGATCTTAAGATGTATAATTTCCTAATAGTTAAGACATTGCATTCTGAATATAGCTTATGTGTAGGGTAGTCACGAGGTTTGAAGTGAATTACTTTTAGCACAGCCCTTTGAGCTCTTTCTAGTTTTAATAGCTCAGTTTTATGAGTCCCTCCCCACACGGGGATACAGTACATCAGGATTGTTTGACACAGAGCCAAATAAACCATTCGGAGAGTATTTTTATCCGCTGAAAACCTTAAATTTTTAAAAATGTAAATTAGTCTTCTGGTACGAGAGGTTAATGACTCCAATTGAGTGGTCCAGTCTAGTTTCTCATCGACGAACACTCCGAGATATCTAATGGACTCCACCATAGTCAATGAGAGACACTTACAAGCTTTTGTCTTTTGCTGACAGTTATGGGCTTTTAGATTTCCGGTTTCTTCAGCTGGTTTTGGTGTATGCGGTAGAATGAAACGTAAAAATTTGGTCTTATCAACGTTTAAGGTTAAAAGATTACTTGCTAACCAATGCATTACTCTCCGCAATGCATTTTCCGAATGTAATTTGGCGTCAACCCAATTCTTGCCATATGTCACTAATGCAGTGTCGTCTGCGTAAGTGAAAATATCACAGTTGACGAGAGGCAGACTACAAAGGTCGTTTATATATATTTGGAAGAGGGTTGGACCCAAAATACTTCCCTGGGGGACCCCGAAGGTTATTTGTTCCTCCGCGCTAATTATATTGTCGATCTTGACGGATTGTCTACGGTCAGAGAGATAATCTTTAAAGATTTGAAGAGCCAGACCACGAATACCTACATTTTCCATTTTCTCTATTAGTTTGGAAATACAAACAGTGTCGAACGCCTTGCTGAGATCTAGAAAAATGCCATAACATTTCAGTTTTCGGTCTAGTTTGTCAGCTACCGACTGCACAAGGTCGACTACAGCATCTTCCGTAGAGATGCCATGTCGGAAACCATATTGATTATTGGCGAGAATGTGGAATTTGGTTAAATAATTAGTTAGGTAGTTGTTCAGAACTCGTTCCATGATTTTAGACAACGCGCTTAAGACAGAGATGGGGCGGTAATTTGAGATCTGATCTTTATCTCCAGTTTTGTACACTGGTGTTACTAACGCCGTCTTAAAGGCCCTCGGAAAAACCCCTTGTGATATGGCGAGGTTGCATATATGAGTAATGGGAGGCACGAGGACGTTTCGAGCCATTTTGATTAATTTGGCTGGGATGTTGTCCCATCCCGTGGCACAGTTATCCCGAAGTGATTTTATAATTAACTCCACATCACTTTCGCTAACTGGTAGAAGTGCGATCGAGTTTAGCGTGCTGTGTTTGGATGTTAGGTCTCCGTCTGTAGGGGAAGTATTTATTTTAGATGCCAACGTCTTACCTACATTGGCAAAATAATTATTTATTACGTTAACTGAAGATAACGGGTCTGTAGACAATGTTAAGAGATTCGTGGCTGGCTGCTTTTTTATCTCTGTATTAGTGAGTTTTTTAACGACCTTCCAGGTTTCTCTGCTATTATTTTGAGCTCTAGTAAATTGAAGTTTTTCTTCAGAACGTCTAAGTTTATTGATAAGACGATTACAAAAATTTCGGTATCTTGTATAAGTAATTTTGAGAGTAGTATTTTGCGGATCTGAATTGAGCTTAAGATGCATGCTGTCTCGGTTTTTGATGCACCGGAGGAGACCGGGTGTCATCCAAGGCTTGATTATTCTAGCCTTTCTTGAAATTTTGATGAGTGATGTATGGGTTGAAACAATGTCTTTGAGTGTAGTGATTAAATTATCTGCAGCAATGTTGGCATCAGTAGCGTTCATCACCGGGGCTAAGTCAGCGTTTTCTACATCCTTTACAGCATTAGAATAATTTAAACGCGTGGTTGTCTGTGGAACTAATTCTCGGTTCACTTTAATTTTATCTAAGCATAAGGCCGTAGCATAATGATCTGTAATACTTGTTTCTAATACGAAGGAGTTTGATGGGGATTTAGATTTTAGCAAGATATGGTCTAGGCAAGTATTTGAACTTGGTCTAGTGGGATGTAGGAAAGCTGGCAAAAGACCCATTGTCGCTGTATGTAGCAGATACTCGTGTGAATGTGGGTCCTTGTTGTTAGGTTTAATATCAACGTTCAAGTCACCCATTACTATAACAGATTTGCTGCTTTTTAAAGCAGACGCAGCAGTTTCCAAGCTATTATAGAAATTAGTTAAGTAAGTATATGAAGGTGAACGATATATAGCAATGATTGCAGTGTCTTGAGTACGACAGATTAAGCAATTAGCATCCACAAAGAAAGACGGCTCTGTTACAGTACATTGTAAGTTATTTTTAACGTAGATTACTACACCATCATTTTGAATGGGGTTTTTTATAGTGGAATGCGCGGTATATCCATCCAAAGTTGGGGTTGGACCAGCATTTTTCAGCCGGCATTCCGTCAGTATTACAAGATCGAATTGGATAGGCATCTGGGCAAGAACAGTTAGAAAACTGTTAAGGTTTTTGTGAATACTACGAATGTTAATGTGAATAATTTTTAATGACGATTGTGCTGCCTTTTGCAAAGAAGTGTATGCGCCTGGGGCACAGACTTGGAAAGTAGCTACACTGTGTTGATCAATTTCATCAAGGATATTATTTATACAAGCCATTTATAATTAAAAAATAAAATTTAAAGATAGGTGTAAAGGAAAGTCTATTTGATGTGTGGAAATAGTTGGAATTAATGTTTTTGATTCAGTGTAGTGTAGAGGTAATTGTGTCAGTTTCAGTAAAGTAAAAAGTACGGGTGAAATTTGTAAAATAAGTAATATTAAAAGGGACTTAATATAAGATAAATCGTAATTGTAAGCTAAGCGGTGTGTAAAAACAATGTTATGTGTGCGAAGTTCGCTAGTTATGTTTACGGTTTCTACAATTATAATTACGAGACATTTACATACTATTTTAAAGTAGTAGATAGCCGAGAAGCGAGACAGGATAATTATGTAGCACAGGTCGAATAGTCACATTTTTCTCAGTATGTTCGCTAGACAGTCTTCCGTTCTGACAGTGTAAGTTTCTTTGCACTCCGGGCTTTTGCGTAGAAGAATCTTGCCATTCGAAATCCAGCAAAATTTGAAACTATTCTTTTTGGCAAAGTCTCTAGACTGCAGGAATAATTTCTTCATTGATCCTGGAAGATATTCATCGACATATATCGGTTTCTTATCGCCGCACATGCCTACTACTTTTGTATTCAATTTGTCTTCTAATTTCCGGCTTTTGTTGAAGTTGCGAGCTGCTGACAGGTAGTTGGTTTTAGTGTGCACAGAAGAAAACTCGGTAACAATAGTTTTGTTCGTCCCAGGTTTGGCTGGTAAACGATATATATCGCGTATTTCGGACGCTGATACTTCAAAGTCAATACTTTTCCCGATCTGAGACACAATATTTATCATCTCCTCGACTGTTTCGTTTTCTTTGTTCGGGACATTTCTAATTTCGACAGCAGATGACCTCGAACTCAGTTTGATATCTTGAAGTTGCCTCTCGAGCTGGTTTATTGTTTCAGAATTTTTATCTCGGGTCTTCTCAAGGTCCAGGATTTGAAGCTTCAGGTCCTCATAGTGCTTGTACATATATTCCATCGACTTCTCGATTTCTGAGTTTGTTTTTTGTATTTGATGCACTTTTTCCTTGACATCAGACATTTCAGAGAAAATTTTGGCAAACGTAACTTCTTGTTGTGTTTTCATAGTGGTCAACGTAGTCATAATAAGTTCAAGTGAGACATTGCTCGAGGATTCCTGTTTGTTAGGTGACGATTCCATGCGCGGCCGCTTAGTTCTTGCAGTAATGTTCCTTTGCGGTGAGGAGGTCACTTCAGAGTCAGAGTGTGAGGGCTCCCTGGTTAGGTTTACATTCGTCGATTTAGATGGAGAACTTTTTTTCACGTTAGGCATGTTAAATATCAGAGCGTGTTAAGTTGAGTAGTAAACAAAAAAGTACATGCGACTTTATCTGCTACGGCACAGTGATATTGCGTACAATGTAGTCAGTGACGTAGACGCAGCGTAGCACTCGTAGCGCTCGTAGCACAGTTGTAGATCATTCGTAGCGGCAGTCGGTATCAGCTACGCCGCGCGCACCGTATGAGATAGTAATATTCAACACTCACAGTCACTTGCACGGTGGCGCAGCGGCACAAGCATCGGCGTCCCACGCAGCACGTCTCCGGTTCAAATCTTAACAGCTGCCGGCGCCAATCAAAAACACTTTTTCAAGTTTAATGCTGTTGTCCCTCTCACAGACCGCCCACAAGGCGGAGTTAGTCCATATAAACTCCACAAGAGTGACAAGAAATTCAAATTTAATATAGTAACCAATAGGATTAATTTAAAATTAAAATCAGAATCAGAAATTAGCACACGTCCACCCGCTAGCACGACCAAAGGAACGACCGACCTCATCTCTGGTATACGGATGGAGCGTTCCGCAAACCGAAGGGCATCGCAAGGTATTCGTATTGCCCCTCAGGTGTAACGAATGCGGTCTTTTCTATGGAGTCAAGGTGCATCAAAATTTGGTGGAATCCTGACGCCATATCTAAGGAAGAGAAGTAGTTAGCCCCAGCTAGCTGATCTATTTGCTCCTCGATACGTGGCAGAGGGTAGTGTTCGGGTAGCGTATTGGAATTTAATTCCCGATAGTCCACGCACATCCTATACGAGTTGTCTTTTTTTTCAACTAATAGTATTGGACTAGCAAAAGGGGAGGAACTTTCGCGAATGACCCCAGCGTTGAGTAATTCCCGAACCTTTTCCCTGACTATAAGTTTTTCCGCTGGTGCCAAACGATAAGGGCACCGTTGTACGGTTTTGTGAGGATCTATTAAATTAATTTGACATTCACCTGTAGTTACTCTACGGGAGGGAAACACCTTCCGTAAAATAATCTGAATATTTGTTTAAAATCAATATTAGCATTTCCCTATCCTCTCCTAGCAAATCCGTGTTGATCTTAGTAAAATCCGATTTATTTGGTTTTAAATCACAAAAGTGGCTCGTTTTCTTAGAAAAGAACATATCATTATTATTATCATTATCGATTTTAACGCACAAACCTTGATCAAAAATATCCCTCCCGACTATGATCGGATCAGAAATAAGCCTCTCAGGAACTACGTGAAACGTCAAATTTACTGAGAGTTTATCAATGACTACATCGCTTTGAATTTGAGTGGTACATTGAATATCTTCACCACCTATGCCACTCAGGTAAACGAGGTTTTTACGCACAGTACCCGCAAGTTTGTCACAAAAGCTTTCTCTTAAAAGAGAACATGATGACCCACTATCAAATAAAAAAGGGACTCGCTCACCAGATGATGTCTCCAAGATGCTCCTGGAGGGGCGGTGCTCACACTGATGGACCTCCTTGACTGCAGCTCCACTACCATTCCTTTTGTCTGGACATACAGTCGCCACGTGCCCAGGCTGACCACACTTGTAGCAGGTGGGGGTTGTCCTTTTCTCCACGGTTCGTGGTAAACTCGAAGAATCTTGTGACTTCGTTCCAGTTTCGTCTCGACGTTTCCTACAATCGGCGATACGATGTCCAACTAATCCACAATAGTGACATTTGCCGGTGAATTTCTCCATTATACGGGCACGTTTTGCTTCAGGTTCTTGGACTTCGGTATCCGTGCGTCGCTTAAGTGATACTCCACCAAGTATTCGAAATAACTGAGCTCGAGTAGTTATTGTCTGTATGTTTAACTCGCGACGTATCAAGCTGTCTTTCTGACATAACACGGATATCACAAATCCAGTGATTACCTTCTCAGGCATCGTACTTTCAGGTATTCTTTCAATGAGATTCCATAACCGAAGAGCAGATTCAGACGCAGTCTCCTTAGCGCTTATTTGGAAGCGTAACACGTCATCGAAATAGTCTTGCAGGAGTTTAGGTTTTGAAAATCTTGCAATCAGGATTTCTTTAACTGAATCCCATGTAATAGTGTCTAAATTGAGTTTAGTTAAGCACGTTGCTGCACGACCTTTCAGCGCCTCCGTCAACGCCATCAGTAAATTAACACCTTCCAGATTTTTATTTTGAACAATGAAATCAGTCACTCTACACCATCCATCAATATCCGAGTCAGGTTCATCAGGGTCAAACTTCAAAAGAATTGTACGATTCGTACTCACAAGCGGCGTTTGTTGGGCTGCTAAAACTCGAGAAAGCAACGCTTCCATGCTGCTCAACAGCTTCTCAGCAGTTCTAGAATCCGAATGTTTTCCTTCATTCTGCATTCCATCGTATCCCACTTCTGATGAAAGCTCCAGGACGGCCTTCATCAGAATTACTCATCTTGAAGCGATGTGGGTATGTGGGTATAGTGGGTATTCTAACCAGGGTAATTAAAACTTAGTTACTTTCTTGGAACTAAAACAATTTTACTTCTTAAAATGATGTTACATATGCACTTTAAATCAACAATAATCAAATTAAGGCAATAGCTAGCAGTTCGTCGAAAACTTGGCGCGCTTGCGACCGTTCTTCCACGTCCAGCCACAGAGTATAGAAGATGGCCGCCCCGCTCCCATAGAACCGACGCTCCGCTAGAGTGACAGTGACCATATCACTCTTGACAATGATATTCTCGATATTCTTATCATTCTAATGTGCGCCGACATAGTAATATATATCAACTATCTAGTGTCCACGATACAAGCTTTGCTTAGTATGGCGCTAGGTGGCGCTGTGTTAATGTCCAGCGATATCTAATTATTTATTTTATTATTTATATTACTTACAATATCATTGGGATTTGGTTTTGTTTATGGGGAAAATTTAAATCCCCATTTTAGCGTGAAATTAATACCAAAAATTTGACAACTAGTGATCCTACTTATTGGCAAAACAACTCCCCTAAAACAAACGAAACCCCAGCGGGTCTTCTTTGGACCCCCACTATGAGGGTCCACCAGAACCACTTTTGTAATCACTGGCATAAAGGAACCTAACTAACCTAATGCAGATTTGTAGATCTTTGACAGTCGTACAAGTATAGTCTGTAGCCTGAAAGTCTTTCAACCAATTTGACCAAGGTGTACCGTTTTACCCAGGACTAACTGGGTTGTGGTGGTCAGACAAGCAGTCCACGTAAAATACTGGTATTCAGCTGCATCCGGTTAGCCTGGAAGCGGAATGTAAATAAACACACAATTTTTTTTGGGGATAAATGTAATGGCCACCAAAAACAATTTTGTGACAACATAGCATAATCATCATCATCGCCTTTTCCTTAAATTATCAATCATTCAGCAATAAACTAAAGGAGGGAACTATCTATTTACTAAGTTATACAACAAGTATTCCTTTATAAAACTTAAGAAGACGGGTATTTATCGCGAATTTACCTTTAATTTAATCCCGACGTTTCGACCGGATTGCACCAGCCGTGGTCGCGGGGAGACTGAAGTACTGGAGGTACCGCGAGTCCGCGATAGCAAAGTGAAGGCGTTTATTCAACTACCCTCACTCATCTTCATAAATGTTAATTAGGGCCGGTTCACACTAGGACAGCACACTACACTAACAGTGCTGGTACAATCCGGTCGAAACGTCGGGATTAAATTAAAGGTATTCCTTTTTGATATATGGATTCCCATAGCAAGATGAAAACTTAAATTACACAATTATGACAAGTACTCGTACAAGTAGAAAAAACTAGAACAGAATTTTAGTAAGAAAACACTTTGTTTTACGCTGGAAAAGGAACCCGACGTTTTGTAAAAAAAAGACCATTCTTTATTACGGATTGACGATGTTGTTGATACTGATCACAATCCGCCAAGATTTTTTTGAATTCAGTTAAGGGGGATCCTTCAAGGTAGCCCGCGAAATTCAAATTTTCTCATGTTTTTTGCAATTTGCAGGGCAGTGCTAAGTTGTATGTTGATAAACATATCGGTGCCGACTGTACGACGGGCCGGCGGCGGCGGAGCATGCGTATTTCATACAAACGTAATACCAAAATTATTTGTAAATCAAACACATTTTAAGGTAGTGTGAACTTATTTGGATAGGATTACAGAATATCTATGTTCCCATATATATTTTTTGAGAGAACAATGATACAAAGACGAGATATAAGGATTTTTTTTTTTTTAACTCTTGTTAAAATCAGTGTCCAAACAGAATGTACATTTGGGAACCTAGATATTCTGTAATTATATCGAAATAAATACACACTACCTTAAAATGTGTTTGATTTACAAAAACTAAATGTGCAATGTCATGATATTATTGTTAGACACTATTCTTCAGTTTAAAAAAAATCGAAATAACAATGATTTCGAGTTTGCTGAAAAATGTGTGTAGTGATTTCAAAAAAATCACCACACACACGAAGACGATACTAAATAGTATTGAAGATATTACGGCCAAAATCCTGCAAGTTCTTCTGTGGAATGGCGTTTTTTTTTCTACAATTCACATTAATTTTTCAGCTAACTAGAAATCATTGCTATTTCGATTTTTTTTAAACTGAAGAATCGTGTTAAATAATTGGTACAAATCAGGATAGTACTTTTTTGTAGAAAAGGTCGGGTTTCGAATTTGCTAAACAAGGCAGTATTTAACAGAAAATCTGTTTTTTTTTTCAGAACTTACAGGCCTAATTAAAAGCATTAGTAGTTTTCAGACGCTTACTCAGGAATATGAACCAGCTTTACTATGCAACACACAAAAACGCGAAAAAGAAACCATCTATTTCATACATAAATACAATTTGATTGCATTTTTGTATAAAACAGCAAATATTTGTTTCAAAGTTAATAGTTTGATAGTAAAAGTAGTTCATATTCATGAATATTTAGCTCCCTAAAATTATACAAATGGTTATAATTAGTACCACTTAAAGCTAAATTTACAAGTCTTACTTAGATTTTACTTGAGAAAATGTGGAATAAGCCCAAGATCTATAAGAAATACTTATCTCGTGTGTACTTACACCCGTATCTTTAAACAAGTCAAAGTGATTACTTGAGTTTAAGTTATTACCTACTAAAGCAACCATTGTATGCAACAGACAAGAATTTGAACGAAGTAAGAACCGCCAAAGAAAACAAAGCTAAAAAATCTAATTTTTGACAGTTCTGACTTCAAGCAATTTCTAAACTACAGAATTAAAATTGTATCTTAAGTACCTAATTACTTTTGAACACTGTTTTAGGCTTTCACGGTTTAAAACTAAACTTATATTGTCACTTACGGGATATCTTCCGTGAGCTCCCGAAATTTCGACGCTGTTGCAAGCGACTCCAAAAAACTTGGTAATACTGTGAGTGCGTTTTGTCGTGACTTAGTGTCGAGTTCCAATAGTGCGCGTAGCAAAAGACAAAGAAAGAGGGTAGACAGATTTGTCTGCTCGTAACAATTTAATTTCCATTCATACAGCGTCGAAATATCGGGAGCTCAACTTAATAAATAATCACGGAAGATATCCCGTAAGTGACAATATAAGTTTAATTACTTTTACTCAAGTAATCACTTTGACTTGTTTAAAGATACGGGTGTAAGTCTAAACTCAAGTAAAATCTAAGTAAGACCTGTAAATTTAGCTCTATACTATGAGTGTTAAACATGTTTCCGTCTCTGTCTCACACATGCAGTTTGACAGATGGGTGACAGTGACAGGAATAACGATACGTCAAAGTATAAACTAAGCGATGTTAATAGATCTTAGCATAACAGTTCATTCTAATACAAACCTTATCATATCACAAATTATGTTAGTATTTGTTTGAACGCATAAGGGGGAAGCGCCAGGGTAGCACGCAAAATTCAATTTATCTTACGTTTTTTGCAATTTGC
This sequence comes from Xestia c-nigrum, assembly GCA_916618015.1. NCBI lineage: Eukaryota > Metazoa > Arthropoda > Insecta > Lepidoptera > Noctuidae > Xestia > Xestia c-nigrum. Next base: position 2,855,935 of record OU745269.1, on the reverse strand, counting down.
AAGTCAGTATCAGGTTGTATGTTGAATAAATTATGATTTGTGGCCGTAACAAATAGGCTTTACACAGTTATAATCATTAAAATCATCAATACTACCCGTATAAGTTCAGTTAATTCCATTCCAAATAGTTATTCCATTTCACGAAAAACTCATTCAATGGGATTAAAAAGAGAACTGTATTCATGATTTTAATCATTATAATTTTGTAAATACATGCGTATTACGGTCGCAAATCATATTTTGTTCAACATGCAGCCTAACACTGAAAGGCCATTAAAAAAAATGAATTTTAACGGGTTAACGTGGCGGTCCCCCTAAGCTACTCGTACTTGGGTAAGTAAAATCCAAGTCCGATCTGTTAATTTCGCGCCTAAATTCATGAAAAAATAACTTAACTAACTTTTTCCTATTTTTTTCAAGTTTTCGATTTGTATTCCAATCTCAAATAGTTACCCAATTTATGATTTGAACTAAGTTACATTTCCACAGATAATAAACACTGCCGCAGTACCCAAAAGGGGCAAAATGTAAAGAAAAATAAGTCTTATTAGAAGCGCCTTTTATTTGTTAGGCTGTAAATCTATAAAAAATACAGTTCTTATTTAGTGACATCTAAAGCGTGCGCAAAGATTTTTCCTCTTGGTAAAAACTGACCCTCAGACGTATCCCTTTTGCTTATGGCAGCAGAAAGCACTCACTATGTGTGAAATATTCTATAATGCTTAATGATTCCTAATCGAATGCTTTTATATCTGTCACCGTAGAATTGTAAAACCCGTTAGATTGAAATCTATCTAGCGAGATTATAAACTCTCGAAAGATTGTCAAACGAACATCCTGCTTACAATATAACGCATTATTTTCGGTAGATTATAATCTATCTAAGTGAAACCGTAGTAATGTGAAATGCATGCGACGTAAGTATCACTGCCCCCATATATATGTATAATAATATTGGGACTTAGGGGAACCCCGACGAGTTAGGTTTACATTATCTTTTCTTGAGAGTGGTACCATGGGGACCCCCCTCCCCCCTCCACACCGCGTGAGTTGACTTCCGTCGCATACATTTGACAATATTACGGTATCACTTCGTTAGCTTATAATCGACCGAAAAATAATGCGTCATATTGTTCGTTTGACAATTTTTCGACGGTTAAAAATCTCGCTAATTAAATAACAATCAAACGGTTTTTACCATGTGACGCTGACATATCTACATGACCATCTACAAAGAGCTATCAAATTGCCCTAAATAAGTATCTTAAGTCAAGATTTACAGATCACATTTTGACATTACTTAATAAGTAAACGTTCTGTACGAATATAAACCTAAATGTTCTATTTTTAACGTTTATATACGTATGCGATGCTAAAATTAGTAGGACAAAGTGTGATGCGTGAATCTCTTCCTTTCGCCAGGGAAATACATTGTTAAGCAAATTGACACCCTAATGTTATAACAAGTAGGTAAGTATATTGAAATTACAACGATCAATGGAAGATAGATATGATTTAAATATACCGTCAATTTATATTGGTAGTCAATTTCATTAACAATTGATTTCCCCTTCTTTACCTAACTAAAGCAATTTCAAAAGTTACACAATAGAAATACTGTTTCTGCTTATACTTAGCTTGGCGTATTTGACCAAATATTTGCGTTATTTCGTCAATACAAAATACACCCAATAACCTGTTTGAATAAAGTTCATATTGTTTTTGGTAATAAACGCAAATATTTGTACGAATAAGCCAACTCAAGTATAAACTACTATAAAATACATATAAGTAGATGGTGTAGGTATCTTTTACAATTGCTTTAATTTGTTGCATTCAAGAAGCAATTAAATTGCTTAGTCTGTTCCCATTTACACGAAATAATTTAATTGCCCGATGAATAACATAATTGAAAAAATATATAAAATTGTACTATCCAAATACTAAGTATTTAGACGCTACAATTTTAATAATTTCTACAACTTCATTTAACAGTCAATTCACTATTTTTATGTGGAGTTTTATTGCACATTGAATGATGTATTATAATATTACAATATAACGCATTATTTTTCGGTAGATTAAAATCTTTCAAAGTGAAACCTTAATATTGTGAGCAGTTTGTTCGTTTGACAATCTTTCGAGAGTTTACAATCTCGCTAGTTATATTACAATCAAACGGTTATTACAATGTCACATTGACATATTCATTGTAAGGAATTTTAAAAGGTGTACTAAGCACTAAACGCTACAACTTTTAAAATTTCTTCATTTTATTACATTCAAAGAAGAGTAAGTAAAGTTTCTCATTAATTGCCCTTTCAATAAAATACCTACACATGGAAGTTAATTTAAAACTTGTACCATTGAATCACTGAAACAGTACAAGTTTTAAAATTGCTTCAATTTATAACATTCAAAAAGCAATTTAATGACTCCCTGTTAACAAATCTTTTAAATTAACCTAATTATCAGTCTTTAATCTCTTAATATCAATAAACCTACTAAATATACTCGGTGCTTTTCAAATCCTTCAGAATTAACAACTTTCCTCTCTATCTTAACACTCTATGATTTGAACACGTCACATTTCACAGTTTTTATTTCAGGCGAAAACACAAGGGTAGCCCGTGAAAATCAAATTTTCTTACGTTTTTTTTACAATTTGCAGGCCAGTGGTAGGTTGTATGTTGATTTAAATATGATTCACGACTGTAAGACGTATGTTGTTACATAATTATAATCATTAAAATCATCAATACAACCCTCTAAGTTAATTTGATCCCATTGAATGACTTTTTCATAAAATATTCATTGAATAGGATTAAATGAATTTATAGTGTTGTATTGATGATTTAATTATTATAATTACGTAGCTACATACGTGTTAGTTGATGGAATCAATTTTCATTAACATACAAACAGATACTGACCTGAAAATTACAAAACACTTAAGAAAATTTCCATTTCGTAGACTGCGCTGGCACTTTCAATTCCAGCACAGTTCATGTAGCATCTTCACCTTTACCGTATAACTCTGAATCAGATATCAGCCCCCGTATTCACAACGCTTCGATTCGCTTCCGATCCGGGAAGTCGTATGTCTATCTCGGTCGTTTTCGTAATGCCAGAAGAAGACAGATTACGTGTTGTCGAATCGGAAACGAGTCGAACGTTTGTGAATACGGGGGCAGGTCAATTTCGATTCGCTAGCAAAACTCTAAACACGTTATAACTATCGATATCTAAACACAATGACGAACCATAAATAAAAGTGATTTGAGGACTTTCTCGGTGGTTCATAATCGCAGGTAGTTTACTAAGTACTACTTTACTTGAAGTATTGGGTTAAAAACCATTATTCAGAATCAATCTCAACAAATGTAATAAATGACAAAAAATATCGTGTTAAGATATCACATTTGCAAAGATTTACACAACAGAATAACTGTCTTTAAACGAATATTTCAAGCAACAAGTGGCTTTGAATAATCTGACATGCCAAAATTTCGCCATGTTGCTTTATTTATAAAATGGCGGCCACTCATTAAACCTTCAAGAATCAATAGCTGACATTAAAACAAATAAGTTTTGATTTACATTGAATCTTCTAAAGCGTCATGTTTACGAGATATAAACCATGAAAGTCACCATCTTTGCCATCAGCACAACTTAAATAAGTAACTTATATTTCGGTAATGTGACATTTTAGAAGATTTTTTCCCATTTAAAGCTTGTTTGTACTTATACCATCTATTGATTAATATGGGTTTTTATAAAATATACACTATTTTTTAAGTAAAATAAAATGGCGGAAGTTTGCAGGTCACACTTCACACACAAATCTTCAAATAATTTTTACTTCTCTTTACCATATTTAGATATCATACCCACCCATCCCGTTTGAGGAGTTTCGTCATCAGCTAATTGAATTTAACCTTTAATATGTGTCAAAACCTTATAAAGATATTGGTTTCTTCATCGCCACTCACAATTATTAAAAATGGCTTCCCTGAATTCTGCACAACGCCTGCTTCAACTCCGTCTTTTGCATCTAATAAAACCTGGCTATGTTCTTTATCCTCAGGAATTATTCCTTGTTACTTCTTCTCGAAAATAAAGTATCTAACTCTTAGGTTTTCAAGGAGTTTTTTGACTTTCAAGTCAATTAAATTGATTTCAATACAACTGGTTTTATCCAGCTGGGTATAAGCTTCTAGCCAGGTAAAAGATCAGAATCGTATGTGGTCATCTTCCAATTCTGGTCTTGCAAGAAGTATGGAATTCTTGCTTTGAGAGGTCCCACTTTCCTGGTGGTGATATCCATAGTAATATGGTCTTCATTATTGTGAAGCTCCTTCATGTTCAGAGGTTTCTGTTGACTGGTTTTGACAGTCATCTCGTTCGGGTCTTCATTAGGCATGCCTTCTGACATGTAAAACGCCAACATAATCAGATCTTTGACTACGTTATGCTTGCTTTCATCAACGGGGCTTAAATATTTGGTTTGTTCAAGATCTTCGTCTGATATACCGTCTTCATTATTGTCCATGTCGTTATTTGAATCGTTCATCGGAAAGTTCATAAAATCCTTACAGGTACTCTCTCCAGCTTCAACGGAACAGTTGCAAGAAATGTCAAATGCCGCCGCCTTGGAATTGCAGGTTCGTATAGGAACCAAGTCGGGTCCAGCGGCCATTTTGTTGTTCTTCTTTTTAAGTAAAGTTCAACTGTAACAATAGGGAGATTAAGTAAGTATTCAAAAATTCACCAAAACTTGATCCAGATGTGGAAATCTTTAGGCTTAAAATGAACTAAAATTGATTTGGGTGGGGGCGTGGGGGCTATTGTACATACGACTCGACGAGTGTGGTGTTGTTTCACAGACAATGGTCTCATCACGTTAGAAGAACTAATAGACGCCACAGAAGATGCTAAACTTGTAATCGAATTCCAGCACGATTTAATTAAGATTTGCTATCAATACGCTAAACTAAGGTGAAAGGTGAAAATTTTCTTAGGTTTTTTGAAATTTGTAAGCCAGTGTTAGGTTTTATGTAGATTAAAATATTGTTCGCGACTGTAAGATGTATGTTGTTACAGAATTATAATCATCAATACAACCTTCCAAGTTCATGAAGGTCGAGGGAACGACTTCGAGCTTGAATAAATCGTTCCTCATACAACATAGCACTTTCACGAAAGGAAATTTAAATTTCACGGGCTACCTTCAAGTAGAGTAAATAATACAGAGCTAAATACACGGAATGCAGTAGGTAGCACGCCTTTTTGAGCTTTGAAAGCGTATGTCTTATGATTTTCATACCTAAATAGTAAACATTAGATTTGAGAAGCAATTGAAGAGATTCTGTGAGATCCGGCTTTAGGAAACTAAGAAACTGGCTTGATAACTGACTCAAAAACATTATTAAATAAACTGGTAAACTAGCTATTTATGACTTAAAAGGGTAAAGTCGACTCCACAACAATAAAAGTAATCTTATCAATATTTACGAACATACGATTTTAAAAAAGCAAGTCCAAAAACTAACTTAATACTAGTTTAATGTCACTAAACAAACGACGATTAATTATACCTGTTATTCAAGTAATAACAAATGTTAATGCAACTTGGAAATAACTCCCAATTTGTAGACTTCAATTTATCCAATGTTTACACAGAGTTTTCCTTGTATGTAACTTAATAAATTAATTAATGGTCATAATAAAATAAAATACTCACATAAAATGCTATTATATTATGACTGATTCCACACACTTTTTTATATACTTTTTTAAACTCGACACTGAATTTTATTATGGTTATCACTGTTACTCTATCAAGTCTTAATAAAAAACTGAATAATTTACCAACAAACCGATCCCTTTTTATTCAGGCTGAAATATAGTGAAGTTAGCCGCATGACTAACTAGGGTAACCACGTCTTAGGTAACAGGAGATATGTCCTGATTTAATGTTGCAAAAGAACTCGGGTATTCTATCGGCATAGAATTTAGCTACCTATCTAAGCACCTTTTTTTTTTTTTTTGGTATGGGAAATCATCAAATTACTTCTCCCACTCTGGGCGGAGCGGGAGGGAGTGTCAGACTCTTACTGACTAAAACCCATCCATGTTCCTTCCTCGCCCTTTATGTTCCGGGGCCGCGGTATCTCTTTCGAAAAGGCCCGCAACCCCGGCAGGCTTCGGCCCTTGCGGGCCCCTCCCCTTATGCTGACATCTCTTTGACACGGCCTGTCGTCGTCGTTAGACGGACGGTCGGCTAGCTAGCCCATAGCCAACCGTCCACAGGCTACGGTGGCCGGTAGCCACCACGTGGCCCCCGACGCCCGGTGCGTCTCCCGTGGCACCTATCTAAGCACCTTCAGTGGCGTCTATCACCTGAATAGGTCTTCGTTGCTTCGGCCAATCTGAGTCCTGAGTCTGTTTCAGGAGTTCCAGGTTAGCAAAGGTGAGAGACTTTCAGTAGGTGGAAGTTGGAACTAGTATGGTGTATTTTTGTATTTTTGTTTAGTTGATTTCTGATATCCAAAGAAATAGCAGCGTTAACCCAGGCAGGTACTTAGTAATCAACTCTGTCTTTGATAAACCAAATGAAAAATGAATGACAAAATGACGTTTTTAACAAAACATCACCAATGAATAAGTCAGCTTGACAAAATAGAAAAAAAGAAAGAAAGAAAAAGCATTTATTAGCCCGACAGGACAACACATAAATAAAAAATAATAATAATAAAATTGTGATTATAATACTAGTTTAATGCAAATGCTAATGTTAGCTTTTGTAATAAAAGCTTGTCAAAATAACTAACTGCATCAAAAAGCTTTGGTAAACGTTCTTTGGTAGGCCTTAATATTTACGTGCAATTTTTTTCTGATTCCTAATTAAAGATTGTCCTGAATGAACTGTAAAATATGGTGACAATACTAATGCGGACAACTTCATGCCAAAATGATGCAATTCTATACAATATTTTCATTTTGTTCTAATTCGATGAAAAGTGATTAAGAAATTAAATAATTTCCAGCAAAATATTATGTCATACAATAAATGGATTATACGTTGTCTTGTGCAATTTCTTTTCATAGTAACGCTTTTTCAATGTGATGTAATTTCATGGTTTTCCGGCAAATCTTATTTACATGGGTAAGTGATTTATTTTTGTGTCGCTGCATAGATAGAATAGCAGACGTTTCCTTTTCCATGAGGCTGCGGGCCTGCCGATGGGGTCGAAAAGTTCTGGAGTGTCGACCGCGAACCGGAAGACATTGCGTTGGAAGGCGTCCCACTAGGTTTACCGATAACCTGATGTAGGGTGTGGGAATCCGTAGAATGCGAGTCGCACGGGACCGGTCAATGTGGTGACACTTGGGGGAGGCCTATGTCCAGCAGTGGACGTCTTTTGTCTGAAATGATGATGATGATGAGGGCCTGAAGCCCTACAATGCCACCCACGGTAATGGAGATGGCTATGCTCAAAGCTTTCTCTGAGTGTTCAAAGAAGAAATGAAAACGGACATAGCCCGAAGAAATGTCAACCTTAAGTCAGAGTGCTTTATAGGGCACATTGCTTCTTGAACGGATGGCTAATGGAGCCGATAGGTCCTATAACTTCAGGAGTCTTCTTTCTTCATCGTATGGTGCTTAAACACAGGTTATTGGCCTGAAACACAGGTTTAAATAAACCTAGATCAGGCAGGTCGCTATCTAACATTTGAATTCGAAATTTTAGTTACTTGCAACTGTTAAATATTATATTGTTGTTATAATTTTACTTACTAGCGCTAATTATATGATTGTTTAAGAAATAACACTACTGCACCTAAATGTAAACTTTTGTAATATCTACTTTTTTTTTAAATAATAAAAAAAATATATATAAATATATTCTTAACGTTTTGTCAGAGTTTTTATGCCGCCCATAGGTATTAGACTTCTGGAGTTGCGAAAACTTGGAGAAGGCGCTGCGTTCTAAAGGCTATGTGAAGGTGGATCGATGACTTGGAAGATGAGATGGAGTGAAAACTCCTGGAACCGCTGAAATGACCAGCACAAGATCGGTTGACGTGACGGCCCTTGGGGGAAGCTTATGTCTAGCAGTAGACGTCTGTCTCCTGTCCATGGAGATTCTTGCCAGTTCTTCTCTATAAAGATCTATGCTAGGAAATGGGCAACTACAGTACTTTCACAGATTTTATGTCTAACTAGCTGACCCGCGCAACTTCGTCTGCGTCACATAAGAGAGAAAAACAAAAGGAAAAAAAATGCCCGTTTGTGCAACATTTTTCATTCCTGCTCCGCTCCTAATAATTGTAGCGTGATGTTATATAGCCTAAAGCCTTCCTCGATAAATGGACTATCCAACACAAAAATAATTTTTCAATTCGAACCTATAGTTCCTGAGATTAGCGCGTTCAACCAAACAAACAAAACAAACAAACAAACTCTTCTGCTTTATAATATTAGTATAGATGTGACTGGGACTATGGCTTTTCATTTTTGTTTCGACAGTTCGAAAGTGCCTGTAACTGGCCTAATTGAAATAAATGGTTTGATTTTGATATGAAGTTGTTGATGATGGCAACAGGTTCATTCCCTATGACAACAACACAGACGTAATGTGGGTGTTCGGTACTATACCCTTCATCTGTGCCAACCAATGCAGGCGTGATTCGTGACGCAGTATCTATGTAATATGACGTGCTATATGTATAGGGTGTAAAACACCTCTTCACGAAGCCGAAAGGTATTTGTTCACTCCATCATTGCGATAATTTTTGTGTTCTACACCATACCTGGGAACCTTCTAGTTACGGAGATATGGGGGTCAAAGTTACAACGTTTTGACAAGTTTTTCTTGAAATACAATTTTTATTGTAACACTTTTTACACCTCCTCGATCCCCGTACTATTCAATCCATCCATCAATACAATGTTTTAAGTGCGTTAAGTACATTGAGTTCTACCACAAAACAGTATTTATAACCTCAAAAAAAAAAGTTGTGTCCTAGCAACAATTTTTGCGTAAAGTTACTTAGTTTGAAGTACAGAATGTTTGGTTAACGGCTTTGTGATTAAGTGGTTTACACCCTGTATAAACAAATGTGTTATGAGTAATACATTGTACAATAAAGGTATGTCTTATGCATTGTTATAGGTAATTCCCCGTGCGGACACTAGCGGCAAAAGAGGGTGCGGTCTATATCTATATGATAACTTTAATACGATAACAGGAGAATGTATTTGATGTATATGTCACCGTAAAATTGTCAAATACGTTATATTGTAATATCTCTAGCGATATTGTAAAATCTCGAAATATTGTCAAATGAACATACTGCTTACAACAAAACGCATTATTTTTCGTGAAATGCATCCGATGGTAATAGTCAACTCACGCGGTGTGGAGGGAAGGAGGGGTCCCCTTTGCCCAGTGGTACAAATCTCATGAAATATCATCTTCCCTGTGTTCAGTTGACAATAATTCGAGATATTACAATATCGCTAGAGAGAAACACGTTATATTGTATTATAACGTGTTTGACAATTTTACGGTGACATATACATTCATAAGAGATAACTCCATAAAGAAAATTAAAGCGTCACGATTCATCTGCTTCATCGTCATTCTCATATAACTCTTATCCTAATTTATTTGGGGTTGGTGCAGTAGGTAAGTTCTCTTTCCATACTTCTCTATTATTTTTCATCTCAGCAGTTACTTCATTTCTAGCTATATCACTTCTTTCATACAGCAATATCATCCATCGTTTCTTTGATCTTCCTCTACTCTGATCTATATATACTCAACATTTTATATGGAGCGACTGCCTATCTGACCTCCACAACACAGTTAGAACTGGGTTATACGATATCCCTCTCTTGGTAAGACTTGTTGTCAACTATGAGATAATTGTCATCTTCAAAAACCACCGGACATTATTAAAGCTTTGAATTATTTCCATCTTTAAAAGAAAACTAATTACATTTTTCATCAATAAATATTTGCTCACATAATATCATGATGTAAATCGTAAATTGATAATGTAAATCGCATGACATTAAAAATACTAGATTATAGAATTGATTAAAAAAACATGAAGTAATCTATACTAATATTATAAAGCAGAAGAGTTTGTTTGTTTGTTTGGTTGAACACGCTAATCTCGGGAAGTACTGGTTCAAATTAAAAAAATCTTTTTGTGTTGGATAGTCCATTTATCGAGGAAGGCTTTAGGCTATATAACATCACGCTACAATCATAAGGAGCGCAGCAGGAATGAAAAATGTTGCAAAAACGGGGATTTTTTGTTCTCTCTTATGTGACGCAGACGAAGTTGCGCGGGTCAGCTAGTTAGTTATATTGTGTAATGAAGACCTCAAAAACCACATCAAAAACGATATTTTAATTACTTATCCTAGATGGACGCATCTGTACAAAAATAATCAAAAAGTGGTGAACAATCATAAGCTTGAAATGTTTCCACTGCTGAGAAACAGGCCTCTCATGTTCTCTCATGTTAGGGAGCGTCCACGGCGGGCTCCAAAGTAGCCCGCGAAAGGGCAATGGGCACAAATGTATGGACTCTGGTCCTGTATGCTTAGTGCGAGTTTTTTGTACGTATCGACTGTGTCAACGTTTAACGCACATTTGTATGGCGCTGAGTAAGCGCCACCTAGCGTAATACGTGAGAACTACATATTGTGAGTGCTAATTCTAGACGGGGAATTATAAAACGATCGAATAAAAAAAACTTAGTAAAATCCAGAACGAGCTTACAAAAAGTGGGTTGTGATAAATCCATTTCAGGTATAAAACTGTGCCGGGGTTGCGGGCCTGTTCGAAAGAGATACCGCGGCCCCGGAACGTAAAAGGCGAGGAAGGAACATGGATGGTTTTTAGTCAGTAAGAGTCTGACACTCCCTCCCGCTCCGCCCAGAGTGGGGGGGGTAATTTGATGATTTCCCATCCTTAAAAAAAAAAAGATATAAAACTGTCGAAATTGTAACTTGCACTCGCGTTATACATGCAAATGTTAGCAATGTGCTCGATACGGTCTTAACTTTCTTAGAGGCACTGGATTGTCACTATCGACGGCGTAAACTCGATCTACGCGATACAGACGTTGCACGAATTTTAGTATGAAACTCGCACTAAGCACACTGGACCCAATAGATATCAAAAGTATATCGTTAAAAAGGTATATAATAATAATAATAATAAACCATTTATTTCAGGTAACAAAGACCCATACATAAATACCTTAACCTAAATATACATACTAATAACATTTTTTGTTAGTATATATAGTAACTTAAAAACTATGTTAGTACACGATGCACTTCACTTGCACGATCTTTTGTGCGTTCTTGTGGAATCTGTCCGCGGAAACGACGGAACACCACATCCTGCGGCCAAAAACTTTCTTCCATCACCAAATGGAGCATACACGTTGGGATACGCACCACAAACGCCTTGAAATTGACGTTGCGGCGCGACTCCAGTAGTTGTACTCTTGGCGTGTACTTTAACTTTCGGCGCACGTACTCCTCGATGTCCTCAGCCTCCGTGGTGTAGTGTAGGCGAGAGATGTACACCGGGGTGTTCGGCTTCGCTGCGCGTAGTTTAACGTTGGGCTCTGCAGGAGCCTTGCCGGAGCGGTTCTTACAGCTTCGCTGACGGCGTTTCCTCCGCTGCACCGTCACGAAACCGACATCATCAGCCAGGTCCGTTACCTTTGCAGGCATGGGCTTTGCGGGAAGAGCAGCAGGGATGCTCGAAATGACCACTGGTCCAGGTGGTCGCGTCGGTTTGGCACCGCTGCGGGGAGGAACTGCGGGGACGGGGGCGGGGCTGCGAGGGACACTTACTGCGCGCAACGCAGACTCAGCAATCGGCGCCGGCGACAAAACTGCTGACGCGAAACTTGTAGCTGACGCATTGAGGCAGCTGGCTTCACGACATGTGTTTACGTTGCTAACACGTGCCGGTGACGGCGGTGACCCAGTTAATGCCACAGAGTTGCGTAACTCAACTAATTGTTCGCGCAAGTCTGCAACGGTGTTCTGGGATGCAGCCAGATTTCTCTGCACCTCAGCCAAACTAGCCTTAAGGAAGACAATGTCCTTCAGCAGGCTCGTAACATCGACGTGGTCGAAAGTGACTGGAGGTAATTTGGTTAAATCCCTCGCCACAAACGTCGGCACGTCGTCAGGGTCGGTCGCTTTCAGCAGCGTGATGATATCTTGCAGGCTTCTCTTTGTCCCGTCACGCCTACGGGACACCATCTGGTCGATTTTATTGAGCGACCGAAACAGCAGCAGCTTCGCAGCAGCAATGTCTTCCTCACTGAAGCTCGATCCACAGATCTGGATGGCGGACACCTCGTCCATCACGTCCAGTTTCTGTTGCAGGAACGCCAGCAGCTCGTTTGCCACAAGTGTGTCACTCATGGCAACAAAAGTTTCGAGCGACGGCTTGCGCCGCGCTATACTATAATAATTATATTATTACGTATCACCAACGTCCGCCTAAGAGCGCGGAACACACACGACTCGCATAGGGGTTTAGGGACTTGCTTCTCATAGGGCACGAATAGGTATGGCGCTGACCTGATATACATGTATTTATTATGTTGTCCGATCGGAATATGCGTACCTACCTTGAATATTGTGATAAAATCTTAAAGTATTTTTGATACATTTTTCAAACCAATGAACCAGCTTTAATAATATAGATATTAAATGAAAAATATTAATCTTTTCAGTGTTCTAAGGTACATAAAATACATAGTTATTTTTTTTTCGGATGTGAAATGATCAAATGACCCCCTCCCTAGTGGTAGGCAGTCCAGTCCCTACTACTGTGAGAAGGGTAACGTGTTTGTTGAACTAGACTTTGTATAAGGGTGTAAAACACCTCTTCACGAAGCCGAAAGGCACTTGTTCTCCCCATCATTGCGATATTTTTTTTGTTCTACACCATACCTGGGAACCTTCTAGTTACAGAGATTTGGGGGGGGTCAAAGTTACAACTATTCGACAAGTTTTTTTTTAAAACACAATTTTTTGTAAGATTTTGACTTTTAACACCTCCACGACCCCCGTACTATTCATTCCGTCCATCAGCACAATATTTTAAGGGCGTTACATTGAGTTCTAGGTACCACAAAACATAATTTATAACCTCAAAAAAAAAGTTGTTTCCCAGCAAAAAAAAATGTGTAAAGTTACTTAGTGTGATGTACAGAATGTTTGGTTAACGGCTTTGTGATGAGGTGGTTGACACCCTGAATAACTGGCGAAATGTGAGTGTAGATACTATTAGGTACATTTCTGCCAACCCACCTCTTGTTATGTTATGTAGATACCCAATGGCTGTACCTAAAATGTAGCATCATCAAGACGTATAATTTGTTATTAGTTGAATGAGGATAAACCGAAGTAAAAACACGTTACCATTAATGGCAAACCACAATTCAGTCATTGCTTCCAATAAATAATATTTAATTTATTAAACTTAATACGCCTGACTTGATGTCTGAAATGTTACATCATGTACTATGAAAACCGTCTGATGTAATTCCATTGTTACTGAAATAATCTGGAAATATGGTTTATTTCTTCGTTTGAATTTTGTTCGATATGACTCCCGATAGCGAACAGCTGTCGGAAAGATTCGAGTCTTCTTAACGAAATGAACTGTCAAAATAATTCGGTTTCGGGTTCGTGAATAGCATTTGGACGACATCTTCGAAATCTTAGACGTTCGATTCGGTTCGGAATCGAGTCGAATGGTTGTGAATAAGGCAGGGCCGTCTTTTAACCAGTTGGGGCCCTGGGCACTTACGTAAAATGGGGCCCTTTTAGTATGCAAGAGCGAGCGAAGCGCGCTTGAATTTTTTTTTCACCCTGCCTCATATGATTTACTTTTTCTTGTGATAGTTCATACAAAACTAAAGAGTAAAAACATCCTTTATTTTTGCATGAACTGCTTATGAACTGTTAGCGGTGGAGAACTTTAATTTGAAGTAGAACACAGAATACCTATTATTACCTACTAGCTGACCCACGCAACTTCGTCTGCGTCACATAAGAGGGAAAGCGAAAGGAAAATCCCCGTTTTTGCAACATTTTTCATTCCTGCTCCGCTCCTAATAATTGTAGCGTGATGTTATATAGCCTAAAGCCTTCCTCGATAAATGGACTATCCAATACAAAAAGATTTTTTCAATTCAAACCAGTAGTTCCTGAGATTAGCGCGTTCAAACAAACAAACAAACAAACAAACTCTTCAGCTTTATAATATTAGTATAGATAGATTAGTATAGATTGTGGCTTTATTTTACGGAAAATTTTATTCGATTAATGTTTGCATGTGGTCGTGAATCGAATATTTTAGTATCCTGCAGTCCTGTCTGGGATAAATTTGTTTCTTTTGACAGTTATTGGAACTTGGGGCCCCCCTTGAATCGGGGCCCTGGGCAAGAGCCCATGGTGCCCAGTGGGTAAGAGGGCCCTGGAATAAGGGGCTTGGTAATGCCCCATAACTTATGTCATGTCACTGTTTCTTGTGCGTCATGCTGATGGCCTTTTTTTTACTTTATTTACGTACATTTCTTAGTTGTTGTGGCAACTGCTAGGGCCATAATTAATAGTCCAGCAACGTAACGTCTCATATAGCTTAATTCGGCATCCCCCCTATTATGTCCGCCCCTGTCCCTCCAGCCCCCGTATTCACAACGCTTCGATTCGCTTCCGATTCGGGAAGTCGTATGTCTATCTCGGTCGTTTTCGTAATGCCAGAAGAAGACAGATATACGAGTTGTCGAATCGGAAACGAGTCGAACGTTTGTGAATACGGGGTGATTTCTAAATTTCAATCATATATAGAGTTTAGTATGTAACACGATGTAGTGTAGTTTGTGCAACATTTGCATACCAGAATGCAATTTAAAAGACGGGTCGCAAATAAAATAGTCAAACCAGGCTCAAGGAATGATATTTACACTTCATATTTTTATTCAAAGTACTAATACTATTAAAAACAAAACAGACACTCAAAAATCTGATGAAGATCATCCTTTATATTCATCTTTATCGACAAAAGGTATGTGAATATCTGCTAAAAATTATATAAGAATCCCGGAGAGTCTTAAAACCCCGCGTGGGTTCTGTAACATGTACCTATTGTAAAAATCTAAGAGAAAAGTGTCTCCATTTCTCCAAAACTGGTATTCGTTGACTAATGTGTTCATTATTCTTATTTTCAGATAAATTACATGGTCCAGATTCTAGAGGTACAAAGGCCAAAACCAAGTTGAAGTTGTTGAATTTTTTTATGAACTGTTTGACAGTGTTAATGGCTACCCTTTTTTTTGGGATGGGAAATCATCAAATAACTTCTCCCACTCTGGGCGGAGCGGGAGGGAGTGTCAGACTTTTACTGACTAAAACCCATGCATGTTCCTTCCTCGCCCTTTACGTTTCGGTTGAATGGCTACCCTGGTGATGGAAAAAGGAGAAAATTGAGACGAGCTGTAAAGAAGAGTCACTACATCATTAATTTTGGATTGACGCCATAAAAAATATTAAATCTTTATATTTTAGTTAAAAATATATGTTTTCAAAATAGGAGAGCTTCAAAAACAGGCTCTATTAAAACATAAATGCTATATACAGGTCAAGAAAAAAACGTTTATACAAATAAAAACCTATAAATTATAATTTTTATTTTATTATGATTACCTGAACCTCAAAAATAAATCAACTTTAAAAAGGCGCCATTAAAGTATCGATATCAATTACAAAGTCGATAAAATAGAACATCACTAGTTATCGATGACATGATTCCTGCAATCACTAGATTACACTTAGGTACATAACTATAACTATATACTCCTGTCAAAACCCCGATGGCTCAGCAGCGCCAAAACGGAACACTTGGAAACTTTCAACCGAAATGTCACTGTCGTATCTGTAGCTAGCTACTATATCTAATCTGTGATACGAACACTCCTTTACAGTATATATGTTCTGTGTACGAACATGTCTTTGCTTAGTCGAGGCGTCCGTACGGTATAAAAACCCACGCAGGGCATTCCGTGGCCGCTTTCTAAACTCCAACCCTGTCTTCTGCATACTATACCCCGAGATAAACGGGTAAGTGTTCAGTATGATTGCAATTCTTGTTTGTTTCCTGCCAGATCGCATTCTTTACCTATGTATTTTCTGTCGGTGCGGTTTGGCAGCCATTATTACTTCTCGGCAGTCTCGCTGTCTGTCGAGAAAGGCTATGTATATAAATTGGCCCTTGCCACAGTAACGCAGTTACTGCGTAAAAACCCCAAGTCTAATACGAAACTCTCGAGAGTAAGTTCAGCCCCTGTGTATCTGATAGCGCTGCCAGTAGTCACCAAGTAGAGGCAAGTGCCACTAATTCTACAAATATAATCTGTATATTCACACACAACAGTTTCGTCATTGACATAGGACTTGTACCGAATCTCATTCTTAGTACAATGTTACCATAGACATTGATCATAGACCGAGACTTAGATCAATTGTAACATAGACCATTGCTTTAGATTCATTTTTTTTTTAGTGCATGTCTTATAAAAACAATTACTAAAACAAAATGAATTCTTTTAAGCTTTTGTAAAACAAATAAAAAAATAATAAAAAAAAAAACTAAAAATGTATTCATCCTATACAACTTAACCTTTTGATCGCCACGTCAATAACGAAATTCTGTGTTAGAGAACACAGAATTCGCCAAGGGGTCAACTTCAAATTTGGGTCCAAAAAGTGTGAATTGCATGATATTTGAAAAATATAAAAAAAAATATATTTTAATGTTCAAATATCTAGGTGCGTTAATTAGTTAAAAAAACACATGCTAATCAAACAAACCTTTAATTTCTTCCAAAAACAGGGAAAATACAAATTTCTGAGTGACACGAATGAGTAACATAATTTCTCTAATGATATTTTGTGATTTACTAATGAGATCTCGGGTTGCACACAATGAAAGTTACAAAAAAAATCAACAAAACATAAAATATTTGACAGTCCAGCGCTTTAACCTACCCTCAACCAATTGTCAAATTTCTTTAAAAGCTTTTCAATTTATTGCAACAGTGACAGATTGCGGTAGGTTCATGTGCTGGCCACCGTACTATAGATATTAATTATTTTAAACTTAATTCCAAAACAATAACTTTATCAACTAAGCTAATCATTTCTAATTTCATTCGATTCGTTAACGCTAATCGTTTTTCATTGCGAATGCAATAACAATATCCATATTATTAATACCTTTATAATTAATCAATCTGATAAGGGATCGTCATCATAATCTTTACATTTATTTAAAAAATCAAGGAATTACTTTTCATGACCTGTCGCTTTTGTTTCGATTTGCTTATGATTATTTATAAAAGATTTGTTTCACAGCAGAGACTTGAAGTTGATGGCACACTGTAACATTGGATCGGTATTAGCATAGCGAATAGTAACATTGGATCGGTATTAGCATAGCGAATAGTAACATTGGATCGGTATTAGCATAGCGAATAGTAACATCACAAAGTACCTTCATTCATTTGTTTTCCGGGATGACCTTTTACATTTACCATTGTAGATTCAATGGGAGTATTATATATTTAAAAAAAAATCTCATATTCACATTCATTTTATTTTGCGTAGCGTAAGTTTTAAAAGATGTTACAATGAGCTTACAGCTAAGAACAATTATGGACCCTGTTAGCTTAGGGCACAGCAATAAACAAGATTAACATAAAATTTTAAGTTGTTAATTAAAGATATTATTTACAAATAGAGGTCATATGTTGGCCATGTTTACAAACGACATTGAAACATTCGAAACAGCTCTGTTTTCTAAATTCTAGATAAGAAGAATCGGCAGCCCAAACGACCTGAAAGAAAAAAATATGTATTGTTATTACATTGTGTGTATCGTCAGTATATTTTTAATGTTTAATTGTTGTATAAAATAAACCTGATGAAAGTGGCAATATCTTTAGGCAACATTCCATTCCCATCCATTCCATTCCATTCCATTTCATTTCCATTTCCTTTAATTTAATTTCGTGCTCTAAAATAATACCCTTTCCTACGTTTTTTATATTTCTTCGAATGATGTTAACAAAGGCATCAAAGTCTCCGACATCCTGATGACACCTGAATCCGCAGTCCTTTTGATCACTGCTCCAATCCCATCAGGAGCACCCTTGCCATGCCCAGCTTCTCGGTAATTCCATGTGACAAGGTTTAGTTCTGGGAAGTCATTCGTTAATTGGGTTAAAATATAAAATATGTTTTTATTTCTATACTGGCTAGAGGGACTATCTGTTAAAATGTGAATGCGATTAATTTGGGATGATCTGTTAAACACAAATTTAATTAACCCTAGAAGCCCAATCTAGGTAATTTTTACCTATACGAAAACTAATAATTGCTTCCTCTTTCGCACACTTCTTTCGATCGCCGTGTTTGATCGAACCAACTTAGTACAGCCCACGAGCCAACAGGAGACGGCCGTATTTCTTTGGTAAGTACCTCCTATATTGTAGATATCGTAATGTTGTAGGTCAATTTGGCCTATGTTTAGGCTTTGTGTAACTTTTACACTGGTTTTGAGTTTTTGGAGATAGTTATTTTAGGAGGATTTAACGTTATGTTTTAGTTTGTTTTAAAAAAATAAATATTGTTTTAGGTAGAAAAACAAGATGGCGTCCTCTAGACAACTGGGAACTGACGAGATAGCGTCCTTTTTAGAAAATATATGTGACTCGGAGACATGCGACTCACACTCGGGAGAAGAAGATTGCGTGACTCTGGCGAAGTCAATAGTTATGAGGACGCTGTAGTTGACCGTACTAAGAAAGCCAGACATGATTTTATTTTATAATTATACAAAAGGGGGTGTCGATTCCTTTGATCAAATGTGTTCCTCTATGTCTACTAATAGGAAGACGAATAGGTGGCCCATGGCTGTTTTTTACGGCATGCTCAATATGTCTTTTGTAAATTCTTATATTATACACTGCCATAACAAGCTATCTAACAAAGAAAAATCGCTAAGTCGCAAAAACTTTATAAAAAAACTGATTTGACTCGGCTATGGATGCAACAGCATCTGGAAGCCCCTACTTTGAAGTGTTCAGTACGTGACAATATCACGAATATCCTTCAAAAGGAGCCGCAGCCATTGCCAGAGAATACCACAGAACCAGAGCCAAAAAAGCGTCGCTATTGTGGTTATTGTTCTTATAAAAAACAGCGAAAGACAAATTCGCAGTCTACAAAATGCAAAAGAGCAATTTGTCGTGAGCACAATATTGACATGTGTCAAAACTGTTTATAATGTGATAATTATTGTACGAAACATTGTTGATTGTTTTGAAACATTTATTAATTAGTTAAAAAGAGAAGATTTTATGTTGATTTTTCTTTATATTTTTAGTTTATAAGAAGAAAACCGGAAGGGTCTCATTTTGAGCCAAATTTTTATATGTTTACGTATTTTTGTATTTTCAAAGATATTTAAACAGATATTAATATAATTATGCGTTTTTTAATTTTATGAATAAACAATAAAAATAAATGATAACGAAAACTAGTAAATTTAACATCATAAACTATCCTATACGTGTATTTATTTATGTAGGTAAATTTGAATTAATATAAATATAATTGGGCTTCTAGGGTTAAATAAGTTAGATGAGCCCACACTGCCGCTGCATCATGACGGGTGCATTCACTGGATGCGCAAACAGAGTAGGCTTGAGTAGCATTGGAATCATTTTTTAAATAAACCACTGCTGTACGAAGTTAGGCTTGATTACGGCTGACACCAAAATGCATGCATTGTACGTACAAAGCATGTATTTTGGTGTATAAGAATAGTTTTCAGAAAAATCCATATGGATCAAGGCTTCATTAATAGAGCTTCTTTCAAACATTCAATAGTAGCGTACTGGTTGACAATGTTATTGCGAGTGGTAAAAATTTTGGCAGCATATTTTTCAGTTCAATTATCAGATTACGTGGATCAGACCTCTTTGCATTTTTCTTGATTATTTTTATTGCTTTTGTATCTACTTTTTTCGTATCTCTTACGTATATCATGTACTGTATATCTTTATCATTTCGAAATTATTTATATGGTAGTGTTTTATCTTTACATGAAGTACATTAAAAAAATATCATTAGTGTGACTTTCAATATAATTCGCGTGAGAATCGGTGCAAGCGTCCGTCTTGTAAAAATGCTTATAAAACTAATAACTTGTAAATACAAGATTAACAATAAATATTGATAAAAGAAGAGGCTTAAAACGTAGTCCCTTTCAGTATTCATTTATATTTTTCTGTATATAGTAGTTAAATAAATCTTTGAAAAATAGCTCCAAGATACCTAAATTGAAACAGATCCGTGACTCGTGAATCGACACAAATGACAGTGAAACAAATGAGATTTTTGGAAGTAATTCGAATTTATTTAGTAAATGGAACGTTCATTACATACCGTACATTGGAAACGAAATAGGCTCTCAATGGTTTGTTAGGCAGTCAAATCAAAAACAAAAACACGTTTAACTAAGCACGATATGTGACAAAACACTAATGATATAAATTTGTTACAAGAGTCATAATCTTACCTGAAATTTGGAATTTCTCTTAAAATAACGCCATACACAACTGACGAGCACGCGCGTTCGGTCACGACCAGGGGGGGCAACACTTAGCACTGTCATCAATTTACATAGACGACAGCGACATCTAGAGTTTGGTGGGATAACCAAACTTGACAGCGGTCTTGTCTGTCAAACTGAGTTCATAGTCATAGTCGCCATTGGGCCATGACGTAAGACGTTGAGGCGCTTCCCGAGTTTATCTCAGCTAATTCTGTTAAAATTGTTACTTGTTATTGTTATTTGTTTTATTTTTAGTTCATAATATTTATAACTTTGTTTTTCATTGGTTTTTTTATTGTTTTGAACAGCTATATTACCGAAGTATGCATGCATACTAGCTCACACACACATACGTAAAGGTATGAATACACAGTACACACACATACCTCAGGTAAGTGTGTGTAAATCAGAACTTTAGTTCACCCACCAAACTTAAGGGAGCAGCACTTTCCATACATGCAAATTTTACCACAGAGTTGTCACTCTTTCTCTCTATAGTTACTGTACTCTTTGCCATGGTTTTAATATTTAATTATTCATCTTTAAACCGTACTACGATTAAATTTGAATTTCCTAGACGCGTTATTTCGTTTTTTAGAGAAATTAAGAAAAAATAAGACTTTGGTGCATTAACACTAATGAGAAGTAGGTACTACATAGTTCTAAATCATTTTTTTTTAATTTACAATCATAAAAGATTCGTTGTAACTTGTACTTAACTGGCGTTTGGGCGTCACTTAAGACTACATGATTTAAAATAAGTTTAGTTTCGATAAATTCTACACCATGAGAAATAAATAAAAATAGGTATATGCTGTTGGCCCCAAGTTTGAAATCGACAACAAGCGACAAATTCCTTCTTTTATACCTACAAAATAGTAGGCAAGGAAAAAGTAAGTATCGATTGAACATCGATACCTTTTATTGATGCATGTTTTACGATTAAAAAATGCTTAAATGTACCATTGAATTGTATTTCATTTCACCCATGTTTCACCTGTTTCTAAACTGAGAAACAATCATCAATCATTACCCAAAAGTTACAATGTTAGACAAGAGCAGATGATAGAATATAAAAGTAAGATTCAAATATTTTAAATACCAAAGTCACAGCACTAATCTCGTTTGTGACGACATTCACTGACGTTATAAGCCGTCACTGGCGTGAGCAGCATTGCATTTTCAAACTTTGCCGCCTCTGAGTTAGAGATGTACCAGTGCGATATAATTGTATGATAATAAGCAGTTTAGTTATAGTTTATGTGAATAAATGAATAATATGTTTTTTTAACAACTTAGTGTTAATTGCCCCGTTTTGGATCATGTTTCCACGAATAAAAAGTCGCTAATTTGTTTTTTTTTACGAATTGGTCCCACTTCTGGGAAAAGGTCTCGCCCATAGCCTCTATGCAGTTTTCTCGTCCCAATCATAAATGTACAATTATTTTTTACATTATAGCTATCCTACCCAACACGATTCATATTATATCCAATTTCAATTATGTTCCTTGAATAATTTATCTGGATCAAGTTATTTAAAAAAAAACAGATAGGTACCGTCACAATTTTGCACAAGTATTTCGTACTAATAATGTGTTACGTAATAATTTTTTTGTAATATTTATCTAAGTCCTTAAAATATTTCATTTCTGATAATACAAGATAAGATAATAAACAGAAAATACTTAATACCTATTTAGTATTAAAATATTGCACTACACTATCAGTGTCCGCAACATGCGATGACGTCTTAGCGCGACGTCTCATCCCGTCTGTGGACAAACATATATTTTTATGTTTAAAATAACACATTTTTACAGTTCAAAACTGTAAAAATGTGTTATTTTCGACGTGCGTTGCCGTCCATGGCGTCGTGAGCACGTTTTGATTTGACGTCCATAGACGTCTGTGGCGGTCAAAAGGTTAAACATAGACAAAGATTTTGACGTGACAACGTCTTATAAATTGGTTTGCCGGGTGACACTTCAAGAAACTGCGTTACGCTCCGCTCACGTTATGCGCTTACAATGAGAGCGAGTGAGAGGCACGCGTCCCTTCCACTCGGGCATGGTTAGCCCGCCTAAGAGCGAGAGAGACAGACATAAAAAGTGAAAGGCACGCGTCCCTTCCACTCGAGCACAGTTAGCCCGCCTAAGAGCGAGAGAGACAGAGCGAGAGAGAGATAGGCATACACACCGGTTCATGTCTTGCGCAATATAATTCTTTGTATAAAAATAAATGTTTTAAATTGTTACTATTATTTCATCCTTCTTCCTACTATACGAATGAATATTCACATTAAAATTATTTTACCACTCAAAATCGTTGTCACGTAAAACTTTCGCCCGTATACCGACTTTACAGGCAACCAATTTTTTTTTAAACAAAACATTATTTTCAGAAAATAAAATATTTAAAATTAGAACTTCAACTTAGCTACATGCATCTCAACGTTCAACAATCAACAACGGACTAAACTCTTACCTAGCTAACAGATACAGAAATCCTAAGGAAGTAAAACGATTCTTGGGTACAGCATCCTGGTAGGTAGGTACAGACGGTTTGTTCCTAACTTTAGTTCACTAGCAGCCCCTCTAAACCAACTTACCAGTTCCAGCAAAAAGGGTCCACCTTTTGCGTGGACTAAAGAGTGTCAAGGAATGGTCAAGGATATATGCGTTCAACAATCATACGAAGTGAACTCTTACCTAGCTAATAGATATATTGTCACCGTAAAATTGTCAAATACGTTATATTGTAATATCGCTAGCGATATTGTAAAATCTCAAAATATTGTCAAATGAACATACTGCTTACAACAAAATGCATTATTTTTCGTGATATGCGTGCGATGGTAGTCAACTTACGCGGTGTGGTGGGAAGGCGGGGTCCCCCTTGCCCAGTGGTACAACTCTCATGAAAAGATATTGTACCATTCCTGAGAAATACCGATTTTATAACCTAACCTTAAAAGACTTTATATTCCCCTAAAAAGCGTAGTCGACGGAGCCCCGCTTCGCGGGACCCCTATTTCTGAGTGCAGGGTTTAAAGGAAACTAGCTAACCTAACGGGGGGGTGCCCCAATTATTGGGCGATCCCGATTATGGGGGCAGAGATACTTCCGTATGTTCAGTTGACAATAATTCGAGAGTTTACAATATCGCTAAAGAGAAACACGTTATATTGTAATATAACGTGTTTGACAATTTTACGGTGACAGATATACAGACAAATACAATATATGCCACGTTTTGTCTTGGGACCACTTAATTAAACTACTTAAGTCTGCCTTTGACAGCGAGGACTATGACTATAGACTACTCTCGGAAGCTTGACAGCGTACGCAGGGTGAAACAGAGAACATAACTATTTAACTATTTACATCTCTATAATGAGCGGTCTCTTCAACCGTCTCAACAGAAATCTAACTGAGGAGGAAAAGTTTCCGGGGTTGCGGGCCCGTTCCGGGGTTGCGGGCCTGTCCCGGGGTTGCGGGCCTGTTCGAAAGAGATACCGCGGCCCCGGAACATAAAGGGCGAGGAAGGAACATGGATGGGTTTTAATCAGGTGAAGTCTGACACTCGCTCCCGCTCCACCCAGAGTGGGAGAAGTCATTTGATGATTTCCCATCCTAAAAAAAAAAGAAAGGAGGAAACGTTTGACATCATTTCTCATCATATTCAACCAATCTATGCGGATGGGCCTTAAGTGATGTGCAAACACTGGAACAACTACAAATAATGCACATATAAAGCCAGGGCTTCCCACTACCATGAACCCAGCAAAAGTAATCTTAACTCTCTTGCACCAGAGTTTGCATTTCACAGGCAGAGTAAGTCAAATAACAATTACTACAACACAAGTTCAAATAAAAAAAAAACAATAATAACTTCAACAAAAAACACTCGGGTCAGTCAGATTCTGCACAGGTGTCAGCTATTAAATCAGAAAAAGAATCTTGTAAAAAGTCTCCCTCAAAAGGGAGCCCCTTCTGTCCGTGTAGGCTAAATAATCATTCTTTGAAACATTGCAAAGCAGAACGGTTCCTAATTTGTTTTAAGTGTTGTCTGAAAGGTGTCATTTTCCAGAATGCAAAAAATGCTATCCAAAAAACTAAAGGCAGTGGCAGGTTGTTGTAAAAAATCAAAAGTCAATGGCAATAATGGGTGGGCAGACTGGATATCACATGTGAAACAATTCTCTTCGCGGTTACGAACGATAATAAACCATTAAATGACACTAGGCCTTATGCCACTATTACTATTAACAACATATTATCTACTTGTGGACTGGTGGACTCTGGACCCGCAGTCACTATTATTGGAAGTAATTTCCATAACGGTCTAATCAGGGACCTGGGCTTAACCCTACAGTCCTGTGATAACTCTTTAAATTTGTCGCCGCTGGGGGGGACAAATGTTATCACCAATCACCCTACAGGTCATCAGGTACCCTAAAGCTACTTATAACATTTGTAAATAAATTTCACACACTTAAAGCTTATGTTATTCCATCAGTTGATATACATATACCGTTGGGAATCGATTTTTGGAATCTCTTTGAACTGTTTCGTACAAATACTAAATCAATCTTCCTGACCCACGCAACTTCGTCTGCGTCACATAAGACAGAAAAACAAAAGGAAAAAAGAAACCCCGTTTTTGCAACATTTTTCATTTCATTCCTAATAGTCGTAGCGTGATATTATATAGCCTATAGCCTTCCCCAATAAGAATTTTTCAATTCGACCCGGTATTTCCTGAGATTAGCGCGTTCAACCAAACAAACAAACAAACTCTTCTGCTTTATAATATTAGTATAGATGAGCATAAAAATGCGGGGCGATAGTGAATTGAACGTGGAATTCTGAAGACCGTGTTTACTTTCGACAATCGAATATGGAAACATTCTAGTGACATTATATACACTGTAGGAAAACGATCAGGATGGATATTTGCATAAATTTTTCATTATTTCAAAATATCTAGATATGACATTTTTTCACACAGGGTGCACCCAATGTCTTCGGTGTTTCTGCACATTAATCAATACTACTAACATTCTTCAAACTATGTTTCTCTGCCCAAGTTACTTAAATGGCGTAGTTTTTATTGTGTAAAGCTAGATAATAGTATGGCTTACTCAAATACACCATTTAGATATGCGTCGTTAGATTACACGCTGTCAGAATACGTAAGAAAAATAAAGATTCACAGCTCCTCCCCCGTAGGTGATAGCGTGATAATATGTAGCCTATATGTTGACCCGACCTCTTAATAATATTCATGCAAAATTTGAAATAAATCCATGCAGTACTTTTTGAGTTTATCCCGGACATACATACAGACAAACAAACACACAGACAAAAATTCTAAAAACTATATTTTTAGCTTCGATATCGATTGTAGATCACGTCCCAAGTATTCTTTATAAAAATTTTCAATGTACAGTTTTGACTTTCCTACGATTTTAATATAAGATAATTATACATATAAAATTGTTGAATAAAATAACCGTATTTAAAAAGAAAACAAGTTTTAAAGTCATTCACAGCGTAACAAGCGTTTAAAGTTCTAGAATCTTGGTTTTGTGATAATTACTTTTATATTTACACAGGTCACAACGATGTCTGGTGTATCCATCAAGATAAGAACAGGCAAAACTAAGGCAGACACATTAATCAAATTCGAGGGTAAGAATGTAGAATTAATCAAGAATAAAGACAGAGAAACTTTCAAGATCGCAGACCGGGGCATCAAGAATGCGGTTAAAGCCTACGTAGGCTGCTTGCCAGACGATGTCTATGTCAGACGCACTACACCTTGGGGCGATGTCTTCAGCGAATACAACTGGGATGAGGTTCGAGTAACGCTCCAACCAATCAGGTCAAGGGTCTTAGGGGTGCGTACGAAGCCCGTGATAGTATCTAAAAGAGTGTTTAAGAATAATAGTCGTGTAAAGGCAAAGTATAAAGCTGAAATGTCACATTCGGTAGAAGAGACTTTTTCTAGAACTTGGTCTAAAAGCGGAGAACTGACACAGGGAAAAGAGTTCGATTACCAAGTCAAGTTCGGAGTAGGAAGCGTTGGTGGAAAATCCAGTCTTTCTTTCACTAAAGGATGGGGCATTGATACAAGCAAGACTAAGACAACTACTCTAACTACTACGACAGGTGTCGAAGTGCCTTTGGAACCTAATCAGGCAGTAGAAGCTATTCTGACAGCGAACCACGGGACTTTAGAACTGGAGATAGACTATCAAGCTACACTCTCAGGTGTTGTCTTCGCAAATTTTTCGGGAACATTCAAAGGTCATCATTTCTGGGGTTATCCCATCAACGAAGTGTTAAAAGCGGGAGGGTTACCACAATGTGTCAACTCCACGGAGAGGATTTCTATAGGTTATTATTCGAATGCTCATGTCGAAATTAGGGATAAATAAGAAGCCAATTCATGTTGGGCATTTACTACTTTTTACTGCAAGATTTATTATCGGAAGAATCATGTCAACGGAGAAGCGCGAAATATTAAAATTGTATTACTATTTGATAAAAAAAGACTTTCAATGGAATTAAATGAATCAAGAAAGTGGTATTGGTGGTTTCAATGATTATAATTCTGTAACATACGTGCTACGGTCGCGAATCAAATTTATTCAACGTACAGCCTGACATGATACAATGCTTTTCTTAACCTCGGTTAACTGATATTTTATTAGTGCAGGGTTTAAAGGAACCCAACTAACCTAACGGGGGGTGCCCCAAGTCCCGATTATGGGGGCAGAGATACTTCCGTTCAATTTGACAATATTTCGAGAGTTTACAATATCGCTAGAGAGATTACAATATAACGTGTTTGACATACGGTGACAATACCAGCGCCTGTAATTTCTGATGTCGAGATAAATAAAGATTTATGATTTAAAAGCACTCTGTGCTATCGAACCGTGACCCTATCAAGTTTCTTATAGCAATGTTATGGAGAACTACTATACAGTTTTATAGCTAATTGGATTCCATCAGGTGATGTAGTTCAATGACTTATTCTACACGCTTCATTGTCACTAGTATCATTAACAGTTTCCATGATGGAACTAGTGTTGTATTTTATAATCAGTAGTTCCACTTTGAATCTCAAAATAATGGAACTAACGTTGATTTTTTTTTATCGCTAGTTCAACAGTAAGATTAACAGTTTTATGATGAAACTACTGTTGTTTCAGTTAAGCACTAGTTCCAATCAGGTAACATTTTATCAAAAGGCACTAAATTGCATCAGACGTTAAGAAGCAACCAGTTTGAGCCCAAGGCTTCTTCGCTCACGTGGGGCAGTGATAGTCTGTGGTGTCACTGCTATGTCTCGACTGATTAGGTCTCAAGTTCGAACCCAAAGCATGCAACTTTGATTTTTCGGACACATGTGTGTATTGTATTATAATTAGCACTTGCTTCGGTGAAGGAAAACATCCGTTCACTCAGAGTCGACAGTACGTGTCCTAATCGAAAGCGACACGAAGACGCTCGCGCGCATTCGTTTCATGAACCTCATTCTTTTGCCCGCAGTTTCGCCCCCGCATAGGGCTAAAATTATCACATGGGAACATTACCCCGATAAATAAATAGTTTATGTCCGAACCCAGATTGTTGTCTGCTTGTGTGTTTTAAATCGATATAATATTTATTTAAAATAGGTACCCCACCAACACCATACATTTTACATGGTTATATGTACAATCAATAATTATATGTGTATACTCATGCAACAAAAAAGCTAAAACTAAAGCTAAAAGCTTAAAGCTATAACTTCCCAAAAACATACATGTGAAATTAATCCCAAGTTCTAAATTATGAATTAGTTATACCTACTCGTATAATGCCTTGCCTACTTCAATAACAAAAGAAGTGAGATCTAAATGAGTGCCAAGTTCAATAGTCAGTCCTAAATTAAATAATAACATCAACAATTTTATAATAACTTGAATTACTTATAACTTCTTCTTATAACTTAGGATAATATATTTAAACCTAAGGCCTGACTTGGTTAGTTCGTAAAGAGTAATAAGGAAAACCGTTAAAGTCTTCCAGCATTTATAATAGGATGACGTAGGCAGACAGCGTGCTCAGTGATGATAAATCACGGTGCGTTTGTACCTACGTCATTACTGTATAACTCATTCTCATATCAATGTTCGCGTCAATCGCGTAACCGCGCGACGCGGCGACGACTCGACTGTCACTTTCGGTTAGGACACGAGGCCACAAACAGGTCATATTAATATCACTTGATCTTCGTTTAGTGCTAATTTTATTAGTACTGGCTGCTATTTTTATTACCTACACAATGTACCTACTGTGTCCTCTATCGGAGTGTTGTTGTCGATAAAGTAGTCTTAGGTTATGTATTGGTCCATTTGTTACATTCAAGGTCAAATTTAATACTTAGTAAAACTCTGCATGTGATGCGAAGGAATGAGGAAAACGTCTTGAGGGGAGATTTATTGGATAAACGATGAATGGGCTGTGTGAAAGATAATGTGGCGATGGAAAACTTATGAGATGACGATGAGATATAGCGTAGTATGTAGTATGAAGAAGACTGCTATGCCGGCGCCGACCGCAACTTAGTTAAATAAATAAATATCGCTGGACATTACCACACAGCGCCACCTAGTGCCACACTAAGCAAAGCTTGTGTCGAGAATTTGTGAGACTGTAAATGCGCCAGGGTGCGATCAACGACCTGATGCTTCTTCTTCCACTGCTCCAGCGCCATTACTTTCAGAGGACATCATCCGGCTCGAAGGACCACTTATGTTACTGAATGGTAATGGATATATGTTAGAGGATTCTACCAGTAACAAAAAGTACATAAAATACCTAAAATGGACAAAATGGACACAAATAGTGAAAAAGTAAAAATACAACCTTAGTTTTTGTTTATACAAAACCCGAAAAGGGGTCATTGTACTCATCATTTTGAACAACTTTTTCTATGGGACGAACCTTGAAATCGCGAAAAGAAAAACAGCTGTTCCCTACATTTTGACGAGTTATGCTAACATAAATGTAGGGAACAGCTGATTTTTTTTTCGCGATTTCAAGGTTCGTCCCATAGAAAAAGTTGTTCAAAATGATGAGTACAATGACCCCTTTTCAGGTTTAGTATAAACAAAAACTAAGGTTGTATAAAACATAAACATTATAAATAAAGAAGGCTCCAATCGGCCACAATGACATTGTCGAACTCGTTGTGGTGGTTGGTTCGATTCCCGGGTCCGAAAAAGTGTTTTTGGAGGTTAACCAGCAGTGCTGGCTGGTAACTCCCTTGTTTGTAGTCTGGAGCGTAGACTTAGGAATAAAACGACGTATGACGGATTAACTGTTGTAATTCTTGTAATACAGACAAGATTGTACAATATTATTTCTAGCCTAGTATTAGCGGCAATCGCAAGTCCCTCTGTCAAAGTGACAGCCAGTGTTGTAATTTGTAACACAATAGTTAAATACAATAGTGATGTGACAAGGCGGATAACCGCCACACCACCCCCCCACGGAGTGAGACAAACCACAAAAAATCTTAACTAACATCATAATCATCAAAAGTCTTAAATCGCACACATCTCCCAGTCCTGGTAGTGTACGAGGGTTTATTTGACGAAAAACTAGTAGGTTGAGCTAATGGCTGAGGTGGTGGTTGCTGCTGGACAGGAACTGGAGTTGCAGGCGGTCGTTGAGCAGGTGGCAACACCTGATTAGACGGCAGCTGCGACTCGGTCTCGATGAAAGCTGGCTTGACACGATCCACGCTGACAACCATAGTCCTGCCCCGGACGTTGATGGTAAGCGTTTTTCCATCGTCCGAGCGCTCGAGCACCTGGTAAGGACCTGTGTATGGGGGCTGTAAAGGACGACGCACAGTGTCATCCCGAATAAAGACAAACGACGCGGAAAACGAAAGCGGCTGGTTCAGAATGGCGCGATGCAGGAGTTGGTCGCACAGACGACATAATGCGTCGTAGTTGTACAACAAAGTCTGCAGGATTTCCTAACGCACTGTGAGAATCAGCAGATGAAACTAACAACTCTCCAGGGAGTCGCAAAGGCTCTCCATAGAGCATTTCAGCAGCAGAGGCTTTTAGGTCCTCTTTGTACGCAGTTCGCATACCTAAAAGTACCATGGGAAGTGCCCGAACCCAAGCGTCATTATGGCACATAAGTGCAGCTTTGAGCTGTCTATGCACCCGCTCGATCATCCCATTTGCAGCAGGATGGTAGGACGTAGTCCTAACGCGTTTGGTTCCACAAAGTTGTGTGAGACGGCGAAATAGGTCGGATTCGAATTGGGTACCCTGGTCAGTTGTAATGGCCAGAGGTACGCCAAAACGAGAGAACCACTCGCGAACCAAAGTTTCCGCAACCTCTTCGGCGGTTATACCACGCATGGGCCATACTTCGGGCCACCTACTTACTCTATCAATGGCTGTCAGACAATAACGATAATCATCGCAAGAGGGCAATGGACCCACAATATCAATGTGGGCATGAGCAAACCTGCCAGATGGAAGGGAAAAATTACCCAATGGTGCGGAGTTGTGACGTGTTACCTTAGCACGTTGGCAGGATTGGCAAACGCGAGCCCATTCTTTGCAGTCTTTATTGACTGACGGCCAGACATATCTGTCTGTAACGAGACGTGTAGTAGCACGTGTGCCGGGGTGACTCAAGTTGTGAAGCTTGTCAAACACCGCACGACGAAATGGAGGGGTCAGATAGGGCCTAGGCTTACCGGTAGAGACGTCGCAGGTGACCGAAATGTCGGTACCCGGAATGACGACCGGAGTCAACTGAAGACATGAGCCGTTAGTGCGCAAGTCAGCGAGCTCTTGGTCCGATTCCTGCGATATGGCAAGTGCCTCGAAATCTTGATCTAGTGAAATAGCGTCGACGCGTGACATCGCGTCGGCGACGACGTTGTGCTCACCTTTGATATATCGGATATCTGTCGTAAATTGACTGATGAACGAGAGTTGGTTTAACTGAGGTGGAGGTAATTTTTCCCGGCGTTGTACGAAAGCGTACAACAGCGGCTTGTGGTCTGTGAAAATTGTCACATGCTGCACCTCGAGTATATGGCGATAATGCTGTACGCTTTCGTACACCGCCAGTAACTCTCGGTAGTAGGCAGGCCACTCAGCTTGTCGCGGGGTCAGCTTTTTGCTGAAAAACGCGAGAGGACGCCACATACCATCTACCTGCTGTTGCAGACAGGCACCAATATGCACACTGGATGCATCAGTAAACAATCCAAGGGGCGCGTTGTAGGCGGGATGCTGTAACAAAGTGGCGTTAGAAAGACTGGTTTTACAGGCTTCGAAATGCTCTAGTAGCTCTGGTGTCCATAAAAATGGTTTAGCACCTTTGCCATTAGTAGCGACGACAGCATCAATGAGAGGAGCCTGAAATTTTGCAGCCTGGGGAACAAAACGCCTATAATAATTAAGCATGCCGAGAAAACGACGCATTCCTTGAACGGTTTTCGGGGGAGAAAAATCCAAGAGGGCTTAGATGCGGTTCTGTGGTGGTCGGGTACCTTCAGGGGTAATATAATAGCCTAAGAATACGACCTCTTTAGCACCTAAAACGCACTTCGATGGGTTAATCACTACACCGTAGTCCTGAAGGCGCTGAAACAGTATTCGCAAGTGTTCCTTGTGGATAGCCTCATCCTTAGAAAAGACGAGGATGTCATCCACGTAAGGAAAACAGAAATCGAGACCCCGTGTGACCTCATCAATGAATCTCTGGAAGGTCTGGCCAGCGTTCCTTAGACCGAAGGTCATAAAAGGAAACTCGAAGAGGCCAAACGGGGTAACGATAGCCGTTTTTGGGGTGTCATCTTTTGCCACTGGAATTTGGTGATATGCTTTCACCAAGTCCAGGGTGCTGAATATCGTCGCTCCATTAAGACTGTTGACAAAATCGTTGATATTTCTAACGGGGTACCGGTCCGGAACTGTCCTGGCGTTCAGACTGCGATAGTCGCCACAAGGACGCCAGGTGTCGTCCTTTTTCAAGATCATGTGAAGAGGAGATGACCAAGCACTCTTGGAAGGACGCGCGGTACCGGAGCGGACCATGTCCTCAAATTCCTTTTTGGCAGATGCCAACTTCTGAGGAGCGAGGCGACGAGGTCTACAAGAGATAGGGGGACCGTCCGTGGTTTTAATGTAATGCACGGTACTGTGCTTGATAATTCTCGGAAGGCCAGGAGGTTTGGTAATTTCCGGGAATTCTGAAAGCAGTAATGAAAATGCTGATTTTTTTTTAACAACGGCTTTGACGCTGGATTGTTCGGAAATAGCAGCAGTGCAGAGTGCCGATAAACCGGTAGTCCCATCGACTAGTCGTTTGGTGCGGCAATCGGGCAGCAAGTGGTAATAAGCTAAAAAATCCGAGCCAATGATAGCGCTGTTGACGTCGGCGACGACGAAACGCCAAACGAAACTACGGCGCAGACCGAAATTCAACGTCATATTGACAGTGCCGTAGGTCTTAATGCTACTTCCGTTAGCGGCGCTGAGCTCATAGTCAGAGCGTTTCCTCTGAATAGGGAGCCAGCGCTGAGGAAAACAGCAGAGGTCAGACCCGGTATCTATAAGAAACTGGCACTTAGAACTTTTGTCGGTGACGAATAGTCGGCGGCCGTGACTTTGAGTAGAGTCGCAATCAGTTGCCGCCGCTACTGATTGCTCTCCCGGTTTTCCGACATCCTTTGGAGTGTCCGCCGTTGGCTCCTTGCAGTTCTTCGAACGCGGTGGTCACCAATTTGGAGGTTAACCAGCAGTGCTGGCTGGTAACTCCCTTGTTTGTAGTCTGGAGCGTAGACTTAGGAATAAAACGACGTATGACGGATTAACTGTTGTAATTCTTGTAATACAGACAAGATTGTACAATATTATTTCTAGCCTAGTATTAGCGGCAATCGCAAGTCCCTCTGTCAAAGTGACAGCCAGTGTTGTAATTTGTAACACAATAGTTAAATACAATAGTGATGTGACAAGGCGGATAACCGCCACATGTTATTTAGTTTTTCCATCAGAACTTTTCCAGTAGCAGTCCGTCAATAACATGGAATGTGTCAGGCTCTGCCTAACACTGACTATAACGGGTTTGATTTCTACATAATATACTTGTCCTTTTGTTGACTATTTACTATGTTATTCGGTAGCGGGCGCGGTCTTTTGTCACTCACTATATCAGTTTTTTGTCATCGAGTTACAATGCTATATTACCTAGTATTTACCTACATGTCGATGCTGCTTCGCTCACAACCTCAGGCAGTACGACGCGACGCAAGTCATGTAGCAGCGACTTGCGTTAGTCACTCGTTTTCAACCGACTTCCAAAAAGAGGAGGTTATCAATTCGTCTGTTTTTTTTTTTTTTTTTTTTTTTTTTTTTTTTTTTTTTTTTTTTTTGTGTTTGTTACCTCAGAACTTTCGACTTGGTGAACCGATTTAGATGATTCTTTTTTTGTTTGAAAGCTGGTGCTTGTCGATTGGTCCCATTTTAATTTGTTGAAGATCTGATGCTGATCTTCCGAGATATACAAAGGAACTCTTCAAAAATAGACGGCAAATCTGCAGTAATTGCTACAATCGCTTGTAGGTTCATTGTTCATACTACATCATGACGTAACATCACGCCTGTATGCTTTGAGGGGGTACCTAGATGTGTACAAAACTCCCAGATTTCGACAATGTTTGTTGCCTCTGAACTTTCGACTGGGTTAACCGATTTTGATGATTCTTTTTTTTATTTGAAAGCTGGTGCTTTCCGTGTGGTTCCGTTTTAATTTGGTTAAGATCTGACGCTGATCTTCGGAGATATAAATGGAACTCTTCAAAAATACACGGCAAAGCTGCAGTAATTGCTGCAATCGCTTGGTTGCTTATTGTTTATGTAACATAGTGACGTAACATTACGCCTGTTCTTGCTCTGAGCGAGTGCGCAGAAGTGTACAATACACCCAGATTTCGACAGTTAGATATGTTAAGTTCTATTTAATGGGATTCTGGAGAAATAGGCTCACCAGAAGCGATTTGGGTAGTTTTAGGAAGAGTACATTCTTGGAGTGATCCCATTTCAATTTGGTAAAGATCTGATGAAGAACTTCGGAAGATAGGCGACGGAAACTCCTCAATAAATGATAGCAAATGTACTGGGATCGCTGAAATCTCATATCTGTCTATTGTTTACACCAGTTCATAAAAAAAAATCACGCCGTTACGCTGTGAAGGGGTAAGTACATGTGAACCACTAAAAATTGAAAAATAAAAACTTTTTTACAAAAAATAAAACCGACTTCAGAGAAAACAAAAAAGTGAAAAATAACTTTAGCTTCAGAAGTCGGTGACAAAAAAAACTAAATCAATCAAACAAAGGTCACCGACTTCTGAAGCTAAAGTTATTTTTCACTTTTTTGTTTTCTCTGAAGTCGGTTTTATTTTTTGTAAAAAAGTTTTTATTACTCCTTCGGGTGAGTACCGTCGCGAAAGAAGGTAACGGTGACTCGTGGGTTTGCTTTTTCTTGCTACTTCTGAATTTTCATTTGTTTTTTTCCGCTGCCGTACCAAACTTGAGCGCGTAGGTCGTGGTCAATCATTTACTTTAAGCTGTCTCAGTCAGCATTCCCCGGTTTAGCAGACGTTAATCTCCTAGGATCTGCGAGAGGCCATTGATAAAAAAAAACTGGTTTTTATTCCACTGACGTTTATGGCGTACCCTGACGTAAGAGCGCGCCTACCAGTGAATTGCGCATTAGTTTAATAGTAGGTTCTAATCGTTATGAAGTACTAAGACTATTCTGTCACTAGGTTTAGCCCGCGGATTCGCCCCTAGCATATCCGTTTGAATTTAAATCCGTTCATCTGTTATTATTTGGCATTCTATGTACAGTCAGCAAAACAGTTAGGTTTACTGGCTAGCAATCTTCTTACTACTAGGTATTATAAGTGGAAAAGGGTTATAATCAATCTGTTTACAATTTCATCCAAATCCTTTCAGTAGTTTCTGCGTAAAAGAAATCAATAATAAAAAATCAATCTTTACAGACTTTTACATTTATAATAGTCGTAAGAAGATTGCTAGCTTGCATACCGAACTGTTTTGTTGACTGTACAAATACACAGAGTTACTTTCGCTTTTATCGATAGCTAGATTTTACGCGTGATTTCGCCTACTTGGACTAGTAAAATAATCTATGGGAACGTAACCCGGATAAAAAAATATGTATCTGTCCCAGGTCATCGCCTATCTATGCTTCGGTCAACCGTTAAGAATATTGTGAAAAGGTATCTAACAGACTGAATCACTTTCACTTTGTATGCATACGCACCTAATGTGCTGATCTATTGATTGAACTTTTGCGTGCGACTTCACTTGTGTAATGTACAGTCACGTCTAATAATAATATGTAAACACTTGAGATTTTTAAAATTGTGTTTCTCCTAATGTACTGATTATATCTAAGTAAATTGAATGTTATTACCTACGTACATAGTATTCTGGAACTCATATTAACTCATATTTTTTATGAAAAAGATCCAAACTCCTAGTTACAAGCGTTATTTCTCGCAAAAATAGCTATAATATTAAGGAGAGTGTATACATATTATTAGACGTGACTGTACAGAAATTATTCCACGGGAATGTTTTAAATATAAATTATTACACTCGGGAATAAAGTAGCTTCCCGTTAGTGAAAGAATTTTCGATAACAAAGCAGTAATTCCGAAAAATACCCCATACAAACTTTACAAACATTATTTAAAAGGACAATTATTTACCTCTTTTAAATGTTATACCTATTGAGTACAGATGTATAATACGTTATCCTCACGAACAAAAAACTATTCTACTAGACATTGAATGCTTCAAACTCATTTACATAAATATGTAGGTATCAAAACGTCATCAGTGAATGGTTGCAGAAGGAAAAATGAGAAAATATCATTTAGGTAATCCCGAACGACTCATGAACTCACGACGATTAAGTCAGACGCGCTGTTTACCTCGATCCTTTCTACAACAAAGTCGTGTGTCTTGTGTTTAATAAAATAACTGTTCTGAATATCTGATCGTGATCTTTCAATGAGCAAATAGTGAGTAGTGACATCATCATATACGAGAAGTCACAAGTTCAAAGTGGCTTCAATTGAGTGCGACATTGGGTCCACTCAGTGCGACTGTCCCCATAGTCCAATTTAACCTCGTTTGCTTCACTCGCCTCATAACAACGCAGAATACAGCGAAAATCTTTTTAAAATGAGTCTGTATATTCTTGGATTTGTCGCCGCTTTGATACTGGTGAGTTGTTTAATAATATTTTATCATTATATGACTGATAAACACGTTTAACCGTGAGTACGAGTAGCAACAGTGACAAAATATTGGGAACTCAAAACAAATAGCAAACAAAGTAGGTACTATATATCCCATTTTTAGAGTTCATAATAATGACCTTATCAATTTAAAAAATAATCATAGTTTGTTTACTTCAAAGTCTTTACTCCTACTACCGTTTAGACTCTATACGGTATAGTTTTTATATTGATTTGTAAGTCTGTTAATAACATATTCAAATCTTTATTATTAATCGTCTGTATTTACGTCGATAAAGACTGGTTGTTAATGTTATTCAAGATGGCGGATATTAAACGTCATTTTAAGAAGAAACTTATTTCGTTTTTGATGCGTCATGGCTATTTTGGCGCTACCGCGTTGTTGGTAAACATTGTGAAATTGTGTGCCCTATAAAGCTGTTGGTGGGTAGGTAGAGACAGGCATCTCTAGGCAGTTGAAAGACATTGACAGGAGCCCTTGTTGGTAGACATTGATGTTTTTTTGTAACTGTCTTGAAAATACAAGATGGCGACGATCGTTCTGAATTTCACCACGCGCCAGAAGATTCATGTAGCTAATGCTTAACTATCTTTTAGTTCTGAAATGCAAGCAGTGTTGTGAAACAGTTCCTTTTTAAGATTGTGGCGTTGATAGTGGTCCTGATATTTAATTTTGACAAATTTGTTTTTGTTTTACAGGCAGCACTAGTTGTCATATGGATAGCCTACTGCATGTTCGTTCGGGAGCGACACAAATCAGAGTTCTACCACCATAACATTACCGATATTCAACGGAGAAAGCAGATACTAGACCAGACTGAAGATGTGGTCCCTGAAAAGGAGACTGCCAAGAAAGAGATGGGTGTAGGTGTGTTTATACTGCCGTCAAGACATAAGCAAAAGTGTGAAGAGTACGACAAGAGACCAGATTACCCTGAAACTCCAGCAAGAATCTCACATCGCAGCACTGATCAACTGATTGATATGTTTGAAGATACAGCTGATGTCCATTACAAGGATGGTATATATGAGGTTGATTCACCTTCGCATCACACTGCGGGCGACGGTGATGGTGATTAATTTCAGGTTGCACAACAATTACAGACTTTCTTTTACAGTTTGTCAACCGCGAACTATAGAGTTGGTGAAACTGAGGTTAGTCTAATCAAAATGTTCTACAGATAGATAGATAGATAGATCAATTATTTATTTAGTGAACACAAAAAACATAGCACAACACGGATAAGTACCTACAATTAAATGAAACAGTTCACTTTAAACAAAAAAACAAGTTGCCATTATACAAAAATAAAAACATATTTACAAAATAAGTAGGTATAGTAACACCGTGACATACTTCAAATAAAAATTAAGAACAAAATAATAAATAGGGTATGCAAGGTGCGGTGTGCGTCTCAAGTTTGCGCCAAATGGGAGTGCAGCTCAGCATGTATCAGACATGCACTTGTCGCTGATATTCTGCTGGATCCCTGACTATTGACGAGATTAATTGGTTTAGGTTAACAGGGTTTGGAATTGATAAACAGGGTGATTTTTTCAAGTGGGCGTGGTTAGTCAAATCCGAAACTATGATTACTATCGAAAAATACTCACAGGAGACTTGGACCCTGCAAACTGCATCATTGGATGTTTAAAAAAAATTGTTTTCATCTAAATTGCCAGCCTGCTGGGCACTGTTTCCTGTTGACAGCTATGTGAAATAATTTTTTGACGCCCTTTAATGCCTTTCTCCTTTTCAATTTTTTTTTGTAAGTTCTTTTTTATTAAATTACTTAAGTATTTGATGTTTGGTTTTAGAGAAAAAATAAAATCCTCAGGTTAGCTAACATTATAGGTAGCGGTACCTACTAAAACTGTGCGAGGACTGTTTTTAAACCCTGACGCAAAAACGACGGGGTGTTATAAGTTTGATATGTCTGTGTGTGTGTCTATGGCAGGGATGGCGAACCAATGGCACGCGTGCCATGAATGGCACGCGACACAATATTTTGGGCACGTCACCTATCACAAAAACTTATAATGTTCCCTGATAAAACCCAAGTTCATTATGTACCCTGATGTGACGACATTTGGTAAACTGTACTTTTCTCAATTCGATTGGTTGGAAATGGAAGAATTTAAAATGCAGCTAATTGATTTCCAGTCTAGTTCAATATGGATTCAAAAATTTTTTGAAATAAGGAAAGAGTTGGAAGTATGAAACCGAAAGATTGACAAGTAATATAAGTAAAAATGCTAATAACAAAATTTTGGAAACATGGAATGCGTTACCAGACATTTAACTGTTTGAAGAAGCTGGCTCGTACTATTCTAACAATATTTTCATCTACCTATGCCTGCGAGTCATTATTTTCAGATATGAATAACATTAAAAACTTGTTTAGAAACCGTTTGACAGATGACTCTAATGCAGCATGCATTCTGCTAAAAGTAACATTTTACAACCCTGACATAAGTTACTTGTCATCTTATCTACAACAACAGAAGTCATTAATTTTTTTTGTAGTACATAAAGAGTTTGAGTGATAAATAGTATTTATTATTATTACTATATTGTGAGCTGCCCCTAACTTGCGATGCTATGTGATGGCACGTCTATGACCTCATTTAAAATTACTTTAGAAAAATGGCACGTTGATACATAAAGGTTCGCCAACCCTGGTCTATGGCATCGTAGCAACGGATGAACCGATTTTGATTTTGTTTTTTTTTTGTTTGAAAGATGAATTAGTCGGGAGTGTTCTTAGCTATGTTTGATAAAAATCAGTTCAAGATGGCCGACGCCAAAAATGGCGGATTACATATTTATTTAACATCTCCCTCAATATGGGTATCAAATGAAAGAGCTTAACTAGTGGAATACTATAAATACACTATGATAAATTTCAAATCCACGATGGCCGCCACCACATCACCACAAAATGGTGATTTGCATTTTTTTACAACTCCCTCAATATGTACCCATATTGAGGGAGTTTTGATATTGAAAGTTTTTGTTTAATTTTTAAAACTAAGTACCTACTCAATTTTAAATGCTGTTTAACTGCTTATTAATATTGAGGGAGTTGTAAAAAATGCAAATCAATCAAATTAAAGGTTTTGTGAAAATATGACTGTGTGCCGGGGGTTTTTCAAATTTTAAATTAAATGTTACTTGTTACTAATGCATTTACGTGTCACTTATTGTAAATAAAATATACCAGGTAAAACTAAACCAGCTAGTGAAAATCCACACACACGAAAAGTATCGATACGATAAAACAAGAAAGATGCCATCAATGAATGTGCTTTAACTTTGATTAAGTAGCTCATATCTTGGAAACGTGACACTATAGCATATTTTGTCACATACAAAACTTGTTTACTGTATTGCCACCAGCTATCAATTAATATAGATCTTCGTCGAAAAAAACAGCTAAAAGTTAATCGGCCAAAAATATAAACCCCTTAAAAAAAATGTGAATTAAGTATTTATGCGAATTCTAGTTACGCGAACGCATAATAATATTTTGTGGATATAACTTTTGTAACATAATATATTTACATGAAAAAAAAGCAAAGGGTGACGAAATATTTTTTTTTTACTAAAGGGGGTTGTGCCCTGAAAAATGTTGAAAAACACTGCGTTATGTGGAAACAATGCACACCAATGATTCTGTAATCTGTAAGTTATACATTTTGCACGATATGTAGATATCCATCTATGCCATATTTTTATAAGACTTTTATTTTATAAACATGTTATAATTAAACTTTTGATATTGAATGTTTTTGTTTAATTTTTAAAAGGAAGTAAGTAAGTACCTACTTAATTTTAAATGCTGTTAACTGCTAATTGTGGTTTGAAAACAGTTCAAGGGCAAAATATTTAAACTAATGGCTCGTTGGTCCTGAGAGAGGAGAGATCCTGGGTTTGATTCCCAGGTAAGGCATATAAAATAATAAATACATAATAATAAAAGGATAAAGTCCAATAACGATACCAGATAAGTATAAATAAAATGTTATCCTAGCGATTGACTGATTGATTAATTTATTTTAACATAACATCACGCCTGTAGTAAGTATCCAAAGGGTTAGGCAGGAAGTAACTAAATTACCTACACCCACATTCCGTCAGTCATGTTTTAGGTCCCATGTAATAAGGAGCGAGCCTATTGCCATCAATCGGGCTCAAAACCAGACTCTGTGGCTGCTTCAGAAAAAAACATAGTCAAAAAAACAATAGCACTTTTTTATAGAGCCGGGAATCGAACTTAGTACTCCAAGCTCAGCAATCGACACTTGCGCTTGTGACCTGGGCCTCGATTCTGCTATTACGATAGTGTCAGATGAGCGATCATTGAAGTCACAATGATCAAGTTCTGTCAAGTTTTGACAATTGTGGTAATCTACTAATATAATGGCGTCATTATGACTTCTCAATGAACAACCACTGACACTCCATTGAAAGAAATGTCATAGAATATTAATCTCGAACATGAAATCGGGCATGAATAAAAGTTCGCATTTATTAGTGGATTTCGAAAACCATTTGTACTAATAATGATTTTATAATTATGGCAATACGAAAATGCCATTAAAACACAATTTTATTACGAGACCATTGGCTGACCTATGATCGACCATTGTGAATTTAGCAGATTACGAACTTTAAGCAAAATGACAATGGTATGAGAATGGAATCGTGTTGGAGTGACGAATTTATTAAAATAGCAGAATTAGGCCCCAGGTGGTGACGACTATAACGTCTTAAAGCAGGATTGTTTTTATTTTATTCCAGAGTGAGAAAGAGATGGCGTTAGACGTCCTCTATAGCTTCGTCTCTTTCCTACACTGGTACACATGCTGACATCATGGGGTAACCCCACTGTGGGCAGTTCGGAGCAGTTCGCCTCAATAACAGTTTGCTCGACATAATTATGGGACTACAGGGTGTAAACAACCTCATCATGAAGCCGTCAACCAAGCATTCTGTACATCATAATAAGTATTGCTTGTTATTGCTGGAAAACGTCTTTTTTTTTGGGATGAAAAATCACGTTTTAGGGTGAAACTCAATCGACCACACTCAAAACATTGTGTTGTTTGATGGATTGAATAGTACGGGGGTAGTGGAGGTGTTTAAAGTAAAAAATATACATTACAAACGGGTTTTTTAAAGAAAAA
This sequence comes from Xestia c-nigrum, assembly GCA_916618015.1. Taxonomy (NCBI): domain Eukaryota; kingdom Metazoa; phylum Arthropoda; class Insecta; order Lepidoptera; family Noctuidae; genus Xestia; species Xestia c-nigrum. The sequence goes on along the minus strand of OU745269.1, from coordinate 2,813,603 downwards.
CTTTGATCCCCCACTATCTCCGTACCTTGAAAGTACTTATAGTGTTTAACAAGGGAAAGGAACAAGTGCTATCTGCTTCGTTTAGGAAGTTTTTACACCCTTTTTATACAATAACTAGTTTCTGCCCGCGACTTTGTTCGCATGAATTTCCCGCTTGCAACATTTCTTATTGCTGCTCCGCTCCTATTGGTCATAGCGTGATGTTATATAGCCTGTAGCCTTCCTCGATAAATGGACTATCCAAAGCAAAAAGAATTTTTCAATTCGAGTCGGTAATTCCTGAGATTAGCGCGTTCAAGCAAACAAACAAACAAACTCTTCTGCTTTATAATATTATATAGTACTAGCTTCTACCAGCGGCTTCGCCCGCGTGAAATTTCAAAATCGTCCCATGGGATCTTACTACCGAGATAAAAAGTATCCTATGTGTTAATCCAGCTTGTAAACCATCTGTGTGCAAAATTTCATCCAAATCCGTTCAGTAGTTTTTGAGTGAAAGAGTAACAAACATACATCCATCCTCACAAACTTTCGCATTTATAATATTAGTAGGAAGTAGGATAGTAGGAAGTAGGATAGATGTGTGCTACCCACAGCAAGTGTGTAGTTTGTCATTGCAATTTTGATTCACACGCCAACCGAACTCAACACACTTTCCGAGGAAAAAATTATCAAAATATTTAGGTAGTAACAAGTATTCGTGATGGTACTCGCAGTTTTTTGTCAGGCGCCATGCCTTCCTAATTTGAAAAAGAGACACTGACAGAACGCTTGATACAGTCCTCCCACATTTGATTTGACTCCTGAAAGTAACTACATAACACCAGCCTTATTGTTACAAGAATCTCATTGTTTTTGACAGATTTTTCTGTCAGCAACCATTTCGAAACGAAATTAAAACACTTATCTAATTGACGACGTCAGACGTAAAATATTAAACCGCGGTTGCCTAGGTCGGTCTGTGGATGGTGACCATCCAGTACATCCCATACCGAGTTTCTTCCGTGCCTCAGAAAGAACGGGAAACGTTAAGATGAAAGCGTCAGAGAAGCCCGCGAAATTCACACTTTTCTTAACTTTTTTTTGCAATTTGTAGGCCTGTGATAAATAAATAAATATCACCAGCCAGTTGATATAGTACATATATATAATTTTTGTTTGTAAAACATACTTATTATACATATAAACATCCATGACTCGGAAACAAATGTCTATGCTCATCACACAAACATTTGCTCCTACCGGGATTCGAACCTAGTACCCTAAGAACGTAAGGTATAGGTTGTATGTTGATGAAAATATTGTTTGCGACTGTAAGACGTATGTGGTAACAGAATTATATTCATCAAAATCATCAATACAACCCTCCAAGTTCACAAAGGTCGAGAAACGATTTTTTCCTTAAAAAAGTCGTTAAGAAAATTTGAATTAAGACGAAAGTTTGGGCTACCCTGGAGCATCAGCCATAACTTCTTCATACCAGTATTTTTGGAGTATCTTTATCTCATTTTGACACGTAAAGGCGTCATTTATTATTGCTCGAACGTGTCATGTTGTCAGTCCCATATAACCGTCCTAGACAGCCAATTTCTAGACTATTTCAACCACCAACCAGTAGAAGCAACATCGGGAGACACTCACCAATATCAAGAATGTGCAATCAATACAATGAACTCAATTCAAAATTGCCTGACTTGGATGTGTTCTTTGGTTCTCTACCCAGGTTCAAAACCCTGTTGCGCTCCCATTTGAACCGACATTTAAATAGCCTTATGTAATTTTTTATTTTTGTTTTCATTCTTATATTTAAATTTTGTTATTTTAATTTGGTTTTTTGTACTTTATTATTTTAAGTGTGTTATTGTAAGTCTGTTATTTGATCTCTTTTTTAGTTTTAAGTCATAGTTGCTTTATTTTGTTATGAATGTTGTGTACACCTATAATTGGTACGTACATTAGAACCATACCAAATGGACCTTTAATTATAAATGTGTTATGTATGTACTGTTGGTGCACCTATTTTAAATAAATAAATAAATACTTTATTAGAGCGAGAAGTCACAAGCATTCTCATGGGAAGGACTCCTCACTTTAGTGAGTTGCAATTCTTAGTGGCTGGAAGAAACTGGATATAATAGCCATTACACCAAACCGCCAAAAGTAGAGAGAGATTTGGAAGAGACCTAACCTTTTTTTCAACCTTACGTCACCCAATGCTGAGTGCATTGGGTGACGTAAGGTTGAAAAAAAGAAATCCAAGCAGAACGAGAGAAAGATGCAAGGAATCTGTGCGTGTAAATGTGCAAAATCATATTGGCATTCATCATCATCATCATCAGCCTATTAATGTTCCCACTGCTGGGACACGGCCTCCTCTCTATGAGAGGGAATGGGCTATAATCTACCTCGTGGGCCCTGTGCGGTTTGGTAGATGTCACATCTAAGAGAGAGAGCAATGAAAATGCGGTACTTTATCATTATTCTGTGGAGTTATTTTAGAACTGTGATTATCTCCTATAATATTCATTCATTAAAATGAAATGATGTTTTAATCATACTTGAATATTGAATATTTTAACTATAATTTTGTTCAAAATTATAGTTCCCGAAATTAGCGCGTTCAACCAAACAAACAAGCTTTATTACATTAGTAAAGAATACTCTACAATCAGTAATATTCCTAATTCTATTTCTATCTAATAGATTCAAACATTAGTGGTCTAATTAAAATACGATTTTAATGCTCTCTGTTTGTGATAACAAGAAATTAAAAAGTTATATATATTTTAGTTTGTGCGTAGAAATGTTATTTGGACATCTTTAGCCATTTAGGTAAGTTCTGTTTTTTTAAGAGCCTTGCATGTCCCACTGCTGGGCAAAGGCCTTCCCCATATCCTTCCAGGTAAGTATTCTTCTCCTGCGCTACCTTAAGTTATGTATGTAACCTTAAAAAAACTCCTGTGAAATGCACCACTTCCTCATTGAAATAGAGTTTTTTTTTCAAAAATATGTACCTATTAACACTAATACATATTAAATAACAGCAATAAATTATCACTCGATCAGTCATCCCCAAAGGCAAAAATGTACCTGGCACACCCACATTCCTTCGGTTAAGTTCATGCCCCCATGTGATAGGGGGTGTTCATTACGCATTCATTATCTACCTGTTCATTAACTGCAAAATATCGAATTTATAATTAAACAAACAATCACTGCTAATCCCCTACACGTTTCCACAGGTCATAATGATGTCCAAATACCTCCTCCTTCTCTTCATACCAGCGATCACCTGCCGCATAGCAGTCAAGATAACAGCAGCTAAAACAGAGGCAGATGCTTCAGTCCAGTTCACCGGAGAGAATGTCGCCATCATCACTGATAAGGAACGTGAGACTTTCAACATCGAAGACGATCGTCTTAAACAAGCCTGCGACGTCTACTCCGGTCGAAGACCCACAGATGTTTTCGTCAAAAGACCGACACCCTGGGAAGACGTCTACCACAAGTTTAATTGGGCTCAAGTCCAGAGAGTACTCAAACCTGTAAGATCCAGAGTCATAGGTGTGCATACAAAACCTGTGATTGTAGCAACAAAGGAATTTGAAAATTACTCCACACTAAAAATTAAGCACAACGCTGCTATTTCTCATCAAATTGAAGAGACAGTTTCGAATAGCTGGTCTGTTGGCGGAGAACTAACAGTTGGACAAGCAATCACTTACAGCGTCAACTATGCAGCTGGAAGCATTGGAGGGACTACCAGCATGTCTTTTTCTGGTAACTGGGGCAACGATACAAGCAAAGCAAAAGCAGTCACGCTAGGATCGACAACTGGTTACGAAGTCGAACTACCACCTGGTCGAGCAGTAGTAGCTACAATGGTTGCTACTCACGGTACCTTAGAAATTGAGGTAGACTATGAAGCTTACTTAATAGGCAGAGTATTTGCCAATTACCATAAGAAATTTGATGATCATAACTGGTGGAGTTATCCGATTAAATACGTGATGATAGTGGGAGATTTACCTAATAACGTGACGTCTACTGAGAAGATTTCCATCGGGTTCTATACGAGTGCTAGTGTGCAGGTCAGGGATAAAGTGACAAGCGAAACTGTTAAGACGGGTGCGGCGAGGATCATCCGAGAAGGGAACTTTATATGAACAGAGAAGGTGATTCGGGAAGAACAGACCGCTTGCTAAAGAAAATGGCTTAGGTTTTACTTACTCTTGTAAAATGTTACGGCATAAAATAACTTTAGATTGCCAAAAAATGTTAATGATCACTAAAATCAAATCAAGAAAAAAGAGGAGGTTCTCATTTCGTCTGTATTTTTTTTTAGCGTGAAATAAGAACCAAAACATTGTCATCTTGTGATCCTAATAAAAGCAACCAACTCCAAATTATGATTTTTAATCCAAAAACAGTTAATGACCACCAAAAATTCAACATTGTATTTTAGTGTAAAATGAAATGTGGTGGTGTGGTGTGGTGTGTGTGTAAAAAAGAACTTCAAAGCACTATAGAATCGCCTTTATAGCGTAATCAACGGACGGACGAATGGTCGGAAGGGCTCCTATTTCTGTTTTTCTGGTCGACCACTGTATTATACAGTGTATTATCTATGTCGACCACTTTCGAAATTTTGTCGTTTCGGTTTTTCATCGAAATACAATCTGTCATTACAGAAACATTTGTTTTCTTTTTACTTTTTCTAGTACTTAGCTTATTATCTGCCTACGTTCACAGATTTTCTATTATTATTATTTATTTAATTACAACGGTTATAAAACCAATAACAGTAAGTAACTAAAACTAGAACTAAAAGAGTTATAACATAAAAATAAAATATACAAAATAACAAAGTAAAGGTTGACACTTTCATAAGTTCCTCTCTCAGTTCCTACTTCCGACATGCCAATAAAATCTTCGTTCTTCCATCCGCAACTTTACACTCTATTTTTGCGGTTGGAGAATCTCAAATCAGCAAAATTGAAATCATCAAATGACTCCTCATTTGTAGATAGCAGCGGGAAGGCTCTTTAATAAAAAACAGAGCTAACCTAAATGGCTACACAGGGTTATTTTTTGTTTACACTAAACCCGTAAAGGGGTCATTGTACTCATCACTTTGAACAACTTTTTCTATGGGACGAACCTTGAAATCGCGGAAAAAAAAACAGCTGTTCCCTACATTTTGACGAGTTATGCGAACATAAATGTAGGGAACAGCTGATTTTTTTTTCGCGATTTCACACAAAATGATGAGTACAATGACCCCTTTTCGGGTTTAGTATAAACAAAAAATAATGTTGTAGATGTGTAAAACAACAAAAAAAGTGAAAAATAACTTGAACTTCAGAAGGCGGTGACCTTTGTTTGATCGATTTACTTAGTTTTTTGTCACCGACTTCTGAAGTTCAAGTTATTTTTCACTTTTTTGTTTTTTTTGGAGTCCGCTTTATTTTTGTAAAAAAGTTTTTATTTTTCTCTTTTTAGTGGTTCACTTGTGCTTACCCATTCACAGCGTAGAGGCGTGATGTTATAATTTGAACTGGTGTAAAAGATAGATAGACATGAGATATCAGCAATCCCAGTCCATTTGAATTCTTCATCTTCTTCAACCTTTGGCCACCCAATGCTGAGTTTAGGTCTCTTTCTATCCATTTTTTTTCTGGCCATTTACATTTGCAACTACAACAACTTCTAGCGCCACCGAATGACGCCTTTACGTGTCAAAATGAGATAGAGATCCTCTAAAAATAAATGTATGTGCTTGTGCGACGTGTTAATGTGTACTAGAACAGAAGAATGGAAGAAGACATGCTGTGCCGACCCGAAATACATTGAAACAAGGTCAGAAGAATATTTAATTATACTTATGATGAGATTGACTTCGCGTATAACAGAGTTTCGGGCCTAAAAATACCGTTTTACCAGCGTCTTAAACAGGATATTACCTACATGAATCAATAAACGGTTTTTTAACTTTTCATTCGTCAACGTACACTCTTTTGCAAAAAAACGGACACCTTAGGAAAATTACGTTCTAAAGTCTAAAGTGAGTTAATTTTTGATTGTTGTGATTTAATTGTTTGACGTAGTCTGTATACTTATAATCGTGTAAATTAATACACCTCAAGTGAATTCTGGTCATTTAAAAAAACGGTAGATTCTTTAAAGCCGACGTACCCGGCCAAACAATAAGAAGTGGTCGGCAATAAAGACAAGAAGTTTTATTTTTATTTTTTATTAATTAAAGTTACAAATGTAAAAACCTAATAACAAGTGTGCCACCAACCTCCTCTTGCCAAAACCACAGCTTGAATCCTTCTGGGCATGCTTTCCACGATGTTTTAATAACGTTTTGAGGAATACGTTCCCACTCTTCTGCAATGACAATTTTCAGCTCCCTGATGTTTTGTGGAGCAGGTTGCATTGATCTTACCGACTCTTTAGAACTTCTCAGACATGCTCAATTGGATTGAAGTCAGGTCTTCGAGCTGGCCAATCTAAACGATGGATCTCAAGTTCTTGTGTGTACGCTTCCACGTCACCAGAACGGTGCGGCCGCGCATTGATGTCCATAAAAATGAAGTCTTCCCCAAGAGCAGTCAATGCGGGTTGTGCATATGGAACAAGGACTTCCATTATGTACCGGTGTGCATTTAATGTTCTATTTTCTATGAAAACTAACTCCGAAAAAAACTCCGTCGAATTAATTGCTGCCCAAAACATGTCATGAGTGATTATTTCGAAACACACTTCCGCATTGCGTTTCCGTGGTCTTCGCAGCACTAGCCGGCGTCAGTCCTCTTCACACAAAGAGATTCTAGCTTCATCAGAGAACAAATATGTTATTCCAGTCCACCAGAGTCCATGAAGCACAGTTTCGGGCAAACTGAAGTCGAGCAACACGGTGCTCACGGAGTAATTTAGGGCCCCAAGCCGGGCGGTAACTCCTGATATTGGCAGTCAAAAGCCTCCTCCTGACCGCCCAAAAGCTAACTTGTACGCCTCTTACTTCTTCAAGGCTCTTCTTCGAGTCCACACTTGGCGCCTTACGATTCCGCAACGCCTGACTCACAAAAAGCGGTCATAATTTGGTTCTGTGCATCGTTTTCTTCCCAAATCGGGTCTTCTTTTGACGGAACGGATCCCTTGATACCGTTGCCAAGTGCTCTGGACAGTTGAACGACTCACATTTAGCCGCTGAGACACGTAAGTTTGCGAACAACCTTCTTTAGGTAGGGCTATAAATTTATCGGCCCTTATCGCTTTATCACTCATATCAAAAAATGGTATTTAATGTAAAAAGAGACTAAATTGTTTAATTTCAGAAAATATCCAAAAAGTTTAGTAATCAGTAAAAAAATCGTTTTAGCAAGTCGCGCCATTAGAAACGCAATTTTACAATAATCCACAATACCTAATCACCTAATCAATAATCTTCTTTTGTTATTTTCAAAATTTAAGCTTGGAACGTGCTAGGATGCTTCAAGTTACTTGCCAATACATCGCCAATTGAATAAAAACCTCTTCTTTGTTCTTCTTCATTGAAATTGAGAGAAAAATCTAATGTGTCCGTTTTTTTTGCAAAAGAGTTTATTTATTGCTATTCATTAATGAAAAAACTGGTTGAAAATATTAGCTGTCAATTTACGTTATTTGCATTCAACGAATTATTTCAATACTATTTAATTAATTTCTGTGAATTTAGTCTTCATTGGAAATATTCCTTACTTCCGGAGGTTACTGACGCCAGTCCTAAGCCTGGAACAAGTACGAAGGAAATAGGTCATTCTAGCTTAATAAAAAAAACGATAAGTATTCTGATTTCTTGTCACATCTCAACCAAAATTGTTATTGAAGTTTTTAGTTTTAAAACCTGTAATTTATTTTACAGCATTTTTAACCTTGGCAATTATTAACATTTAGATTACCTATATTAACTAACAAAAGCGGCCAAGAGCGAGTGCTACTTACTAGATCTCGTTCAAACCAATTTTTGGTGGAAGTTTACGTGGTAATGTACGGTCGAACAAGCTATTAGTTTACACTTTACAATGTAATTTGTGGGTTAAACTGTAAACCTATTGGTTTGTTCGACTGTATTTTTTTTAGTTTTATAGTTCTCTTATTTTAGAAGTTACAGGACCCCTTTACCCCTTTGGAAGTGTCTCTCTCGCGCAAACTGTACTAAGTAGAAAAAAAAATGGTTGCCTGTAAAGTCGGTTTTACGGGCGAAGATTTTACGTGACAACGTCATAGTTGAGTGGGAGAGAGACGCAAGGCATTCGGCGGGCCTCTCTCTCGTTCGGTGACTCATCGTAACGTTACCGGGCGTTACACTTTTTCATAAGTGACTCCCAGCCGCAACCTAATTTAAGACGTTGTCACGTCAAAATAATGTTAGAAACCTCAATACCATTTTTGAAGACCCCTCCACACGGAGATCTATGACGAATCCATAAGGGTTCCGTTTTTTGCCATTTGACTACGGAACCCTAAAAACCGTAAATAACCAAACTCTAACAGGAATGAATTACAAAACAAGCTTTTCACTTTTGTTATAGATATAGAATTATAGAGTAAATAACCACGCGCGGTTTCATTCGCTAAATTCGCTTCGCTCGCAGACCATAGTGGTATGGTATAGCTATGCTATAGTAGTTACACAATAGTTTCTTAGGCGCTAACTGAATATATCCAGTCAGCACCCGTTCAAGATAAATCTTATTTCTTTCACAGAAATCGTCAAAACGTACGTGAATGCATTTAATACGCCGGGGTACTTATACTCCGCGCGGTAACGAAACCATAGCGACTTCTAATTTTTCCTGTGCTGCCATCTATCGAGCGCGCGGGCAACTTTACAATGGATAAAGATTTTACCTTAGACTGCCGACACTTAAATATTAACTTGTTGACAGTATTAAGCAATGTTCGTATAATAATATTATTAAACTAAATGCACATATTATGCAAGGTCATCATTATTTTTCACTATCTTTTGCTCGTGGTTATTATATGTATTTAAATTAACGCAAGCGATCGTGTTTATTTATTTATTTATAATTTGATAATCAATCTCGGTTTGTATTGTTCCTAGCTTGGCTGTTCAGTCACGAACACCAATATATAAAGGGTGTAAAACACCTCTTCACGAAGCCGAAAGGCACTTGCTCTCCCCATCATTGCGATCATTTTTTTGTTCTACACCATACCTGGTTCACCATACATTCTAGTTACGGAGATATTGCGGGTCAAAGTTACAACTTTTCGACAAGTTTTTTCTAAGTACGTAGGTACCTACAAGCTTTTATTGTAAGATTTTAAATACCTCCACGAACCCCGTACTATTCAATCCATTCATCAGCACAATGTTTTGAGTGTGTTAGTTACATTGAGTTCTACCACAAAAGCAAAACAGAATTATTCACCCCAAAACTTACCCTTTCTTCTTCAGTAACAGTACTTTTTCAACCGACTTCCAAAAAGAGGAGGTTATCAATTCGTCTGTATTTTTTTTTTGTGTTTGTTACCTCAGAACTTTCGACTGGGTGAACCGATTTTGATGATTCTTTTTTTATTTTAAAGCTGATGCTTGTCGTTTGGTCCCATTTTAATTTGCTGAAGATCTGATGCTGATCATCCGAGATATACAATGGAACTCTTCAAAAATAGACGGCAAATCTACAGTAATTGCTGCAATCGCTAGTAGGTTCATTGTTCATACTACATCATGACGTAACATCACGCCTGTATGCTCTGAGGGGGTACGCAGATGTGTACAATACTCCCAGATTTCGACAATGTTTGTTGCCTCTGAACTTTCGACTGGGTTAACCGATTTTGATGATTCTGTTTTTATTTGAAAGCTGGTGCTTTCCGTGTGGTTCTATTTCAATTTGGTTAAGATCTGACGCTGATCTTCGGGGATATAAATGGAACTCTTAAAAAATACACGGCAAAGCTTCCGTAATTGCTGCAATCGCTTGGTTGTTTATTGTTTATGTAACATAGTGACGTAACATCACGCCTGTATGCTCTGAGGGAGTACGCAGAAGTGTACAATACACCCAGATTTCGACAGTTAGATGTGTTAAGTTCCATTTAATGGGATCCTGGAGAAATAGAGGGAATTCCTTAAATTTTATAGGCACACCAGAAGCGATTCGGGTAGTTTTTGGAAGAGTACGTTCTTGGAGTGATCCCTTTTCAATTTGGTAAATACCTGATGAAGAACTTCGGAAGATAGGCGAAGGGAACTCCTCAATAAATGATATCGAATGTACTGGGATCGCTGAAATCTCATGTCTCTCTATTGTTTACACCAGTTCATAACAAAAAATCACGCCGTTACGCTGTGAAAGGGTAAGCACATATGAACCACTAAAAAGTGAAAAATAAAAACTTTTTTGCAAAAAATAAAACCGACTTCACACAAAAAAGTGAAAAATAACTTTAGCTTCAGAAGTCGGTGACAAAAAAACTAAATCAATCAAACAAAGGTCACCGACTTCTGAAGCTAAAGTTATTTTTCACTTTTTTGTGTGAAGTCGGTTTTATTTTTTGCAAAAAAGTTTTTATTGGGTAATAAGTACCCTATGTCGGTTTCTGTAAACCTGACAACGTATATGTCAGAATAATCGGTTCCTTGGTTTAGGCGTGAAAAGGTAACAAACCAAACTTCCTTTCAATTAATTTTGTACATAGTTAGTTTATCATTAACTTACTTTTGCATTTACAATAAGTATAAAGTTAGGATTAAGACGTCATGTAAGCATAAAATATGAATCGTCACATTAATTACCTATTTAATCTTCTTTGACTACCCGCTAAATACCCACGTACTTACTATAAACAACCTTAAGTAAAAATGCAAACTATTTTGTACAAAAAATACAGAATCAACGAATTTACATAGGTGAACTTTTCTATAAGTAATAAAGGGACTTAAACATAACTGCCGAAGGGTTCTGCCAGACCCTTCAGCGATTACAAGCGTGACATTACGTTACGAGGAAACTAATTCCAGCAAATCTAAATAAAATCTACGTAAATGTACTATCCAGTTGCATCATATTATTTTCCCTGAAAATGTAGAAATTGTAAAGACAATGGAATTACATCAGACGGTTTTCATAGTATAGTTGTGTCACCGTAAAATTGTCAAACACGTTATATTACAATATATCGTGTTTCACTCTAGCGATATTGTAAACTCTCGAAATATTGTCAACTGAACATACGGAAGTATCTCTGCTCCCATAATCGAGACTTGGGGCACCCCCACGTTAGGTTAGTTACGACGGTGGTCAAATCAAAACAAATCGTTTATTTGTGATACATGGGTTAAATGCAGGTGTTCATTACATAATTATAAACTAATAATGTTCATACCATGATCAGCCACTTGGGCATACAAATTATTAAATAACAATCAAAATATGAGTCGAAATTCTAATTACATTTAAGATTAAATATTGATTATATTATTACTGTTATTCATGCATGACAGACAGAAGACAAACAACAACAATTAATTATCGTCAAGCGGACACGATACTTTAAAAAAGTTCTAGTCGATAAAAAATCATCTACAGAGTAATAACACTTCTCCACAAGAAATTGGAACAATTTGTTTTTAAAGATAAAAACAAATAATCCGCTTTATTATTGCTACATTCTTTTACGTCATTAGGAATTCTATTGTAGATCTTCGTGGCCATTGCAAAGACACTTTTCCCAAAGAGGGTAGTTCGGTCGACTACGCTTTTTAGGGGAATATAAAGTGTTTTAAGGTTAGATTATATTAATCGGTATTTTTCAGGAATGGCACATTATCTTTTCATGAGAGTGGTACTACTGGGCAAGGGGGCTTCCTCCTACTCTCCACACCGCGTGCGTTCCTGAGAAAATCAGATTAATGTAACCTAACTTGAAAACACTTCATATTCCCCTAAAAAACGTAGTCGACGGACCGAGTGCAGGGTTTAAAGGAACCTAACAAAACTAACAGGGGGTGCCCCAAGTCCCGATTATGGGGGCAGAGATACTTCCGTATGTTCAGTTGACAATATTTCGAGAGTTTACAATATCGCTAGAGAGATTACAATCTAACGTGTTTGACAATTTTACGGTGGCATGTATATGATGTAACATTTCAGACTTCAAGTCAGGCCTATAAATTTAATAGGTGTTATTTATTAAAAGCAATTACTAAATTGTGGTTTGCCTTTTATGCTGACGGGTTTTTACTTCAGTTTATCCTCATTCAACTAATAACAAATTACGTCTTGATCATGCTACATTTTAGGTACAGCCATTGGGTACCTACATAACAGTACATGACGCCTGTTCTCCTTGATGGGTTGGCAGAAATGTACCTGATAGTACCTATCTACACTCACATCTCGCCAGTTATACAACATTATTTTTTGTTTACACTAATCCCGAAAAGGGGTCATTGTAGTCATCATTTTGAACAACTGTTTCTATGGGACGAACCTTGAAATCGCGAAAAAAAAATCAGCTGTTCCCTACATTTTGACGAGTTATGCGAACATAAATGTAGGGAACAGCTGATTTTTTTTTTCTTACCAAGAGCGGGATATCGTATAACCCAGTACTAACTGTGTTGTGGAGGTCAGGGCCTCGATTCTGCTATTACAATAGTGTCAGAGTATTCGATCACTGATTTCATAATGATCAAGTTCTGTCAAATTTTGTCAATTTTGTTAATTCTACCATGGTACAATAATATACTTCGTTGACCATGATGGCGCCATTGTGACTTCTCAACGAACAACCACTGACACTCCATTGAAAGAAATGTCATAGAATATTAATCTCGTACATGAAATTTGGCATGAATAAATGTTCGCATTTAGTAGTAGATTTCGAAAACCATTTGTACTGAGGGTTTTATAATAATGACAATACGACAATGCCATTAAAACACAATTTTATTACGAGACCATTGACCGACCATTGTGAATTTAGCAGATTACGAACTTTAAGCAAAATGACAATGGGATGAGAATGGAATCGTGTTGGAGTGACGAATTTATTAAAATAGCAGAATTAGGCCCCAGATAGGCAGTCGCTCCATATAAAATGTTGAGTATGAATATCGATGGCTATAAGAGTAGAGGAAGATCAAAGAAACGATGGATGATATGGCTGTATGAAAGATGATATAGTTTGAAATGAGGTAACAACTGAGATGACTATAGTAATAAGAAGTAGAGTACCTATGAGCCTATGGTATGGAAAAAGGATACATGCTGTGCCGACCTCAATTAAATTGGGATTACGGCAGGAAAATGATGATGATGAATCGTGACGCTTCAGTTTTCTTTGAGAAGTTCTTTTAACCCTTAATTACTAGCGTGGGGTACATTAACCCCACGGCGTATTTGCGTGCCATATCTGTCCAAGATCGAAGGATAAAAAAATAAGATTTATGTGTGCCAAATGCCACCAGCAAGTTTGTCATGACCATTCCACTATGACATGTGATAAATGTATTGATTAAAAAGTTCCTAAATTTAAAGTTTCATATCTTTAAAAGTTTATAATAATGTTGATTGACTAATTTTTATAATAAAAATAAAAGTATGTCATTAAAATATGTTTTATTGTACCTTTAAAATTGGGGTTATATATTCCCCACGCGAGCGTAAGTGTAACTACATGGACGCGAGTAATTAAGGGTTAATGAAGATACGCCTCCAATACAATCAATACCTTATCGTGTCACAGTTATCTAATAGATATAGACCGCACCGTCTTTTGCCGCAAGTCTCCGCACGGGGAATTACCTATAATAATGCATAAGACATAATATACAACCTTATTTTTTGTTTATACTAAACCCGAAAAGGGGTCATTGTACTCATCATTTTGAACAACTTTTTCTATGGGACGAACCCTGAAATCGCGAAAAAAAAATCAGCTGTTCCCTACATTTATGTTCGCATAACTCGTCAAAATGTAGGGAACAGCTGTTTTTTTTTTCGCGATTTCAAGGTTCGTCCCATAGAAAAAGTTGTTCAAAATGATGAGTACAATGACCCCTTTTCGGGTTTAGTATAAACAAAAAATAACCCTGTATATTGTATAATGCATTACCTACACAAAAATTTGTTTACATAGCACGTCATATAACATACTGTGTCACGAAGCCGGCCTACATTGGAGGGACAGATGAAGGGCACCCACATTGCGACTCTTTTGTTGTCATAGGGCATAGAGTATAGTGGTTTTATAGTCTTTGTCATAGGGAATGAACCTGTTGCCATCATCAACAACTTAATAAGTATCAAAATCAAAGCATTTATTTCAAGTAAGTAGGTCAGTTACAGGCGCTTTCAAACTGTTGAAACAAAGATGAAAATTAAATGTAGCTATATTCCCATCAGTCAGTCGTCCAAAATCTGTGAAAGTAGGTACTGTAGTTGCCCATTCCCTAGCGTAGATCTTTATGGAGAAGAACGGGCAAGAAACTCCATGGACAGGAGACAGACGTCTACTGCTAGACATAGGCTTTCTCCAAGGGCCTTCACCTCAACCGATCTTGTGCTGGTCACATCCAGAGATTCCAGGAGTCTTCGCTCCACTTCATCTTCCAAGTCATCGATCCACCTTCACATAGCCTTTAGAACGCAGCGCCTTCTTCAATTTTTCGCAACTCCAGAAGTCTGATACCTATGGGCGGCATATAAACTCTGACAACATGTTAGGCACTAAGAAGAGAGAGCGAAAGAAGACTCCTGAAGTTCCAGAACCTTTTGGCTCCATTGGCCATCCGTTCAGGAAGCTATGTGCCCTGAGCACTGTGACTTATGGTTGACAATTCTTCGGGCTATGTCCGTTTTAATTTCTTCTTTGATCACTCAGGGAAAGCTTTGAGCATAGCCATCTTCATTACCGTGGGTGGCATTGTAGGGCTTCAGGCCCTCATTATCATCATCATTTCAGCCAAAAGACGTCCACTCACGCCACTACATTGACCGTTCCCGTGCGACTCGCATTCTATATGTTGCTATATGTTGTATCTATGCAGCGACACACACATTTAAAGAAGATTTGCCTCAAAAACATAAAATTACATCACATTGAAAAAGCGTTACTATGTAAAGAAATTGCATAAGACAACGTATTGTCCATTTACTTATTGTATGACATAATATTGTGATGGAAGTTATTTAATTTCTGAATCACTTTTCATCGAATTAGAACAACATATTGTAAAGTTTTGCATCATTTTGGCATGAAGTTGTCCGCATTAGTATTGTCACCATATCTTAAACTTAATTCAGGATAATCTTTCACTCGGTATCAGAAACAAATTGCACGTAAATACAAAAGATGTTTGACGCAGTTAGTTATATTTACAAGCTTTAATGTTGTCAAACTGATTATAACATTTTGTTACCACTGGTCATGTTTGCTAAGACCGTCATTTTGTCATTTGGTTATTTAAGACAAAATTGATTACTCAAATCAAATCAAATCAAATAATTTATTCGCATAATAT
This sequence comes from Xestia c-nigrum, assembly GCA_916618015.1. Taxonomy (NCBI): domain Eukaryota; kingdom Metazoa; phylum Arthropoda; class Insecta; order Lepidoptera; family Noctuidae; genus Xestia; species Xestia c-nigrum. The sequence goes on along the minus strand of OU745269.1, from coordinate 2,798,053 downwards.
GGGTAAATAGATGGTAAATAATTGTTACATTTCAAATCTAACAATAAAGATCCTCATATAAACCATTTCTAGTATACGAAATATAAAAGAAAAACTTAAAATAACAAACAAAACCAAATGGATGATTGCACTAGAGTAGGAACTTAGTGAGGTGTTATAATAATTTTCTATTCTTATAACTAAGGTACCTATTCCTCGGTAGTGTAGAAACATTTTGTGACCAGCCAAGAGTACAACTTTTTTCGGAATAAACTAAGGGGTAGGTCTTTTAGTTCATTAGGTAATTTGTTAAATAATTTAATGGACATGGGGTAACAGTTTCTTTTATACAGATCAGTTTTTATGTTTGGCAAAGGGAAGCTATTGGGATAACGGGTATTAAAATTACAATATTCATTCAAATGTTGATTCTTAAGATTCTTATTAAGTTTTTGTTTAATTTTTTTTGCTGGAAAACATAGATTGAAGAACAGTGTGAAGGTGTCATGAAATATTTGAAATTTGAATTTGAAATTTGAATTTGAAATTTGACTGCAATCTGTGTTCACGTTACTATTTCTTTGGATATCAGAAATTTCCTAAACAAAAATGCCTTACGTTCATAGGGTCCTGGGTTCGAATCCCGGGAGGAGCAAATGTTTGTGTGATGAGCATGGACATTTGTTTCCGAGTCATGGATGTTTATACGAGTATGTATAATAAGTATGTATTTACAAACAAAAAAGTATATACATATGTAGGTATTATCAACTATCTGTTGTCCAAGACACAAGCCTTGCTTAGTGTGGCACTAGATGGCGCTGTGTGTTAATGTCCAGCGATATTTATTTATTTATACAACAACACACCACACTACTTCCACCTGTTGAAACTCTGCCACCGTTTTACCTTGCCAACCTGGAAGTCTTAAAACAGACTTGAGACTCAGGTTGGCCGGAGCATGTAAGACCATGTTCGTTCAGCTGATAGTCGATATTAAAGGTGCAAAACTCGTAAGTAGCTGAACTCTGAGCCGATACAATAACCGAGTTCTTTCACAACATGAAATCAGGACATATCTCCTGTAACCTAAGACGTGGTTACCCTAGTTATTCATGCGGCTAACTTCACTACATTTCAGCCTGAATAAAAAGGGTTTGGTTTGTTGGTAAATCATTCAGTTCTTTATTGAAACTTGATAGAGAAACAGTGAAAACAGTAATTCAGTGTTTGTGAATAATTTCTTTCAAAAGTTTTTGAGTGAAAAGTGTGTGGCACCAGTCATAATACAATAGCATCTTCTGTAAGTATTTTATATTATTACTAGCTGACCCACGCAACTTCGTCTGCGGCACATAAGAGGGAAAAAGCTACCTACTACTACATTTTTTTTTTTTTCATAAGAACCTTCTCCTGACAATAACAAACACAACAAAAAAAGAATCAGCCAAATCGGTCAAGCCGTTTTCATGCTATGTCGTGACAACGGAAAACGGGTTTCATTTTTATATATTAGATAGATGAACATTCATTACTTTAATAAGTTACATACAAGGAAAACTCTGTATGAACGTTAGATAAATTTAAGTCTAGAGATTGGAGTTATTCAGCCAAGTTACCAACGAAGTATTAGTTAAAAATTATTTCTTTTGTAATAGTAAATATTATCTTAATTGTTTTCGACTATTTTTTTTTATCGTATAAATATCGTAAATTGATATAAGATTATTTTTATTGGTATGGAGATTCATCATTTTTAAACGTCATATACTTTACCAGTTTATTCAATAAAATGTCTTTCACATTTATTTCTTGCCTAACGTCGGATCTCCCAGAATCACTTCGATTGCGTTTGTTCTCAAATCTCATGTTGATTATTTAGGAAACGCTTTCAAAGTTCAAAAAAGGCGTCCTCGTCATTTCGTGTAGCTCTATATTTTTTATCCCACCCGGTTCAAGTTGGCGTTTCGATACCAAAACTAATACAGTAGCGCCTATCAGTTTTTGTAACGTGCTGACAACAAGCCAAGATATTATTAAGTGTTTTATTGTTTGTGGAACCCACACTCCGAGGTCGAGTCGTTTGTACCCTCCACGCCCCCACCCAGGTCAATTTTAGTTAATTTTAAGCCTAAAAATTTCCACATCTGGATCTATAAGGTAGGCGAATTTTGTAGATCTATGACTGCCGATATTCGGTCGTTTATTCTTTGACGTTGAATACTTACTTAATATCCCTATTGTTACAGTTGAACTTTACCTAAGAAGAAGAACAACAAAATGGCCGCCGGACCCGACTTGGTTCCTATACGAACCTGCAATTCCAAGATGGCTGCATTTGACATTTCTTGCAGCTGTTTTGTTGAAGCTGGAGAGATTACCCGTAAGGATCTTATGAACTTTCCAATGAACGATTCAAATAACGACATGGACAATAATGAAGACGGTATATCACCCGAAGATCTTGAAGCAACCAGAGATTTAAGCCCCATTGATGAAAGCAATCATGACGTAGTCAAAGATCTGATTATGTTGGAGTTTTACATGGCAAAAGACCTACTCGATGAAGACCTGAACGAGATGGCTGTTAAAACCAGTCATCAGAAACCTCTGAAAATGAAGGAGTTTGACGATAATGAAGACCATGTTACTATGGATATTACCACCTGGAAAGTGGGACCCCTTAAAGCAAGAATTCCATACTTCTTGCAAGACCAGAACTGGGAGATGACCACATACGATTCTGATCTTTTACCTGGCTAGGAGCGTACACCCAGCTGGATAAAACCAGCTCTATTGAGGTCATTTTACACTGACTTGAAAGTCAAAAAAACTCCTTGAAAACCTAAGAGTTAGATACTTTATTTTCGAAAAGAAGTAACGAGGAATAATTCCTGAGGATAAAGATGAAAGGGAGATTTTATAAGATGCAAAAGACGGAGTTGAAGCAGAGTTGTGCGGAATTCAGGGAAGCCAAGGGAAGAGTGGTGATGAAGAGATCAATATCTTTATAAGCTCTTGACAGTTATTCAAGGTTAAATGCAATTAGTTGGTGACGAAACTCCTCAAACGGGATGGGTGGGTATGATATCTAAAATTCTAAATATGGTAAAGAGAAGTAAAAATTATTTGAAGATTTGTGTGTGAAGTGTGACCTACAAAACTTCCGCAATTTTATTTTATTAAAAAAATGGCGGATATGTATAAAACCCATATTAATCAATTGCTGGTTAATGTACAAACAAATTTTGATTGGGACAAAATCTTCTAAAGTGTCATATTACCGAAATACAGGGTGACTGGGTCTGGACCCGCAATAGCAAATTCGCATATAGACGGGGTCATTTTCTAATTACTGAACCTTACTTTCCCTAGCCAAAGTATAATATTTTAGAAGATATTTCAATTTTGATACTTTGTTTGCATTCAAAACTTTTTTTGGTAAAAAGTTTTTGCTTTATTTTTGCGGATTTTTTTAATATTTGTTCTTAGTCATAAACATTGATGATGAAATACCTCGGAACTTCTCTCAAACTGGGGTAAAAAATAAGAAAGTATGTATGCTTTTTAAAGAAAATAATGCCAAATCAAAATAATTACGATCAAAAACAACCTCAAATAAAAAAAAGCTACAGAGTTTCAATAACATCTTTATCAAAACTTGTTCTCTAGTTTTTAGCTTTTCCAACAGTACCAAATTTGTATGAAAAAAGTTGCTAGTTTTAAAAAAAAAATTCAGTATAAGTTTGTTGAAGCTAATAAATTGTGCAAAGTATTTTTTGCATATTTATGACTTGGTCGTTAGAAATTCTTAGTGGATTTACATTATTTATTATAAAAAAAAATACTTTTACAATGTAAAACAGATAAAAAAAACTTTGCACAATGGGGTCGGCAAGTTAAAGCTGATTGTAGATGGCGCCACCACCGCACAGACCCAATCTGACCAATGAGGTCAAACTATTTTGAAATATAAAATGACATTGACAGATTTTCAACCAATGACGATGCTTAGGTTCATGCGGTGCTAGCGCCATTAGTTCCACAGTTGCCAACCCCATTAGCTTTAACAAACCTATACTGAATTGTTTTATTTTTAAACTGGCAACTTCTTTGATACAAATTTGGTACCGTTGGAAAGGCTATAAACTAGAAAATAAATTTTGACAAATGATAATTATTGAAACACTATTTATTTCTATTTGAGGTTGAATTTGATCGCAATGGTTTTTATTTGGCATTATTTTCTTTAAAAAGCCTACAATCTTATTTATTTACCCTAGTTTGAGGAAAGTTCCGAGGTATTTTTGTCACCAAAGTTTATGGCTCTACAAACAAATACAAAAAAAAACCACAAAAATAAAGCAAGAAACATTCAAATTTTGGAAAAATCTCAATAAAGTATAAATAATTGACATAATTATCAACTTAACAATAAAAGTTTGGTTAGGGAAAGTAAGGTTCAGTAATTAATTACTAAATGACCTCCTCTATATAATATGCGAATTTGCTATGGCAGGTCCAGAACCAGTCACCCTGTATAAGCTACTTATTTAAGTTGTGCTGATGGCAAAGATTGTGACTTTAATGGTTTGTATCTCGAAAATTGGACGCTTTAGAAAATCCAATGTAATTCAAAACTTATTTGTTTTAATGTCAGCTGAGCAATTTTAAAATAAAGTGTACCGTGCTGTAAAATTCGTTTTTTTTTTTGTGTTTTTTTTTTATTTTTTTATTTGACCTTAATATAAAAGAAAATATAGTTCATTATACAGAAAAACAAAAAGGAACGCGGGATTCGAGGCATTTTCCCGATAATATCGAAACAAAACGGACTTTGTGGCGGAACTGGTTCTGTTGTGTGACTAGATTTAAAAGCAAAATTAAAGGAAAGTATGAAATTAATAAGCTTTTTTTTTAATTTATTTGATTTAATAATACATGTAATTAATTGATAAATCAAAGAAAATAGCTTTAGCTTCAAGGATTAAAACAAAATGATTGATTTTTATTCGGTTTTGTGACTCTGTCGCTTTTTACTTGGTTAGTTTTTAATTTTACTCCAAAAACATAATATGTTATTCAATAGGTGTAGCTTTTTCGAAAAGTAATACATTTATTGTAAACATATTTGTAGCCGCACAAATTTAAAAGGTAAAAATTCATCTGATTTCATAGATCTAACTCTATTAATTTGAGGGGACAGTGACAAAATGGAAGTCTTAAAATCATAAGGCTGTGTTCACATGATTCATACATTGCCTAAATAATACGTTCTGTAGTACCTACGTTAAACTATGTAAACAAATTTTTACATCAAATGATAGTAATTTAAACATTGACCTAATTTACCCCCTACTTCTCAAATTGGAACTAGTTTTACATTTTTTTCTGTTAAAAGAAAATATTACTGAAAAAATTGAAGAACGGAGTAAGGTAGATAAGAAATAAAAAAATAATTTTAAATATTCAAGTTATATTTTTACCTTAATATAATGTGTAATTACAAAAGTTACCTCAAACCAATTGAAATATAGCCAGGTACACCAATTTTCGTTTTTTTTTTCATAGGTTCACGGTTAGGTTAGGTTATATCGCGTTATAAATTGTGTACTGGTTGACATCAGCCGTATTAAAATTTTACAGGATGTCGTCAGCAAACTTCAATCTGTAAAGAAATTGAAACTTAAAAAACAACAAATATTTACCTAAATTATTTCAGTCAGTAAGAATTTGCAATGTGAACTAAGCTTTATGCATTCCGACTTGTTGTAACTTGCTGTTCCGTTAAATGTGACCGTAGAATAAGTCACAAAACGGAGGTCACATAATGCTACCTTCTTGTAGTTTTTAATTGTTTAAAAACTACCCATCGTACTTAGCACTATTATCTTTTTGGCATCAAATACTATACAAATTTTGCAATGAGTCAACAATAACAATAATTAAAGAAAAGTGTTTTATAATAGTAAAACTTGGTCACATACCTGAGCAAAGAAATTGAAACACGGAACAGTTCGACAAATACGTCCGCGCTGGTCACAAATTCGTTTGACAATAAAAGCAAAATGGCGTGTCGATGAAGGATGTATGTTGTGTTGCCATTTCGTGCCGAATACTTTCCACGGTTAGAAGATTTTTTGCAAAAACGAGCGGTCACAAAACGGAATGTTCCGGTTAGCTAAAATTTTCGATTTTAATTTATAATTGATTTAAATAGAAATTATGTGTAAAAACAAATTAATTGATACTTTTAGGTGATAAATTCGACTTTTAAGAATTCAAATTATATTTTTAATCACTCCAAATACACGTTTTTTTTTAGAAATCAAAGGTTTTCTGACCGTGATTGGGAAGGGGACAGGTAAAATCGATGGTCTTCCATATTTTAAAATCTTAATAAGTTTTATATTTAGTAAAGTAACAACAAAACGACAATTTATACATGGATTTAAAAATATGTTTTATTCACGTACATTAATATATTCTGCTAGAACTCATTCATCACAAAATAATAAATGAACAAAGTCGAGGGACAAGGCAAAAACCGGGGGTACAATTTTTTTTGAAATTGCTCAGCTATTGATTCTTGAAGGTTTAATGAATGGCCGCCATTTTATAAATAAAGCAACATGGCGGAATTTTGGCATGCCAAATAATTTAAAGCCATTTTTTACTTGAAATATTAGTTTAAAGACAGTTGTTATGTTGTGTAAATATTTGCAAATGTGATATCTTAGCACTATATTTTTTGTTATTTATCACATTTGTTGAGATTGACGCTGAACAATGGTTTTCAACCTAATACTTCAAGATAATAAAAGCCCTCAAATAATTTTTATTATTGGTCCATCGTGTTTAGACATCAATAGTTATAACGAGTTTAGTTTTGCTAGCGAATTGAAATTGACCTTGTATCTGATTCAGATTTATACGGTAAAGGTGAAGATGCTACATGAACTGTGCTGGAATTGAAAGTGCTAGGGCAGTTCACGGAATGGAAGTTTTCTTAAGTGTTTTGCAATTTTCAGGTCAGTGTCTGTTTGTATGTTAATGAAAATTGATTCCAGCAACTAACACGTATGTAGTTACGTACCTAATTATAATTATTAAATCATCAATACAACACTATATATTCATTTAATCCTATTCAATGAATACTTCATGAAAAAGTCATTCAATGGGGTCAAATTAACTTAGAGGGTTGTATTGATGATTTTAATGATTATAATTCTGTAACTACATACGTCTTACAGTCGTGAATCATATTTAAATCAACATACAACCTACCACTGGCCTGCAAATTGTAAAAAACATAAGAAAAATTGAATTTCACATGAAAACTGTGTGAAGTGTGAACGTGTTCAAATCATCGTGTGTTAAAGGGGCGCGCGGAGCATGCGTATTTCATACTTCAAACGTAATAGGTAAAATAATTTGTAAATCAAACATATTCTTAAGGTAGTGTGTATTTATTTTGATTGGGTTACCGAATATCTAGGTTCGTAAATATACATTTTGAATGGACACTGATTTAAACAAGAGTTATGAGGAATTTAAAATTTCTTTTAAAAACTTATTTTTTCTCATAACTCTTGTTTAAATCAGTAACCATTCAAAGTCTATATTTGGGAACCTAGATATTCGGTAATTCAATCGAAATAAATACACACTACCGAATGAATATGTTTGATTTACAAATTAGGTATTTTGGTTTTGCGTTTGTATGAAAGACATGCGTCTTTGCTCCGCCGGCTCCTTAAGACAGAGAGTCGAGTGTGAGCATTGTGAAGGATTTGAAAAGCACCGAATTTATTGAGTAAGTTTATTATTCTAAAGAGAGATTTAAGACTGATAATTAGGTTAGTTTAAAAGATTCTAACATGGAGTAATTAAATTGCTTTTTGAATGTTATAAATTGAAGCATTTTTAAAACTTGTATTGTTTCAGTGATTCAATGGTACAAGTTTTAAAAAAGCTTCCATGTGTATTTCATTGAACGGGCAATTAATGAGAAAGTAATAAAATTAAGAAATTTTGTAAGAGTTGTAGCGTTTAGTGGAAAGTAAGTAGGTACCTAATTTTAAGTAAGTAAGGAATTTTAAAAGGTGTACTAAGACACCTTTTAAAATTCCTTTCAATGAATATGTCAACGTGACATTGTAAAAACCATTACATTGTAATATAACAGCGAGATTGTAAACTCTCGAAAGATTGTCAAACGAACAAACTGTTTACAATATAACTCATTATTTTGCATGCATTCTACAATATTACGGTTTCATTTCGAAAGATTTTAATCTACCGAAAAATAATGCGTTATTTTGTAAGTAATATGTTCGTTTGACAATCTTTCGAGAGTTCACAATCTCGCTAGATAGATTACAATGTAACGGGTTTTACAAATTTACGGTGACAAATACATTTAATGTGCAAAAACTCTACATAAAAATAATTAATTGACTGTTAAATGAAGTTGTAGTAATAATAAAAATTGTAGCGTCTTAATACTTAGTATTTGTGTGGTACAATTTTATATATATATTTTTTCAATTATTTTATTAATCGGGCAATCAAATTATTTCGTGTTATAACAATTGTTAAAGATACCTACACTATCTACTTAAGAGCCCTCTTACAGTCCACTAGCGCCGCCAATCGAAAAAATGTCATAACTCGTAAATAGAATCAAAAATACAAAATATGTTCTATTATTACTGTGGAAAAGGCAATAACGTAATTGTATAACACCTTATCAACACTTGATTATATAGCTGTTTAGCTAAATCGTGCATTCAAAACATAAACGGCCGTTTTTGTTAAAATGCACGATTTAGCTAAACAGCTATATTTCAAGTGGTGACTATGTGTTATAAAATTACGTTATTGCCTTTTCTACAGTAATAATAGACCACATTTTGTATTTTTGATTCTATTTACGAGTTATGACATTTTTTCGATAAGCGGCGCTAGTGGACTGTAAGAGGACTCTTAAACGTATTTTAGTAGTTATACTTAAGTTGGCTTATTCGTACAAATATTTGCGTTCATTATCAAATAAAAAATGCACTTTATTCAAAAGATGATTGGGTTTATTTTGTATTGACGAAATAACGCAAACATTTGGTCAAATACGCCAAGCTAAGTATAATCAGAAACAATATTTCGATTGTGTAACTTTTAAAATTGCTTTAGTTAAGTTAGAAAGGGAAAACAATTGTTAATGAAATTGACTGCCAACATAATTGACGATTGAATTTATTTAAATCATATCTATCTTCCTTTGATCGTTGTAATTTCAAAATACTTACCTACCTATTACAAAATTAGGGTGTCAATTTGCTCAACAATGTATTTCTCTGGCGAAAGAAAATTATAAACGGAGATAAATGACAAGCAACCAATCTTCTTCTTCTTCATGTACTATCTTTGATCATTCTATCGTTCAATTTTAATTTTAATTTTTAATTTTTCAAAATTGTAAAAACGAAAAAAAAATTTTATCTAAATCTAACTTAAAACTAATTTTGTATCGTAATTTTATTTTGTTATTCATTTGGAAATATCTAGCATTAGTTCGTTCGCATGTAAATATTATAATATCCCAGTTAAACAGGGAAACCTATAATTGGCCATGGTCACTGTCACATGCATATTCTGTAAAACTTTTTTTTTTGTATCGCTGTTGGTTACTTACCTAAATAAAAAAAATAAAAAAAAAAGGAAGAGATTCACGCATCACACTTTGTCCTACTAATTTTAGCATCGCAAACGTAGGTATATAAACATTAAAAATAGAACATTTAGGTTTATATTCGTACAGAACGTTATGATCTGTAAATCTTGACCTAAGATACTTATTTAGGGCAATTTGATTGGGCTTGGTAGATGGTCATGTAGATGTGTCAGCGTCACACTGTAAACTCTCGAAAAAAATGTCAAATGAACATACTGCTTACAATATGACGCGTTATTTTTATTAGATTATAATCTAACAAAGTGAAACCGTAATATTGACAAATGTATGCGATGGAAGTCAACTCGCGCGGTGTGGAGGGGTGAGGCAAGAGAGGTCCCCCTTGGCCCATGGACTGGATCATATGAAAAGATAATGTAAACCCTACTAACCAAACGTCGGGGTGCCCCATGTCTCGATTATGGGGGCAGTGATAATTACTTCGCTTGCATTTCACAATATTACGGTTTCACTTCGATAGATTATAATTTATCGAAAATAAAGCGTTATATTGTAAACAATATGTTCGTTTGACAATCTTTCGAGTTTATAATCTCGCTAAATAGATTACAATTTAACGGGTTTTACGGTGATAGATATAAAAGGATTAGATAAGGAATCATTATGCATTAAGTATAGAATATTTTTCACACATAGTACCTACTTAGGTGTTTCGTTGTGAGACAGAGACGGGAACATTTTTAACACTCATATTTTTAAACAAGTCAAAGTGATTACTTGAGTAAAAGGTATTACTTAAGATACATTTTTTATTCTGTAGTTTAGAAATTGCTTGAAGTTCTTTGAATATTCTTACTTCGCTTCGTTCAAATTCTTGTCTGTTGCATAAAAATGGTTGCTTTAGTAATGACTTAAACTCAAGTTATCACTTTGACTTGTTTATACAGGGTTATTTGTAAAACACCAACAACCTCGCAGGAGAGATTACTAACATCATCTACTCCTGCGAGGTTGTTGGTGTTTTACAAATAACCCTGTAGATACGGGAGTAAGTCTAAGCACGAGATAAGTATTTTTTATAGATCTTGGCCTTTTTCCACATTGGCTCAAGTAAAATCTAAGTAAGACCTGTAAATTTTGTTCTAGGTGGTCTAATTATAACCATTTGTATAATTATTTCAGGTAGTGTAAATTCTCATGAATGAACAACTTTTACTATCAAACTATTAACATTGAAATATCGAAAAAATATTAGCTGTTCCTTGCAAAAATGCAATCATAATTGTATTTAGGTTTGAAACAGATGGTTTTTTGCGCTGTCTTTGTATGTTAATAAGTAAAACCTGTTCATATTCTTGAATAGTTAGCTCCTGAAAAATACGAATGTTTTTAATCAGGACTGTAAGTAGGTACAGAAGAAACAAACAGTATTTTTCGATTGAAAACTGCCTTCTTCAACAGGTTTCAAATCCGTTCTTTTCTACAATTAACAATCCTGAATTGTACCCTATAAGTATTTTTCTGTGGTATAGGTAGCGTTTGTTTCTACAATTTGCATACATTTTTCAGCTGATTAGCAATCATTGTTACCTACTTATTTTGAATTCTTCAAAATTGAAGCATTCTTTCTAACCAGAAATTTCATGACATCTTAAAAAAATATTTGCGGAGTTTGATCCGTTTATGCAATATCCTCAATCCGTGACATAAAATTATATTTATTGTACAAAACATCTGGTTTCATCTCTGGCGTAAAACAACCTACCTATTTCTTTACTAAAATACTGTTTTATTTTATTCTAAAATAATAGCTTATTATAGCTAGTTTTCTCTACTTACCTATACTTGGCATACTTAATTTAAGTTTTCGTCTTGCATTCCCATATCAAAAACTTTTGTTAATTGTAACACCTAACTACTGTATAATTCAGTTTTAGTACATATAATTATGTCCTTAGACTTAGTTAGTTAGTTTAGGCATAGGTATTTCTGTCATAGATAATTATCCAAATCACAAAGAAAAATATAATGTTTTCAGTCAGTGTTTATTTTTTTCAGAATAATTCGACTCAATTTTAATTTGGTTTATAGGCAAGGGCCAAACACAAGCTATTACCATTGATTTAGTATTTTTTTTATCAAGCCACCAAATATTGGAACTTTTCAAAGTTTATCTACTGTTTACTGTAAGTAACTGTTTTAAGGGGCCGGCGGAGCATGGGTAGTTCATACAAACGTAATACCAAAATAATTTGTAAATCAAACACATTCTTAGGGTAGTGTGTATTTATTACTCTTGTTTAACTCATTGGTCATTCAAAACATATATTTGGGAACCTAGATATTCTGCAATCCAATCGAAATAAATACACACTACCCTAAGAATATGTTTAATTTACAAATTATTTTGGTATTACGTTTGTATGAACCACGCATGCTCCGCCGGCCCCTTAAAACAGTTGCATTTGTATAGAACTGCAGTTTTATTTAAATAACTTGGGTTTTTTTTAATGTTCGGTGTTTTGAACCTTGTACGGAATCTATTGTAATATTCTGAGTTACGATTTACGATACCTACACCGAGTATTACATACATAATTATATAGTCTTAGAGAAATTGGTTTAATTTCTTCAAGAATGTCTATCCTTGTTAATACACAATTAAAATTGGCTGCCAATATTGTGAAAAAAAAATCAGTCCAGTACCTACATTCTGAAAACATTTTGTTCTTCTTTTTTTATAATTTCGTTAACAATTAATGTGATTTATAATAACTGTATTTGCATAATTATTTATAGACTCCAAGTACCTACAAATTAATATTTTTCTAGAAAAGCATATTAATTCTCTACTCATTCATTGTATAATGTATTAAATATTGCATTAAAATGACCGTTTTTACGAATATCCTACATATAGTGACGAAATTCCAACAGTGCAATATTTAAGAATTAATTTAGACTTAAGGTCCCTACTCAAAGCACTGCATGCAGGGCCCTGCCTGCAGGGACACTGCCAATCGTATTGTGTGTATACATGTCATGTAGGGCCGATATTTTAAGGCCCTGCGGCAGGGTGAACAATTAAAATATCGGCCCTGTATGCATACAAAAAAAAAATTAAAATCGGAAAACTAACAAATCGTATTTACGACTTTCGGTAAAATAAATTTCGTGGTTTTAATAATAGACATTACAATTCTAAGGTTTTATGAAATTCGGAGTAATTCCGAGTAATTCCACTTTGCCCCACCAAGCCCGCCACCCTGGTGTGGCAAAGTGGACTGCCTAAAATTTTGCAGTGGAATATGCCCCACTATTCTGATTTGATGGGGCGGATAACACTAGCATAAACACTTTGTGGATTCTGCCCCACTAGGGTTGGCACCTCAGGATTTGTGTATGAAGGTTAACATGTATTTTTACATTTGTTAGTACTAAATCAACCAAAGCTTACACCGCTCTCTTTTCTGTAATAAAATCACAGATTCCGGATTGGCAACCACATAGTTTTCAGTCGGATTTTGAGGCAGCGGCTATGACTGGTTTTAAAAATGTCTTTAAATCAGCATCAATCAAAGGGTGCTTTTTTCATTTTTGTAAAGCAATTTGGAAAAAGGGGAAAGGGTTAGGGTTGACAAAATCTAAATATTTGCGAAAACAAGTAGCGCTTAGCGCAGTCTTACCCTTATTACCAGAAGAAAAGATTTTTGAAGGTTGGTTTTACATAGCCGCACAAAGCCCAGATGACGAAAAAAGTAAAGAATTTAGAAAATATATGCTGCGCAATTGGCTGAAAGATAACTTTTTAAAAGTGTGGTGCGTATTTGGGGCAAAACACCGCACAACTAATGCCCTCGAAAGTTGGCATAATAAACTTAACAAAAAAATTCTTAAAAAAAGCCCCAGTTTATTAAGACTTCTTAATGTCTTATACGAAGACATAACGCTTTCAATAGTTAAATCTATGCAGAACCAACCTTCCAAGCTACGCCTTGATAAATATATACAAAACGATCAGAATATACAAGATGCCCAAATGGAGCTCATAAACGGCGACATTACGGTTGGACATTTTTTGGAAAAACTAAGATAGTTTTTCCAAGAAATCTATTTTAGTTTTTCCAAAAAATGTGAACTAAACAAATACAAAATCTATGATTTTAGATGATTTTAATTCTTATAAATAGTCAGTACTCAAACTAATATAGTGGCTGTTTGTTATGATAATTATTTTGTCAACAGTCAGTATTTACCTACTTTCGTTAGGATGTTTCTTATTTGTATTAATAAGACTTTTTGCTATGTAAAATTTTATCATTCTATAATTTTAGTTTTTGTTTTTTAGCCGGAAGTAATTTCGTGGCTGTTTTTTTTGCATATAAATTGTTTTTATTCATAAGGTAATACATAAGACTGTTTTATACCATGTCGATCAATGTGTGATTCTATAATCTGTGACTCTATAATCTGTGATTCTATTTTTTGTAACAAGTAATTTAGTGGCTGTTTGTATGTATATAGTTTAAATTTTTTTTTTTTATTTATAACGTAATCAGTAAGAAAATACCTATATCTACACAAACCATACAAAATGATGACGAATCTGTGATTTTGAATAGTTATGTAGTAAATATGTTTCGTTTTAAGAACATATCATAAGAACAAATCATTGTTTAATTTGTGATTATCAAGATTTATCTTAGTTAGTAAGATTTTATTTGTAAAAGGTATACCAAATGATGAAGAATCTGTGATTTTGAATAGTTATGTAGTAAATATGTTTCGTTTTAAGAACATATCATAAGAACAAATCATTGTTTAATTTGTGATTATCAAGATTTATCTTAGTTAGTAAAATTTTATTTGTAAAAGGTAATTAATCTGTGATTTATAAACCGATTCCTTCCAGAAATAAATAGTACATTAAAATTATTTATTTATTTTTTACTTTTATTTAAACCACTTCGCTACGTATTAAATCTAAGCTTCCAGCACTAATAACGTTTTACTTACAGATATAGGTATACATTTATTTTTTTTACAAACAAATGTAAAAATACATGTTAACCTTCATACACAAATCCTGAGGTGCCAACCCTAGTGGGGCAGAATCCACAAAGTGTTTATGCTAGTGTTATCCGCCCCATCAAATCAGAATAGTGGGGCATATTCCACTGCAAAATTTTAGGCAGTCCACTTTGCCACACCAGGGTGGCGGGCTTGGTGGGGCAAAGTGGAATTACTCGAAATTCGGACTTTTGAAAATCGAAACATCGTAATTCGGAATAAAATATTTCGGAGTAGGTATTAAGGTGTTCCCGGTGCAGGTAGGTTCTTATGATGTAATATAAGAATACTGTGATAATAAAAGAATATTTATAAAATGTACCCACAAGTTTTATTTAAAACAACCTGTAGAACAACAGTGTAAAATGGCCTTCTGGCAGACCTCTTATGAGTCCTGTTTAACCCCCATGTTAAAATATACGTGAAGTTATTAAAATTGAAACACAAGGAATCGCTTTATCAAATTTTATTCAAGCCTTTGAGCTTTCTCATTTACAATGAATTAAGTATTAACCATTATCAATTTGTTCATAGTCAAATAAATAAAACTACTTTTAAACGCGGTACAAATCTATACGAATCGTCGTACTTCGAGGAACTGTCGACTACTCCAATCCGGAATACGCAGTTCCGTATTGAATTATATGGAAGAAATTAAGCATAGAGCTCAAAAGTTGTGGTGTGAACAAGTAAAAAATTAGTGCTATGTTTAAAATTACGGATCTGCGTACTGCGTATTGGCGTAGTTTTTAAAAAGGTATGAAAATTATTTTGCCTATTGGATATTAATCTAATTTAGGGGCAAAATACACGCTTACGAATAAAACCGACATAATCTATTCCAGAACTAACATTTTTAGTTCAAATTTGTAACATTTGCGGCATGGCATACTTTATAATATTAAGTGAGGACTTAAAACGAGTCTCTTTTTTTACCTTTTAATTAAATACATTTTTATTGCTTTTTGCAACTTGAATTTTAATGATATACAGTAAAAAGGAATACTAAAACACTGTTTTTTAATTAGTTCGCTGGACTTTTTTGTACAAGGTCATTTTTACCTGAATCTACAAACTTGTTGAGGTCGGCACAACCGATAGTTGGTAATACCCACAAATATTCGTCGTTATTCGGCTCATACCGATCGGCAAACTCCGTTCGGTAACCTCGCTGAATTATGTTCGGGTCAGGCTGGCGTAAGTTGAGAAGTATATTCGATTTTGCTGTCCAATGACCGTACTTTCTCGAAGTACCCTCATTAATATCTTGTTTAAGTTTCTTTTGCCGACACCGATATGGTATGAGTTCCGCTGTTATAAAAACCCAATTCTGGGTTAAGTTAGCCTTCAAAAATAACAATATCTATATTATTAATGTGTAGAGAATAAGAATAGGCGAAATGATCCGTTGCAATTCACCCCAGCGTTCTAACAAAAACAGGAACAAATAATAAATAAGTCATAACAAACTACTTATATAATAATTAAGGCTAACAGGCATCCGCCATATTGGAGGTAATTAATTATTTTATATCCTAAAGCTACGAGATACAATGCCTTCACACATATTTTACTGTCAAAAAGCAACCTTAAAGCCGTGAAATTAAGAATCACTGTTATATTGACTGGTTTGTCAGTGTCAGCATCAGAATAGCAACCGTATTGTAACAAAATAAGGCTCAATGTTATTTTGACCGTATTGTCAGTGGCGTCAACTAAACAGCAGCCTAATAACAAAGGCAATAAGGTCCAGTTTGACGCAGTAAAATAACTGTCAAAGACTAGAGTACGAGGGCATTCATATGACACATGCGAGCTTTAGAAAGAGAGAGAGAGACGTATGAGTGACAGAGACGACGCTCTACTGTCGACTTCGGCTGTCTATTTCTACAACTTGATATGTCATATTTACGGCCAGGTACTGACACACGGATAAGTAACAAATGAGAGACTTAAGCCCATGTTTACCGAAAAGATAACGGTCTGATTATCTAAAAACATCTGTCACTGTAACATGTTCCGATACAAAACTGTGTTTTAAACTGGCGTTTTTAGATAATCAGTCATCTTTTTGGTGAACATGAACCTAATTTACACAATGTGAAGTGTTTAAGTCGTGGCCGTTATCGCTGAGTCAGGAGATGTACGTTTTAAACATTGTATCCACAACATGACACTTATAATCATGGAGAAGTAATTCTCTAATATTGGTATTGTCACTCCATTTGCTACTCATCTGTGGTTAAAAATATAGAGTGTAAAAGTTTTGCAGGACATTTTCTTCAGACCCGTCATCTGTGGACCCCAACCGAATAGGTCTGACGCGATTGTTTAACTATAATTTTGTCTACTTCGCTAACAGTTAAAGAAATATTAGTATGATGAGATACTGCCGGTTGGTTTATATTTAACTACGGCATATAACTTACCTACACTCGTATAGTTCGCTTGAAATAGAGGTTATGTTAAAAAAAGTTGCCAGATCAATGATTCGATCGTGATGTCAGCCGAAGTTATGTCGCTCGAAAAATCGTCTACACTGAGAACAGTTAATTTGATTTATATCAACAGTATACGGAAACGACAACGCGGCAGGCCCCGGAGATGGCGGGATGAGCTAGACTCTTTCGCAAAGGATTGGCCTACAATCGCACAAGATCGCGAAATGTGGAAGGAGGGAAGGGAGGTCTTTGCCCTGCATTGGTAAATGTAGGCTTATAATAAATAATAATAATAAATAACAGTATACACCATACATACAAATTATTGGTTGACGTAAAGTCAAGTAATATTGCATGAAATCAGCCAGAAGAATTAAAAAAAAAACTTAAAAATGTAGATTTTACTGAATTAAAACGAAGATAAAGAAAACATTTTTGCAGTATTATTTGTAATTATATTCCCGCATGAAATGATAAGAACGAAATTAGTATAAGAGATAACTATCCAAATAAAAAAAAAACAATACTATTACACAAATACAATATTATTCAAATGAAAAACGAAACGACCTTTTGATGCTATTGCATGAATCGAACGATTTAAATCTTCAAGGCAGAATGTCACATTCAAGACTTCACGAATTTTTGTCCTTTAAGTATTTTTTACACTAAGGTACTTTCTATATGCAAAACTTATCTTTTACCCGATTATAGAGTCAAAATAGTTTATTATTTTAGCCGTTTAAAGGGACCTAGCGTTTGACTACAGATTTGTGAAGGGATTTAACTGTAAGGCAATGTTCTGTAGAAAAACAACATCTAATTTATTTTATTGGAAGAACTGTAGTCGTATTTTGAAACCACAACATTGCGAGAAAGGGAGAGTTTACTTTTCTGTATAGCTCTCTTTCTCGCACTGTAACAAACACGAGTGTCATGATACTTTCAATTTGATACTAACTATGAATCTACGTGACATTTTCACTGCTTTGCAACTCGTTGCTCGCTGCTTTGGTTTCCATGTAACGAGTCGCTTTCATGAGTGAGTGAATCGCAGCGATTCAAAGTATTTCTATACGAAGATTTCGCCGCGATTCTCTAGCTCGTGGAGACGGCCCCTAAGTCTATAAAAAATGCTTATAACGCATACGGTGGATTGATGGATGCCTGTGTCCCAGCGGTGGGAACATTATAAGCTAATAATGCTATGAAAACGCTTCTATACATGGCGTCATTGCTACCTGTAGCAGTTTTCAAGTTAGATATAAACCAATGGTGTTGCAGCGTTCTATCAATGCAATGTCTTTGTCGCGACAGTTTGCAGTTGCTTTCCGAGTTGCATCTTTACGCAGAATATACAATGCTTGGTGTCAACCAGTGTTAATTTATTACAGAAATAACTATTTTAATACATTGACTGTACTTTCTGGGTAAAATTAAGAACAGCATAACGTTTTGTATATTGAAAAACAGTATTAATATTATTTATACATTAATTATTTATTTATTACTTAATACTTGTCCGGGAGTATTGGTAACACATTGTTTTACCGAAAATTGGTGATTGCAATATTATATTCGAGTTGAAGCAATATTGCTTTAATTCCAGAAGGGTTAGGCATGGAAATACGCCCATTTAATAGTTATGTTTAAGTCCCATGTGATTGAGGACAGACCTATTGGCATCAAAAATTCAGACACCAAACTGCTATTGAGAATTTACTGGTGGAAAAACAGACCAATTTTACGACCGGTTACTGTATTTTTAAGTGCAATAACAACTCAGAAGTCAAATTCAAACAACAACTTGAATTTTCTAGTGAGTTTAACAATTTAACTACATATTGATCTAATATTAATACACAACATATCATCAGGGTCAGGCAGGAATGTACAGTCAGCTAAACAGTTAAGTTTACAGGCTAGCAATTTTCTTACTACTGTAATAAATGGAAAAGGGTTTTATTCAATCTGTTTGTAATTTTATCCAAATCTTTTCAGTAGTTTCTGCATGAAAGTACTTATAACAAAAATCGATCTTTACAGACTTTTACATTTATAATAGTCGTAAGAAGATTGCTAGCATGCCATGCATACCTAACTTTTTTGCTGACTATACCTATAGTACTTTCACATTTCGCCAATTATGTTTAAGTATCATTTAATAGGGAGAGAGCCTATTACCATTTAAATATTACTAATGTTAAACATCATTATTGAGGAAGTTAGTTGTTAACACACATTTATTGCTTATATTTGTGATTTTTGGTTCATTTACCAATAAATTTGTCAATTTAAACAACACGATTTTGTCTAATAATTTGTTTTAGAATGTTGGTTACATACAAGTAGCAAGTCAAACTAACATTTTTACAATTCAAATACAAATCTTACCTACATTTGATAAACTTTAGAAACACTTCTATAGTAAGTGCCAGTTAATATCGCAAAAGCGGGCATTGACCCTTATACATTTATTTAAGTTCTTACTACTAACTACTTCTAAAGCCAAAAATAAGGGTCAATTTATACTAGCGCAGAGTTGAAACGCATCGAAGCGTCCAATTCTTTACAACTAAAGCGAAGACGAATGAATGAAATGCGCGCGTATTCTGGCGATTTTGCAGGCCAATTTCCGACTGACCACGCGTAGGTTAGCTAGTGGACGCATAGATACGCGAGAGCGCACGCGCACCAATCAGCGTTGTTCACGCGCAGACGCGAATTCCGAAGAATGCGCGCGTCTTTTTAAAATCTCAGAAATAACGTGTGCGTTACGCTGTGGAGTTAAGGTTGAATTTGTTATGTTCAGTTTTGGATAGACGCTTCGACTCTGCGTTAGTATAAATTGACCCTAAACCTGTTCAAGCCTTGAATCTATCGTGGTCTTCTTGGTGGTGTTGGTTTGTACGAAGAAATATTAGGGATTCAATGACCTTTATTGCGATCTGACACTTACTATACATTGTGTCGAGTTTGATTATTTACGAGCTGTGCAAACTCACCAACAGGATAAAAAATAAATGACGGTACTTTGAATAAAAGAGATGTCGCACGCGCCGATTGATCACACAAATCCTGAGGTCGTAGATGAGGCGTTAATGTAGCAAAGACCCCGTTCTCACTTTGTCGTTACGATTAATTTATCGTTAGTTTTAAGTCGTGGACGACAGTAATCGCGTCGTCCTATACGTGAACACCTCCATTTAAATACATAGGCCACGACACTTAAAACTACACGATTATCTGTAGTCACGACATAGTGGGAACCTGAAATGTTCATCCGTCAAATGAGCTCGAGTTAGTGAGGAAACCTGCACAGTTTTGAAACACACGTTCCGGTTTGAAAAACCTGTCAGGTAGGTTACACACTAGTGTGTATGGCTACCTAGGGATGGATTTATCGTATCGATATTTTTAAACAGTTTCGATAATTACCGAGTGAAAAATATCGATATATCGTCAGGTTTCGTATGATTATTCATACATATACCCGAACCATTCAAACGTCGTAAAAAGAATAAAAGAAAATAGTATTTTTATTGATGCTTGAACCTAAACAATAATATAAAATTTAATCAAACCAGTAGTCATCAGATATGGACACGAAACTAATGTTGCGTTTAAAAAAAAAAAAATGATTGGAATTTGATAATTGTTTGGAAAAATATCGATATATCGATATTTTTTGCCCATGCCTCAGGCTACCTTTATCCGTGAGCTTAATTCATAACATTAAATGATAAGGTGGATGCTCCACTTATTCATGAAAGTCATTTAAACGAGTTACATGAACTTGGAGGTTTGTATTGATGATTATAATTCAGTAACTACATACAGCTTGGCAAAAAAGAGCTTGACGCGGTGACAATTGGAATTATAAATTTTCTACCTGGCAATACCACGTTTTCTGTCAAACTCGTCAATGTCATTGGCTTGTCACTGCTCAGGGTTGCCAGAATCTCGCTCACAACGCCCTCATTTTTTCCTTACTCTATTTTGCCAAACTGTACGTCTTACAGTCGCGAATCATATTTTAAAACCTAGCACTATCCTGCAAATTGCAAACCGTAAGTTACTGAGGAGTTTCCACCTAAGCGAAACATTTACAATTCTGCTCACAGATCCAGACCAAACATTTGATGTCAAGGATTTTTTTAAAATTAACACCGGATTCCACAAAACCATCTTGATTCACCAGTTTTCTATTACAATTCACAAGAAACACTTGAATTTTCACTATTAAAACACTGTAACACTAATACTCCGGACACAAAATCACAAGCACTAAGTCAGTCCACGGTAACGCCACACTCAAATGAGTCCGTGGCGTTTCTTGTACTCGTCTAGGTTGAGGGAGCGCTTCGGGCCGGTCTCTTTCACCTTCGTTGTTACTTGCTTTGGTTGGCTCGATACTGATTCTGGAATTAAATGCAGGTTTACTAGTATTGGGGGTGATACACAGGGGTATGGATGGATAAGTTCAGCATTATTGTAATTTCTGATGAGGTGTTTAGTATTACTACACATATTATAAAACAAAGTATCCCCCCCCGTGTCTGTCTGTCCCTTTGTATGCTTAGATCTACGGAACGGATTTTGATGCGTGTTTGTTTAACAGATAGTGATTCATGAGGAAGTTTTGTATATAATTTAACGCAGGCGAAGCCGCGGGCATCGGCTAGTCTATACTTCTATACTAATATTATAAAGCAGAAGAGTTTGTTTGTTTGTTTGTTTGAACGCGCTAATCTCAGGATCTACTGGTTCGAATAGAAAAATTCTTTTTGTGCTAGATAATCCATTTATTGAGGAAGGCTATAGGCTATATAACATCACGCTACGACCATTAGGAGCGGAACAGGAATGAAAAATGTTGCAAACACGGGGGTTTTTTTTTCCTTTCGTTTTTCTCTCTTATGTGACGCAGACGAAGTTGCGTGGGTCAGCTAGTTATAAAATAAAGTTCGAACCCAGGCAGGCGCATTACTTTGTGTAATTTATTTCGTCGCCACTGCTCTCAAAAACGTTGAAGGAAAACATCGTGAGGAAACCGGCATGTCCTAGAACCAGAAATTCGGAGACATGTGACATCTACCAACCCACACTGGGCCCGTGTGGTAGATTATAGGCCATACGCAAAGTACGCGCTTTGACGTGGAGTTGCGGACACCAGCCAATGTACAATACAATATAAAACAAAGTATCCCGCCGTGTCTGTCTGTCCCTTTGTATGCTTAGATCTACGCAACGGATTTTGATGCGTGTTTGTTTAATAGATAGTGATTCATGAGGAAGTTTTGTAAATAATTTAACGCAGGTGCGGGCATCGGCTAGTCTATACTAATATTATAAAGCAAAAGAGTTTGTTTGTTTGTTTGGTTGAACGCGCTAATCTCAGGAAGTACTGGTTCAAATTGAAAAATCCATTTATCGAGGAAAGCTATAGGCTATATAACATCACGCTACGACCATAAGGAGCGGAACAGGAATGAAAAATGTTGCAAAAACGGGGATTTTATTCGTTTTTCTCTCTTATGTGACGCAGACGAAGTTGCGTGGGTCAGCTAGTGTAGTAATACTGAAAAAGAAAAGTTGTACACAAAAATAATGACCGTTTAGTTGAAAGCTAAGGAAAGGTACTTACTCGCTATGGGCAGATCTAACTCGATGTTGATGTCGAAGTCATGCAGCGAGTACAAGCTTGTGTCGTTACCAGTCGGCTTGATCTGCATGGCCTTCTCCGCGTCTTGGATTTGTTGCTGGAAAACAATACAAGGTATTACAAACTGATACCATAGTGGTGTGACTACGAAGTCATAGGTCTCGAGTCCAAGCTGTGAGCTTATTGTATAACTGTAAACCACCTCATCACAAAGCCGTTAACCAAACGTTCTGTACATCAAACTAAGTAACTTTACGCAAAAATTATTGCTGGGAAACATCTTTTTTTTTTTTTGAGGTTATAAATTATGTTTTGTGGTACAACTCAATGTAACGCACTTAAAACATTGTGCTGTTTGATAGATTGAGTAGTACGGGGGTCGTGGAGGTGTTATAAGTCAAAATCTAACAAAAAAAACTTGTATTTAAAAAAAAAAACTTGTCAAAAAGTTGTAACTTTGACCCCCCTATCTCCGTAACTAGAAGGTTCCCAGGTATGGTGTAGAACAAAAAAATGATCGCAATTGGGAGAACAAGTGCCTTTCGGCTTCGTGAAGAGGTGTTTTACACCCTTTATGTACCATGTAATAGGGAGCGAACCCAATAATACTGCACGACCCGGGAATGGAATCCAGGAGCTACATAGTAATGATGATGCTTAGCAACATGGCAAGTATACTTACAAGTCGTTCCTTTTCTTTAAGTTCTATAGCTGCTTTCTCTTCTTCCTCCCTAATTTTAAGCATTTCCGCTATTTCTTCTTCAGTTCTTATAATTTCCTGAAAAATAACAAATAATAAATAAATATTGCTGGACATTACATACACCACCATCTAGTGCCACAACTTAATAACACAAGAGTTTAATAACTTTACCCGAATCCATATCTATATCCATCCAAATGTCTGGATGGAACTTGACCCGAATCCATATCCATATCCATCCAAATATCTGGATGTGTAGTGATTTACTGATCAGTGCTTGGTTTAGGCTCAGTATGGGTCGTGAGGCACACAGTACCCCTTGGTCCAAGACAGTACAGGTAGTACCGACAGTACAGGTAGTATTGACAGTACAGGTAGTATTGAAAGTACAGGTAGTATTGACAGTACAGGTAGTACTGACAGTACAGGTGATACTGACAGTACAGGTGATACTGACAGTACAGGTGATACTGACAGTACAGGTGATACTGACAGTACAGGTAGTACTGACAGTACAGGTGGTACCGACAGTACAGGTAGTATTGACAGTACAGGTAGTATTGACATTACAGGTAGTAGTGACAGTACAGGTAGTACTGACAGTACAGGTGATACTGACAGTACAGGTGATACTGACAGTACAGGTAGTACTGACAGTACAGGTGATACTGACAGTACAGGTAGTACCGACAGTACAGGTAGTATTGACAGTACAGGTGATACTGACAGTACAGGTGATACTGACAGTACAGGTAGTACTGACAGTACAGGTGATACTGACAGTACAGGTGATACTGACAGTACAGGTAGTACTCACAGTACAGGTGATACTGACAGTACAGGTAGTACCGACAGTACAGGTAGTATTGACAGTACAGGTGATACTGACAGTACAGGTAGTACTGACAGTACAGGTGATACTGACAGTACAGGTAGTACTGACAGTACAGGTAGTACCGACAGTACAGGTAGTATCGACAGTACAGGTAGTACTGACAGTACAGGTAGTACTGACTGTCAAAGATCTACATGACAGCCAGATTGTATTTTCGCGATTTCAGGTTTGGTCTCTTAGTAAAAGTTGGCTGTTATGAGTACAATCGTGTTTAAGTATCGGCCACTATGATAACCAGTTATAATTGGTAAATCAACTTACCGAAGGTTTACTTCCTCCAGATTTGAAGTTCATCACAGGTTTGGTATGCCGCCTTGTGAACGGGTCGTCTGTCTTTTTGCCTTTCATTGCTTTTACCTTGAAAATATAAAATTTACTTTTAAACGGTGTTAGAAAGAGGTTGTGCTGGCAATTTGTGGTAGGGATGTCCCATTTACAGAGTGATTTTGTCACAGAAAAATAAAAAACTGTTGCTCCCCTAGGTAATCATAATAAATGGTTACACTATTTTTGCAATAAATACATGGCTCCTCAACCACTATCTATGTTTGTCGTTAAGTGACTGGACAAGCAATGTAAAAATCACGAAACGATAGTTCAATAACCACATGCATCGCGTAGTGCGGCCGCTGCTTCTTACGAGTTTGTGATGTGCTTGTGTACCGATGTTTTTGTTTGGGTAAGTTGCACGATGCTTGGTAAATACACGATGTGTTTGATGGCATAAGGTTTATAATTAATTGTGTACTACGTTCTGTTTTAAGAAATGCGCGTGTGTGCGAGATTGCGTATCGATTGCTTTTACTGAACTGCATGTGTAGTAGTTGACGTGTGGTTGTGATAGGGATAAAGTGGAGACACAGGGTTCCGATACATTTTCGTCTAACGGGCATATCTCCTTCTTTATTTAAATATTTGTGTATTTTGTTATCTGGATAAGTGTCTGGAAGTTCAAATCTTTAAGAAATACTGAGAAATTAATGGCAAGTTTCTAGTTTTTTTAGCATATCACTGTTTCGACATTTAGATTTCCAATGTCGTAAGCTAGAGAATCGGAAGTTGACGAGTTGTTTGAGCCACTCAACGCGTCTATTTAATTTGAAGTAAACATAAATTACAAAATGGTAAAATCAAGTAGCAAAACTTAAACTGTAAAATGGTATAACTATGTAGTATTTTTAATCTTTTGTAAAGATGCTATTTTCCACTTACGGTGAGTTAGAACTTCAAAGACGATATTTTATTTTGTTGTTCATGTTTCGCAGTTAGAAATATGAAGTAGATTTCCCACAGCCATGGTCGCCCATGGTTGAGAATTTTCTAGATGTAAATTGAGATTTAACGAATAATATAGCTCACCTCCTCCATGATAGCTTTCTCGGCGGTCTCAACGTTCAGCTTCCGGTTCCTGTTATTGATATAAGAGATGCTCTGTATAGAAGATGTGCGCGTCTTGTCCAGTTGGTTGGCTCGCTCCTCCAACTCTTGGATCTTAGTGTTTAAATCTAGTACTGTTTCGTCGTCGCCTCTGAAAATGGTACGATTGGTAAGTAAAGATCCGATAGAAAAATCGTCCGTAATAACATAAATTATGTTTATTTAGTAAGTAATAAGTATGTTTATACAAATACTTTTACACGTCCTTTTTTAAAAACTAGATAGGAGCCGGTGTTTCGTACTTGACTATTCAGAGAAGAAACAGCCGAAATAAACTCAGAGGTCCATACCCATAGTCTCTTTTGAAGTCCAGACAATCTTGTTCAATTCACATGAGAACTATGCAGATTAGTGTCTGAGATGGTCTTTTGCAGAAAGAACGACACAAATTAAAACTTTATACGTTTAATAAGTCTGCTATTGGCGACATATTTTGAGAATTTTGTTAATCTGGTATAATCCAAAACAAAGTTACAAGGGTTAAAAAAATGACGAAGTGCTTTGAGAAAAGGTAGGCCCTTGCGCTTCGCTTGGGTTGTCTTGGCGGGGGCACTACTGTGTCCCCAGACTGGCGGACTAAACATTATCATGTTTGTTTAGTTAGTCCCTATTCATTTGCATGTCTTGTTCTTCCATACTTCTATTTCTCGTCATCTTATCAGACATCTCCTTTCTAGCCGTATTATCAGTAAGTGTTAGTATTTACCTCAATTGCGCGACATCTCTTTCCTTCATGAGTTGCGTCTTCTTCATCGCGTAGTTGGTCGGGTGAGATCTGAAGCGATCCTTCTCCGCCACTATCTTCTCGACGTCTTCCTCCTGAAAACGGTAGTCTTGAAATATTGAATTATTTTTATTAGATACATTTTTGCATGCTGAATATAAATTAGATGTTAAAGAATCAGCAAATTGGAAGAAAATATCTCAGGAAAGCAATTACATACTTGGCATAAATAAATATCGCTGAACATTACACACAGCGCCATCTAGTGCCACACTAAGCAACAAGGCTTGTGTCGTGGACACCAGATATACTACACAGATAACTACATTTATAGATACTTCTTAGTTAAAGCAAGCTCCCGATTAAATTCAGACTTAAACAGGGCCTCGTACTTGAGCTAAACTTACGACACTACAGAAACTTGGTGTCGGAACAGCAGCTCCATTTGAGTTTAAAACTATTCGAGTAGTACCAAAGCATATATGCGGTATCACGAATAGCAAAACTTTAGCGATAAATGACATAGTGGGTGTAAATGGAACTCAGGAAGCCGACAACCAAGCATTCTGTGCATCAAACTACTACTTTACGCAAAAATTATCGACTTTTATTTTTGTTTTTTGGGGTGAAAAATCAACACTGTGCTGCCCGCGTAGCATGACCACCGTACACACGACAGACAGTCGACAAACCTTTTTCACGTCTCATGCTCTAAAAGTACGCCATTATAGCCCTACCAAGCGGGATTAAAGTGACCGTTTATTCCCTAGGGAATAAAAAGTTATTTAAAAATGGAACGATCTTTTACTCTGAAACATGGTCACATAAGAGTAACTTGTCAAAGGTTTTATTTAAATTTCGAATTGGCTTGCAAATAGAAAGCGGTATATTGGAAATAAAAAACAAATGAACTCCTCAATGCGGGTTTTAAATGTCAATTTTTCTCGCACTCCAAGTGAAAAGTACAGTTTGCACCTCAAGACTAAACGCCAATTTAATATACCCTCGCTGTCATTGCCTCCCTCGCAAGCTCGGGAGTCAAACCACCTCGGGTATATGGCTTCGTTTAGTCCCTCGTTATAAAATATACTATTGTTCATCTGTCATTTTGTCGATTCAATGACAGATGAACAAAAGATTTGTCGAGTCTCTCTCGTTTCTCCGGTGGTCATGTTAAACGGGCTGGTGGATGGATTGTATAGTACGGGGGTCGTGACGGTAATTTAATTTAAGTAAAATTACAACAAAAACTTGTAAAAAAGTTCGAACTCTAACCCCCAAATATCAATACCTAGGAGGTTCCCGTATGGTGTAGAACAAAAAATGATCGCAATGACGGGGAGAACGTTGTGAAGTGATTTGCAGCTCCGGTTACTTTAACACCCATTAAAGTTTTTCGTAACTGATCTGATTTAATGCCATTTTTACGGTAGAGTACTGTTCAAAAGTTATAATAAAAAATATTAGCTCACCTTAAACTCATACATAAGCGCTTCTTTGACTTCTTGTATCTTATTCCTAACGAATTCCATGGTGGGTGGTTTCTTACTGGCGTCCTTTATGGCTTTGTTCCATTTCTGGAATTCGCTTTCGGTGAATTCCTGAAAGGATGGGCATAGATTAAATGATGGTTTTAGCAGTGGAAACAAAACCATACCATATCGGGATAAAACAAATATCGATTATTCCCGATGTCCACCACTTTTCTGGCCACCACTGGGGGACAGCGAGACAACTTTAAAACATTATTCTCGTTGTCCATCACTGGGGGACAGCGTCACAACTTTGTAAATTATTTCCATTCGCCACCACTGGTGGACAGCGACACGGATTTTTTAACATTCCCTATGGCCGCCGTTGGGGGACAATGGCACAACTCTTTTGATCCGATTCCCACTGGCCATCAATTTAAATTGTTTAAACTAGAGACCGGTAAAAGATAGCTTAATATATTACGGATTTGATTTTTAGCAGGGTTAAGGCTAAGACTAATTTAAATATTTATAAATTATATGGTAGGTAAATAATAGTCATATTCTTGAATCAACTTTTATTACATGTTTCACTCAAGTATTAAAAAATGATCGTACTACTTAGTATTATATAATATAGCTTTGATTGCTTATTTTTTATTGAAGTGGGTATTTAACCGACTTAATTTTCACAGCTGGTTGACAGGCTACAATGTTTAAAATCGACTAGAAGATTACAATCATAATCACAGTTTTATTATCCTATTCCTCGACGGAGGAATAAAATTAAATATTATAAATTAATCAACAGTTTTAAAAATCACATTATGTAGTTAAACAAAAAAAACAATAATAATTTATCACAATATCTAGAAATTGGCCTACAGATATGTATTAATCAACAGTTTTAAAAATCACGTAGTTAAACAAAAAACAATAATAATTTCTCACAATATCTAGAAATTGGCCTTTACAAGACCCATTTGGGTTTCTTGAATTAAACATAATGTAGGTACTACTCAAAAGTCTTAAACACCACATAGTTAAACAAAATACAATAAGTACTTATTAGTTTCTCATAATTTCAAAAAATTGGCCTACAGATATTTGGCCGTTTACAAGTTCCAATTGGGTTTCTTGAATAAACTGATCGCTGCAAACATACTTTTTTTTCGTTTGTTGGGCGGTTTGTTGTGTCGTCCGATGCCTTCGACAAACGCTGTCGAAGGGTGGCTCCACAAACTAAATTCAGCGATGAGCAAGAAAAACCCAAACATAATGCACGCTTTAAGCGTTCTTCGAGAAGATGCATGTTTTTTCTTTGTGAAAAAAATGCAAATAAGTCAAAAAAAGAACCGCCCAACAAACAAAAAAAAAAGTATGTTTACAGCGATCAGTTTATTCAAGAAACCCAATTGGAACTTGTAAACGGCCAAATATCTGTTGGCCAATTTTTAGAAATTATGAGAAACTAATAAGTACTTATTGTATTTTGTTTAACTATGTGGTGTTTAAGACTTTTGAGTAGTACCTACATTATGTTTAATTCAAGAAACCCAAATGGGTCTTGTAAAGGCCAATTTCTAGATATTGTGAGAAATTATTATTGTTTTTTGTTTAACTACGTGATTTTTAAAACTGTTGATTAATACATATCTGTAGGCCAATTTCTAGATATTGTGATAAATTATTATTGTTTTTTTTGTTTAACTACATAATGTGATTTTTAAAACTGTTGATTAATTTCATATTCTTGAATCAACTTTTATTAAATGTTTCACTCAAGTATTAAAAAATGATCGTACTACTTAGTATTATATAATCTTATCTTTGATTGCTTATTTTTTATTGAAGTGGGTAATTAACCGACTTAATTTCCACAGCTGGTTGACAGGCTACAATGTACATTTAATAAAAGTTGATTCAAGAATATGAAATTAATCAACAGTTTTAAAAATCACGTAGGTAGTTAAACAAAAAACAATAATAATTTCTCACAATATCTAAAAATTGGCCTTTACAAGACCCATTTGGGTTTCTTGAATTTAACATAATGTAGGCACTACTCAAAAGTCTTAAACACCACATAGTTAAACAAAATACAATAAGTACTTATTAGTTTCTCATAATTTCTAAAAATTGGCCAACAGATATTTGGCCGTTTACAAGTTCCAATTGGGTTTCTTGAATAAACTGATCGCTGTAAACATACTTTTTTTTTTGTTTGTTGGGCGGTTCTTTTTTTGACTTATTTGCATTTTTTTCACAAAGAAAAAACATGCATCTTCTCGAAGAACGCTTAAAGCGTGCATTATGTTTGGGTTTTTCTTGCTCATCGCTGAATTTAGTTTGTGGAGCCACCCTTCGACAGCGTTTGTCGAAGGCATCGGACGACACAACAAACCGCCCAACAAACGAAAAAAAAGTATGTTTGCAGCGATCAGTTTATTCAAGAAACCCAATTGGAACTTGTAAACGGCCAAATATCTGTAGGCCAATTTTTTGAAATTATGAGAAACTAATAAGTACTTATTGTATTTTGTTTAACTATGTGGTGTTTAAGACTTTTGAGTAGTACCTACATTATGTTTAATTCAAGAAACCCAAATGGGTCTTGTAAAGGCCAATTTCTAGATATTGTGAGAAATTATTATTGTTTTTTGTTTAACTACGTGATTTTTAAAACTGTTGATTAATACATATCTGTAGGCCAATTTCTAGATATTGTGATAAATTATTATTGTTTTTTTTGTTTAACTACATAATGTGATTTTTAAAACTGTTGATTAATTTATAATATTTAATTTTATTCCTCCGTCGAGGAATAGGATAATAAAACTGTGATTATGATTGTAATCTTCTAGTCGATTTTAAACATTGTAGCCTGTCAACCAGCTGTGAAAATTAAGTCGGTTAAATACCCACTTCAATAAAAAATAAGCAATCAAAGCTATATTATATAATACTAAGTAGTACGATCATTTTTTAATACTTGAGTGAAACATGTAATAAAAGTTGATTCAAGAATATGACTATTATTTACCTACCATATAATTTATAAATATTTAAATTAGTCTTAGCCTTAACCCTGCTAAAAATCAAATCCGTAATATATTAAGCTATCTTTTACCGGTCTCTAGTTTAAACAATTTAAATTGATGGCCAGTGGGAATCGGATCAAAAGAGTTGTGCCATTGTCCCCCAACGGCGGCCATAGGGAATGTTAAAAAATCCGTGTCGCTGTCCACCAGTGGTGGCGAATGGAAATAATTTACAAAGTTGTGACGCTGTCCCCCAGTGATGGACAACGAGAATAATGTTTTAAAGTTGTCTCGCTGTCCCCCAGTGGTGGCCAGAAAAGTGGTGGACATCGGGAATAATCGAACAAATATGATTCTGTTTGGTCTGTCAGTAAGATTACCTAAAAATATTGGATGTGTGTTTTTTGTTTTATCAAATTAATATTTACGAAGATAACACGTCAGAGATCATGAGTGGAGGCTCGTGACGTCAATTTCCGTAAAAAATGTACTCAAATGTGACTTCACACGGGGTTTCGACGCACTGGCTAGTCAACATTTTTTGCTTACGTGAAAAAAAATACGGTTAACATTTTTTTGGAAATCTATGAGAGTGACGGAACAGAACCAAAAAATTCGAAGACATGTGACATCTACCAATCCGCACTGGGGCCGCGTGGTGGATACTAGACTGATGACGATGAATTCTGTGCCCTTTACCCTTCCACGTTTATAGGCGTTATATTAAAACTCACCTGATTACTAACAAACTCCAACCGGAACACTCTGTCTTGTGTGCCGTGTCTTAACTTAAGTCCCTTATTCGTTCTAGTGTTACCTAAATTATATACTTTCGCCGTCTCAAATACGTCTATGATTTCTGCTACCTGTGAAACAACGATTTATTTATTATACTTAGTACTTTTAAAAATATTTCTTTTTTCAAAACACTACAAAATATGCTGTCTTTTAGAATGGTTTTTATTTGGTTGTTTCTTCAACTAAAAAATTCAAGCGGCATCTTTTGAAAACGGAAAGCAGCCAGTTGTATTATTTGAGGCTTACAAATATCCTACCGGGGCTGCGGGACTGTTCGAAAGAGATACCGCGGCCCTGGAATACAAATGGCTAAGAAGGAACATGGATGGGTTTTAGTCAGTCAGTAAAAGTCTGACACTCCCTTCCGCTCCGCCCAGAGCGGGCATTTGATGTTTACTCATCCAATCATAAAAATATATATCTTAATTATCATCAAAACAGCTTATCGAGCGACAAAAACGGTCATTAAATTGCTTCATTTATGTCAGAAAACTTAAAAGCACAATATTTTATGGAACTCACCCTATAAACCGGATTCCCGTTATTGTTCCCGATGCCGATCCGGACGAAGCACCCGTTGACGACGCGCGCGAAGAAAGGAAGGTGCACCAAGCGCTCAAGTTTAAACCTGAGATATAAAAGGAATTGATACATTCATGTTAAGAGTCCGTGCATAAAAATGACTCGCGCCAGATTAGGCATTTTCATGTTCGTGTGCACGTTTACGCACACATGCCTGCGAGTCAAACTTAGAGATAGCGTAAACAACTTTGATCCTTTTATAGTTGACAATAAAATTATTTTAATAGCGTTTAGTAAAATGCGTTTGGATTTTTATTAAATATTAGTAAGGTATATTTGTCTACATTCAAAATGGTAAGTTAATAAAGCAATAGGCTGAAAATAATAACTTTCTACGATAAAATTAAATAGAAAACGTAAACGGTATTTATTGACTATGTCTCATCTTTGGAAATGTAAAAACAGGTTTTGCTTATAAATGCCTAATATGTAAAATATAATAGAAATCATTTAATAGCAACAAATCAAAAAATAATCTTCTATCTATCTTCTATACTTATAATAAATCTGTAGAGAGGTCAATTCTGTACATGAAATATATTTACAAAATAACTATCGGGGGGTGATTAGTGATCGATACTGATGCCAAAAATGCAATCAGTAAAATTTTTGTCTGTCTGTCTGTCTTTCTGTCTGTCTGTCTGTCTGTATGTTATTTATAGAAAAAAAAACTACTCGACGGATTTTAACGAAACTTGGTACAATTATTCTACATACTCCTGAGCAGGTAATAGTATACTTTTCATCACGCTACCATTAATAGGAGCAGAGCAGTGAAAGGAAATGTTGGGAAAACGGGAGAAGTTACTTGGTTTTTTTAGCTTCCGTCGCGTGTGCAGCCTTAATGGTTAAAGCTACATAGAAATCATGTATAACGGAAATATTCCACATAAAATTATATAAAAAATATCCCAAGACAGCATATGTCTATCTTTTATAGTTGACTCACAATAACACGTGTAACTCCCGATAGCTTAGCAGTTCGGAGATTTGTTATTATTATATTTGTTTACTCTTACGTTTATAATATTCTCACTCAACCCCAATTTTGAAACTTCACGCGGGCGAAGCCGCTGGCAGAAGCTAGTTTAAATAATAAAAACCCGACTGCGTAAAAAAATAACTAATCACTTTGAATAAAGACTGAAAAAAATAAAAACAAGTTGAGTTCAATTCTAATACGGAACATACTCGTTTTGACTGCAACAGTCGATACCCATTAAATAATAGTTAGGGTTTGGAAGAAATGAGGTATTAAAGAATATTACATGCACACATACATACAAGATACGCGCGAAAAACAAACTATGAAATCTCGAAAAAAAGATCTGCTGTTTCATACAATATTATATCGCCTAACTCGGAAAAATGTAGGCAACAGCTGATATTTTTTTCGAGATTTCATAGTTGGTCCCATAGTAAAAGTTGTTCATTTTCATGAGTGCTATCCGCCTTTAAAGGGATTAAAACGACTAAAAATGACGTTGTACAGCTTGGCAAGAAAGTCGTGAAAATAATGGTGGCGCTACTATCGTTCATATTGTAACCCTATATAGTACGACAATAACAGTTTGATACTTTGGTTTATTTTTTCAATTTTTATTTATATTTAATGTGTACGTTGACGGGTTTTAGAAGAGCTCAGTGCTAGTGTCCGTTACCCCAGCCAGATGTGGTCGAAAATGGTAATTTGAATCTTATAGATAATTAGTTTTGCGGCTTCTGTAATTGTTGCCCACATTTTTAAATTTGTTGCGCTTATAGTTTTTTAATTATTTCACAAAAACATTTCCTGCTGGGGTAACGTTACCCCAGCCAGACCTTTTTCTTTCTAATGGGAATATTTAAATAAATACTGGCTATAAAATTAGTTGTCTAGATGAAGTAAATGTTGTGCCTTATTTTGTATTTGTTCTTTCTTCGGTTGCGAAGTTATTCGAGATTTTGCTGGGGTAACGTTTTTGGTTTTGCTAGATCTTTGAAACGGTTAAGCGGATTCTTATCATATTTTGTACAAGACTTCTTTGGAATTAGTTTAAATTTGTTGTGCAATAAAAATACCAAAATAATACATAGCTTAAAGGTTATTTCATTAAATAGAAAAACACTTCAATTGGTCCCAGCACTCTCAATAAGAGGTCTAAAGACTTACTTTAAACATTATTTTGAAGCTTGTAACTGCCTTCAAATGTATGTGAAGTTTCATTAGTATCCTGTAAGTATTTAACAAGTTATGATGATATTCAGTTCTTCACGAGCACAGTCATGATGCGCGCGGTGTTATTTGGCAACTGATAAGCCTGTATATGGTTAAATGAACTGAATGTTATGTCAATTATTAGTTGTGTAGTTCAGTTGTATATCAGTAAAATTTCAACGTAGTACATTGGATAATTAATGAGATAATACGATTAAAGTCATTAGGAAGTAAATGACCGTGGTAACCCGACCAAGATTAGGTGGTTACAAAAAAGCGAAAACGTAGAACATTATGCTATCTTTTGAAATGTTTAGTATTGTACACCTTACAATTTCGGTACAGACGCGTACACTGTTAAATACATAATAATAATGTTTTTATTATTATCTTCCAGTTGCACATACTTATAAAAAATCACCGATAACACGTCGTTCGGCGGGACGCGGGAGGGGTGGGGTGAAGGGGTAATTCATTGTTTGCATAACGCACTAAACATGCTCCATAATTACATAATTCATCTTGAAGACGCGCCGCGATGATGGACGCGGTGATGGCGACCTGCATATGTATGATTGTAATTAGTTAAAAGCAGGGACCGTACAACCCCGAATATAAGTTAATTCTTTCGAAAGGGTTACATGTTGTGCGGCTTCAGTCACGGAAAGGGTTACCTCTTGGTAGTGGTAGCCCTTTCAAAACACTAACGTTAGGGTAACCCTCTCAATAAGTTAACTAGTACAAGATGTTACCGGCTCCTGTATGGTTTCCAATTGAAGAAGATAACCCCTTGAAAGGGTTTTGTCGGGGTAACCAAAGGGTTTTAAATCAAATAATTTTAAATTACGTTGAAGTTGAGGAAAATGTATTGTTGACCTTGGAAGTTTGGAATCATATAGAATCGTTTATTAAGTGTTTCTTACTCGGTTTGATAGGACGGTGATTTCTTTTTTGACCGACTTAAAAAAAGAGGAGGTTCTCAATTCGTGGGAACCTTTTAATTTTTTTTTATTTTTGTTATGTATGTTCCCCGATTACTCGAAGATATCTGAACCGATTTGGATTATTTTTATTTTGTTTAAAAGGGTATACTTCACAGGTGGTCCCACAATCATCTGGATCTGATGATGGAATCCTGGAGAAATAGTGCGAAATCATCAAATTGTATAGGCACACATAAAGCGATTTGGGTAGTTTTCGAAAGAGTAGGTACTTTTTCAGAGTAGTCCCACTTCAATTTGGTGAAGATCTGATGATGAACTTCGGAGATAGGCAACGGAACTCCTCAATAAATGATAGCAAATGGACTGGGATTGCTGAAATCTCATGGCTATCTATTGTTTACACCAGTTCATAACATAACATCACGCCAGTACGCTGTGAAAGGTGAACCACTAAAAAGAGAAAAATGTTTTTTTTTTGAAAAAACTAAACTGACTGCAAAAAACAAAAAAAGGAAAAATAACTTAAGCTTCAGAAGTCAGTGACAAATAAACGAAATCTATCAACAAAGGTTTTATTAAGTTACTAGCTGACCCGCGCAACTTCGTCTGCGTCTCATAAGAGAGAGAGGGTTAGACAGTGTGAGTCAACCTTCAAAGATAGACATGAAATGCTATCGCGGACTCGTTTTAAGAGGAACAATTCCGTGCTACATGATTGTTGCGTAACTTTAACCGCTTTAGCTCTCAAAAGGAATCAATGTTCACTGTTTTTGTAAAAAAAATCATACTCCGCTAAAAGTCATACTCCAGCTAGGTCTAAAATTCTCATCAAGGACCATGAAATGAGTCCAACCACGATGAAGATGCTGTGAACTCTTCAGGACCACTTGTAACTGCTTTGCCTCTTCACCGTCGGACCTTGGATGAAACTTTTACTCTTGTTGGGTTTAAAATTCACATTAAGGTGCAAAAAATGAGCCCAAACATGAAAAAGCTTCAGTAAACTCTTGCGTAGATACCTCATGAAACTGCCTTCCGCCTCCATTGCTGACCTTCGATGAGTCATACTTTAGGCAGCTCTTGAGTTCTCATCAAGGTACGTGAAATAAGCCTAATAATAATATAGCTGCTGCAAACTGTTGAGGAGATCTTGCATCTGCCTTCTGTCTTCATCGTTAGACCATGGATGACATTCATTCTCCAAGCAGGTCTTAAGTTCGTAAATCTAGTTCGTGGATACCGCACAATCTGCAGCGAGGCGAGGCCTTGCCGAATTTCCGCCATGGGATCTGGAGGCGATAGTCCTCGCCCCGCTCAGCGGACAGACTCCGTCGTGATCTCATGGCGACATGGAGAGAGCGACTTTCGCAAACCCGGTGCAGGGCACGCCACAATAGTGGCGATAAGTTCCCTCTTTGAGGAGTGGCTTGAGAGGCGCCACGGCGTCCTCACCTTTCGCCTGACGCAAGTCTTCACCAGACACGACTGTTTCGGGAGGTTCCTGCATCGAACCGGGCCAGAAGAGACGCCCGGGTTCTGGGGCCACCCCTGTGGAACATCGGTTACGACTGGGTGCTGCGTGCCGACTTCCCCAGTCTGGGACTTAGTTTATAAGTAGAACGAATTCCCCTTTTTTGTTTGAATATCGGTGGCATTGCCCCACAAGAGAATACCGTACGACATCATGCTATGGAAATAAACTTAACGGGCTGTCTCTAAATCAGTAAAATCACGAATTCTTCTAACGGCGAATGCTACGGAGCTTAGTTTTTAAGCTATTGCATAGCTTCTATCGCGGGCCTTGAGCGTGGAGACCAAATCCAGAAATTCCGTAACGAAAATACCTTAACACCCCATGTCAGATAATAACAATGACAAGCTAGTTTTCTTTTTAATATTTTTTTTGTAGGTTGTATATGTCACCGTAAAATTGTCAAACACGTTATATTACAATATAACGTGTTTTTTCTCGCGATATTGTAATGTCGCGAATTATTGTCAACTGAACATACGGAAGTATCTCTGCCCCCATAATCGGGACTTAGGGCATCCCCCCGTTAGGTTAGTTAGGTTCCTTTAAACCCTGCACTCGGAAATAGGGGCCCCGCGAAGCGGGGCTCCGTCGACGACGCTTTTTAGGGGGAATATAAAGTGTTTTAAGGTTATGTTATATTAATCGATATTTCTCAGGAATGGTGCATTATCTTTTCATGAGAGTTGTGCCACTGGGCACCTCCTTCCCTCCACACCGCGTAAGTTGACTACCATCGCATGCATTTCACGAAAAATTATGCGTTTTGTTGTAAGCAGTATGTTCATTTGACAATAATTCGAGACTTTACAATATCGCTAGAGATATTACAATATAACGTATTTGACAATTTTACGGTGACATATACATTTGATGTAAGACCTTCTTTGTAACCATTTTTATCAACTTATGCAATTATAATTATTTATGCATTTTATTTTCCGCTTGTTGCCGGCTCGAGGACAAAACGCAGACTGAATGTTCAGGCTCGGCTTTCCTTCACAATGAAATTATGAATTTTATAATGAATGTTCCACACACACATACACCGACACGTCAAACTTATAACGCCCCGTCGTTTTTGCGGCGTCCGAGCGCGGTCCGCGCGCCGGAAGCGAGCGGAACGCGTGCTTGCGCGCCGACCGCGCGTGGTAATGAATAATTATAATTGCATAAGTTGATAAAAAATGCTATGCAAAAGCTTAACCGCGGCAGTCCCCGAGTGCCACACGTCTTTTTTTAAATATATATGTTCATGTCGCCTCGGTTTTTTTAATCTTACAGTTTCAGTCAGCTCCTATCCTTTCCCTTCCCGCACTAAATAATGAGTGAGACGATCGAATGATATTTTAGTAGCTAGCTTAGATAGCGCTAGGTTTTGAGGTTTCAAAAATATTAAAGTTGTTTTGTTTTTCGCATATAGTTTCCGGACCATTTGCCTAACCTACTATATTAATTTGTGTCATTTTAGGTACTTTAGTTAGGGAGAAATTTGGCTATTTATCTTTTCGATCACTGTTAGAGGAAAAGAAAATGATAGTTGATTTCGTTATAATGACGTAGTAGTACCTAACTGATACGATTAGGGTGAATATCCCTGAATTCCTGTATAGCGGACTGGCCACAGAAAAAAAAAACAAAATAGGCGGAAAAGCGGCAATCCGAACTCGATTTGTTTTTCGATTGACTCATGATTTTATTTTTATGTCTCTTGTATTCGCAATGAAAAGCACAGTAGTTACTTATTTAGTCCCTCGCTGTCGAAAATGTTACAAACGGGGTTTGCAGGCTATCCTAGATAAGATATCATAATTATTTTAAACTTTAAATTAATTTTGCCAGTTTTGATTCGAATAAAAATAATCAATCAACCACAAATCATCGAGATACTGAAAATACAATAAATAAGCTTCACAGGTACGACTAGCCACAGGTAAGAAATAAGCAACTTTAAAAATTTTGAAACTTTGGCATCAAAATAGCCCAGCGCTATCGGACTATTTATGATTCCGATAAAAAGACAAGATTGTACCATGTAGGAAACAATCCCGACTTTTCCAGGAAAAAAAACATTGAACTTTAAAAACTCTGCAATAATAACTATAATCGCATGTGTAAGGAGTCGCTACTCATCGCTAGGGCCTAGACTGCGTGTTGCGACTTGACGCATTCCTGCCGAATGTATGCACTGCATGCAGTTTAGTACTTTAAAGAAAAGACGTGAGAGATAAAATTACAATAGGTACTGGTAGTCCGAATGGGTAAAACGACTTACCATTAAAAAGTATAACCCAGCAAGAATGGGTTTTCGAATATACAGGTAATCATGTCGAAAGGGTTTGGAAGAGGTTATCCATTGATGAGGGTTTTCCTAAAAAATGGTAACCAATATGAAATGGTTTTTAAAACAACACTTTGTCAAAACCCTATCAAAAACCCTTTCAATGGGTAACCAAAATGGTCCCTGGTTAAAAGTAATACTTACATAATTATTTGACTGCAGTTTAATATTACTCAATTTTTTTATTTTTGATCTGTGATTTTTAAATAGTTTAAGTTCATTTTTAACCGACTTCCAAAAAGGAGGAGGTTCTCTATTCGACTGTATGTATTTTTTTTTTTATGTATGTTCACCGATTACTCGAAGACGCCTGAACCGATTTGAAAAATTCTTTTTTTGTTTGAAAGGGTATACTTCCAAGTTGGTCCCATAGAAATATTGTCATGATCTGATCACGAACTTCGGAGATATGGAA
The DNA here is from genome assembly GCA_916618015.1 of Xestia c-nigrum. Lineage (NCBI taxonomy): Eukaryota > Metazoa > Arthropoda > Insecta > Lepidoptera > Noctuidae > Xestia > Xestia c-nigrum. The sequence continues at coordinate 2,758,121 of OU745269.1, read as the reverse complement.
CGGAACTCTTCAATAACAGACAGCAAATCTGTCGTGATTGCTGCAATCGCTTGGATGTTTATTGTTTACACAACATCATAACATAACATCACGCCTGTATGCTCTGAGGGGGTACGCAGATGTGTACAGTATACCCATATTTCGACAGTTAGGTATGTTAACTCTTCAAATTTTATATGAAAACGTGTTGCGATTTTGGTATTTTCTACAACAAGTGAAGCATTTGCGTTTGATAAGAACCATTCTACCATCAGATCTGATGATGAAGCCAAGAGTCACGGAACTCCATAATGAAACAATGTACCCTAGTCGTGTTTGGGCTTGTTAACGGGCATAACTCCGTCGCTTGCCAACCGATTTGGAATTTTTTTTTTTTGTTGGAAAGGATATTCTTCCCAAATGGTCCCATAGCCACCAAGTCGGGATCTGATAATGAAATCTTGGCGAAATCGAGGGAACTCTTCAAATTTTATATGAAAACGTGTTGCGATTTTGGTATTTTCTACAACAAGTGAAGCATTTGCGTTTGATAAGAACCATTCTACCATCAGATCTGATGATGAAGCCAAGAGTCACGGAACTCCATAATGAAACAATGTACCCTAGTCGTGTTTGGGCTTGTTGTAATTGTAACGGTATGCACTTTTCATGTATGTCAAGCACATGTGAACCACTAAAAAGTGAAAAATAAAAACTTTTTTGCAAAAAATAAAACCGACTTCAAAAAAAAAACAAGAAAGTGAAAAATAACTTTAGCTTCTGAAGTCGGTGACAAAAAAACTAAAGCAATGAAACAAAGGTCACCGACTTCAGAAGCTAAAGTTATTTTTCACTTTTTTGTTTTTTTTTTTAAGTCGGTTTTATTTTTTTATGTGTATAAAGTTAGGGAAAAAAATGTGATATTTGAAATGAGACAACAAAACAGTAGGACTAACTGTGAGCATTTTACTACATTGTGATGTCATTTAGTATTACCATTGATCTGTGATTTTAATTGATATAAGTGGGTATTAGTAGACATACGTAAGTTTAGTGTTAACTGAAAAACACCATTGTATCATTATTTATTGTCTGTGATCATTGCACATTCCAATATTGCGTATGCCTATTTAAATAAAAACTGTAACTGTGTACTGTGTTTACTGAAATCTATCATTTAAATAAAAAGTACTTAATAGAAAATTCAAAAAAGCAAAATTACTATCTGTAATTTTAATCTGTGTTTGTTTTTAAGTATAATTTTATTAATACTTTAAAAGTTCAATTGAAATGATTATTTTACCTGTTAATAAAAATCGTTAATAAACATCTAGTTTATTTTAACACTTGTGTAAATGTCTGTACTAAATTTGTAACACTATCCTACATATTTTAGAAGGTAGCATAATGTTCTACGTTTTCGCTTTTTCGTAACCACCTTAACTTGGTCGGGTTACCACGTTCATTTACTTCCTAATGACTTTAATCGTATTATTTCATTAATTATCCAATGTAGTACGTTGAAATTTTACTGATATACAACTGAACTACACAACTAATAATTGACATAACATTCAGTTCATTTAACCATATACAGGCTTATCTTTTGCCAAATAACACCGCGCGCATCATGACCGTGCTCGTGAAGAACTGAATATCATCATAACTTGTTAAATACTTACAGGATACTAATGAAACTTCACATACATTTGAAGGCAGTTACAAGCTTCAAAATAATGTTTAAAGTAAGTCTTTAGACCTCTTATTGAGAGTGCTGGGACCAATTGAAGTGTTTTTCTATTTAATGAAATAACCTTTAAGCTATGTATTATTTTGGTATTTTTATTGCACAACAAATTTAAACTAATTCCAAAGAAGTCTTGTACAAAATATGATAAGAATCCGCTTAACCGTTTCAAAGATCTAGCAAAACCAAAAACGTTACCCCAGCAAAATCTCGAATAACTTCGCAACCGAAGAAAGAACAAATACAAAATAAGGCACAACATTTACTTCATCTAGACAACTAATTTTATAGCCAGTATTTATTTAAATATTCCCATTAGAAAGAAAAAGGTCTGGCTGGGGTAACGTTACCCCAGCAGGAAATGTTTTTGTGAAATAATTAAAAAACTATAAGCGCAACAAATTTAAAAATGTGGGCAACAATTACAGAAGCCGCAAAACTAATTATCTATAAGATTCAAATTACCATTTTCGACCACATCTGGCTGGGGTAACGGACACCAGTGCTAAATAATAACAGCCGGACAGGACAATCTTCAAGCTGAAGACGTGCTTAACTAGGTTAGTCTGTAGATGGGTGACCATCTGTCATAGAGTTTCTTCCGTGCCTCGGAAAGCACTTGTAGCTGTTGTCGTGTCATTTGTAAATCTTTACTGTGAGTCAGGAGCCCGAAAATCTGACAACCAAGTCGTACCAAGTGGTATTGTATTACCTTGTTACTGGGTTGTGGAGATTAGATAGGCAGTCGCGCCATGTAAAATACTGATATCCACGCTGCATCCATAGTATACAGGGTTATTTTTTGTTTATACTAAACCCGAAAAGGGGTCATTGTACTCATCATTTTGAACAACTTTTTCTATGGGACGAACCTTGAAATCGCGAAAAAAAAATCAGCTGTTCCCTACATTTTGACGAGTTATGCGAACATAAATGTAGGGAACAGCTGATTTTTTTTCGCGATTTCAAGGTTCGTCCCATAGAAAAAGTTGTTCAAAATGATGAGTACAATGACCCCTTTTCGGGTTTAGTATAAACAAAAAATAATGTTGTATATCCAGATTAGTCTGGAAGCGGACCCCAAAATTTGTTGGGAAAAGGCTAGGCAGATGAAAATGACTTTAACGGGTTTTATACATTACTTAAACTTGAAATAAACATAAAATTCTCTGCTCGTTACATACTCACGCTTTTGTATGATAATGCGCAAGTACGTGTGTATATTGATTTACATTATGAGGAAAATAATACCAACGATCCGTCTAAGTGCTTTTTTCATTTTTATTAATAAGAAAGATAGAATTTTACAGATGTTTCAATCAGAATCTAAAATGTCTTCGGCTAAATATTCCACATCTGAAAGTTCTTCATTCGTGTCTGTTTCTGCTGCTGTCATCTTGCAGATTTATGACTATTTTGTCTATATCACTATACAGAGTTTGTCCCCTTTGATATTACTCTCTTTCTATTTACATAACATGTTCACATGTTTTTTTCCAATCACCAACAGAGATGCTGGCAAACACTTGTTCAGCCACGGCCTACAACAGTAAAAAATAAAGACAGTTAAACTTTAATAAAATACTTCTTTCTAAGAATGTAAAATCTTTCTGAACTTTTTGTCTGATCACAAGTCAAAATCATCCAATTCTTTTTAGGTCGCCCTGCTCTATGTTTCTCTGGAGTGGAGTAAATGCCTTTGTTTGTATGCCCTTCTCTAGCAATTCGTCGTATGGTACTTACGGATTAACCTAGAAAAATAATATATTTAGTTACTTTTATTCTGGAAGTAACACAAAAAGTATCAAAATTATAGGAGCGTGCTTCTTTGTAAATGCACATAACCACAAAATTCATCGATGTATTTTTCAATGTAAATAATAGTTGTATAATGGTTTATACAATCTAGTGCAAGTTTAAACACACATATTACATCTGATTACTTAGATAAAAGATCATTTTACCTGACATTTCCGCAGTTCTTATAAAAACATCGTTGATATCCGATAAAATTCGTCCAGCTTCATGTTCCGCCAAACATCACAAATAAACTTTATACATTATTTCTCTAACGGAGCTGCGAATGGTTTTTCTGTTATATTGAACCCTTTGAGTCACCAATTTAAACACAATAACAATAAATACACGAAAAACAGCCACCGATATCATGAAATGACATTACATGTACTGACTAGACGTGACAGTAGGAGAAGTTGCCAACGATTAAATTTTTTAGTTCCGTTTCAGGACATTTTTGCCAACCTGTATGTATTTATTTTAAAATGAAGTGTCTCGAAGAGGCATAGATCGAGATTTTCTTGGATCGACAATTTCTGGTAACAAGCATGTGTCATAAAAATCCACAAGCCTTTTCTCCATTTTTGTCTTCCAAAAACTATCTTCTCTAATAACTCTTTCAACTTTCATTGTATAATCAGAACCTGTCCATACTGCAAACAAACACACATCCTTTTTTGTAATGTGCAGTTGGCCTTGAATCTGGTACCACCAGTCGTGATTTTTATTAATTATCGTTTCCTCATTTTTGATTTTCCAAAACGTTATTTTTTTTTCTCTTATAGCTTCATCAGGGCTCATTCCAAATGCCGAAAATGGACATTTTAGCTCTACGATACCATTTTCAAATAGAGCATCTGGCGTTGCACCCAGAAAAAAATGTTCATCATCAATGAACAGGCCACATTTTTCTAAAACAATATTTTCTTGCCTTTGCAGCTGAATTAAGGCATTCTGTTCATTTCTTTTACCATGTTGAATAGCTGCAACATGGTCAAGCGAATACGAGTAAAGTAAATTTTTTACAAGACCTGCAGAACTTATATTTTTTCGTCGCTTGCACACTTTACCAAAATTAGAAGCCGTCAAAAGACATCTGCGTAACTCAAGCCACAACGCACTTTCTGCTTGCAATACAGTGTCCCTTTCAATTTCATGTCTCTGTTCAATTTGGGACATGAGGTTTTTCAAAAATGCGGTCTTGGCTAATGAAAATTCCTCATCTGACAAGTCGGGCTTTTGACAAGAATCACCATAGTCAATATGACTGTCATCGAATCCTAATCTTCGTTTAGGCTTCCAGATTTTTTTTTTCTGATTAGCTTTTGCCTTTTCAGCTTCAAACTTTTTTGCTGCTGTTGAGGGACTGCTTTTATAAATAATTTTATAAAATGCATTTATCGGTTTTCCTGTGTTGTAGGCGACCACTGCGGCATAGCATCTCAGAGCATATGAATTTTTTAAGGAGTAGTTGATACGTTTACCACCTATATATTTAGCTACAATCGCATTAAACTGTTCAGCTCTGTTATTATTTAAGTTGTGTAACAAACTCCGAGCATGATATGATAGATGGGTCGCGTTTGCCATTAATTTGAGCATCAAAGTTTTGATTTGAGGCGCAAGATTCACCTCCGAATTTTTTTCGTCTGTGCAGTAGTAACGTTCGCAATGGGAATGGTCTCCGAAAATATGATTTGGACTATTTAAGATATCTTTCTGCAAACTTTTTATTTGTTCAGTTATCGGGGTATTTTGAGCTTTTCGAAACCTTACTGCTGCCTTCACAGCTATGCGTAATCGGTTTATGCGATCAGAACTAAGTAATTTACGCTCGTTTAATGGTATGGATGTATCCTTAATTAAACTCAAATTCTTCCCGTTATAATTACGCATTAAGTGGTTGGAACATTCAATTTTTTCCACTGTCACGTTGGCATATGGTCTGCTTTCTAAGATATTTTTGTACACGCTTGAGTCTCCATCTGCAATTAGTTTTGCGTACACCAAATTATGCGTTTCTACAGATTTATTAAATCCTTCAACGATAACTGATTTCTCCATACTTGTAGAAGAACCTGTATGATTTTTGTTGCACTGATGTTCCGGGGGTATTATACTTTTATTCGCTGCACGAGAACATACGACACAGTATTTATTTTTAATTCCGACATGTAGTATTTTACCCGTTTGTAACCCTATTATAGCTCCAACGCCTGCTGCGGAGGAGAAGTTAGTTTTATAAGACCGTTTTCCCCAAGCAGCATCAGCTGTTACAGCTATAGTAGGAACACCTGAAGGACTCAAATTTTTACTCTCCAGAGCCAAAAAAGCTTCTTCTTTACCAGCTTCTATCATGGTTTCTTCAGCTGTAGCCTTCCACCAGTTAAATAAGTTGTCGTGACAATTTTGATATCTTGTTTTGCTGACAAGTGGCAAATCTAGGGAAGCAGCTAGCTCATTCAAGTTGGCCCGACCACATCCGATACTTATAACTCCCGACACTGCACTTTGATTGACGTCCAATGCATTTGACGTACTCTGACTCGTTTTCAGCAGGAATCGGCTACCACACATAGCACAAGAAAGTGAAAATGTTGACAAAAACCCTTGCTGCTTTTCTTCTATTATTTTTAAGTTTGATGCATTGCATCCGAATTGAAGACTGTGGTTTGTGATGTGTATCCACTGATCAAAAAAATATTGGAAATCCACTATTCTTCGCCCTTCAATGAGCAATGATGAGACCGGTGATTTCTGAAACAACAAGAATTGTAAACTCATGTGTGCTGTCTTATGAATGCTATTGTTTTATTCATTAATTTGGGTAGGTGTGTATATCATACCTTGTTTGGTTCAATTTCGAAGTCCTCGCTTAAATCTAAATCTATTGGCGGATAGCTTTCTTTACGTGGAATGTTTTCTTTACTCTGGAAAAAATAACATACATTTGTTACAATGTCATTGCTTCAAAAAGTCTGAAACAAATGGAACTATGGTCATAGCAAATCTGCAATTTATAGGATACTAGAAACATACCATGCCTAGATCAATTGGAATTGAATAGTCGACAACACCACTCATGACAGTTTCTTCAGGGCTTCTGTTGTCATTAGCCTCCTAAAAATACGAAAATATTAGGATTACTACTAGTATTAGTACTGTCTTTCTATTTTTCGATATATTTGCAAAATGCATGTATGTATACTTAGCAGTAATCACAAAAACAATCAGATGTAGCTTCGACATGCTGTAAAAACGCAGTATTTTTGCAATTATCAAATAATTGCTGATAGTAACTAAAACTTACACCATCTACAGACGACGAAGTGGTAGCCAGTTGATTAGTGCGTTCTCTTAGAACTTGTTTGGCACGTTCCAATCCCAAATTGTTCCTTTTTCGTTTATACACACACTGGTAGTGTGTTCCTTTCTTTCGCCCCATTATCTATAAATGTAATAATACGAATTGATGCTCATAAAATCAAATAATTATGTTTGTATAACATCAATTACAAAACAAGGTAGCAAAATCGCTATATTATTATGGTTTCCTGTAAAATTTGAAGAGCCCCTCTATTTCTCCAGGATCTCATCATCAGATCCCAAGCTGATGACCATGGGACCACCCGAGAAATCTACCCAATTAAACAATAAAAAAAAGAACATATTGTGTGCAATTCACACGTGGTAGATGTGAAACCTTTAAAATTACGAACATAAGAAACACTGTATAATGCTTCGTATCTCTTTTTCTCCCACGTTAAATCTTATGAATGTACATATGTGTCTGTCTCTTTTTACTGTCTCTTTTTCGTTTCATAGACTTTCAAATCACAACGATGCTAAAGAAGTTTTCATTTCTAAAACATAAGTGCAGTTTAAAAAAAATATTTGACTTCAAGATAATGAGACGAATGATACCCATGACGAAAAATACGAAAATTATCGCAGCCGCTATCTTGGATTTTTATTTTGACATCATTATCGGTTTTAGCACCCTCAAAAACCATGAAAACGATACCCATGACGAAAAATACGAAAATTATCGCCGCCGCCATCTTGGATTTTTATGTTGACCTCACTATCGGTATTAGCAACCTCAAAAACCATGAAAACGATACCCATGACGAAAAATACGAAAATTAGCGCCGCCGCCATCTTCGATTTTTATTTTGACCTCACTATCGGTATTAGCCACCTCAAAAATTATGAAAACGATACCCATGACGAAAAATACGAAAATTATCGCCGCCGCCATCTTGGATTTTTATTTTGACCTCACTATCGGTATTAGCAACCTCAAAAACCATGAAAACGATACCCATGACGAAAAATACGAAAATTATCGCCGCCGCCATCTTTGATTTTTATTTTGACCTCACTATCGGTATTAGCCACCTCAAAAACCATGAAAACGATACCCATGACGAAAAATACGAAAATTATCGCCGCCGCCATCTTGGATTTTTATTATGACTTCACTATCGGTTTTAGCACCCTCAAAAACCATGAAAACGATACCCATGACGAAAAATACGAAAATTATCGCCGCCGCCATCTTGGATTTTTATTTTGACCTCACTATCGGTATTAGCAACCTCAAAAACCATGAAAACGATACCCATGACGAAAAATACGAAAATTATCGTCGCCGCCATTTTGGATTTTTATTTTGATTTCACTATCGGCCTTAGCGCCCTCGTAAACCATGAAAACGATACCCATGACGAAAAATACGAAAATTATCGCCGCCGCCATCTTGGATTTTTATCATTTATTTTGGACATGCATACCTGCTGTAGATAATACAAATGGTTCGAATTCGAATACAGAACTTCCTTTTTTGAAGTAGGTTAAAAATCCAAACTTTCTCACAACACAAAGAACTATATTTTTAGTAAAATGGACCGAAAACAAAATATGTACTCACCGGACCAAGTTGTGGTAGTCGAAGTATATTCTTGCTATTATTCTTTCGTGGACTTCGCGAGCTCCAGTGACACAAAGCGATACGTCCTCCCGCTGCGCTAGCTGAGTTGACACTGAGGCGATCGATGTTGCGCGCATGTTATTATAGTATTTTTTGAAATTTATTTCCTATATCAATTTTTTTATTTTTTGGAAAATAAAATTTTGTTTTTATCATAAAAGTAACTTAAGATTATTATGCATTTTTTTAATTTCTTAAATATCGAGCTATAAATTAGAAAAAAAATATTTAAGTGGCTGAATTTTTCCGTAGAATGTCGTAACTTCTTCATTTTTTTTCTGCAAATTTTTGTATGGTAATGGAAAAAAGTAATCAACACAAATGCAAAAGGGTTATATGTTGTTGTTACTCATATTTTTATATGGTCCATACTTCTCGTGGATTTACAGGAAACGATGGTCAAACTTCACTCTAACGTCGTTTTTTGAAGAAAATGGCATTGAATTTTGAAGGTTTACCATTGGATAAGAAGTTTTTTTGAAAATACATTCCCGCCACATGCAAGATGAAGAGTTTAGCTACTCATAACATGTACAGTTTTGCTAATATTATGTTACGTATTCTAACAATAACGGAACAAAATTGACCGGAATCAGTCGTTTGATAGGACGGCCTCTTAACTAACAAACATGTAATTCAACCAAGAAAAGTTAGTTATTATAAAGGGTGTAAAACACCTCTTCACGAAGCCGAAAGGCACTTATTCTCCCCATTATTGCGATATTTTTTTTGTTCTACACCATACCAGGGAACCTTTTAGTTACGGAGATATTAAAGGTCAAAGTTACAACTTTTTGACAAGTTTTTTTTAAATACAAGTTTTTATTGTAATATTTTAACTTTTAACACCTCGACGACCCTCGTACTATTCAATCCACCCATCAGCACAATGTTTTAAGTGCGTTACATTGAGTTCTACCACAGAAAATGATTTATAACCTCAAAAAGAAAAGTTGTTTCCCAGCAATAATTTCTGCGTAAAGTTACTTAGTTTGATGTACTGAATGCTTGGTTAACGGCTTTGTGATGAGGTGGTTTACACCCTAGTAGTAAGTATTCGACAATTAACTAATATTTAATTTTTTCCTCAATCACAAAACTACGTAGTTCGGTTCCTTGTTTCTAAACTAGATGCCATTTCCAAATTATTTTGGCCATCGTACGTTTATAGTTTGCTGAAAAAAAAAACACAACTATATAGATGTCAGCAAACTATAAATTTATCGCTATAAAGGAAATATCTAGCTATCCCCTATAGCTAGAAATTTCCTTTTATTATTTGGCAAGATTTTGAGATTTTTCAATTTGACCCCTGGGGCCTTCGGACCGCGCCTGATTGAACAGCACAATACCTTATGGCAGTTTTTAAAGTTTTAGAAAAGATAGTTTACCTGCTAAGTCTAAGTTTATTAATCTGGTCCTTAGTGTCTGCGTATTTAATCTCCACTTCCTCACGTTCTCGCTTCTTTTCCTCTTCTTCTCCACCCGATGATGAAGAACTTGAAGAACTACGGCGACCTATTTGTATGAGAATACATTTTAGTAAGTACATAACTAAATTGAAATATGGGACAAGGCTATTGCCACGAACCGGGCACAACCGGGCTGATCCTGCTTAATTTTTGATGGAAAAACATTACACTTTGCCCGACCCGAAAAGCTTACCCATTACCACTTCTTCAGCAGTCTAGCTTGCAACCTCTCCACCAATGAGGCAGCCTCGCAGCGGAAGAATGAGTATACTGTCCATGCTCATTGTAAAGAATCTTCAGATTTCTTTCAAGGGAAAATAACATTAAACTGGGGCCTAATTATGCTATTTTTATAAATTCGTCAACACTGCTTACTATTCTATGACATTTCTTTCAACAGTGGTTGTTCATTAAGAAGTCATTAACTTCACTTAAAGTACTTACGGGATTATATCCGTGATCTTCTCAAAACACAAACAAACACAAACACAAACTTATCAAAACTTGACCATTATGAAATCAATGATCGACTTTTCTGACACTATTGTAATAGCAGAATGGAGGCCCTGGTAAGTTGTAAAGTCGAAAACATCTCACTCACCTTGAGACTTATTATCATCAGAATCGGAACCGGAATCATCAGAGTAGATATCTGACGCTTTCAGCTTGACGCTCTGTTTGCTAGTGCCGCCGATGATCTCAGCGTCAGCGTCCTGAGAACAAGCGGTGACCTTGACCTTGACCTTCGAGGTTACAGGAAGGGTAGAACATAATAAGTGTTGGTTTCTTAAAGGTGATTTTTGATGGGTGTATGGTGTTTTTTTGCCATCGTTTTAGATGAATGAAGGGTCTGATTGAGTTCGAAATTACTCAGACTTCCCCGAAATTATCCTCAAATGAAATATGGTTATAAAATGCACTTATGTTTATAACAAATTGTTCTTTATAATTAAAGAGTAATCACCAATCAATACACTGCCAGTGATTCCTTCAGCTTAACATCTCTAAACTACTTAATTGATTTTCAACTTGATAGCTCCTAATACCGAAACATCATTCAAAATTTAAAGGGTGCTTAACATTTGAGCACCTCGAAAACTTTAAAATTAGTATGGTCAAAAATTATTATGTGTGTACCTGTGCATAAAAAAAAATCTTTTACAATGAAAATCAAAGCATTTTTTTCAAGTAGGCCAGTTACAGACACTGTTGAATTGTCGAAACAAAGATGAACATTAAATGTAGCTACAGTCTCAGTCACAAGACATAAAAACTGTGAAAGTACTGTAGTTGCCCATTCCCTAGCGTAGATCTCTATGGAGAAGAACGAGCAAGAAACTCCATGGACGCTCTTTTAAATCAAAATATGGCAACCAAATCTTGGTTACATCATTCATGTTGAGAAGATAATATTATGTGAGAACAATGTAGCAAGATGTGCACGTTATAAGTGTCCATGGCAAAAACAAAAATAAATAAAATACAACTCAAAAAAAAAAAAAAAAACATATTAGCCATGACAACTAAGAGATGACCAGTCACAACTGACAGCACCCGTTCACGAGTTTGAGTAACTGTTTAATACAACATTATTTCTTGTTTACACTAAACCCGAAAAGGGATCATTGTACTCATCATTTTGAACAACTTTTTCTATGGGACGAACCTTGAAATCGCGAAAAAAAATCAGCTGTTCCCTACATTTATGTTTTCATAACTCGTCAAAATGTAGGGAACAGCTGATTATTTTTTCGCGATTTCAAGGTTCGTCCCATAGAAAAAGTGCTACTTAAATTTTGAGTGATATTTCAGTATTCGGGCAACTCCCTCCTCATTCAAGGTGTTGATTTTTACACAGATACAGTACTCACATCATCGTCATCCTTATCTTTAGTCTCCTCCTCCAGACGTCTCTTCTGTTTGTGTTGCTCGACGCGGGAAGCCTTTGCGTCTCTCTGCGCTCGGAGCGCCGCCATCGCGTTCTGTCGCTTGTCATCCACGTTACGTTTGCGTCCCTCCGTCTTAGCGCCGAACAGAGGGGACGCTGAACGTTCCGACGGATCTGGGAAGGTTGGAGGGTTGTCGTTAAAGTCGTCTGAAGGTGTAGTGGGGACCAGTTCGAAAGGCAAATGAATCCTTACATGAATATAAGTCAGACTATTGAAAAAAGTTATTAAAATTACTTCAATAGGAAATATACCTAAAAAATAATTATATTTTACGAAATTACACCCGCATTTTTTCTTCAAATACAATTAACTGATGCTGCCAGAAATCATAATCCAATCGAGCATTATGGACAACACACACCAGTAGCGAAGATTCCTTATAGCTGGATTCCTACTGGATTTCCTTTGAAAAATGGCAATCACTATTCTATAGAGTATAGAAATCAAATTAAAGATATGCACTTCAGTTTATACATGGAGCATTTCCTACGATTTGTAAAATAAAATAAATAAACAAAATTCTTATTTAAAAAAAATCTCAGTAGATGACAACAAAAGGGAAAAGTATGGCAGAAAATATACTCAGTCAACCCCAAATAAATTGGTATAAGGGCAGAAAAATGATGAGAAGTGATAAAATGATAGAAAAAATAATAAAAACAAAAAAGAACCGATACTACCTATATCCTCCTCACCTGCGTCCTTAGGGTCGTCCAGGATCTCGCCGGGACTTGGAGGGGTTTGTTCTTTCTCCTTTTCTGGTTCTTTAGGTTCGGGCCGTTCTGCTTCAGCTTCTGTTAAGTAAATAACAACATAATCATGGTAAGGAATACTCCATGAATCATGAAATGAAACATCAAAAACAGATAGATGATAAATAAATAAATAAAATAAATAAATATCGCTGGACATTAACACACAGCGCCACCTAGTGCCACACTAAGCAAAGCTTGTGCCGTGGACACTAGATAGTTGATATACTACATATATACTTTTTTGTTTGTAAATACATACTTATTATAAGTACATATAAACGTCCATGACTCGGAAACAAATGTCCGTGCTCATCACACAACCATTTGTTCCTACCGGGATTCGAACCCAAGACCCTAAGAACGTAAGGCAGCGTCACTACCACTACGCCAATCGGGTCGTCAAATGATGATGGATCAAGATACTTTTTATTCCCGTTTCTGTGTGATAATTTCCGGTTAAGTAAAACATATCGACATACACGTGGTTAAAAGCTACAATTACATAAACTCTGAAGAAGAATCCGCTTAAGAAAATTAAGGGCACAATGCAGGGATGTGCTATTTCCAGCATAGTGCTTCAGCTTACTTACGGCCATTTTCAATAACTTACTGTTCGGTTTCAGTAGGTTGCTATCTCTGTCTGTTTAACATTTTGTTTACAGACAGTTAGAAACAACCCATCACAAAAACATTTTCATCTTTCCTTGATTTTTCTATGAATCAAGTGACAGATAGGTGACGCGGATAGGATTTTATAATTTCATTTCTGCGAGACGTGGCATAATAACTGACAGTTATAGGTAAGTTATAGAAAATGGGCCTAATAATGATAAAGCGGCTTAACTAATTACTTAGTTAAACCGCGGTCCATGTTCACCGAAAAGATAACGGTCTGATTATTTAAAAACAGCTGTCACTGTGACATGTTCCCATAAAAAAATGTTTTAAACAGCTCTTTTACCTTAGACTCAACTGCTATCGCCAACTTACGTGGCCAAAAACCACATAACTAGCAATGCTTTCACGGTTTAAAACTAAACTTATATTGTCACTTACGGCATCATGGCGCTTGCACCAGCGTCGAAATATCGGGATCTCAACATTATGAATAATCACGGAAGATATCCTGTTAGTGACAATATAAGTTTATCTATCTCTGTCACTCAACTCTCTTTTCCTGTCGCTCCCTCTCCCTCTCTCTCTGCCTTTGCTCCCGCAACAACATACCCAAAGAAATAAGAGAACTCCCCTTTTTTTTTTTTTTTTTTTTTTTAAGAATGGGAAATCATCAAATGACCCCCCCCCCCCCCACTCTGGGCGGAGCGGGAGGGAGTGTCAGACTCTTACTGACTAAAAACCATCCATGTTCCTTCCTCGCCTTTTACGTTCCGGGGCCGCGGTATCTCTTTCGAACAGGCCCGCAACCCCAAGAGAACTCCCCTTAAAATACTTTAAATCCAAATTACATAAATGGCTTACAGATAATTGTTTTTATAGTGTAAAAGAATTTATTAACAAAAAAATAACTGAGTACTATAAAGTGTTTCAATTTGATATGATATATATGTCACCGTAAAATTGTCAAACACGTTATATTACAATATAACGTGTTTTTTCTCGCGATATTGTAATGTCTCGAATTATTGTCAACTGAACATACGGAAGTATCTCTGCCCCCATAATCAGGACTTGGGGCAGCGCCCCCGTTAGGTTAGTTAGGTTCCTTTAAACCCTGCACTCGGAAATAGGTGCCCCGCGAAGCGGGGCTCCGTCGACTACGCTTTTTAGGGAGAATATAAAGTGTTTTAAGGTTATGTTATATTAATCGGTATTTCTCAGGAATGGTGCATTATCTTTTCATGAGAGTTGTGCCACTGGGCAAGGGGGACCCCTCCTTCCCTCCACATCGCGTGAGTTGACTACCATCGCATGCATTTCACGAAAAATAATGCATTTTGTTGTAAGCAGTATGTTCATTTGACAATAATTCGAGACTTTACAATATCGCTAGAGATATTACAATATAACGTATTTGACAATTTTACGGTGACATATATATATATATTTTTTTTTTCGTAACTATAAGCATGTGTAATTGTTAAAATTTCGACATAATATGCATCTTAAATTGTTAAGTTCTAATATTTGTATGCCTCTAAATGGCGAAACATGTGAGCTCACAACCCTATTTTATAAGACTTTAAATGTACATGTTTTTACACAAATAAAAATTATCTATTCTATTCTATTCTAACGCTCATCTCTTCCGTCTCACTAAGTTGTTACTGAAACAAGTAACTATCTCTCTCACTCACCTCTCTTCTCCTGTCGCTCCCTCTCCCTCTCTTTCTGTCGCTGCTCCCGCAACGCTCGTCTCCTCCGCCTCGCTTCTCTCCTCCTCTGTATTTCTCCGGGTGACGCAGATCGTTCGGCCGCTGAACGTCTCGCTAAACGGAGTTTGCGTTCTATTTCCCATCTGTGTTATGCAGAAATGTGTTAGGTTTGAGTGGTAGTGGCATAGTTAAGTTCTGTATCGAAATATTTTAAGATTTTGAGTGTTTGAAATATTTATCAAGGGCGCACAGACGAGCGGCACGTTGTGAACAGCAGATAAACTGCAGCCATCGCCACCTGTCGACGCTTGCAGTTGTGGCATGCCGCGTAAATGTGTGTCGGAGACGCCTCCGACGCCGCCGCCGACGCCACAACTACAAGCGCCGACGCGTCGGTGACCATGCAAGAACATGTTAAAAGAAAACATATTATTGTACTCGCACGTACGGCACGGTTATGAAAAGTGGGAGCGAGACGATACGAGGTTCAGAATCATACAGCATCATCAGTTTTAAAACGGCATGGTAACCATGTTTATTTTTTGTATTGAGTTTTCTATATTTCGGCATCGTTGCATGCACCCAGATCACGGTACGCTTATATCAATATTAAAACGAGTTTCAGTATTAACCAAGTACTGGGATCTTGCTTGCACTTTCTATGACCACAAATGTATTGGCGTTGGGTCAAGGTAAGTACTCACCTGGTTTTCATAAGATCCCTCCTCTCAATACGTTTGAAGATTTCTTGTTCTCTCTCTTTCTCGGACATGGCGGCCAGGCGAGCTCTGTCCTCTTCATCGCCCATGAGGTTCTCATCGTATCTGCGGGAAAAGAAGAGAGTAGTTGTGATGAAAGTGACTCTTAGAACAGCTACCAATTTCGAGTTCCAAAGTATGTAGTTACATATTCAGTAACCTAGTTGATCAGAATCTGTAAGCATGCACAGATATAAGATACCCTGCCTTCAAGGATCTTTACATACCAACATTAAAACTGGGTTTCCAAAAATTCATTGCCGTCGAAAATTGTTTGGAGATGAAGAATCACACAGTTATACCTATCAGTGAACTAAAGACCAACACCGCATGCAAGTCTACCACAGTTTTCCAGTGCTGGTCTCTAACACCAAAATAATTGGCGATAACGTACTCACCCATCATCAAATTCTTCCTCAGAATCAATTGAGTCATTGTCTGATGAATGTGATGATACTTCGCCTGAAAAAAAAAAAAAAATAATAGGGCAAAGTTCACTCTCGAGTAATGTAGGCTTGCTTAGGCTAATTCCGGCTGTTGAAAGATTTTAGATCTGCTATCAGCCCTATTAGCTTTAATCAGATTTGTCATCTCTTTTCGATTAGCACATCCAGTGATGTGTCATCTTCCTGCTGAAAGAATAAAAACCTTAAAATACTTGGACATGGTACAGTATGGCAAAATAGGATATGGAAAAATGAGGGTGTTGTTAGCGCCTTTCTGGTAACCCTGAGCAGTGACAAGCCAGTGACATTGCCGAGCTTGACAGAAAAAGCAGTATTGCTAGCAAGGAAATTTGTAGTTCCAACTGTCCTGTCACCACATCAGACTCTTTTTTGCTGAGCTGTCTGCTAGTCATATTTTCGACCTATAGTTAAATATTATGGTGCCTTCAGTTACCTAAAATGCCTAGAACCTACTCGTACTATTAAAACCTTGGCCTTGGAAAACCAGAGGTGTAGACATCTGGTTTTAAGGCCCTAATAATGTAAATAATTTAATATTTTTTGTAATTATTTTAATAAATAATTACAAATTGAAATCTAAAAGAAAACTTACCCAATATTCTACCTGAATGACTAATTAGATATTCAATTTGATGGTGGAAACTAGGCTATTCAACATACCTTCTTCAGGTTCACTATAAGTCTCCTTCTTCTTCCCAGACCCGGCACTATCAGTACTTCGTCTAGATTCTGTCTTTTTGGGTTCCGGTCTCTTTCGGTTATCGTCTGAGTGCTCTGAGGAAGTCTTTCTGCTCGCCCGAGCCGGCTCTTTCTTTTTAGAAGTATCGCTTCTGGCATCGCTTTCTGAATCTGAGCCTGATGAGGATGAGGATTTTGCTGAAAGAAAAAGAAAGATATTTAAGTTCTTGGTGTAAGATTTACAGCTTAACAGTCACATTCATGGAAAAGTTTATCATAGAAACTGATCATCATCATCTGCTTAGCCTTTTCAGAACTATGTTGAGAGCGGCCTCCAGTCTAACTGAACACCAACTGTGTTCATAGAAGTATTTTACATGGGGCAACTGCCTATCTGACCTCCACAACTCTGTTAGTAATGGGTAATACAAGTAGGTAAGATAAAACCGCGAAATGCGAAACCCGGCTTCAGTCCCATAGTAAAGACCTGGCACATTATTATTGACATTTTAATTTATATTGTTTGCAATGTGCCTAATTCCGAATGTCTTAATGTGAGTATTTTTAATAATTTAGTGAATGGAATGTTTTCTTTTATGTTTATTTTTGTTGACTGAATGTTTTATGTTAAATAATTTTGCATGCCGTACGGCAAAATGTATTGGGACTCTCATGAAAATTACCATCATATCTGTACACCTACATTATTGGCAAATAAATGATTTCTATTTCTGGGAAAAACCGGTTTTATACACCAGTATCTGGTTCATGTTGCATGCCCTAGTAGTGGAGTGTAGTTGAACCAATCATGTTTTAACAATTCAAGAATATGTTAACTGGGCCTTCCCAGAGCGTACAGGGCAAAGTACTTTGGTAACCCACCCAGGTACTCTCAGCGAAATTGTCAGCATCGCCAAGCAGTTGCTGGCCTTTCTTATAGTGACTGCTACTTAGAAATTCTTTTTGGATAACCCAATAACGATTTGTTTAACAGGCAGGTCCTTAGACTCAGCAGTTGTTCTAGTGACCGATGGCCCTGAGGAAGTAAGGTTATCAGTGAAATAAGGACTTACAGTTATTCTTCTTATTATCATCGTCATCCCAATCTGATTCACTGTCAGATCCTGATCCAGATCTTTTAGATTTTGACGGAGGGGGAGAGTCTCCAGTTTTCTTCTTTTTCTTTGCCAAGTTCAGGAATTGCTGTAACAAAATATCATCACAAGGTTTTACATGACTGCATAAAGATAAGAGTGGTGTTTTTAGAAGTTACGGTTAACAGACTTTCATGTTTTTGGTAATATTATAACTATTTGATGTATTTTTTTGAATAAAAACCTTTTATGAGCACTTTTGAATGGTCAAGTAGACTAGTTCTTCCCAAAACATAAATCTCTATGGAGAAGATAGAATCCTTGCATTAATTAACCTAACATTTTTAGTGTCTACCCTTTTTAATTAATTTACTATTTAACAGTAACTGCTCATTTCCATGACTCATCTCATGATAACACCCTATTCATTTGTTTTTATTTCACAACAATTTTTAACAGTTTTAATAGTCTATGGTTTTTCAGGATACAGAGGTGTGGTTATTCAGGTCATAGACATAGGTCATACATAGTAATGAAGAAAAATAATAGAGGTCAATTCTCCAACAAAAATATTTTAGGATTAGTATTGAATGACTAAGTAATCATATCATTAAAATGAGTTGTCAATATTTATCTGTGAAAAGCTATCAAAATGCATGCAAATTAATCACTACATTATGGAAGAATAAGCCATAAAATTGAATAATACTTCAGTTGAATGACTAAAAGAGAAAGTCTAGACTCAAAATTATATAACTATTGGACATTTTCTTGGCTGAATAGCTTAGCAACAGTACCATGACGAGATCAAAACTTTTTTAAATAAACCATAAACTTTGAAATTAGTTTTAAACATTTGGATATTTTAAACAATTTAAATTCTACAGTGTTTTTTTGCAAAAATAAAGGCGGGAATGTTGACTTTCATTCATTTTTACATGACTCACGCAACAGAAGCCATTTAATAAAGCTGTAACGTAAACAACGACGTTTTCTAAGAAAAAGATAAGCGACAATTTTGTCGAGATATTTTGGATACTAAAACATGTTACATACACTTGTTTTTCATGTAATGCGCAAAAGATCAATTTAGAACGAAGGAACATTGATCTTGGCCTATTTACGCAGTCAAATTAATGAAGAATGCCGTCAAAATCGTTACGTACAGACGTGAACTTATAACCTAATGTTTTTAAAGAAAATTAACTCACTGAGTCCAAATCTGAGCACTCGCTGCTGGAGTCCGAGTCTATCAACGGTTTATTCTTCCTTTTAGCCATTTTTCACTAACACTAAACTGGAAAACGATAATTAAATGCGTCTGCTTGCTTTTTCCTTCTTCACGAAGTCGTCAATCAACCACAGACTAAAAAGAAAAAAACGATTTTTTACTTGTAACCTTTGACGACAGGATATACCCGTAACAAAAAAAGTAAAAGATTTGAAAGTTCTAGAATATAATTTTTCTTTTAGCTAAAATATCACACGACTGAATTTACGTTACGAATACTAAAAAAAACTCTTGTTTGTAACTGTTTCAACAATTTCTTAGTGAAAGGGTGGTTTTGTGTGAAAACCAAATAGTGTTGGACTAATAGTAAGATATTTATTGACATCAACAAACCTAAAGAAACTAACGCTAACGCTGTTGCAGAAACATCACTATTGTCATATTTTCTGCGAAGTGCGAAGCGAGGATTGTGCCATTGTTTATTTTTATCGTAATTATTCTAGAAATTACCTATATCCTACTCATAAACCTGTAATATTATCAATATTGCATCAATAG
Organism: Xestia c-nigrum; assembly: GCA_916618015.1. Lineage (NCBI taxonomy): Eukaryota > Metazoa > Arthropoda > Insecta > Lepidoptera > Noctuidae > Xestia > Xestia c-nigrum. The sequence continues at coordinate 2,738,310 of OU745269.1, read as the reverse complement.
CTGAAGCTATTCAAGAGGGTGAAAGTGCAAATCATTGTAGAAACTGGGCTGTAACGGTGTCTCCCGTTATTCTAGCAATTTCATCAAAAACTTAATATGCCTCATGATCTAAAGGAGTTGGGTGGAAGGAAACCAGTAGTAATGGTGAGTCTAAGTCCTATTTAATACGTAAATGAGTAGTTTCTTATGTTATTTATATAAATAACCTATGTTTTGGCGTTACGTAGTTTGTTATCTTAGATAGAACTAGATATGTCCTTGGCCTTCGTATTTCACACGTAGATAAAGTTTAGTGTATCCGAAATGTTCAATTTCAAGATTTAAAAACAGCCCAATAATATCCTCACAGGTATAATAGAAGTTTACAAGTCCAGAATTTGGTTGTAAATCCCCAAAACATTTGCTTTAAAAGCTCTTCCTTTTATTTCACTTTAGGCAAGGAATGTTATTTAACTTGTCATCAATAGTTGCGAGACACCCTAGAATATTATGTTGCAATAAAATTGATTACTTGTTGACGGTGTTAAGTTTGGCAGAGAGATGTCACTACAAATTTATTTGCATTTTTATCATTGACATTAAAATTGCTACAGGCCTAACTCTTGAATGCTGATGGTTCACAGCAGCCAATGATTTGGGAGCCAACATAGAAACACTGGGTTAGGCTAGTAAGTAGATGGTTTTGCCTCTAATCTGGCAATTAAATGGTCTACTGCATCCTACTAATATTATAAATGCGAAAGTTTGTGAGGATGGATGTATGTTTGTTACTCTTTCACGCAAAAACTACTGAACGGATTTGGATGAAATTTTGCACACAGATTTACAACCTGGATTAACACATAGGATACTTTTTATCCCGGTAGTAAGATCCCGTGGGATAATTTTGAAACTTCACGCGGGCGAAGCCGCTGGCAGAAGCTAGTATTACATATTTTGGCCCCAGATCTCGTATTTTTAACTGTACATTCTTGGTACTAAGCAATATTTTTTACCTGATTATGGCAAAGCGGAACGGAATGGTTATTGTCAATAGCTGCTGTTTCATTTTGAACAAACAGTCTACTTTGTATTATTTAGTCAGAACCCACGTCAGGAACCCTTTTAAGATCACTTTTTCTTTATAATAGTAACAAATGTCCATCCATCTTCACAAACTTTCGTATTTATAATAGTAAGAAGTAAGATAATGAAATATGAATGAATAAAAAATCACATATCCATGCAAAGAACATTACTTGAACCCTGCAAACCATTCAACTAATTAATTTTCATAATCAATGATCGTTTTAGATAACCAGCAACAGAACTGAGAGATCTTGAACAAAAAATATGAATCTTGCTGCATCATTACAATTTTAGCCAGAAAAAAATCTTATCAGAAAAAGAAACGAAATCAGGTCTCATCTGATCTATGATTATGATAGTCATAGTGACTATTAAAACATGACAACATCAAGCCTGTAAACACTGAAGGGTTAGGCAGTACAACCAGTATTTCATCAGTAACTATCATTAAAAAAAATAGGCTCAATTTACACCACCGCAGAATGGAATGGAAGCAACTTTTTGCAACAAAATTGTACATAGCATGGTGAACTTTATGTCAAATTGTATTAGGTACATACAAACTAAATACGATCCAAAAAAAGGTCGCGCGTCTTCCGTGGAATCGTCGCGCATTCTCGAGAATTCCCCTAGCTATTGTCAGTTTGTAGTTTCGTTGCAAAGAGTCGCATTGCATCGCATGTAAATTGGGCCATAGTATTTCCTACTAATATTATAAATGTAAAAGTTTGTGTGTATGTATGTATGGATGTTTGTTACTCTTTCACGCAAAAACTACAGAACGGATTTGTATAAAATTATGCACTCAGATAGCACCTAGATTAAAAGATAGGACACTTTTTATCCCGGTAGTGAGATCTCATGGAATATTTATCCCATCCCATCGAACTTCACGCGGGCGGAGCCGCTGGCAGAAGCTAGATTAGTAATAAATGAGTAATGGTTTTTATTGGCCCTATCTTATATGCCAAAGGTTGTAGGTTTCACAGGCACATTAAATTTTGTATTTCATCACCACTGCTCTCAAAACAGTGAATTGCGGCAAGTGGTTTCAGGGTATGTCTTAAATCCGCTTACTCGCTATTCACACTTGTCCCAAAATCAAAAATCTGAAATTTTATAACACAAAATGACATCCACCAACTGTAATAATACTTAATTCAGTAGCGAAATAGTCACAAAATGGTCTGGATGCAGTCACACACTCGCGACGCTATAACTGGTCGTACCTATACCTTCGCCCACGTAGCCACAATTCTGCATCGCCACTATCGATACAGCATTGATGCAGACACGGTGCAGAATTCGTACAATGCAGTTTTCCTGATTGTGCCTTAACGCACCGGTACGCCCTAAGCTTCCGTTATCCGATGTTGCCGGAAAAAACGTGGGTTAGCAGCGATGCTGAATTATTACAATAACACAACCAGCCATTTCAACCCCGCAAAAAATTAATACCAAGACAACTTACCCCAACAATTTGCCCACTGCAACTCAACCCCGATAACACGAGGTTTTGTATCAATGCAGAAGCTGTGGTCATTATCATCATCACATCAGCCAGGAAACACCCACTGCTAGGTATTGGCCTCCCCTTTTTTCTGCCACAGTTCCCGCATCTGTTCGTTCCATATCCAGGTGTTTCCCGCGACTTTGACGATAATGTCGACCCAACGAGCTTTACGACGTGAAGAAGCTGAGTTAAATGCAATTGCAACGTTTTATCGCGAGTTGCAAATGCAACCAACGGCCAAAAATAGCGAAGCAGATGCACTTTATCTAAGGAACTTAGATGCATACATGCCTATGTCGCTCCATTTGACCTATCCGTACCATGTATTCGTAATAAAATACAAAATGCATCCCGTAAATGTGTTGCTGAGCCAACTTCAACAATAAACAGATCTCTCGCATGTCATTGGCTTTAAAAAAGTATTAACGAAAATGGAAATGGGCCCATCCTTACAGATAAAAATAACACCTTTCCCCGTTTATCTTCCGATTAACAAATCAATGATAATTTGATTCAATCGCTGACTTTCCGAATACACTTGGATACGAAAACAAGATAATTTTATAACGTACTTTATCACATCATGATGACTTGCAAAATTCTCGTCATGATGTCTGCAAACGATTCTTTGGCTCATAGCTCAGTTGTTATTTGAGTGGAACAGTGTGATTTTAATGGAATTTTACTCTTAATTTTATTGTAATATTTAATTTTTTGGTTGATAGGGAAGAGCAATGGATATAAATTGGGACGATGAGGTGAGCTTAAATTTTTAATTACTTTCGAAAGTTCATTATTACTTTTGGTGAAGATTTTCTAGGTGCATCGTCTTCAAGTGATTTTTCACAATGGATGACTTTCCCAAAGAAAGGGAAGCTATATATGATGTCGCTTTAGCTAGGGCATTACACGTAGTTCAATGTGCGTGTTTATCTTTTTCTCTGGGCCTTTCGCTCTATTTTGAACCTAATGTGCTTTAATTATAAGATACCACCTCATTTACCTAATATTCTCAAAATGGACAGCATTGGCACGACGTCGTCTTGGAACCAAATAATCAAAGACATCCACTAGGCATACGATGTGGGTTATGGTTCACTCCTCTTACGCAGAGGAGGCCTATGTCCGAGCTGTGGGAACATTACAGGCTGATAATGCTATGCTGATTTATTTGATGTATAGTGCCTTTCTGGGAGCTATCTAGGTCAAGTCAGATCAGTACTTAAGCAGCTAACTAGAGCATCACACGTGGTTCAATGTGCGTAACAATTTCTGAGTTCTTTCCCTTTTCAAATTATTCGTTCAAATAAAAATATTACAGTTGGACATAAATTGAAGTCGCTTTTGATCCATCTGTTTGATCGCGTTGTTCTTCTAACCAAGCGAACATTATTAAGATGCGATTTACACCGAATTGATTTCGGAAATAATAGACCATGTGTTAATACATCAATATTACACGATCTAAGTACAGAAATGTTGATGTTTTTGTCTAGTCTTCAACTCTCGACGTTGAGCGTAGGGTTGCAAATCCATTAGTAAGCTTTTTTATTTGCTTTTCACTTAGTTTGACTGTAAACTGGCAATCCTTTTCGAAAAAATTGTAGTTGTCATGTTCATACAGTATGAATCGGTCAAACTGCGATAGTTTTCACTCATCACCCATTACTTTATAATCCCTTGTTTGTTCCAGGCTCCCTTGTCGCCGACCCCTTGCGCGGAGATCAGCGATGACGAGCTGGTCTCCATCTCCGTCAGGGACCTCAACAGGCAGCTGAAGATGAGGGGATTGACCAGGGATCAGATTGTCAGGTGAGTCTATTTTTAACTTCATTAATACAACATGTATCAGAAAAGCGAAAAATATCCAGTTGTCCCATACAAAGTCTGATGGAATAACTGATTTCTGTTCGCCATTGAGTGGTTTATCCTTGATGTGCATGACGAATATTTATTTATTTATTTAAACTTCATGTACAATAGTGGTACATAGGCGGACTTAATGCAACAAGGCATTCTCTACCAGTCAACCATTGGGTCAAATAAGACAGCATTGTGATAAAGTACAATAAAAATAAAAATAAACATGCCATTTTGCAAGAACAAAATCAAACACATAAATGGGTACCTACATACTAATACATAAATAAGCATATAAAATAAACTAATATACATATATTAAAATACATACAAATAGTCCGAAATGCGAGAAACCTTATAATAATTATTACAACTCTAATAGGCTAGTTGGTAAACAATTTAGACGAGACTTTAAATAAAACTTCCGAATTACATGACGAGATGATGATGATGATTTATTATAATAGTAATAGAGAAGTATGGTAGAAGAAGATATGCTGCGCCCCTAAGGGTCAGCGCAGACAGAGAGGAAGAATCCCCTCGCGGTCTCGGGCATTTTCTGGATCGCGTATGCTCGAGCGTATCTTCGAGGAGGACGCGCGAGCATTTTTGGTCAGTTTCAAGCATTTATGCACTTTATTTTTAATAAAGTTAAATTTTATTTTCAAGTGCGTTTGTAAAATCTTCTCCGCTTCGCTCCGGTCCGTCTGCGCTGAGCCTAAATGGATTGGTATAAGACCAAGAGAATGATGATAATGTAATGTTTACGCAGACAGACATTATAAAGAGAGTGAAGAGTTTATTCTACTGGCCAATAACTCTTTTTTTCTGTAGAGTTCTGAACTGAAACTGAAAAGATACAGAACTGAAATGGCGTAGTCATCCCAACGCCATACTTTGTTTTTTTTTTGCGATGTCGATTAATATAAATTTGGAAAGACCGGATAGAAGATACCTAATCAATAAAAACTGCCCAGGGATATCACGTATTTTTGGCCTGTTATGCTGCCTTATTCCTTTGCAGACTTGTTTATAAACTATGATCATATTTGCAGGATGAAACAGCGTCGTCGGACGCTAAAGAACCGGGGGTACGCCGCTTCATGCCGCATCAAACGAATAGAGCAGAAAGACGAGCTGGAGACTGAAAAGAGTCAGGTATGCAAGCTGGTATACCGCCGTTTACCCGAATTTTATTTGCCCTAATATCATTTGCCATAATAGTCAACAGCCATAATATCATACGACATAATACTCATTTGTCCTACTCTCATTTGCCATATTAGTCACGTGCCAGAATCATTGTTTCCCATAAAGTCACTTACCATAACATCATTTGTCATAATCATTGTAAGCCCTAATTATCACATGCCATAATTATGATATGCCATAACATAATTTGCCATCGACATCGGGTGTGTAACGGTTGTTTATATCAAGAGACTGACTGACTGACGGGACTTTAGGGCACCCCGACTCGGACAGGTTAGGTTAGAAGGAGATGGCGGGGTCGTGTGAGCGAGCGAAGCGAGCGAATAGACCCCGCCATCCCCTTCGTGGTTATTTTTTTATAAACCACACAGAAGTAGGAGCCCCGCGAAACGGGGCTCCGTCGACCTAGCCCACCATCACCATGCACAGAAAAAAAAAAAATCACAGAATAAATAAGTTTGTCTAATACTTGTTATGCCATTTAAATATTATGCTATTTAAATATTATGTCTAATAATTATTATGGCACATAAAAATAAGGCAAACAAAACTTATGGCATTCGTATCTTAAGGTATCTAAAATTCGGGCAATTAAAAGTATGTCATATGTCTTTTAGGGCAAATGAAACATTCGGGCAAATGAAATTCAGGTAAATGAAATTCGGGAAAATGATGATTATGGCATATAATCTTCGGGCAAACAATAGACAACCATGCAAGCTAAACTGTGAAAACTTTTATTTTGCTGTATAAATTTTGTTGTTTTGTAGTTCATTGAATTAAGGTACACTTCTGAAAGCAGTTGTACAGCTCCAAAACTTAGCAACAAAGCAGCTCCAAACCAAAGCCGCTGCAATCACTATGACCCACCGCAGCAAATTGACTGGTATCTATGGAACTCGATAAAAAAGCTTCCGTATATGGTTACATTGCCGCCTGACACTGTAGTCCAGCGGCGATCGCAAACCACAAAACAGCAGTTCTGTCTGAGCTAACGAAAAACTTATTATTTTTTGCGTTTGCGAAACTGAAGAAGATGAATGTCGCTATTTTCGAAGTTGTGACTTCACGTTTGGAAGTAAGGTCCTTACCACACTAACGAGTTGCGAGCGAGTGGAAAGCGGGGCGAGTGCGCAGCGACCTCGCTCGCCACTCGCTAGTGTGATAAGGCTCTAAAACTGCAACGCCGCCGACAGAAGTGTACCTGAAATACCTTACAAATCGTAAAAGACTCGAAAATGAAGATCTTGAAATTTTACAACAACGCCATCTACCGTCCCTTTCTAAGAACCATATTCTAACGCCATCTGTCGTGACTACCCAACATACAACTACCGCCATCTCTTAATCGTTACCCTAAACTTTCAGGAATGGCATGACATGGAGCTAATGCAGGACGAAAACAACAGGATTCGTGATGAAGTGGAAGCCTTAAGAGGAAAATACGACGCTCTGAAACGATTTGCTATCATGAAGAACATTCCACTACCGCCTGAACTAGAAATACAGCCTTAGGTTTATAGGAATAAGATCTAGAATATTGTAGAATACGTTCTAAAGGTTATATTGTGGCGGATTAGATTATATTAAGAGTAAATATGAGGGTTTCAGGACCTAAATTTGCATTTTTGGCTTTTCACTCGGACCAATTAAAAAGTTAAGACGGAACTCAGTGAACAGATAAGTAAGGTCGGTTTCGTAAACATGTGTGCATTTATTGACACGTTGTTTAATTATAGTTTGATGTAAATGTGTGCGTGTGAGCGTGTGTGTGTCACCGTAAAATTGTCAAACACGTTATATTGTAATCTCTCTAGCGATATTGTAAACTCTCGAATTATTGTGAAACGAACATACTGCTTACAGTAAAACGCATTATTTTTCGTGAAATGCATGCGATGGTAGTCAACTCACGCGGTGTGGAGGGAAGGAGGGGTCCCCCTTGCCCAGTGGTACCACTCTCATGAAAAGAAACTGTACCATTGCTGAGAAATATCGATTAATATAACCTAACCTTAAAACACTTTATATTCCCCTAAATAGCGTAGTCGACCGAGCCCCGCCTCGCGGTGTTCCGTCTACTTCCGAGTGCGGGGTTTAAAGGAACCTAACTAACCTAACGGGGAGGTGCCCCAAGTCCCGATTATGGGGGCAGAGATACTTCCGTATGTTCAGTTGACAATAATTCGAGAGTTTACAATATCGCTAGATAGAAACACGTTATATTGTAATATAACGTGTTTGACAATTTTACGGTGACATATCGACGCTAGAAAGCGATTTTGTCGTATCTCGATAAACGGCATTTTTTTTTTATTGCAACATTGAAATAAGAAAAAAATACTGCGTCAGACGGTTTGATCAACGTTTTCCTACGATGTGTTTTTTTTTTTATACGTCGTTGACTTTTTCTAAACTTTTTTAACAAAACATAGTTCAAAATGTTGTAAATACCATAAAATCAACTATTTTTAAGTTATACATAGATACATCAAAATCGCTTTAAGTATTTTTTTTTCGCAGTCCACACCTATTTCATTGTGCCTTAAGTTCCAACTACCAAGATACAGCAAAATTGCTGCTTCAAATTGAAATACCAATTGCTGTAACTAGTATAAAACGCAATTAGACTAACTTTAGAATGCTATCATTATTGCCATCTGATAAATTCCATTATAAGAAATAAGTGTTCCAAAAATGACCACTCTGATTCAGCTAGTTTACGAGTTACGAATTTTTGAAATAGTTTTTTTAGCTCTGGTGTAAAGTTCAACTTTTCGAGATACTACAAGATTGCTTTCTTGCGTCGATATGCACAGAACGAGGCGTAGTTGTGCTCTGGTCTCACTTTATTGTTCGCAGCGCTATGTCTTAGTTTTTTATTTGGGCTGAGGCTTTGCCTTACGGCCATTTTCATTAACCTACCAACCGGTTTCGGTTGGTTGCTATCTCTGTCAGTTTGACATTTAGCTTACTGGACTGTTGGAAAAAAACGTCACAGAAAAGCTTTCTTTGATTTTGTCTATGTGTCAACTGTCGAGTGACAGGTAGGTGACGCGGATAGGATATATCAAGCTGACTTTGTTCATAGAAACACCGATAGCTTAGTGACGTAGGCATATTAACTAACAGGTGTATGTAAGTTACAGAAAACTGCCGTTAGATGACACACAAAATAAGTTTGATGATAATTATGTTGTACCTAGACAGAATAAAGGCTAATATATCTTGCCTTCTCATGAAATAAACAAGCTAATTGTTTGCCTTTTTCCCTTGTGAAAACTAGTTTAATATTCATGTAGGAAATCCATTGAATTTCTTCATCTAATATGATAGAGAAAAATTAAACAGTAGTAGAAGTTTAACGTTGGAAAAGTAAGGCAATCCGCCACCAATAAAGTGGTTTTAACTGATATTAATTCAGCACAATACAAGGTCAAATTAACATAGCTATAGTCCTTGCCACGACAAGTTATAAATTTTGTAAACAAACATTCGGGTTCGCAAACCTTTGGATCAAATTAAAAAATGACAGCGTCAGCGTGATCTTACTTCAAAATGGCGGCCCCGAATGTTAGTTTCGTATTACACGTATGATAATTTGAGTTGATTGAATTGCGGAGTATTTGTTGTCGATTCAGTTGTGGTACGTATCTTGGTAGAAATTCTTTGTTTAAAAAAAATATAGTTTCTCGCGGCGTGGACTGTTTTTTCTCATCTTGACTACCTCATTGGTCTGGCAGTCCCAAGAGATACTTCTGAACATGAGGTATTATTCGGTTTTTGTATCTGGAATTTCTCAGTCGGAGTTTTTATATGTGACTTAGACATATCTGGGGGTCTAAAATGGCCGCGTTTGCAGAATCATAATTAGTTCAAACTAAAATGGACTTTATGTGTATGAATATAAAGTCCATTTTAAGACACCCTGGTGGACTAAAGGTGCACTTCTGCCTAGCTTTCAGGGGTACAGAAGTGATATCATAATAATCAGTTACATCTAACCTCCTGGTACCTGAATGTAAATCAATACAGGCAGACCTTATTGTAAGTAATTTAGTTTTAAGAGTACACATGCCTACTATTATACAAGAAAACATTTATTTATACCTGAATAAAAATAATTTTAAGCACTAATGCGTGTTTTTTTTTTACTCCAATAATTTTCAAAATATTGTTTTTTTTTAAATTGTTTTAAGTATTAAAGGTACCAAACGATATTCTAAGATGTTGCTAGATTAAATCTTTTCCTTTTCTGCTTTTCTGTTCCTCAGAACCGTCTACTAGAGCGATAAACAGTGCCAGATTATCAAAAAATAATAGACCCGTATTTTTTCTTTTGTAACATAAACCAAAATTAACGAAGACACGACTTTTAACGAGTTCTGACGTCACGAGCCCCAACTCCCGAGTTTTGATGCTATGTTTTGATTTTATCGTTGTCACTATTAGTCGATTTACCAAAACAAAAAATACGTGTAATTTTTTTTCCAATACTCGTAACTGAGTGACGAATAGATTTGTAATTTTTGGATATTATGCCATGTATTATTGAGTTTTGGCCAGGCTATGAAACTAGAAACTGCCACCTACCAACACGACACTTCTATTGTACGTGTTGTCATCATCTACCTAAAGATTTCCTTACTACGTTGGGTCGGCTTCCAGTCTAACCAGATGCAGCTGAATACAACTACTTTACATGGAGCTTGTGGTGTTCACTCGTACGCTAGTTAGGGTGTAGAATAAAGCCACCGTATATCAGGGTGGTGTCTTTGTTCAGAGTTGTACAATAAAACACTGTTTCCATTATTACTGGGTTAGGCGTGCTGTCGCTTAAGCTGCTCGGACTAGACTGAGCGCGGCGCATCGCCCCGCGCTCCCTCCAACGCGCATCCCCCACCAAAGCACGCACGCATAACTCATTTATTAAACGTCACAGAGCTACTCCCTATCTGACCTCCACAATCAGCTTACTGCTTACTCCGTCCAGAGTATCCAATGCGCGCTATGCTAGCAGGATACTGAAAATAATATCATCATCATTAATTACTTTTTTTTACGTTTCGGGCAAAGCATTGGGTTTTTCTATCAGGATTTTTAGGTAGCAGCCACGGAGTTTGGATTGTGCCCAGTTGATGGCAATAGGTTCGCTCCCTATTGCACTTAAAAATAACGATTGATAAAATGTGGGTATACTAGGTATTACGTATACCTACAACCCTTTTTTTTTCGGATGGGAAATCATCAAATGACTTCTCCCACTCTGGGCGGAGCGGTAGGGAGTGTCAGACTTTTACTGACTATTAGGTACCTACTCCCCTGCCTTGTCCTTCGGGGATTGCTGGCGTTATGTTGTTATTTACTTTTTTCATTGAAGCCATATTTAGTCTCGTTTAAAGTTCCGAAAAACAAACAATATGAATTTAGCAGTACCTGACTCCTATTTTTAGAGTTATCTTAAAGAAATAACCTGAATACCTTCACAAAAACGGTACATTTCATTTAATTTCCATTCAAAACCTAAATAAAAAATCAATCACAACTGACCTTCCATCGAGTGAATCTCTCCTAACTGGCTCCTTACATAATAAGGGACCTCTAATTTGCCCGAGGACGCCATATTTAATTCCAATAAATATTTTATTGAGGCACTCAGGTACCGTACCTGCTGCTAAGAGCAGGGAACCTGGGGTGATGACCAGTTGGCAGGAGAGAGCAGAAGTGCCATTTGGGACGAAGTTGTTGGTAAGGGCATTTTATTTCTATTTTGTTACCTTATTTTTAACTAGCTTTTGCCCGCGACTTCGTTCGCGTGGAATAGTGACTTCCGGCAGATTTTTGGTTTTACCCACATAGTTTGAATGAATTTTCAGTACTGAATTGATGCCGACTCTTGACCAATAAATAGATGGCGCTGTATGTCCGGAATAAATTTTATTTTTTATTTTATTTTTTGTAATAAAAACTATCCTATGTCCTTTCTCAAGTTCCAAACTATGTCTGTCCAAATTTCACACAAATTGGTTCAGTAGTTTAGGCGTGAAGCAAAGACAGACAGACAGAGTTACTTTCGCATTTATAATATTAAGTTTGGATGGATAGTTTGGATTAGTTTGGATTTGTTTACCAACCTTTAACATTAAACATTGGTACTTAACAATGATACTGTATAATGCTTTCGAGCATAAACCTGGTATTCCTGTTATACAAGTTAGTGTTTTCACTACCTACCACAGGCACCAGTTATTCACGATCATGTAATGTGTTGTTTTTGCCAATAAATAAATTTATTTATTTATTTATTAATATGGAATAGTGACATAACCACTAGATTGGTGATTGCTGTTGGTCAGAGGATCTAAAGAAGTTGGTTTATTGGTCACAGTAGCGATTGCTGCGCATGAGGTGTTGGGTTGGATTCTCGGGTCAGGCAAATTGTTGTTTTGTTTTTACATCAGCCCGCGTAGCATGACCACCGTAGAAACGGGTTTCTTTCGAATAAAGAATCAACAAATCTTTTGTTTATCTGGCATTTGGTCGATTTAATGTCAAATGAACAAAAGGTTTGTCGATTTTTTTTGTTTTTACCAAGAAACCTATTGTCATGCTACGCGGGCAGGAGAGTCGACAATCCATGGCTGCTACTGAGAAATAATAAATAAATAAAAATTAAAATAAATATCGCTGGACATTAACAAACAGCGCCACCTAGTGCCACACTAAGCAAAGCTTGTGTTGTGGACAATAGATAGTTGATATACTACATAATTATATACTTTTTTATTTGTAAATACATGCTTATTATACATATAAACATCCATGACTCGGAAACAAATGACCATGCTCATCACATAAACATTTGGTCCTACCGGCATTCGAACCCAGGACCCCCAAAAACGTAAGGCAGCGTCACTACGCCATTCGGGCTGTCAAAAAAATAGTAGGTAAGTACCAATAAAATATGACGAAGTTTTTCTCACGATGTTTTTCTACAACGATAGCAGCGGTTGACAAATACAAGTAGGTACTTTGACAATGACGACTACAACCACTGGTTGTAGCAAGCCTATGTTTAGCGTGCTTTTTTATTACATTCATGCAGTAGACCTTCTTAAAACTTAGCGTTATTGTGACAGAACCCCAGCCACTCAGAGTCAATAATTACATTTACGATTGAGTTTTTTGGAGGAAAAACGTTTCAAAGATACCTACATACCCTACCTACCTACTATTTGTTCAGGTAAGTTATTAAAAGGAAATTTTCCCGAAGCTGATTTGTAGTGTGGGATTATTTAATTTTTATGGAGCGTTTCATCTGTTGGTGATGGTCTGATGGGGCTTTTTAATGGGTGTAAGATATTTTCTTGGAGGGATTTTCCTGTTGAATTTAAAAATGTACTACAGGCAGGTAGTACCTACTTACCTGTTTGTGTGTTGTTTTATATTTACACTAGCTGACCCGCGCAACTTCGTCTGCGAGTGAGGGTTAGTTTTTTTTAAGTAAAAAGTATCCTATGTTACTTCTAATACCTCCAAGAATATGTGTACAAAGTTTCATGATGATCGGTTGAGTAGTTTTCGCGTGAAAGCGTAACAAACAAACTTACATTCACATTTATAATATTACTAGCTGACCCGCGCAACTTCGTCTGCGAGTGAGGGTTAGTTTTTTTTTTTTAATAAAAAGTTTCCTATGTTACTTCTAATACCTCCAAGAATATGTGTACAAAGTTTCATGATGATCGGTTGAGTAGTTTTCGCGTGAAAGCGTAACAAACAAACTTACATTCACATTTATATAATAGTAGGGATGTATTATTATATAGGACTAGCTGACCCGCGCAACTTCGTCTGCGTCACATAAGAGGAAGAGCGGGTTACAGAGAGTGGGTCGTAAGCACCTATAATACAATTTTCAAAAAGCACATCACACACCTCTTTCGCATAATGAAAATGCGCTCCCGGTACATGATCATAATTTTGCTTCGGAGTTATTTAAAACGGTGTATCTCCCAAGATATGCATTGAAGTCAATTTACGTAGGTACCCAAGGGCAATTTTGTTCAAAATCAAATACTTGTGATTAACAACGTAGGTATTTATTTGAATAAGAATAAATTACCAGGTTTACAAAAACAGCTTTAAGGGCTTCTATTGACCTGCCGGGGTTGCGGGCCTGTTCGAAAGAGATACCGCGGCCCCGGAACGTAAAGGGCGAGGAAGGAACATGGATGGGTTTTAGTCAGTAAGAGTCTGACACTCCCTCCCGCTCCGCCCAGAGTGGGAGAAGTCATTTGATGATTTCCCATCCTAAAAAAAAAAAAAAAAAAAAAAAAAAAAAGGGCTTCTATTGACAGATTTACATCTTCATACTTAGACACTCGATGACTGTCATACTCCAGCTAGGTCTGCAGTTCTCATCAAGGTGCATTAAATGAGCCGCAACACGATATAGCTGCTGTAAACCGTTGCGGACCTCTCACAACTGCTAACCATTTAAAATTTCAAACTCTACGTCCCTACGCTATGATGCCGTGTCATAAAGTGCACAACCTTTTCAAAGCTTAGAAACCTTCAAATGCGGTATTAATATTTTACGGTGACTTTCCGAGACATTCCAATTTTAAAGACTATATGCAATTTTGCACTAAATTTTTATGTGAGTTCAACCTTTTTGGAATAAAACCGGATTGGGTTTTGAAACATGTATCAAAATAACTTGTAGTTTATATCAAAATCTCGAAGGAGTACCTATGATATCAAATTCGAAACAAATCACCGCCAAAATAACTTTTAACCCCGTTAGGGGATGAATTTCAATGCAATATGAAACGCGTCCATCAATTCTGTTAATATTGTTGATTGCAAAGTTTGAAGTAGATTGGACCAAGGAATCACATTTTCCCATACAATCTTTGCCCCCCCTTTTCACCCCCTTAGGGGTATAATTTCAAAATTCTTTCTTATCGTATGCCTACGTTATACAGAAAATACACCCTCCAAGTTTCAGGTTTCTACAATCGCGGTTTAGGCTGTGCGTTGTGACAAAGCATTTTTTATTTGTAGATAGTAAGATTTGTACTCGTTTGTAATGTATTTGTAACTTTTCCGGCTTTATGTCTTATGTAAAATAAAAATATTGGCATCAAAAAATGATTTGTGTAAAATAGCAATTTTCTGGCTAACTATTTCCTCTACCTACACTGCCCCGCTGAAAGTTATTTTTTTGCGATTTCTGACTTTTTGAGTACTCTAACCTGGGTTGGTTTGGAAGAACTTCTTGATTAGTGTCGGAAAGAAGATCGATTGGCATCAAAAAAATTGTTTTATGTAAAATGGCAATTTTCTTGCTAACTGTACTTTATTTTTAATTAAATCTGTGAACGGGGATAAACATTTTGTGAAAAAATTACGAATTTTTGTGTAGCTGCAGCTGCCCTTACTGCCCCGTTTACCGTTTCCACCCTGTATTACCAACTACTTATACCGAGGAAAGCCGATTTTTTGAGTTCCGCTATTTTGGGCGTATTCACTTCAAAAATGAAATTTCAAGAAAATTAAGAAATTACATTTACCTGTATTAGATTTGAAGTATTTACAGCAACTTTTAAAGGTTTCCACTTCAATGGATTTTATTCTATAGGTGTATGAAGTTAATTAATTTTTTAACACAAAACCCTCTTTTTTACGTCTCTGGATGATTTATTTTTTAAATGCTGAAACAGGTATTTCTTTATTTTTAATAATAAGTATTTACTCTGAGTTTCATGAATCTAGGGCAATCTAATTTTTTTTTTCATACAAACTTTACCCCCCCTTTTCACCCCCTTTTTCCAAAATTTTCCAAAATGTCTATAGCCTAAATGTTATTCTGGGTTCATTTAAATAGATTAGTGAAGTTTTCATCAAAATCCGTCCAGTAGTTTTTACGTGATGCGCGGTCAAACAAACAAACAAACAAACACGAATTTTAAAAATGGTTTTAATATGTTCAGTTACTTATTTTAAGTGACCTTGATCGGTTTTTTTTTTTAAATCTTCAATGTACAGATTTTTTGGTCTCAACGATTTTAATAGATGTATAGATAGGGATATATTATTTTATAGGATAACATCCCTGCCGTTTCCCCGAAGAAGTAGAGGTAACAACGGTCAAAGATCTAAAAATGACAGCTTCTTGGGCCAAGCCGAACACGCTGACTACACAGGGCTATTCCATTTGGTACTTTCCTACTCTGGGCAAGAGCCCAGGGTCTGACGATTTTCGAGGGTCCTGAGTTCCTGTAAGTGTCACAGATAGAAGCTGTCAAAAAAACTTAAGTAAATAACTTATTTTAACCAGGCGGAGTAAAAAAAATTTCGAGCTGACTTTGGTCAATAGGTACATCCTGCATTCTAACAATATGCTAGTTTCCACCATCAATAAAATGAAAATCTATTTAGTCCGTCAGTTAGAGTATTGAAAAATAATGGACACGTATTTTTTGTTTTTGTAAATCAACGAATATTGACAAAAATAAAACGCATCAAAACTCTGGAGTGGGGGCTCGTGACGTCAGTACCTACGCACTAAAAATGATACCAAACAGAGAATTTTAAAAGCGTCGTATCTGCGTCAATTTTGGTTTATGTTACAAAAGAAAAAATACGAGTGAAATATTTTTTGATAATCTAAGTGACGAAATGATGAGATTTTTTCAGTTAACAAGCCTATTGTCTTACTTTTCAGCATAAGCAGAATATGAGTACCTAAGTCAATGTTAGGTACCTAATTTAAAATACAATGTCAATGGTTACCTACTTTAAATAAAGGGTGTAAAACACCTCTTCACGAATCCGAAAGGCACTGGTTCTCCCCATCATTGCGATCATTTTTTTGTTCTACACCATACCTGGGAACCTTCTAGTTACAGAGATAAGGGGGTTCAAAATTACGTCTTTTTGACAAGGTTTTTTTTAAAATTCAAGTTTTTTTTGTAAGATTTTGACTTTTAATACCTCTATGACCCCCATACTATTCAATCCATCCATCAGCACAATGTTTTAAGTGCGTTACATTGAGTTCTACCACAAAACATGATTTATAACCTATTTTTGCATAAAGTTACTTAGTTTGATGTACAGAATGTTTGGTTAACGGCTTTGTGATGAGGTGGTTTACACCCTGTATGTCGTCATGAACAGTCACAAGAAAACTTAAGCAAACCGAGGCCAGTGCAAAAAAGTTCGCTAGCTCTTGCGTTCTACAAGGGCCCCATTATTCTAAGTAGGTACCCAGGCCTCCTAATTGGTCAAAGACGGCCCTGGAACTACACGTGCCTTGCGTTGCCTTTAATTAAGTAGCTATTTAATTACTAATGAGTTCTCCTCAAACAAGATATTTAAATATAGTACTTTACGATTGACGGGGCTACGCAAACAAAACCGTAATCTAATTGAAAGACTTCGCTTTCGTATGTACTTAGTTTTCTGTTCCTTTCTTCTTTCAGTATGTAGTGTAATATAAACCGTTGAATAAATAATAGTCAGAGAGTAAGAGAGATTATAAATAATAATAAATATCGCTGGACATTAACACGCAGCGCCATCTAGTGCCACACTAAGCAAGGCTTGTGTCGTGGACACCAGATAGTTGATATACTACATAATTCTACTTTTTATTTGTTTGTAAATACATACTCGGAAACAAATGTCCATGCTCATCACACAAACATTTGCTCCTACCGGGATTCGAACCCAGGACCCTATGAACGCAAGGCAGCTTTACTACCACTACGCCATTCGAGTCGTCAAAGAGAGTTATTTTTATTATGTCCGACAGTTAAAGTAAATAATAGACACGGTTTTAATTAATTTAATTTAAATTAATGAATATTGACAAAGATAATAAAGCGCATCAAAACTCGGGAATCGTGACGTCAGATCGCACTAAAAATTATACCACGGCGTGACGTATTGAGAATTTTAAAAGCGTCTCTTCGTCAATTTTGATTACGTTACAAAATAAAAAATACGGTGCAATAGTACATTGTAATACAAGGGACTAAAATGTCCCATAATACATACACGAGGTTATTTTACTACCGAGCTTTAGCGAGATAGTAAATAGGAACCGAGTTATAATTGGATTTTAGCGCCGTGTGTTACACCGTACTTTTCACTACGATTGCGAGAAAATAAAATAACCGTATTAAATATGATAGATAATTTTATTAAAAAATTAATGTACAATTTGTACTGTTGTTCTAAAGAGATGTTTTCTTCCGGGCAACATAATTTCAGTTCTTTGTGAAGACGAATATTATAATATTGTGTCGTCTGTGGGGTAAACGTAGGAGATAAAAAGGAATCCTACTTATAATTCAAATAAAGAATACAGAAAAAATCATAAAATTTCGCGCCAATGCCTTTTTTTATTTCTTCTGTAGCTGGAATGCAACGGCGTTTTCGGCGTTCGGCGCGTTTGGTTCCATAAAAAAAATAAAATGTTTCTTTTTTTTATGGAACAGTAATAAGTCAATTCTTTATGAATTATGAGTAAAGACTTGTGCGTTTTCAAACACTGACGACGAAAATAAAAAAAAAAACTAACTCGCTGAAGCTCGGTAGTAAAACTACCTCGTCTATAATGGGTCATTTTAGCCCCTTGTATTACAATGTACTATTTGATAATCTAACCACCCTCCATGTCTTCAAATCAACTTAACCTAAAAAAAAACGAAACCTCATTTCATCGAAACGTAAACACACATCCCTTCATACCCAATCGATCATCCTTCTAATTGCCGCGCTAGCAGCCGTCAATCGTCAACCCTCGACTGGCAAACTGCGAAGTTTAGTCCACTTGATTGTGCTAACGAGTTGGACCACAGCGGCCGACGGTTAATTACGAGTTTAGGGCTCAGATAGCATGGGTCGATAGTATGTAGGAGACTAGTTTATTGGTAGGCTGAATCAATCTATCAGGACTGGTGTATGTACCTATTGTGTTTAATAAAGTCGACTAGGCCGGAATACTATCTCTTTGCTGTTGAAATCACCAATGAAAATAAATCTGCCTTAAACATTAACGATTAAAGGCGTGATGTTTTGTATGTTTGTAAAACACATCATCGGTTGGAGTTAACTTCCAGTCTAACCGAAAAGAGTTGAATACCAGTATTTCACATGGAGCGACTGCCTATCTGACCTCCATAACCGAGTTAGTACCCACTGGGTAATACTGTACCCTTTAGTAAGTGTATATTGTCAGATTTGCGGGCCACTGAGTAGCTGTAAAGATCGTAAAAACTGAGATCTAGACAGCCGGGACCAATGCAAGGCACGGAAGAAACTTGACATGAAATGTGTAGTCTAAGATTTACTTAATAGGTTGAAAACTCGAACTCAAAGCATTTATTTCAATTATCATTACGGCACTTTGACTGTCAAAAATACAAAGAAAACCAAAACTACAGTCACAGACACAAGGCATAATAACTTGAAGAAGTACTGTAGTTGCCCATTCCCTAGCGTAGATCTTGGAGAAGAACGGGCAAGCAACTTCATGGACTGGACACTCTTTTACCAAAAACTCTCTTAAACCTATGCAAGCGCGGGTTAATCTAGATTGACCCGAGGAAATGTTATTCCCGAGTTCCATGGGCTTTTAAAGCACACATTTATCTACAATAAAATTGTAAGCAGAAAATTACCAACAAAACAGCAGAAATGGCTACATTAATCAATTGTTTATTATAATCGAGTTAATTCGCGACAGACGACGGAATATGATCGTTCTGTTGGCTTTTCTTCTTCTGCGACAGAGTTTTGTATTTTTGTCTAAAGGAATTAATTAATAATTTCACAATGGATGGAATCATTTGTTACCGGTGTCGGTCGGGTAGGAGACTGTGGAGTTGACACATTTTTTTTTGGTTTTATAGTGTTGGTGTTCTTCTTAAAAAATACTGAAAGTGATAACATACGGGACCAAAACGTGGTCGCTCACAATAGGCCTTATCAAAAGGCTTAAAGTCGCCCAAAGGGCAATGGAGAGGGCTATTATATGCTCGGAGTATCGAATCAGAAATGAAAACATCCGCAAGAGAACCAAGGTAATCGACGTAGCCCGAATAATTGCCAAACTTAAGTGGCAGTGGGCAGGGCACATTGCTCGCAGAACGGATGACCGATGGGGTTCTTCTTGATTGGCGACCGCGAACCGGAAGACGATGCGTTGGAAGACCTCCCACTAGGTGGACCGATGACCTGGTGAAGGATGCGGGAATCCGTTGGATGCGAGTTGCACGGGACCGGTCAATGTGTCGGCACTTGGAGGAGGCATATGTCCAGCAGTGGGCAAATGATGGCTTAAATGATGACATATTTTGTTCCTCTTTCGGGACATAGAGGTATCGGGGAGGGACATACACGTGTTTATTTAATGTAGAATATTTAATTTCTGTTGTTTTCTATTTATTACGGATTCTTGAGACAGTAATCTTTGGGAGTAAGGCTGGTTAACCTTATGCATAATTATGTCGTAGCCAATTCGTATAACACGCCGTTGATTTTTTGTTTGTTTGTTACGATTTAACTCAAGAACTACTCAACCGATTGAAAAAAATATTTGACCATTTGAAAGCTACATTCTTACCGAGTCACACATGCTATAAATTTCCTTGATATCATGCAAATTAGCCGAGCTGTCACAATTTTTGCGGACAGAGTCACGGGCGAAGTGTTATTTACAGGAAATTTTTTCTCAAGTCCACAGTTACTTCTGTCGTACAAGTGGGGCCGGCAAAGACAAATTACTTTATTCCCCCCACCTATTTATTTGTCGAGCTTCCCCTGGCTTTCATTATTTTTTTGTTTATAACTGTCCTCCCCTATTTCCGAATCCACTCTGCTGAAAACGCTGAAACACTCGTCAAGTTTTGTTATTCTACTTATTAATTGTTTTTTTTTTTCGAAATAAAGCGTGGCTATGGAATTCATTATAATCTGGATATCATGCCTCAAGATGCAGCCTGAACCTAGTATCTATAGTCAAATTAGAGTAATTAAATGAGTTTAAGTAATTACTGAAACCATAATCTGCCTAGTCTTTTCCCAACTATGTTGGGGTCGGCTTCCAGCCTAACCGGATGCATCTGAATAATAATAATAATATCGCTGGAAATTACACACAGCGCTATCTAGTGACTAAGCAAGGCTTGCGTCGTGGACACCAGATAGTTGATATACCACATATATACTTTTTGTTTGTAAATACATACTTATTATACACATAAACATCCATGACTCGTAAACAAATGTCCACGCTCATCACACAAACATTTGCTCGTACCGGGATTCGAACCCAGGACCGTAAGGCGGCCTCACTACCACTACGCCATTCGGGTATCAGTATTTTACATGGAGCAACTGCCTATCTGACTTCCACAACCCAGTTCATACTGGGTAATACGACACCACTTGGTAAGACTGGTTGTCAGACGTTTTGGGCAACTGACTACCTGTAGGTAACGACTGCCAAAGATGGATAAATCGGTTGCTCTCAAAAACGGTGAAGTAAAACATCGTGAGGAAACCGGCATGTCCTAGAACCAAAAATTCGATTACATGTGACATCTACCAACCCGCACTGGGCTCGCATGGTGGATTATAGCCCATACGCAAAATACGCGCTTTGACGTGGAGTTGAGGACACCAGCCCGTTGTACAATACAATCCACATTTTATTTACAAAAAATTGGAGCATTTTCCCGCATTTTTTATTTTGGAATGCAGTGCAGGTGTAACAATTTTCGAACTTCGAACATTCTTGAAACTTGGATAACTTTCTTTTAATATTTTCCGCATTTCTCTTTCTTCGGAGTTAAACGTTGTAAATATCTGGACTTGTATTTTAACACGTGCAGTAGTACCTATACGAGACCTACGCAATGTTTACTCTATTCCCGTAAAATGTAGCAGATAGAATATACATATTAAGTAGACCACTATATTGTCACTTACAAAAATAAATAATTTTTAAATAATCACGGAAGATATCATACACACATTATATAGACATTTTTGTATTAGTTTAATGTTTTTTTATTTTTATTTTTGTTTATACTTTAGTTGAATTTGGACGTAGTAAGTGACACTCAGTTTTGACATTTATACATTTTATCTACCCAAATATCATAAACCCTCTCTAATGCGTTCAAAAACCATAGGCAATGACCAGCATTACCAACCTGCAGAAATGAACGGTGCTGTAATGAACTCATAACGCAACTGTAAACAGTTGCGTTATGAGTTTTAAATTTGGAACAGGTGTCAAATTCAAGTGAGTGTGCTATTCTAGTACCACCTACATTAAATCAGATATCGATAAAAAAAAAAAAAAAAACCCAATTCAGTATGATTTTAATTATAAATCGCACGACATTTTGATCTCGAGTGACACAAGAATAGTGACTTTGTTCGTTTGCCTATGATTTAAAAAAAAATGACAGATATCCGAAACGCCGCCATTTCGAGCTGTCATTTGTTCGTTAGCTTTTTATTTCCAGTAATCCAGTTACGAGTAGACAAATTTTCTGATAAGTTCTTTATTTCTGTCGAAAATGAGTGATAGTAACTCAGAAATTGACATGAATACTCCGCCAGATATCGTAAATGCAGCGACGAATGCAACTAATAACCTGTTGGCACAAAAATCAAGGGCCAAGTAACAATGCAGGTCATTTCCCTATGGTTCCTGAACGCTTCATAGAGCCCTTATGATATTTGGGTAGATAAAGTAGTGTATGCAACGCAAGCAACTTCAAAACTCGCCTTCGGCTCGTTTCTTAAACCCACACTCGTGTTGTAATGCCCTTCATTATGCACAGTTGCATAAACTACTATTATGACATTGTTGCACATGACATTTTGTATTATAATAATGATTATTTTATCTTTTTATTTTGTTTTGTAAGTGCTTACTTGATTTGAATTTTGACGTTGCAGTGACCCTTAGTTTTGACATTTATGTATTTTTTCTTTGTTTTTTATTAATGTTAATATGTTTTTAACTTTTTTGTCAAAATCAATTAATACTTTTTGCATTCAAGTAGTATAATTTAAAAGGTTTTTTAATTTTAAATGTCAATGAACTCTATAAATATTTGTACGCCTTCGGGCATAACATAGCGCGCTTGTAATCTTTTAAAACAACTATTTATTGTACCTATGTTAACAAATGATTAAATTACTTATGACTTATGACTTATCCTGTAAGTGACAATATAAGTTTTGTGATATATATTGTTGGAAAGGTATTTAAAAATGAATAGGGGTTTACTACAATCATTTTTTGATAATGTCAATAATTTCGGATATAATCGCTCCAAAAGTAAAAAACAATGTGTCTCTAACTTTTGAACCATACGTTTAGAAAATATGAAAAAAATCTGAAAAGTAGAACTTTATAAGGACTTTCTAGGTAAATAATTTTGAACTTGGATGGAATTAAACAACAGTTTTTGTACAAAAAAGACAAAAAGTTGTACAAAATAATTTCTGGACTAAGTTTGCAGTATAATCGTCTATATGCAAGCTTTTTTTATTGTGACGGACGGGAAACTACGGAACCCTACATTGAGCGTGGCCCGACACGCTCTTGGCCGGTTTTATTCCATTGTTTGCAACAAGCACAACCAGTATTACTTATTTATAAATACTTAGGCTGATAAGTATAATATAAACATCACTTCCTCCATCCATTATTCTCAATTTATTGTAGATCTCGGGCTTAGAACGATTTGCTAGTTTTGTTATTATAAATTACATGTTTTTATTGAAAAAAGAAGTACCTAGGTATGATAAGAGGACATGCTCATTTTAGTCCCTTGTATTATAATATACTATTTAACACTTTTTTAAAAACAGTTTCAACAGAAATAGTACTTTGTGATACAAGGGGCTAAAATGACCCATTATAGACGAGGTAGTTTTACTACTGAGCTTTAGCCAGGTAGTAAATAGGAACCGAGTTATAATGGGATTTTAGCGCCGTGTGTTACACCGTACTTTCACTACGATTAAATTGCGTGATAATAAAATAAGATAGTTTATTTGATTAAAAATGAAATGTACAATTTGTACTGTTGTTCTAATAAGATGTTTTTTTCCCGGCAACATAATCTCAGTTCTCTGTGAAGACGAATATTATAATATGGTGTCGTCTGTCGGGTAAACGTAGGAGATAAAAAGGAATCCTACTTTAAATAATTCAAATAAATAATACAGAAAAAATCATAATATCGCGCCAATGCCTTTTTTTATTTCTTCTGTAGCTGGAATGCAACGCACACATCCTGCGAAAGAGTTCGGCGTTCGGCGCGTTTGGTTCCATTTTTAAAATAAAATGTTTTTTTTTGGTATACCGCCGTTTACCCAAATTTTATTTGCCCTAATATCATTTGCCATAATAGTCAACAGCCATAATATCATACGACATAATACTCATTTGCTCTACTCTCATTTGCCATATTAGTCACGTGCCAGAATCATTGTTTCCCATAAAATCACTTACCATAACATCATTTGTCATAATCATTGTAAGCCCTAATTATCACAAGCTATAATTATGATATGCCATAACATAATTTGCCATCGACATCGGGTGTGTAACGGTTGTTTATATCAATAGAAATTGGATGCAATTGGGACTTTAGGGCACCCCGACTCGGACAGGTTAGGTTAGAAGCGGGGTGGCGGGGTGGCGGGGCCTATTCGCTCGCTTCGCTCGCTCACACGACCCCGCCATCCCCTTCGTGGTTATTTTTTTATAAACCACACAGAAGTAGGAGCCCCGCGAGCCCGTCGACCTAGCCCACCATCAACCATGCACAGAAACAAAACCATGCACAGAATAAATATGTTTGTCTAATACTTGTTATGCCATTTAAATATTATGTCTAATAATTATTATGGCACATATAAATAAGGCAAACAATACTTATGGCATTCGTATCTTATGGTATCTAAAATTCGGGCAATTAAAAGTATGTCATATGTCTTTTAGTGCAAATGAAACATTCGGGCAAATGAAATTCGGGTAAATGAAATTCGGGAAAATTATGATTATGGAATATAATCTTCGGGCAAACAATAGACAACCTTTTTTTTTTATGGAACAGTAATCTTTACGAATTATAAGTACAGTCTTTGCGTTTTCGAACACCGACGACGAAATTAAAAAGAAAAAAAAAACTTATTTTCCCTAGGGCTATAATGAGCAATTTTACTTTTTTACCTCTGGTAGGTACGCTATTATGACGGTCTTTTCGAGCAAGAGGAGTGAAAATCACTTTTAGATGTAACAGATACAATAATGTTACCGAGTCAAACTGTAATCTTTTATATGTGTTAATAAGTGTTAATATGTGTGACTGAAATAATCAGTTTTACAACAGACTGCGACTAGATTTCGGCTATCTAATGCTTAATTACCATAAATAAGTGCATTGTAAATTTGGCAACGCTGAGTTTACCTGTTAAACACCTTATTAACAATGTTATTGTTAAACCTTTTATATCTGTTACAGATGATGATGATGATGTAACGGTTACACTTTTGTAAGTGTTTTGGGTTAACACATTGAAAACACATTTATAAGTGTTAAATATTTGATTCTGTTACCAATTCAACATGAAACACTTATAATTCTGTAACCTTTATGAAGGTGTTTTTAAGTTCCTGATTAGGTTAACTACCTACTAACATTTCTCGACCTGAAGATCGAACTTACGAATATTCGCACCTCATCAACGCGGCCGTCCATCTTCCATCTTTATTTACGGCCGCAATGTTGGTACAACTTACAAAACAGTCCACCAACATAACGAAGGCAATAAAAATGCAAAAATAAAACATGAATCCGCAACTTCTGACTAACAAGCGCTAATACACTATCTACATTTCTCTTTTATCTCAATTCGTGAAAATCTTTTGTAAAAAACTGTTTATCATACTTAAATATGATCGCCGCTTAAACAAAGCAAAGGACTTTTTTCCCGCTTTTTTTTGACAACTTTTGTACACAGTTTCAATTCAACAGACGTTACGCATGTATAATTCGGGACTCATTTTGGACTGGCCGCCATTTTGTCTCACTTGTTGTCCAACAATCAAGAGGCAGAAGTTGCGATGCCTTTGCCTCAATGTTTTGTTTTTTCCTTCTTTTTTTAAGTTCGTTAAAGTGAAGGCACAGGCAATCAACTAGGCAGCCTCGTCCGTTGATTGTTAAGTCTTTGAAAGTTGTTTTTTTTTTGTTTGTGGAGTTTTATCAAAAGGTAAAGTATTACCTGGTTGTCTCTGGTGTATTTTTTTGTCGCGCGACTAAGGATTGTAATTAGACCTTTTTGTTAGTTCCTTTTGTGTTAACAGTTTGCTTAGAGGCTGTGGCGCTAGTGTGCTTTGAGTAAAAGTTCGTTTTAATGGGGCTAAGTAAGTGAAAAACGTAGTTAATTTTTTAGGAAATAAAAGGGAGGCGACGTAAAATCAGTGTTATTATTCGATTTTGAACTCAACCAGCAAAGTTTTGTGGTTTAAAATCACTTGGAGAATTTTGACAGATTGTAATAACTTGATATTGCTGATAATATTACTATACTAAAAGACCACAACTTTCGATGGAACAGTTATTTGGACTTTACGTGTTTTCTCGGAATTTTGCAATGTCAGAAGTGAAAACTACTAAAGGGACGTTCAGCACTCTCTGAATGTACAAAAATCATGCATTTCGCGTGACCGTCACCTAACGCTTCGTAGCACTCGTAGCCGATACGCTACCAGCGTAGCACCACTTAGGCGTGCGCGGGGCACAACCTGTAGCAGATATAGATTATTTAGTTTGCACTTCTATCGGCTGTCTTCAAAGACCGACGCGCATGTTTGTTTTTGCAAAAATTGTTTTAACCCTTTTTTCTCGTTAACACAAGGAAGAGAGACTCTCGACCTCCAGATTTTGTGTTGAGGGAAACAAATAGTAGATTGTTACACGAGGGTCGAAAGGAATCAATTCCCATACGAGGTATTTAGCCGCCCGAGTGCAGCGAGGGCGGCTATAGTCCGAGTAGGAATTTATGTCTTTCAACCCTCTATGCCTTTTCATTTCGAATTTAAGGAAAGTATAAAATAGCAGTTTAATTTTCTTATCTGCTCGCCGCTTAATAAAGTCACTGTATGTATTTTTTGAATTTCTGGCAATAGATTTTCGATAACTGTATTTGCCTCGTCTTAACCAGAATTTGGGGTCAGCATTTCAGAATTACTTGAACTCATTTTAATAAGATATTGGAAAAAAAACCAAAGTTTCGATACAGCTTATAAAGTTAGTATCCCGCCAAATTATATATTCTATTTAAAATTTAAAATATGGAACACACTGCGTCTCAGATGGGGGCGGACCCGCTCAGTCTTTTTTTTAATTCACACTGGCTGTTTATACACTCACTTAGATTTTCTGCAGCCGATTGCCGGATTTAGTTATATTTTTAAAATTTATTCCCGCCCTAGGGAGGGAAGCAATTACTATGAGTCTTTCCCGCCCAAGGGTGGGAAGTAGCATTTTCCACCCGCTATTCGGATCAGACAAACACTTCTTTCCGAGTATGAGAAATGAAAAGAAAATTCTCCCTAGCACGTACTTCTGCGGCTTCCCGATTGACTGGTAAGACCAACGTAACCAAGATTTTGTAACAATATTTTGATTTAAAAGAGTGTCCATGGAGTTTCTTGCCCGTTCTTCTCCATAGAGATCTACGTTAGGGAATGGGCAACTACAGTATTTTCACAGTTTTATGTCTTGTGACTGGGACTGAAGCTACTTTAAATGTTCATTTTGTTTCGGCAATTCAAAAGTGCCTGTAACTGGCCTACTTGAAATAAATGCTTTGATTTTGATTTTGAGACAAATATTATCGATAAATAGGGTTGATGACACCATAAATTAGTACACTGTTACCCTAGGGGTGAAAGTAACATATTTAGTCCCGAAACGGGCACGGCTACGCTAATAGTTCGAGAGACTAAATTAGTTTTTAACCCGAGATAATAATACAATCAAATTAAGATTAAAACATGAATCAATCGCTCAATAAGTTACTGTAAACTAAAGTAATAGAGCTTTTAAATAATTTGTAAGCCATCACATGCAATCGATTCTCCCTAGGGCTGAAAAGTATTACTTTCAACCCGCTCCTCAGGCAACTGCAGACCTACCTACTTTCCCAGTATGAGTTACTGTCTGGGGTAAAATAACTATTTAATTTTTTTATTGTACACATCAAAACGCGTTCATGGAAATTTCAATATAACAGCTTATAAGGCGAGTTTGACCCAGAATTGGGTTTTCTTACAGCAAACCTCATGGAATCACTATGAAACGTAATTGTAACTGTCAATAGGATAGTTGACACACCAATCAATTGACAAACTTTTAAAGAGCTGTCAAAACGCGGTTCTCTCATAGATTTTGTAGGGCATATCACGCTGTGACATCACTGTTTGGTCAACTCAATGACTCAACTTTTATGGTAGCTGTCAAATTATTAAAAAAAACTCACTATTTATATTTATAACTTTAGTTTACTTTAGATTGATTGATTCATGTTTTAATTTTAATTTCCTTGTATTTTTATTACCTGGGGTTAAAAACTTATTTAGTCTCTCGAACTATTAGCGCCCTTACTACGTTCGGGCGCCGTACCCATCTCGGGACTAAATATGTTACTTTCACCCCTAGGATAACAATGTACTAATTTATAGTGTCATCAACTCTATTCATCGAGTATTTTTGTCTTTCCAGTCAATCGAGAAACCCGTAGTACGTGCTAGAGAGAATTCGCTTTTGTTTTCCTCTACACAGAATCAGGAGGTCAAGAGTCTCTCTTCCTTGTGTTAACCAAGGCCTTGTTGCTGGCGAAAAATAGGTTAAGTATTACCCAAGTATATCGCCATAATTAGCTTCCATTTCAAGCCCAGCCTACATATATTTTATTCTCAACAAAAATCCAGAGAGCACGGTATTAATACTTTATTAAAAATAATCTCATAACTCTATGGGCTCTTTATTTTTTTTCGCGTAATAGGCGCACTTTTCACATCGCTTTCATTCGGTGGGTCGCCATTTTTTCAGGGAATTTCGCCCTCTGACAAATGTGTAGTATTACGGATGCACAGGGCGATTGTACGACGAGTGATGTGGACAAAATCTTAGGTATATTTTTTTCATAGCGTCTGTTATTGGTTTTTTATGAAACAATGTTATATTGTTATTCTCAATCTATTTTTAACACCCGACGCCAAAACGTTATAAGTTTGACGTGTGTGTCTGTGTCTGACTGTAGCATCGTAGCTCCCGATCGGATGAATCGATTTAGTTTTTTTTCTTTTGTTTAAAAGGTGAATTAGTCGGGAGTGTTCTTAGCTAAGTTTGATAGAAATCAGTCCAAGATGGCCGCCGCCACAAAATGGCGGATTACATATTTATTCAACAACAATATGGGTATCAAATGAAAGGGTTTGACTAGTAAAATACCTACTATACACTATGATAAATAAAAAAAATCCAAGATGGCCGCCACCACAAAATGGCGATTTAGCGAATTATTTTCTATTTAACTTTTAATACATTGTGCCGAGAGTTTTTGATCAACTCATATTTAAGTTTCTAAGAACATAACTTGTCATAACATAACGTTACGCCTGTTTCCTATAAGCAGGTAGACTTTAGTCTCTACGAGACCCCTACGCCTTAGACATTTTCTACGCAATAGAACATTTCGCGTAAATTAACGTCACACGTCACACGTCATTTTAGTCCTATTTAATATCCTATTACCATCAATTGGGCACAAAATACAAGACTCCGTGGGTGATACAGAGAAATTTCTGATGGAAAAACTCGATCACGGATCAATCATTCGAACTGGGAATCGAACCCAAGACTTAATGCTTTGCAATGGCATTTGCGACCAATATAGGTACCAAACAGGACATATTTAAAAGATTGTTCAGTGCTTGATTTATATAAGTTGTTAATGATTTTTATGAAAAGCAGTTTTTTGCAGATGTTTCTCATTTAATTTCTGTTAACAAATGCAAAGCACACATAAAACAAGGAACCTGCAAACTTTGTCCTCAATCACACCGCACCGTACCACAGTCCACGTAGGCGTATAACAGCAATTTAGCAGGCGATGTTCGTACGATATAAATCCGTACCTGTAACGCGATTTACTTGATTTAATATACAACGCAATGTTTTTTGTTGGCGTACATATTGGGGAGCCGCGTGGCGTGTGACGTATGATAGACGTCACATTTGCATGCTCGTCATAAGTGGTGATGTATTGGGTTTTTTGGCGGTGTAGGACGGTTTTTAGGATGTCGTGTTATGGTAGTTTTTTTGGGTGAATAATTGTGACCCTGAGTGCCATATCTTTAGGTCCTATGTAGATTGGGCAGAGAGCATCTACTGCAACTCGATTAAAAGGAAAATAAAAATGAGTTACATTTTCCGGTTTTTTTAAACGTAGGTCCACATTTTGCCAGTTATGTTCTAAGTCTCAAAGGGTGTGTAATCGGATGAAGCCTATTGCCGTCAACCGTGCACAAATCTAAACACCTTGGCTATTACTGATACGTTCGTGGTGGAAAAACCCAATAAATCTTTGACAGATTTGGAATCGAAACCTTTACTCAGAAGAACATCGTCTTAAAATCTTCTATAGTTATCGCTGACTTGACAGAATGACAGTTTGGTACGTTGTCTAGGCTCTCTACAAACTGGAATTCCATGGCCTTCGTTCGTTGAAACGCCGAACATTACGCATTATTGCGTATTTCTTTTACACCCCTTCATAATTCAAATCTCTGGGGATCATTTCAACCCCGGAAAGAATCTCCAGGATAATTTTATTTGTCTGAAATTCAGTCGTTTTATTATGTAAGCATTAACAGTGCTACTGGGAATTTTTTGTGCTTAAATTTCTTACACAGACATAAGGCTGTCAATTGTCGAATCCGACTCGGCTGGCCAGCGTTCGGGAAGCTGCGCGGTATCTTCTTGTCCAACTTACCGCAGTGTCTCAAGACGAAAGTCTATGACCAGTGTGAGTTGCCAGTGATTACATACGGGACCGAGACGTGGTCGCTCACAATGGCCCTTATCAAAAGGCTTAAATTCACCCAAAGGGCAATGGAGAGGGCTATGCTCGGAGTTTCCTTGCGTGATCGAATCAGAAATGAAGACATCCGCAAGAGAACCAAGATCACCGACGTAGCCCGAAGAATTGCCAAACTTAAGTGGCAGTGGGCAGGGCACATTGCTCTCAGAACGGATGGCCGATGGGGCTAGAGTGGCGACTGCGAACCGGAAGTCGATGCGTTGGAAGACCTCCCACTAGGTGGACCGATGACCTGGTGAAGGTTGCGGGAATCCGTTGGATGCGAGTCGGGACCGGTTAATGTGGCGACAATTGGGGGAGGCATATGTCCAGCAGTGGACTTCTTTCGGCTGAAATGATGATGATGATGATATAAGGCTGTTGGTAGAGAAATTATTTCGCAAATTGTAAAAACAAAATGGCAGCTTCTGTTCCTGAATTTGACAACACCTGAACACGACAAGACATCGTTGTACAAATTATACACACATTCTAATTTTCAGATGACTACGTTGCAAAATATTACACTACAGTGTGATAGTTGGCCAACTAGATTTTTTGTCTTCCCAAGATATATGTATAGTAGTTCCTTATGGTAAAATGGAGCTCTCAGGTTTACTGAGCTATTTCCTTCAATCGCATAATTGAATAATTCTGTCAAAGAACTTTGGTAACGCTCCTGCGATATCTCTAGTTTTGTAGATGTACATAGATGGCGGTGGTGAGAACTTATTGAAAGATGAGCACTTCAACTAACTTATTTGTGCAGGCGGGAACACAGAATCAAAATAAAGGGTTAAAAGACCATTTAGAGAAGCCAAAAGGAAGTACCTTTTGGCTTCGCTAAATGGTCTTTTAACCCTTCTGTGTTCTGCCCGTCATTCCGATATGTTTTTGTTCTATATGTTACTTGGGAACCCTCTATAGTCCGCGTCACGAGAAGCTACAATTTTTGTGAACCAAGAATTTCTACCCAGATACGTAGCGACAATTCAATAAAAAAAAATACTCCCAAATTCAATCAACTCAAATTATCCTATGTGTAATATGAGACTAATTATCAATTTCACTTGGTCGGGTTATATTTTGGCGATATAATGCGCTGTCGTTCGTGTTTGTGGGACTGGAACGTATCTGACATCTTGGAACGTAAACATTTGGGTCGCTATTTGGTAAGATGAATATACGTTCAAATCAGTTTATACTGGTTACCCTACCGAAACGTGGTCGTTCATAATGGGCTTCATCAGAAGTCTTAAAGTCACCCAAAGGGCAATGATGAGGGATATACTCGAGTTTACTTGCGTAATCGAATCAGAAATGAAGACATCCGCAAAAGAACCAAGGTTACTGACGTAGCCCGTAGAATTGCCAAACCTAATTTAAGTGGCAGTGGGCACATTGGTCGCAGAACGGATGGCCGATGGGGTAAAAAGTTCTGGAGTGTCGACCGCGAACCTGAAGACGTTGCGTTGGAAGTCCTCCCACTGGCCAACTAGTGGGAGGCTTTCCATTGCTGATGACCTGGTGAAGGTAACAGGAATCCGCTGGACGAGTGTCGCACGGGACCAGTCAATGTGGCGACACTTGACGAAGGTGTATGCCCAGCAGTGGAAGTCTTTCGGCTGAAATAATGGTGATGATGAATGGATACGATACCCCTTTTTTTTTTTAGGATGGGAAATCATCAAATGACTTCTCCCACTCTGGGCGGAGCGGGAGGGAGTGTCAGGCTCTTACTGACTAAAACCCATCCATGTTCCTTCCTCGCCATTTATGTTCCGGGGCCGCGGTATCTCTTTCGAACAGGCCCGCATCTACGGTGGCCTCTTGTTTAGACTTTTGGTTGATTTAATTCAAACACATGAAAATAGTATCTCAAATTCCATAACCCAGAAACACAGTCGTTATATGCAAAACTTAGCAGTTTGATCGAGAAGTATAATATCAGCGAAAGATATCGCCCGATTACGTCAAAATAAATCGAATCAACGTCCGGAGCGTTAAAAGTGAGGAAAATTTCTCAATCTGATTTTGATTTTACTATTTGCTTACGTGATAGTGAAGGATGGAAGCATTTTTCAACTAAATTTTAATGTTACAGAGCGCTAAGCACTTTCAGTCATAAATTTTTTGAAGACAGATAAAAGCAGTGTAGAATGACATTCAAGTAAGTGATATAATTGTTAAGCTGTCTGCTGTTGTAATGTATATGTATGTGCTGTTCTATTGTGTTGTGATGTCCATTAACGAGTAAAGGATTATTCTATTCTATTCTATTCTATTTGGGCTGATGCAATATCTTATTTTGTTACTGTTGTAAATGCGAAAGTTTGTGGAGGAGCTCTTGGCTGCGCCACTTAGGTCGATATTTGGATGGGTGATCTTCCTTTAGGTACATATCATGCCTCGGAAAGCATGTTAAGCCGTTGGTCACGTCATTTGAAGATCTTTGACAGTCGTTGAAGATGGTCAGTGGCCTGAGAGTTTGACAACCAGCTGAACTCGTATATGAGCCTGCTATAAATATTCTTTTCATTAGCAGCTGCCATGCTCTTGCTTATCTCAGTGATATTAATAACTAGCTGGCCCACGCAACTTCGTCTGCGTCACATAAGAGAGAAAAACGAAAAAAAATCCCTAGTTTTTGCAACATTTTTCATTGCTGCTCCGCTCCTATTGGTCATAGCGTGATGTTATATAACCTATAGCCTTCCTGAATAAATGGACTATCAAACGCAAAAAGAATTTTTCAATTCGAACTAGCAGATCCTGAGATTAGCGCGTTCAACCAAACAAACAAACAAACAAACTCTTCTGCTTTATAATATTAGTATAGATAGTGTCAGAAGCCTTGTCGCCGCTGAGATACTTAAAACCTTTTTCAAATAAAACTTGTTTTTTAATTATTAAGATAGGAATGTGCCAAGAAACAAAATATCAATATCCTCAACATCGAAAACCGATAGTAGTACTCGGCTCACGATATAAATGGTGCGAAGCGAACTCCTGCCAGCTACTATAACTCACCACTGGCGCTAGCACGGTGATACAACTAGCGCCAGTGGCTCGACTTGCCCGCTCGCCTGCTCGCCTCCGATCACATCGTTTGTTATAGCGATCGTCTGCCATTGTTTTCAATTTTTGATTAATGCGGGTTGCAGCGGCGTTTGGTGAGCAAGGTGTTGGGTGTTGAAACCTGAAGTTTTTCAAAGGTTGGTTCTTTGTTAATCTGTTGTCAAATTGTATGGTTGCTGTTGGGAATTGTGATTGGTTGAGCAATACAATTTATTTTTCAAACACTACTCAATGCTTGCTTGTTTGCATGCGTGGGCTACCGACACGATAATCGAGAAAATGAAACTTAAAATATCACTTACGGGACATCTTCCATGATTGTCATTTATTTTGAGCGTTCGATATTTCGACGCTGTTGCAACCGCGGGTTGGTTGTTGGCTTGCAACATCGTCGAGATAAAACAAATTTGTCCTGACACATGACACCTAGCTAGATCGATTTTTCGCCCCCGTAAACCGCAATACTGCAACTTTTATCGAAATCGTTACACTCAATTTCCGAAAATGTGATCACAAAGGAGATCACCCAGCCTCCATACATTTTTGGGCTATTTTCAAAAAAAACTTATTATTTGGATAGAACATAACATACTAAATCTTTTTTATTATCACACCGAAGTCGTAAGTCAATTCACCGAAAAGTTATTCAACCACAAAATATCTGAGATCACCCAGATTGGGATAAGTTTTATTTTGCCGGCCAACTAAATTAAACGCAATAATTAAATAGAGCTTATGAATATGTCACCGTAAAATTTTTAAACACGTCATATTAAAATATAACGTGTTTTTTCTTGCGATATTGTAATGTCTCGAATTATTGTCAACTGAACATACGGAAGTATCTCTGCCCCCATAATCGGGACTTGGGGCACCCCCCCGTTAGGTTCCTTTAAACCCTGCACTCGGAAATAGGGGCCCCGCGAAGGGGGCTCCGTCGACTAGGCTTTTTAGGGGGAATATAAAGTGTTTTAAGGTTATGTTATATTAATCGGTATTTCTCAGGAATGGTGCATTATCTTTTCATGAGAGTTGTGCCACTGGGCAAGGGGGACCCCTTCTTCCCTCCACACGCGCCGTAAGTTGACAACCATCGCATGCATTTCACGAAAAATAATGCGTTTTGTTGTAAGCAGTATGTTCATTTGACAATAATTCGAGACTTTACAATATCACTAGAGATATTACAATATAACGTATTTGACAATTTTACGGTGACAAATATAAATATTTTTTATTATGCCACCCAAGTTACGAGTATATACCCAAGTTTTAGTCAGTCTCGAAAAACCAGGCGTAACTTCCCAAGTCTACTGATCCATTATTACAGGCGAATACTGAAGCAATGTATGCCTGTTCATCTCTTCGAAGAATACAGGAGCGATGTTGTTGTTGTTGTTATGAGACAGTCTCTCAAAGATAATGATAGGTACATAATTTAAATAAATGATGACTCGAATGGCGTAGTGGTAGTGACGCTGCCTTATGCTCATAGGGTCCTGGGTTCAAATCCCGGTAGGAGCAAATGTTTGTGTGATGAGCATGGAGATTTGTTTCCGAGTCATGGATGTTTATATATATATAATAAGTATCTATCTATTTACAAACAAAAAAGTATATTATGTAGTATATCAACTATCTAGTGTCCACGACACAAGCTTTGCTTAGTGTGGCACTAGGTGGCGCTGTGTGTTAATGTCCAGCGATATTTATTTATTAAATTTGACAAATCTCCACCGTCAGAGATACACACCATGACTTGGGTTGGCTCCTAAGAAACTCTTATCTTGGAAGCATCTCCCGTGGGATAACTTAACTATAAGGCCTGTATTCTTGTCGCGCTGACGGTCGGTCGAGTATGGTCGGTCGCGTACGGTCGGTCGTAACGTCAGCGAGATCAAAAAACTGAAGTCGGTCGCCGCTGACGTCAGCGTCTCAGTATGGTGCCATACAGGGTGTAAACCACCTCATCACAAAGCCGTTAACTAAGCATTCTGTACATCAAACTAAGTAACTTTACGCATTTTTTTTAGCTGGGAAACCACTTTTTTTTTGTGGTTATCAATCACGTTTTGTGCTAGAATTCAATGTAACGCACTTAAAACGTTGTGCTGATGGATGGATTGAATAGTACAGGAATCGTGGAGGTGTTAAAAGTCAAAAGGAATCTTACAAAAAATACTTGTATTTAAAAAAAAAAAACTTGTCAAAAATTTGTAACTTTGAACCCCCACATCTCCGAAACTAGAAGGTTCCCAGGTATGGTGTAGAACAAAAAAATTGATCGCAATAACGGGGAGAACAAGTGCCTTTCGGATTCGTTAAGAGGTGTTTGACACCCTTTATAGAACACAATGTATATTTGAACGCGACCGACCGACCGCCAGCACGAAGAATACACGCGGGTGAAGTTTCTGGCAAGAGCTAATTCTGTAATTAAACTTAAAACAACATAGAAAGTCTCTCCATCTGACTACAGACAGATATTTTTCCGTATTTTCAAAAACTAATTAAAGTATCAGTAAGACGCAAATTCGAATAAAGCACAAACAAACCGTGTTGCAGTCAAACAGATCGCAAATGTGCGCGTATAGCACTTCCACCTATTAAGCTTTGTGTTGCCGTGCAAGTTTGTAATGGGACTGTTGCCTGAATTACTAGATTAAATGATTTCTTTATCTGCCGTAGAGTAGTATAGGTCAGTGAGCAACTTACTACAGAATTTATGGTTTAATCAACTTTGAAATAGATTACCCAACAGTACGCTCACGATTCGTCTGTTTTTTAACCCTTCGTATGAAAGTAGATCCACACAATGGCTTTTTAATTTTGTCTATAACTACGGCATACAAGAGGGGTCGATCTTTAGGTTAAGCCGTGCTTGCCTAGGTTGGTCTGTGGATGGGTGACCACCCTTACATGCTGAGTTTCCTCCGTGCCTCGGAAAGTACGTTAAGCTGTTGGTCCCGGCTGTCATTTGTCCATCTTTGACAGTCGTGACAGGTAGTCAGTGGCCCAAAAAGTCTGATTACCAAGAGGTATCATACAAACTGGGTTGTGGAGGTCAGATAGGCAGTCGCACCATGTAAAATACTGGTATTCAGCTGCAACTGGTGAGACTGGAAACCGACTTCAACATAGTTGGGAAAAGGCTAGGCAGATGATGATGAGTTAGTTGTTAAAATAGCCTGCGCTACAGGCTTATACTATCTTTTTTTTTTTTTTAGGGTGGGAAATCACCAAATGACTTCTCCCACTCTGGGCGGAGCGGGAGGGAGTGTTAGACTCTTACTGAATAAAACCCATCCATGTTCCTTCCTCGCCCTTTATGTTCCTGGGCCGCGGTATCTCTTTCGAACAGTCCCGCATCTACAGTGGCCGGTAGCCACCACGTAGGCTTATACGAGTACTATCTGCAGAAATAAAACATTAAAACACGTAGTTTACACATGTATTTCCAACACGGAAATTCCAGCTATTTTCCAATGCTATGAAAGGAATTTCTGCGGAAATGAACACCTTTATAACCTTTATGATTAAATAGAAATAAGCAGTTCTCGGTAAGGTTTCACATTTCAGGTCGCATTACGTGGAAGTTCATAAGCCTCACGGGTGGGTAGGTACACATATTTATCTTTGAGGCAGTTTATTTTTAGAACTCTGTATCAAGCCCCGTTTTTGACCGCCTTCTAGAAAAAAGGAGGAGGTTATGTATGTTTGTGAATAGATTTTTCCGTGGTTACTGATCCCATGATTCTTTCAATTTTGGTAGAGGAAGCTTGCACAGTGGTTCCGTATTAATTGTATTCACTTTGCTTGGATAGTTTATGAGTTACATTAAAATATTTCTAAAGTCCCCTCTATATAAGACTTTTAAATCCCTTTGGACACGTATAATTCATCATCTGTCTAGCCTTTTCCAACTATGTTGGGTTCGGCTTCCAGTCTAAACGGATGCAGCTGAATACCAGTATTTTACATGAACCGACTGCCTATCTGACCACCACAACCCAGATAAGTACTGGGTAGTGGTACTGGGATACTCCTTAATAAGACTAGTTGTCAGACTTTCGGGCCTCAGACACCCATAACGACTGGTCAAAGATCACAAATTACATCCAGGACCAACGGCTTGACGTGTAACTCGGTATGTAATGGGTGGTCGCCCATCCAAGGACCAACCTAGGTAAACACGGCTTAACTTAAAGATCGGACACGTAAGTACCTATAATTTACTCTTCAATAAAAAAAACTAGTAATTTCCCAAAACGTCTAACATTCCCACTTGCACGGTGACGCTATAAATCACGACAGTAGCGCAGTCCACAGTTCCGACTCATTAGGTTCGCAACCATTGTCTAGTTCTACAATACCTAAGTAATTGACGATATTTGCTGAACGAGCTTATAAGTTGGTGATGACTTAACACTGGAACTGTTGGTGTTTATCATCATCACTTTTTGTGGTGAACAAAAACACACCTGTATTTTCCCGAAGAAGATTTAGTCAGAAGTGTATGACGCTAAAGTATAGGCCAATTTTGACATTTGTTAGCGTACTAGTAATAAAGTTCAATTTCCGATAGCTGTGTCAATTTACTACGGATTTGACGGCTGTTAAAACGGACCTGTTATTTGACTCTGCACTCAAATGTAAACCAGTTATTTTTAAGTTCTGTGCAATGGAGTTGGACAGGGAAACTAGCAAGACGCGGTGATGGCAGGTAGAGTCAGGCCAGTGGTGGAGGCCCCGACTTACGAACAGTAAGTTGTGGGTTCGAACCCAGGCAAGCATATTACTTTGTGTAATTTATTTCATCACCACTGCACTCAAAAACGGTGAAGGAATATTATGAGTAACCCTGAGTCTGGGTTTGTGCCCAGTTTATAGCAACAGATTCGTCTTTTTACCGTCCAGACCACTGGTTCCCAACCTGTGGTCCGCAGGAGCCTCGACTACGGTCCGCGAAAGATTTAAATGTTATTCGTACTTTTCAAGTTGCACAGAAGAAGCAAGCTCTACCCTACCTCATTGAACCTATCAGAGGCAAAATTCTATTTTTTTTTTTTAGAATCTCATATTAAATGATTGCAAAATTTTTCGAGCCCAATTCAATCGGTTTTGTATCCATCACTATCTTAATTCTAAAGGTTCTCATCACATTATCCAATTTTAGAATAGTGTGAGTTAAAGACTCACTTCCCTAGTTATAATCCTGTCTGCGTCCATGTTTATCTAGGATCATATGGTCCCTGTTAACAATGAACATATCAAAGTGGTCCCTGGTCTAAGAAAGGTTGGGAACCACTAGTCCAGACTAAGCCAAAAGGAAGGAATTTTAGCAGTCTCTGTTCGTGAGTTCTTCCGTAGTGCCTAAACTATTCATCCGATTTTGATGAATAAGATGTCAATCGATTTGTTATTTTGACTCGGTTAACATAGGCTACATTTTAACCGATTTCAACAATAAGAGGAGTCAATTTTACATTGTAAACCCTTTTTTTTTTTTTTTTAAGGATGGGAAATCATCAAATGACCCCCCCCACTCTGGGCGGAGCGGGAGGGAGTGTCAGACTCTTACTGACTAAAAACCACCCATGTTCCTTCCTCGCCTTTTACGTTCCGGGGCCGCGGTATCTCTTTCGAACAGGCCCGCAACCCCGGCAGGCTTCGGCCCTTGCGGGCCCCTCTCCTTTGCTGACATCTCTTTGAGGCGCGCGTGGAACACGAACGCGCCGTCGCGGCGTCGACACGGCCTGTCGTCGTCGTTAGACGGCCGGACGGCTAGCTAGCCCATAGCCAGCCGTCCACAGGCCCGCATCTACGGTGGACATTGTAAGCCCTGAAGTTTAATTCGAGCATGATGTTACAGTAATCAGGGTTTATTCATTATAGTAGACGACACAAATTATTATTGTTAACTGTAGAAATGAGCTTAAGGGTTCTAGTACACCGCTGCCTAAACTTTGCTTCTGCAGGCTTCATATTCTGACATAGAACACCTGTATACCTATACGTCTTTTATCATTGAGCTATAGATCTATGTCTTTTATACCTTTGAGCCACCCACGCAAGTCACTAAAACTATTTCCTGTAACGGCACGTACGTGACTAGCGAACTCCGCGCTCCGTACAATATTAACTAGCAATACTTTTAATGTACGCCCAGATATTTATATACAGGGTCAAGGTAAATAAATCAGTGGTTCCCAACCTTTCTTGGACCAGGGACCACTTTGGTGTCATTATTGTTAGCTGGGGCCATAAGGTCCACGATACACATGGTCACTGACAGGATTGTATCTAGGGCAGTGAATATTTAACTCACACAAAGAAAAAAATTGGAAAATTGGATGAAAACCTTTAGAATCAAGATAGTGAAGGAAATAATTCATATGAAAAGAGAAATAAGTCAGAGATTCTCAAACATTTTTAACACCTCGCCTCTGGTAGGTTCAAATAGGTTGGGTTGAGCTTGCATCTACTGTAGAAGTTAAAAAGTACGAATAACATTTTTAAACCATTCGCGGACCATATTCGAGGTGTCTGCGGACCACCGGTGGTCCGCGGACCATAGGTTGGGAACCACTGCTCTAAATAAACTAGACAAACTCTACAACAAAAGGTGTAAAATACCTCTCAGCGAATCCGAAAGGCACTGGTACTCCCAGTGTTTGCGATAATTTCTTTGTTCTGTCCAGGTATAGTCATAGCTAGGAACCTTCTAGTTATGGAGATATTGGGGGTCAAAGTTTTAACTTCTCTACGAGTTAAAAAATACCTAAGTAAGTACATGTTTTGTAATATTTTTACTTTAAACACCTCTACAAACCCCGTTCTATGCAACCCATTCACCATCACAATGTTTGGGGTGAGTTTTACTTTTAAATGTGATTATACGGTCAAAAAAAAGTTGTTTTCCAGCAATAAAGTTTGATGCACAGAATGCTTCATAGACATAGCTTCAACCCAGGTGGCTCAGAGAGCCGTAGTATGTCTAAAAGCTGGAGGTGGTACTTTGAGCAACTGCTTTAGATATTTCCATCGTCTTTTAATATTAGAAAAAAATAAAATAAAATTCAAAGTGAATGTTACATGTTTAAAAAAAAATCCTGTTAAGGGTTCCGGCAAAGGCCCTTTGTGCTTGCGCATATGCTTTGAACCTTCAAACAACAATAACTCTTAAAGTATTAAACATACAGTCGTAAATTTTATGTTTTATTGTAGCTTAGCTCAAAATCTGTCGATTTAGTAAAAAAAATGGAAAAGTTTTCTGGGGTGTTTTTGTAGTAATTAAAAATTATTGGTTGAATCGCATAAGTTTTCTTCGTCTTTTTTTTCGACTTTCATTTTGTTTTTCGAACGTTGTGGAATTGTGAAAACATTGTTTTGTAATGCAAACGGTAGACAATATTATTTCCTTTTAAATAAGCTTATTTTTATCTCAGTATGACCAAAACTTTGAGAGATATGATTTTTTTGTACTCGCATAGAGCGTATTTAAACAAAAAAACAAAATGGCTGCCACATGGCGGGTAAGTGTATTGTACCAACCCAAGCCTAGGGTGTCATTGTACTTTAAATAGTTTATATTTAAGTATTTAGAATATCGCTAGTCCATGTCCGGACACACTGTATAAACCGGAAAAAGTACGAAGTAATAACGGAACAAACATTAATTCAGCATCACTCCGGACTATTTTATATTTACTCAGTTTCCCTCAAAAATGTATAAATCCACCTTCCCTAACTTTAGCCGTAAATTCTTTTAAACCTCTTTTAATTCCTTCGCACAAAGTTTATTGGAGTTGCCCATCTTTATGTATAGCCGTAGCTGCCCCTTATAAAACCAGGGATCTCTATAAGCACGTATGGTTGAGGATACCGTCAATGTCCCAGGTCCTTGGATGAGGAACGAACGCAACGGAGAAGTCATCATGTAGCCTGGATTATTTCCTAACTACACTCG
Source organism: Xestia c-nigrum (assembly GCA_916618015.1). Classification (NCBI taxonomy): domain Eukaryota; kingdom Metazoa; phylum Arthropoda; class Insecta; order Lepidoptera; family Noctuidae; genus Xestia; species Xestia c-nigrum. The sequence continues at coordinate 2,696,410 of OU745269.1, read as the reverse complement.
GTACCAAAAATAACGGGTCAATCACATAAACTCGAATATCTCCCGAAGTACGTATGCCATCTTAAGAGCCCTCTTACAGTCCACTAGCGCCGCCAATCGAAAAAATGTCATAACTCGTAAATAGAATCAAAAATACAAAATGTGGTCTATTATTACTGTAGAAAAGGCAATAACGTAATTTTATAACACCTTATCAACACTTGAAATATAGCTGTTTAGCTAAATCGTGCATTCAAAACATAAACGGCCGTTTTTGTTACAAATGCACGATTTAGCTAAACAACTATATTTCAAGTGGTGACAATGTGTTATAAAATTACGTTATTGCCTTTTCTACAGTAATAATAGACCACATTTTGTATTTTTGATTCTATTTACGAGTTATGACATTTTTTCGATTGGCGGCGCTAGTGGACTGTAAGAGGGCTCTTAATGAAACGAAGACTGTTCAATTGAAAATTTAATTATACAGATAAAAATAAAATAAAACTTAGGTGCAACTTAGTTGCAACTTAGTTATTAGTTGTTTAATCTCTAAATTAAAAAAAAACTAAAGTAGTCATATTTTTCTTAAGATTCCAATTTTTTATGATTGTTTTTTTGCTCTTTTTCATCACTGTCACAAAAAAAATATCTTCCACGTGCATAATTATTATTCTGTGAGGTGAAGCATGGCAGTCACGCTAGAGGAATGTACCAGAATCCTAACTTACCAATACGTAGTTCGGGAGAAATTCGGGTTTATGTGACTGATCCCTTATTTTTGGAACCGAGTGTATATTGGGGTTGCCATTCTAACCAGAAGCAGCTGAATACCAGTATTGAACATGGAGCGACTGCCAATGTGACTTTCACAACCCAGACTAGTACTACACTTTTGATGATATATTAATATGGAACAAGTAAAACTAAATTTTAGATTAAAAAAACCGCCGACACATAATTATGTAGTAAATTATGTATTGAAAGTTAAATGAAAAATAATTTGTTAGTTCCTAAGTTCATCAGTCCACTTTCAAATTCAAATTCATTTATTTTGTGAACACAGTGTACATATAGAAGATGACTGTTATAATGAATAAGATCCGAGCTGTGTTCCGCCAAAAGGCACACAAAACATCAGGAACATCATACAAAAAAAAAATCGTCATAAATAAAACATTAAATTTAACTATTCAAAAGTAGGTACAATCACAAATAATTATAGATGAAGTCAAAATTAGATAAAACGTCAAATTAAATAAAGGAAAAGGAACGAAAAATCTACACTAATATTATAAAGAGGAAAACTTTGTTTGTTTGTTTGGTTGTAATGAATAGGCTTAAAAACTACTGGACCGGTTTTAAAAATTCTTTCACCATTCGAAAGCTACATTATCCATGAGTAACATAGGATATATTTTATCCCCGTACTCCCACGGGAACGGGAATTACGCGGGTGAAACCGCGTGGCGGGCGCTAGTACAAAATAAAAATGTCAATGCCAACAATTAATGAACACAACAATAATCAAGATTAACAAAATAATTTATCATTTTCACTTAACATAAAAACAGATTCAATTTGGAAAGAATTAAAATGAAATGAAATGAAATCAAACAATAAAACAATAAACACTTTATTTCGTTAGTTAGTATTCCTCATTCCCTTTCAATATTTATTTAGTGTAAAGGTATTATTCTAGTAGTCCAAGCCCTTTCATTGATACCCTGATACCCATATTGAGGGAATTGTGAAAAAATATGTAATCCGCCATTTTGAGGCGACGGCCATCTTGAATTGATTTTCATCAAACGTAGCAACACTCCCGGCTAATTCACCTTTCAAACAAAAAAAAACAAAATCACAATCGTTTCATCCGTTTGGAAGCTATGATGGCACAGACACACACACACACGTTCAGCTGCATCCGGTTAGACTGGAAGCCGACTTCAACACAGTTGGGAAAAAATATGTGAAAAGGCTAGGCAGATGATGATGAAAAGCTATAAACATTACACTTGTTCGTACAAAAGTTTTATAGCTAAATTATGCCGAAACAGACTCTTTTTCAACCTTTGTTGTAAAAGAGAAGGTCGTATTTTTTAAGATTCGGGATAGATTTAACGATAACTGTCCAGTAGTGGGACATTTGGAAGTTTTATAATTAAAGCCTCAGTTTCTTCTTAAATGGTTTTATATTGAATTTTGAGAATTAGTAACAAAGGATTGCTTCCACACACAATTAGATCTCGACGTAGACAAGTACCCAACATAAAAAAGAAAATAAAATCAAAATGTGCGGGTGTGTGTAAAATCACAAACAACTGATAAAAAGGCTATGGCACAACCCGCTTGTGCAACTTGATGCTATTGGAAAAATATCAGGCGTAGTAGCGGCGCAGACATCTTCCCCCCCGTTGAAAGACTCCTTTCAACTTCTTCAGTCGTCATTCGGTGAAGAGGTAGGCAAGGGGCAGATCCGAGTGAGAGGCCTCCTGAAGCAGCCTCTGGTAGTTTCCACGTCTGCGACTCGGGTGACGCCGTCGGTCCCGGGGAACAGGCGGCTGACTCGTCCCATTCGCCAACTGAGTGGTGGGACGTTATCTTCCTGGAGAAGAACTAAATCTCCAACTTGCAGGGATGTTGAATTCGTACGCCATTTGGAGCGCTGCTGTAGCTCTGCTACATATTCTCTTTGCCAGCGCTGCCAAAAATGTTGGTAAATTTGTTCAAGCTTCATGTAGCGTTGAAGGTTGTTCTGGTTCTCGTGCTTTAGCGATGGACCAGGCAATGCATTTAGGGCACGCCCTATCAGAAAATGACCGGGAGTCAGGAAGTGGTAATCGTTAGGGGAAGGAGAGAGTGGGCATAAAGGTCGACTATTAAGCACCGCCTCCACCTGTGTGAAGAGAGTACATATCTCCTCAAACGTCAAATGATTGTTCCCCATAACGCGCCTTAAATGGTATTTCGCAGACTTTACGCCGGCTTCCCAGATGCCGCCAAAATGTGGAGCATACGTGGGAGAGAACACAAACTTTATGCCTTCATTGGTAGCAAAATCAACTACAGGTTCATGATGAGTTTTAAGAAAATTGCCTATCTCTTTAGCTGCTGCAACAAAGTTGCGGCCATTATCACAAAATATTTCCGCTGGCTTGCCCCTGCGCGATATGAACCTGCGTAACGTCATGATGAACGCGTTTTTAGACAAATCAGTGACGGCTTCCAGGTGCACACATTTATATCGGAAACACACAAACAAGCATAAATAGGTTTTTGTTAATCGCGCACCTCGACCCTTTTTATTTACCGTGAGGAACGGACCAGCGAAGTCAACGCCAACAGCACGAAATGGAAAGTCAGGTGTGATGCGTTGTGCAGGTAAGTTTCCCATCATGGGATTCAATGTTTTACCTTGTATACGTCTACATCTGACACAGGCATGTACTGTGCGGCGGGCCAAGTGCCTACCGTTTATAGGCCACACAGTCTCTCTTACACAGGCCAGCAACAGCTGAGGCCCAGCATGCATGTTGTATAAGTGTTGAAATTTGAAATACAATCTGGTGAGTGGATGAGAGGCGTGTAAAAGTATGGGATGTTTTTTAGTATAGTTATAATTTGATAATTCTATTCTACCACCGACTCTCATCACTTTGTCATCGTCCAAAAAGGGTGAAAGCGACAAGAGTGTTGACTTGCTACTTAAAGGTGTATTTTTTAACAAAATATTGTACTCTAGAGCAAATGAAGTTTGCTGAGCAATTTTACATAAACTAATAAAAGATGATTCTAATTCACTAACTGTTATTTTACCAAATAATTTATCTTTAGGACATTTGTGTCTCATGTTATGTATAAATCTATTAACATACGCGAACATGCGTCTCAATTTTAAAAATGAAGAAAACTTATCTATTTTTAGAATTTCTGTTACAGGTTCCTGAACAACAGTGGAAGTGGATTTAATCTCAGGTAAGTCTGATTCATTTATTAATTTATTCAAATAGGGCCAATCAGATTCAGGCTGTTTTAGAAAGCTTGGACCTGACCACCACAAATCACGGTTGATGATTTGATCTGGGCTTACGCCCCTTGAGATCAGGTCAGCCGGATTCTGATCAGTCGGCACATAGTGCCACGACGAACTATCGGTAAGTTCATTTATTTCGGCTACCCTATTAGCCACAAACGTTTTTAACTTTGCAGAATTACCACTCAACCAACTGAGGACAACGCTAGAATCGCACCAGTAAATGATGCGATTGACCTCATATCGCAGAGAACTTAAGACTGCCTTGCACAATTTTGCAGCTAATAGAGCAGCGCACAGCTCCAGACGCGGTATAGTTGTCGGCTTCAACGGCGCCACCTTAGACTTAGCACACAGTATGTTTACCTTCACATCACTGACTAAGTTGTGTGACCGCAGGTACACACATGCACCGTAAGCGACTTGGGAAGCATCACTGAAAGTATGTATTTCTATATAACTAGGAGCTTCGCATAGAGTTAAACGTGGGATCTGTAAACCTGATAAAAAATGTAAATTGTTAATAAACTTGTTCCAGGATTCCAGAACATCGGAACCAACTGGCTCATCCCAATCTCTTTTATTGAGCCATAAGGACTGTAGTAACATTTTAGGTATAATTACACATGGACTGAGAATTCCAAGGGGATCAAAAATCTTGAATCATGCAGACAGTATTGATCGCTTGGTAACTACATCGTTGTTATTGGGAATCTCAATTGATATATGAAGAGTATCAGTTTTGGGGTACCAATCTAATCCTAAAGTATTTGTACATTCACTTAAACTAACCTTGCCATTTTGATCAATGACTGATGATGACAGAATGCTTGGTAAATTCGATCTGAATTTACGTAGTTTAAATCCACCAGATCCAAGGATGTCCGACACCTTGCGTTGAATGTATAATAGCTCGGACTCATTGTTAGATCCGGTGACCAAATCGTCGACATAATGATCGTGTTTGATAATATTACCTATTAGTTCGTCATTGCAATCATCTGCCAATACTGACAAACACTTTGTGCTCAAATATGTAGCACTAGCGAGACCATAAGTTACGGTTTTTAGACGTAAAGTTTTGATAGGATTCGACTCGTCACTTCTCCAAAGTATCAGTTGTAAATTACGATCCCTTTCATCTAATGAGACCATCCTAAAGAATTTTTCTATATCGGCTGTCAATATATATTTATACTGACGAGCCCGAATCAGAATAGAAAAGATTGAGTTTTGAACATTGGGACCAACCATCTGTAGGTCGTTCAAAGAGAAACCTGAGGAAGTTCGTGCCGATCCATCAAAGACAACACGAGTCTTTGTCGTTTCACTGTTTTGTTTAAACACTGCATGATGGCAGAGGTAATAGGATGGAGCGGGATTAATAGTCGGACATTCCTCTAAATGGCCTAGTTCAAAATATTCTTGAATAAAATTAGAATATTGTAACTTTAATTCTGGATTCTTACGGAAACGTTTTTCTAAACACAATAAACGTTTCTTAGCCATTGCGTAAGAATTCCCTAAACAATCAGGAGTATCAATTAGGGGCAGCCTGACACAAAATCTACCCGATTCTAAACGGTAAGTATTGCGATAAAAATGTTCTTCACATGCCTGCTCAATTTTGCTAAAATATTGCTTATCTGGAACTTGCTCCAGTTCCCAAAACTTTGTCAGTTGAGAATTAATATTGGAATTATTGCATTCGCCACTATCACCGATTGAAACATGACACGAAATATTTTTAGGTGACGAACGATTCCTTACACTTGGAGGAATAGGGCCGGCAATGAGCCAACCTAGCTTTGAGCTACGTAGCTTGGGCATGTTATGACCTAATGTTAACTGATCACATCCTAATAGGTCCCAAAATAGGTCCGCACCTATCAAGACGTCTATAGCTGAAGGCTGATTAAAATTAGGGTCAGCTAACTGTAAGTTTCCTGGAATCTTTAATTGACTTATATCTATAGGTTGCTTAGGAATAGCACCTGTTAATTGGCTTAATACATAAAATGACTGTACGACACTGTAGTCATTGTTAAGTGAATTTACTCGGGCAATGCAACTCTTGTTCACATGTTCTGCTAAGTTGTTGCCTATACCTATAACATTTATGGTATCTATCACACATACCTGTAATGATAGCTTGGCCATGAGTGACTGGCTAATGAACGAGGACTGACTTCCACAGTCTAATAAAGCACGCACTCGAAATACTTTGTTTGTTTGAGGATTAATAACATTAACCATGGCTGTTGACAAAATAATGTTATTTTCCATGAAATTATTGCTAGTTGAATTATTGACTGATATCTCAGTTGTCTCGCGATCTGTGTTAGCATTATTGCTGCTGACTGTATTAGTACTCGTACTGTTAGAATTAGGTAAATGCAAGAGTGAGTTGTGCCTACGCTTGCACTCACGACATGGACCTAACTTGCAATCACGTGCACGATGCCCTGTTCGTAAACAATTGGAGCATAAGTGCAGCTTAAATGCTTCATCTCGTCGTTCTTGAACACTCTTCCCTAAGAAGGTAGGGCAGTCGTATATCCAGTGGTCACCTTTGCAGACAACGCACTGCCTAGCGACAGAGCCGGTGTTCTGAACTGTAGATGAAAAGGATTTAGTACTACGAGAATCATAATTGTTATTTTGGCGTGATTGTGTTGTCTTAGGTATATCAGACTTGTTTTGATACATAGTTTCTAACACATCAGCGCGATCAGTTAGGAACTTATTGAAATCCTTTAGAGTGGGGACATCGGACAACCCATTACGATGTTCTTCCCACTTCATGGCAGTACGGTTATCTAATTTTGGTATAAAAATTTTAATAATTATCATGTCAAGCAGTTCATCCTGTTTAGCCAAGCTTGACAATGCTCGCAAATTCTTTGTAACGTGGTCAACTAGAAACCTCAGTGATTTGTCTGATTCACGTTTATGTTGTTGCTGTGCTGATTCAAAATATAGCAATGAATTGAGATGTTGATTTATAAGTTGGCGCTTGTTATCGTAGCGATCGCACAAGAGCTGCCATGCAGTTTCATAGTTGGTTTCACAAATTTCTAAATTAGAAATAATTCGTGCAGCTTCATTTTCGAGATACGATACTAAATAATGGAACTTATGAATAGGCTTGATACGCTCGTTTTTGTGAATGAGCGACAAATAGGTATCTCGGAACTCAAGCCAGCGGAAATAGGCGCCATCGAACTTTGCGATTTGTATTTGTGGTAATTTAAAATCAACATGATGACATTGAGATGTCTGACCGTGATGACATTGTGATGAATCGTGCAAATCAGATTCCTGAGAAGTATTCTTATACTTATCAAGTTGCTCCTCAGCAATGGCAAGATGTGAAGTGAAGATTTGCTCAATTTCATCACGTTCGTCGATCTCAGAGTCCATATTATCGCAATTAATGACCTCAATCTGACCCTGCAGTTCATCGAATTTGCTAGACATAGCTCGTATTTTATCAATACTAATTTCTAACTCTTTAACTTGGCTTCTTGATAATTTTGAAGAGCATACTACATCTAAATATTTTTTGAATTTCGTTAAACGACCTTTAACCGAGCTACGTTTAGCAAATAGTTCCTTCAATTGTTTTGCATAGCTGTCTTTATCTTCGCTTATAGACATCTTGTTAATTAATAATTAATGGTAGCAACAACAAACGATAAAGTAGCACTGAGAACTTTCGAAAAATAGTTATAGTTGATTGAGTAGGTAATTTGTACAGTAATATCCAAATGAAGGAATAAAGTTATATGTTTGGATTCTTATCTGATACTCCTTCGGCGGCACCTGGGCCCGAACGCAGCCACACGGCAGCGGCGCGGAGGCGGCGGCGCCGACGTAACCCGAACGCGGCTGGCGGCAACCGGCAGCGTCAGGCGGCGTCGGTGTCGGCGTCGGTGTCGGCGTCACTGGAATAGTCGGCCAAAAATATTTGAAATAATGTGAACTAGAATAATGGAACGTATTATTGGGAGGGCGACTATAAGTTTCGGGTTCAGATTGCCTATAGTATATCGAAAATATCGGGAATATAATTACTGATTTACAATCTTACAAACGACGTAGGTAGTTGACACTGAACAATCGATTTTAATTTTACTATTTTTTGGATATGTACTGGTTATTTACTGTAAATAATCTTTGAAGTGGCTAAATACTTGGTTGAATTAATGAAGTACACTAGTGGAATGTACCAAACAGCGACCTTTTGATAGGAAAATAGGTTAAGTAGGTACTATGGGTAGGGTAAACTATAGGATGGCACTTAACTGATAGGCGAGACGGCTGCTTCTGGCTGCACTGGTCCTCGCTGGTAGCTGTGGCACTAATAGGTGTGGCACGAGTTGCTTGCGTAGATGATTACGGAAACCTGGAGCTGGCGTGGCAGGCTGACGGTGAACCTTGACGTCGTAGAAGCTAAGGCTGGGCGCGGCGCGTGCTGCTGACCGACCTGGCTGGCTTAGTTGTCTTCTGTTATGGTGTTCTTGCGTCTGTAGTCCTCCACGATGAATCTTTGTAGATTTCCTCTTCAAGAAAATTATTTGTCTTCGGACTCGATTCGAATTTTGCAAAAGAGTCCTGTCACGGTCGCCAAATTATGTCCAGTAGTGGGACATTTGGAAGTTTTATAATTAAAGCCTCAGTTTCTTCTTAAATGGTTTTATATTGAATTTTGAGAATTAGTAACAAAGGATTGCTTCCACACACAATTAGATCTCGACGTAGACAAGTACCCAACATAAAAAAGAAAATAAAATCAAAATGTGCGGGTGTGTGTAAAATCACAAACAACTGATAAAAAGGCTATGGCACAACCCGCTTGTGCAACTTGATGCTATTGGAAAAATATCAGGCGTAGTAGCGGCGCAGACAATAACGTAATTACCACTTATAAGCTCCGATAAGAAATTAAATTCCGGCCTATCGGGATTCAGGATTCGGAGATATGGAATAGACAGATAAGTCCAGAATTCCCACTTTGAAAACTAAATAGAAAAACAAGGCATTTGGCCGGAAATTGAAAAGTAGTGTGGTAATCGGTTGTCGTGGTATGGGCATGTGATGCGGAGGAATGAGGAAAATGTCGTGAAAAAAGTTTTGAATATGAATGTGGATGGGTGTATGAGTAGAAGAAGGCCAAAGAAATGATGGGGACTGTGCAAAAAAAAGATATAAAATAAAAAAATAAAAAAATATTGCTGGACACACAGCACCATCTAGTGTCACACTAAGGAAGGCTTGTGTCGTGGTCACCAGACTGTTGATATACTACATGTATACTTTTTGTTTGTAAATACATACTTATTATACATATAAACATCCATGACTCGGAAACAAATGTCCGTGCTCATCACACAAACATTTGTTCCTACCGGGATTCGAACCGACCCTAAGAACGTAAGGCAGCTTCACTACCGCTGCGCAATTCGGGTCGTCATCTGGCAAGAAAGGAGTTCTCTGATGGAATGACGAGCAATAGAGAAATATGGAAGTTGAAGACATGCTGCTCTGAGCACAAATAAATTGGAATAAGGGCAACAGAATTATGACTTACGTTATAAAGCATATTAGAACGATGGAGGCCTATTTTCTCTCGCTGTAGCTGAATTCCAATACCACATTTCCTAATCAGGCAGGGCACATTGCTCGCAGAACGGATGGCCGATGGGGCCGAAAAGTTCTGGAATGGCGACCGCGAACCGGAAGACGATGCGTTGGAAGACCTCCCACCAGGTGGACCGATGACCTGGTGAAGGTTGCGGGAATCCGGTGGATGCGAGTAGCAAGGGACCGGTCAATGTGGCGACACTTGGGGGAGGCCTATGTCCAGCAGTGGACGTCTTTCGGCTGAGATGATGATGATGATGATGATTTCCTAATCAGCGAATCAGGTCACAATGATCAGCAGTCACACTTGTTCATAGGTTGCGGTTTCAGAAAAGCCCTAGTTTTTTTTGGACAATGGTTGAAGAGGATGAGATAATATGTAGTACCTACTTATTTATTTTAAAAAACAGCACTATAAAGTGTGTGAAGAACTTCTTACCGAAGCCGAAAGGCACTTGCTCTTGCCGTCACTACGATATTTTTTTTGTTCTACACCATACCGGGGAACCTTCTAGTTAAAAATATATAGATATTGGAGATATAGGGGTTCAAAGTTCCAACTCTTCGATAAGTTTTTTTTAAAATACTCAATACTCAAATCTTTATTGCATTCCATATGTATTACTTACATAGATGGTGTTATCAAAATAATATAAAATCAATATGGACCCTGTCGGGCACAGCAACATTAGGAGAGAGGAAGAGCAATTCAATAATATTACTATACATTTTTAGATGTACCTAGGTATTTAAATTATGATTAATTATGTTTATATAAAAATATATTTTTTAATATAATAAATGTATAATTTGTAATAATTTTTAAGTGTGGGTTGGCTTCAGTTATTAAAAACCTTATAATTAAATTGAACCTTCTGCGATTAATCCCCGAATCCAGCAGTACTTAAGTAATTAGGACAGGCTCAGAATCTAGATTATTGGACGTTGAGGCCCGATTGGAAGCCAATTAGACTAACTGGGCTTTAGTGTATTAACTATGTATTAGTTACCTAGCGGATTACGCGCCATTGACTACCGGTAACGCCAACGTATGGATAAGTAGGTAGGTAAGGAGTTGTCCAGTGCGTGGATAAACATTAATTAAGATAACATTGCTCACTGAAAGCCGACCCCAACGTAGTTTTATTAATTATCAAATACATTTGCTTTACCCAAGCTAAAAAAACGTAGTCATGAAATTGCCAATAGTCCAGATAGTTAGGAAAAGGCTTGGCAAATGATGATCACACACAAAGTTGACCTTTTATGATCTGAGTTTGACCAGAAAACCAGGGTTTAAATCCCGGGTTTTCTGGTTGAGAATGCCATGTGAAATATAGTCCGCCTATGTACATGAAGGTAAAAAGAATAAATATTATCGACCGTACTCCTTTCGCCTTCCCCACGTTCATGCATCCTACAAATAAAATAAATGCGAAAGTTTGTGAGTATGGATTTATGGATGATTGGATGTTTGTAACTCTTTAACGCAAAAACTACTAAACGGATTTGAATAAAATTTTGCACACAGATAAATAAATAAATATCGCTGGAATTTAACACACAGTGCCATCTAGTGCCACACTAAGCAAGGCTTGTGTCGTGGACACCAGATAGTTGATATACTACATAAAGGGTGTAAAAAACCTCTTCACGAAGCCGAAAGGCACTTGTTCTAACTATCATTGCGATATTTTTTTTGTTCTACACCATACCTGGGAACCTTCTAGTTACGGAGATATGGGGGGTCAAAGTTACAATTTTTTGACAAGTTTTTTTTTCAAAGATTTTGACAATGAACACCTTTACGACCCCAGTACTATTCAATCCATCCATCAGCACAATGTTTTCAGTGCGTTACATTGAGTTGTACCACAAAACATGATTTATAACCTCAAAACAAGCTAAAAGCTGTTTCCCAGCAATATTTTTTGCGTAAACTTACTTAGTTTGATGTACAGAATGCTTGGTTAACGGCTTTGTGATGAGGTTGTTTACACCCTGTATATACTTTTTATAACTTACATTAAAAGACAGGATATTTTTTATCCTAATAGTAAGATCCCATGGGACAAACTTCTCGCGGGCGAAGCCGCTGACAGAAGCTAGTCTGGTCATACACGCACCCCGGTTACGAGTACCGCAAAAGAGTATGTAAATATCGTAAAAGGTCGGCTTCCAGTCTAATCGGATGCAGCTGAATACCAGTATTTTACATGGAGCGACTGCCAAATCTAACCATCATAACCCAGTTAGTAGGTAGTTACTGGGTAATACGATACTCCTTAGTAAGATTGGTTGTCAGACTTATAGGCCACTGACTACCTGTAACGACTGTCAAAGATTTACAAATTAATAATAATAAATAAATAAATATCGCTGGACATTAACACACAGCGCCACCTAGTGCCACACTAAGCAAAGCTTGTGTCGTGGACACTAGATAGTTGATATACTACATATATACTTTTTTGTTTGTAAATACATACTTATTATACATATAAACATCCATGACTCGGAAACAAATGTCCGTGCTCATCACATAAACATTTGCTCCTACCGGGATTCGAACCCAGGACCCTAAGAACGTAAGGCAGCTTCACTACCACTACACAATAGCATTTCGCCCGCGACTTCGTTCGCGAAAATTGTGATAGTTCGAATAATTTGCATGATATCAATGTAATTAGCATATGTTACTCGGTAAAGATGTAGCTTCCTGCATTGAGAAACAATATGAGATTTGTGGGCTTGAAATTAAATCTATACAAGCGATCATATTATGTATATACAGAACACCCACGTCTGATGTAAATATCTTCTTTGAAAACTTGAACAAAACCCTACGTAAACTACAATATAAAAAAAGTAAAATAATAATAGCAGGTGATTTCAATATTAACCTTCTTAGTAACGACAGTAATAGTATAAAATTTAAAGAACTCCTCTCAAATTATGGTATGCGGTGTCACATAAAAGAGCCCACTAGGCTAAACACATGCATCGATAACATCATTAGTAATATTCCAAATATAGTAGGTTCCACGCACAATGCTTGTTTATCTGATCATAACACAGCGCAGGTTGTTAAATTTGAATATGATCAAAAACCTTTATCTAGCTATTACTTCATGACCGTAAATGACCTAAGTAAAGATAATGTCAACAAATTTGTCGACCATATCAGCAAATTAACTTTTTCCGAAGTCTACAACATTTCCGATACGAATAATGCTTTTAATAACTTTCATGATATTTTAACTTTATTTTATAAATTATGCTTCCCTCTCATACGAGTGAAGAAACAGTTCAAATATGGCAAATTAAAATGGATTACAAAAGGAGTTAAAATGAGTAGTCTTACTAAACGTACATTAAGATATAAATACTATTTAAACAAAACTAGTGATAATAAAACTAAATTTAGGGTGTACTCTAATATATTAAGAAAATGCATTCATAATCTACAATCTTTATGTAATCTAAAGCACATTGCATATTCAAAAAATAAGGGAAAAGCGTCATGGGATATTGTTAAACGTTGTACAGGTAACGAAAGGTCTCGAGAATACATTAATAGTATAATTGACAATGATGTTACATCAACGTCCGGTTCGGAAATCGCAAGTAAATTTAACAATTTCTTTATTGATATTATTGAAAACAGTGCTACCTCACAACAACCTCCTAAAACTACTAACCCAAGTATTAAAAGTAACGATAACAGCATTTTCTTGAATCCTTCTGATCCCGCTGAAATCTTCAGCATACTAAAGACTTTAAAAAACACTAAATCATCCGGCTATGATGACATTTCTACGGACCTACTAAAACAAATTGCTCCTTATATCGCTGAACCCCTTTCCTACATAATCAATTTATCTTTAGAACAAGGCTGCTTTCCGGATAAACTCAAAATGTCTGTTATAAAACCATTGCATAAAAAGGGATCTAAAACAGATAAAAACAATTACCGCCCTGTTGCTTTGATTCCGATTCTATCAAAGGTCTTTGAAAGAGTTATGTACAAAAGAATCCTCTCTTTTTTGGATAAATTTAATATGCTTGCAAAAGAACAATACGGATTTAGGAAAAACAAATCCACATCACTTGCTGCTTTTAACTTAGTCAAATCCGTATTAAATAACATGAACGCGAAAATTACAACTTCTGCTTTGTTCTTAGACCTAAGTAAAGCTTTCGATTTCGTAAAACATTCTATTCTAATTGACAAACTAAGTAGGATGGGTATTCGAGGCCCGGCTTTAGAATGGTTCAAATCATACCTGTCTAACAGAACTCAAAAAACAAGAATCACTAAATTCGACGACACAGTGAATAGTATCACAAACTTTGATTCCCAACCACGAAACAATTACTTTGGTGTTCCACAAGGAAGCATTTTAGGGCCTCCGTTATTTCTTGTGTATATAAATGACCTTCCTCAAGCTATAGACCAAGATTGTGTCCTGTTTGCTGATGACACAACAGTTATTATAGATAGTAAAAATGGTGAATCACAGGAGTCTAATATAAACAACATTTTAAATAAAATAATTGCATGGTTAGATTTAAACGCTTTAAAAATCAACTTAGAAAAAACGAAAATATTAAACTTCAAAACATATAAGAGTAACTATCTACACCTTAAAATAACACATAAAGATCAAGCAATAGAACAAATTCATAATACAAAATTTCTTGGCATTACAATTGACGAACACTTGAATTGGAAGGACCATATTAATGGTATTTGTATTAAAATAAACAGATTTGTTTTTGCCTTAAAAAAGGTTAAAGATGAAACCTCCAGACAAACTGCGATAATGGTGTATCACGCCTATGTATGCTCCATCATCAGGTATGGTATCATTGTCTGGGGTAACTCCACTGAAATAACTAGGGTTCTGTTAGCACAAAAAAAATGCATCCGCACAATTTTCAATTTGGACTGGACTGATTCCTGCAGACCAGTGTATAAATCACAAAACCTTCTTACAGTTCCTTGTATATATATATATGAAATTTCCAAATTTGTCAAAACTAACTCTTCGCTTTTTGAATTTAAAAACAATATTAATAAACGTACAGTTACACAGTATCTATTAACAATGCCTGTACCTAGAATTGAATTATTCAGACGTAATTGTGTGTATATGGCTCCACTAATTTTTAACTCACTACCAAATTTTATTACAGAACTACCGTACAGGAAATTCTGCAAAGTTTTAAAAAAATGGCTCATTTCACATAGCTTTTATTCCATAGCAGAATTTCTAAAAAAAACTAATTGTCAGTCATATCACTATCGAATTGAATTGTAGAGAATTACCTATTTGTATGTTTTTATATTTATAGAATAAATTTTACTGCGCTAACAATTTGTTGAATAACTTAAATACTTTAATATGTTAAAAGTTCTTTTGTAGTTTGTAGGTATAATTATAATTGTTATTTTGTTGTTTTGTGTCTAAAATATCTTAACTTTAATATGTTAAAAGTTCTTTTGTAATATGTAGGTATAATTATAATTGTTATTTTTGTTGTTTTGTTTTGTGTCTAGATAATTAAAATTAGAAACAGGTATACCTAATAGTTTGTGTTTATTAATATTTGCATGCTATTTTTATGGCGAAATGTGTCATCGCACTAAAAGCTTTTTTTACCACCTTTTGTACCACATTTACTGCAAATAAATTATTTTGACTTTGACTTTGACTTTAAATCGGTTGAGTAATTTTTGAGTTAAATTGTAACAAACCAAAAATAAAATCTTAACTATTTACATATAATCTTAGTGTAAACAAAAAAGTTTATGAAATAGAAAATATGTAAATTACAGCCATTTGTTTTTTTATCTATAGTATATAATATATAATATAATAATATTATAAAGCAGAAGAGTTTGTTTGTTTGTTTGGTTGAACGCGCTAATCTCAGGAAGTACCAGCTCGAATTGAAAAATTCTTTTCGCGTTGGATAGTCCATTTATCGAGGAAGGCTATAGGCTATATAACATCACGCTATGGTTACTGGGAGCCCAGCAGCAATGAAAAATGTAACAAAATCGGGGGAAATTTTATTCCCTTTGTGAGCTTTTTCTTTCTTATGTGACGCAGACGAAGTTGCGTGGGCCAGCTAGTCTGTAATATTAACCGGTAATATTGATTACAACCAAAGCTTTTTCTACACAGTATAGTGAAACTGCCCTTTGAAAATAAGTTCAATACAAAAGTATTATTTCCAGTGTATACAGAAAGTGCTCGGAATGATATTAACAACAGTCGTATTCAAAGCTAGTAAATAGTCAAAGAGAGGCAAAGAAAGACGTATTCTCGGTGTTTCGATGGCAGATAGATATAACTAAGACTGGATGCGACACACTCGCATCGCATCGGAAAGGATAAGAATGCGGTGACAGCCGATCGCGTCCGGCAGTATATCGACGCATACTTACACTTATCACTTTACCTACACTTACGTACACTATATATATTTTTTTATTTTTTTATTTTATCTATATCTAACCGTGACATCACTTTCACTTTGGGCCCTATCAGAATACCAGCGCTGTGAAGTTTTTTAATGTTACAGCCCCTTGCTGAGATAGGGGCCTTTGAGCCTCGTTCAGGACCAGTTTCGTTTCTTTTTATTTAGTTTTTTTTACCTACTTAATATGTTTAATTTTCATTCGTTGTAAATAATGTTAATTTTTATGTGTTTGGTCCTGTACGGGCTAATAAATGCTTTTTCTGTCTTTCTTTCTTTCAAAAGTTCTGTCAAAGTCAAAATTAGAACAAAAACAATAGGAATTTAGCAGTACCGGACTCCTATTTTTAGAGATATCTTGAAGATTTCTTTTTTCCTTTCTTTCCTACGATCGGCTCCGTACCTGCGAAAGTATCCGTTTCTGCTTCTATATTAGTTAAATAGTTTCATTTCTGCCGAGTTGACGACCGTCGTTCGGATAAATAGTTTCATTTCTGCCGGGTTGACGACAGATTGGATGAATAGTTTCATTTCTGCCGGATTGACGACCGATCGGATAAATAGTTTCATTTCTGTCGGGTTGACGACAGATCGTATGAATACTTTCATTTCTGCCGGGTTGTCGACCGATCGGATAAATAGTTTTATTTCTGCCGGGTTGACGACAGATCGGATGAATACTTTCATTTCTGCCGGGTTGACGACCGATCGGATAAATAGTTTCATTTCTGCCGGGTTGACGACCGATCGGATAAATAATTTCATTTCTGCCGGGTTGACGAACGATTGGATACGATGACAGGCGAACGTAGCCGATCTAGTGTGACGCCCGCGGTCAAGCTGAAATATAGACTTAAATAACTGTGTACACGATTTATTATCGTTTGAAGATTGTAAAGTCCATTTCGATCCGAAGTGATGTGACCCGTTTGGTGAAATTTGCATACTTTAGTTTTCAAAACGATACGGATAAACTGCGGATACCTCTCTGAGACAACAAGACGGGGTCACAAAGGCCTAGAAGACGATAATTCAGCCTCTGTAATTTTAAAATTTTTGGCAATACCAGAACGATATTTTATTTTTTTTTATTTTACGGTCGGGCAAATTGTTCTTGGGTTTTACATTTCTCCATACTCTCTCTTTATCAATAGTTGTACCTAATTTAGTAATAGTTGAACATACTGGAAGCATGTTAAAAACCACTTAAGTCAAAGTAAGAATCTATACTTCTATACTAATATTATAAAGAGGAAAGATTTTTATTTTTTGTTTGTTTGTGTGTTGTTTGCTTGAGCTAAAGCTCAAGAACTACTCAACCGATTTAATAAATCTTTTACCATTAGAAAGCTACATCTTTACGAAGTAACTTATGCTATAATTTAAATTGATTTCATGCAAATAAGTCGAGTTATCATAATTTTCACGGACAAACCCGCGGGCAAAGTGCAAGGATCAAATAAAACTAACGTTAGTATTTGTATTACGAGTGTTATGAATCTCCAGCATTATATTCTTCTAGTCTTCTAATTAGCCGTATCATCAAAATGACGCCCTCATTAGAATTTAAACCTTAATTTGTATAAAACAAGATATCTTATCTAGTAATCCTTTATCTTGTCTCGTCTTTACATAAAAAGGTGTCTGTGTCAGAGGTACGGTGCGCAAAAACGTCGCCTGCAGTGCTACGTTTCAGTGAAGTGAGCCCTGACTCGGTAGCGTCAGCAGAGAACGAGTGAATTAATTTTTAAATATTATTGAGTGCTACTTGGCGTCGGAAAGCACGCTAAACCGTTTGTCTCGGCTGCCATTTGTAAATCTTTGACAGATGTTACGGGTAGTCAGTGGAAAACCAGTCTTATCAATGGGTATTTTGGTGTGGGTTTTGGAGGTCAGATAGGCAGCCGCTCCATGTAATATTTTGTACATATTCAGCTGCATATGGTTACACTGCAAAGTTTTTTTTTTTCTATATGTCATCTTGCGATCAGCTTTACAAGCCCTTAACAGATTTGTTGTACGGGTTATTGTCAGGTAAGAACTGTTCCTCCTGTGAGGAAGCTGTCTTTTATTTTAGTTTTGCATTGTTTGGGAACAAAATCCCATATGTGTTGCCTTTTGAGCCTTCTGTCACACAATGGTTCACATAACGCTGTTGCCAGGGTATTTGTGTGTGTTTTTATTCTGTTTTGCTATTGCTATTGCTCTTTGTTCCACTTCTTCTTTGACTGTTTTCATTTCTGTGTACTCATGCAATTCACTGATTCTTGTAAACAGAGGTGCGTTGGTTATCATTTTTAGTGCTTTATTCTGGTACCGTTGTAGGATTTCCTCGTTACTATTGTTTGTTGATCCCCATAGCTCAAGTCCATATGGGTTTAATTATGGTTTTATAGATGAATATCTTATTTTCCATGGTGACATTTGATCTTCTGCCTATTAGCCAGTTTAGGTTTCTTAGCCTTATGTTTAGCTCGCCGCGTTATTTTTTATGTAGGTTTTCCAGGTTTGTTTCCCGTCAAGATGCATGCCCAATATAATTGGCAAAAAGCTAGGAATTCATTTTGGTGGGGTTCAACTTAAACACACTAGACCTCAATGTATAACTAAAACTCAACTCGAAACTCAAAGCATTAATTTCAATTAGACCATTACGGCACCTAAGAATGTCAACAATAAAAATATAACAGAAAAAAAGCAAAGCTACAGTCACAGTCACAAGGCATAATAACTTGCGAAAGTACTGTAGTAGCACTCAAACGACGCGCATCCTTCGATAAGTAGTTTTTGCAGAAAAGTCAAGTGTCAAAAACAAGTCACAGATTAGCCTTCAATCTTCGGTAATACTTACCTAGTTCTCAATTTTGTGTGAACAAGGTATCAAAAACAAAACAAGTGAATCGTTCTCTTTACCTGTAATAACTGTTAAAGATCTACACTGGGAAGTAAAGTAAAGTAAAAATTGATTTGTTTAAACATGGTGTACATGATACATTGCATGCAAGATAATAATGTTATACAGAAAAATTCTAACATGTTCAGCCGCATATCGTGGCGTACAAATTGGTAGGAAGAGATGGTGCATAAACCGTGACAATATTATATCAACACTAGCTTCTGCCCGCGGCTCCGCCCGCGTGAAGCTTGATTCCCCATGGGATCTTACAACCGGGATAAAAAAAGTATCCTATGTGTTAATCCAGGTTATAAACTAACTGTGTGCAAAATTTCATCCAAATTCGTTCAGTAGTTTTTTCGTGAAAGAGTAACAAACATACATCCATCCTCACAAACTTTCGCATTTATAATATTAGTAGGAAGGATTAGTAGGAAGTAGTATTACATTATAGGAATTATTATATATTAAATCATAATTATTAAGGATTAGGTATAATTGGGACCAAGGACTTAACGTGCTTTTTGAAGCACGGAGGTAACTCGGTATGTAATTGGTAGGCACCCATCCACAACCGAGCGGCTGGTATTTAGCTACGAACCTCACATTAAGAAAAAAAGCGGACAAGTGCGGGTCGGACTCGCCCATGAAGGGTTCCGTAGCAGCAAGTACCTAACATAAGTTACAATTTTACGATTTATGACGTAAGTATAAAAAAAAACTACTCACTATATCTCGTTCGAACCAATTTTCGGTGGAAGTTTACATGGTAATGTATTTTTTTAGTTTTATCATTCCCGCCGTTTTCAATGCCCGTGTCTTTTTTTCTTTTTTTTTTGTGTAAAAATCTTAATGCGGTTCACAGTATACATCTACTTACCAAGTTTCAACAGCATAGTTCTTACAGTTTCGGAAAAAAAGTGGCTGTGACATACGGACGGACAAACAGACAGACAGACGTGACGAATCTTAAGGGTTCCGTTTTCTTGCCATTTGGCAACGGAACCTTATAAACGGGAAAAAGAAAAAACTAAATGAATGAGTACTTAAATTACGCTTAAAACATAATGACACTGTCACTTAAAGGCGTGTCTAACAAATCTCATTAGCTCCCATTACATCCCTCCACATTACAAACTACGCACAACCCTCTTTTTACACACCCCCAAAACAAAACTACCCACATATTAACATGATAACATTTACAACCCCCTTTTTTGCTGACCCTACGTCAAATAATTTGCACCAAGCCAAGCGTCACTTTTAATCTCAATATTGAGATGAGTACAATATGAAACTACGACATCTTTCCTCCCTTTCTACCCTCTAACATTCCGTATCTTGGTATCTCTTTCACTCCTTCGGAATACGTAGTTAGGGGTAGACGAATAATTGTATCTAGTAGGTATGTATGTGTGCTGTAACATCTAAAATATCTGAGCGGTTTCGAATGGTGCTTTTGTTTTGTCTGTTGTCAATTGTGTTCGCTGTTCAGTTTGTTTCTTTGACAATGGGAAATGAATTTTAACGTGGAAAATTGTTTTTCAGTATTTTGTGAAGTCATATTTTATTTTGTTAGGTATTCGTTAGTATTTTGTTGTGAAAGATAACGATGGTTCTAGAATCAAGAGTCTACTACTCAGCCAACTCACAGACAAAGAGGAGGTTCTGAGTTTGACTAAGTTTTCCTTTTTGAGTTTTACCTCCTGCAAGCTTAAATAAAGCGTGTTTATACCAGTGCTCAAGCACTTTTCCATGGCATAAGCAGAAACTAGGAAAAAGTAAATGTTTCTCGTTCATACATCTAGTTACTTATTGTATACAAGGAGATCATCATCATTTCAGCCGAATGACGTCCACCGCTGGACATAGGTCTCCCCTAAGTGTCGTCACATTGACTGGTTCCGTGCAATTCGCATCAATACGAAAAAAAAGAATTAAAAAAGAAAAAGAAATGGTGGTTGGTGCAAATAATTTCACTGTCTAAGTTATCATTTATTAAAACTTAAGTCTGACAGTTTCGATATCTGTTGAAACGAACTTAAGTTATTAATCGACATTTCTTCATTAAATCGTTTTAGATTTCTAAGAAAAATGCCCGAATTCTAGATTGATTTAGTTTGTTTGATTGATTTGAAATGGATATGTCACCGTAAAATTGTCAAACACGTTATATTACAATATAACGTGTTTTTTCTCGCGATATTGTAATGTCTCGAATTATTGTCAACTGAACATACGGAAGTATCTCTGCCCCCATAATCGGGACTTAGGGCACCCCCCCGTTAGGTTAGTTAGGTTCCTTTAAATCCTGCACTCGGAAATAGGGGCCCCGCGAAGCGGGGCTCCGTCGACTACGCTTTTTAGGGGGAATATAAAGTGTTTTAAGGTTATGTTATATTAACCGGTATTTCTCAGGAATGGTGCATTATCTTTTCATGAGAGTTGTGCCACTGGGCAATGGGGACCCCTCCTTCCCTCCACACCGCGTAAGTTGACTACCATCGCATGGATTTCACGAAAAATAATGCGTTTTGTTGCAAGCAGTATATTCATTTGACAATAATTCGAGACTTTACAATATCGCTAGAGATATTACAATATAACGTATTTGACAATTTTACGGTGACAGATATACAGGGTGATTGGAAGATGGGTGCAAAGCTTTAAGGCGAAGATAGTACAGACAATTTAGAACCATTTAAGCCATGGTTGTCTTAGACGAAGTCTTACCAAATATTTTTAACCAAATTTTTAAGTTTTTTTTCGGAAATTCTCAAAATTTAATGTAAACTGCATAATTATGGCCAAATTGAATGATAAATGAATTCATTTTTTATTTATTTAATTAAAGTAATGTGTAAGCAATCAAGCAAAACATGTTTTAGGCTTCTGTGTCATTAGACATTTTTTTTACAGACATTTAAAGATCAGAAAAAATAAAAAAATTGTACAATACGTCTTTTAAACCTTATTCAAAAAAAAAACGGAGGGTGCTTTTTTTGTTCAAACCTTTTTGAAGACATGCTTGATAATCGCTCTTTCTTTTGAGGTATCATTTATGCGGATATCTTACAAATTATTGAAATTAGGGCCTACAAACCAATTTGAGGGAGAATTTTTTTTATTTTAGGCAGACTAATTAAAACAACATTTGAATTAAAATTATTTATTTTTCATGTTCAAAATGACGGCCGTGATTCCTAATACAAGCACGGCCTCGTCTTCTAACTTCTGTAGTCGTTATTTTCAACATCATCTCCTGCTTCATTGTCTCAAACGCTGAATTTATTCTTTGTATCAATTCTTCTCTAGTGTTAATTTCTTTGTTGTTATACACCAGTTCCTTGGCCCGGCCCCACACGAAATAGTCCAACGGGGTCAGATCTGGGGAGCGAGCGGGCCAAGGGATGGGTCCATCCCTGCCGATCCAGCTATCAGGAAAGCAATTGTTGAGGTGTTCCCTTACATTTAAAGTCCAATGCGCTGGACAGCCGTCTTGCTGAAAGATGACTGTTCGGTCTCTTTCGAAGATCGGGACACCTGATTCCTCTACCAGCAGTGGTAAATCAATTTGCAGAAATTGCAAATAATTTTCGCCATTCAATGGATCAGGCAAAAAGTGGGGCCCAATCAATGTTCTGCCAATTATTCCAGCCCATACATTCACAGAGAATTTCATCTGAAATGACACCTGCTTCTTAAAATGTGGATTGTTGTCTACGTCGGCCCATTCATGGATGTTGTGAAAGTTTGTAATACCTTCCCTTGAAAATTTACTTTCATCCGTCCACAAGATTGATTTCAGAAACCACGCATCTTCGATGTCTCTGTTGAGGAGGAAACGGCAGAACTGAATTCTTCTTTGAGGATCTTGCTCTACTAGACCTTGCACACTCCTGCCATGGAACGGATACTTATCATTTTGGTGCATTGTATGCCACACCTTCCATTGAGAAATGTTTAAATTTCGAGCTACTGCTCTAGTACTGGTAGTAGGATCCGCTTGAAATGCTGCTAAAATGTCTTCGTCGACGGCAGTTTCGTGTCTGCCCGGGTTGACTCCAGGTTCCACGCGGTGAAACCCATCTTGGGCAAGACGACGAAACGTGTTGTAAAACACTCGGACATTCGGTATCCTGCGATTCGGATAGCGCTCTTGATACATCCGTCGCGCCAAAGATCCATTGCCGTCTGCTCTACCGTACATAAATACGATATCCGCATATTCTTGATTGGAAAAAGTAGCCATAGTCACTTAACAATTAAGAAAAACGGCGTAGGAGCGCACTAAACGTCAACTCAACACAATTAAGTCAAAAATCAACACGTGCAGGAGCGCGAGGCTACGACTGGACACGGTGAAACAAAAAAGTTCAAAACTAACGCAAACAACACGTGCAGGAACGCAAAGGGCTACAACTGAACACGGTAAATTGTGAATCAACACGACAACGTCCACTCACAAGGGCAGTAGTTTGACTAATAAGTAAAAGATGTAACGGCTTCATCACAGACCGACTGACCCTGACTAAAGAAAAACGACTTTGTTGCCTCAGTAACTAAGACCATTTTGCTGTAAAAACCAACTCTTTATCGCTTTTTGCTATTCATTGGGCGTTCTACCTGGAAATGCCGTCGCACCGCGCTCGGTGGCCATTGTTTAGAGAATCCCCTCAATGGGTTCCCCTCAATTGGTTCCTGCATGTGCCAAAAATTCTTAGAATTGAACAATGTTATCATTTCGAGCACATGAAGTATTCTTTTAAGAGCGTAGACGGGCTGCATTTTTCCATACAAATGTATTCCCCTATTCTCTTCCTGGATAATGCCTCTAGAGTAATCGTTTTTATTTATAAAAATCTAGGTCTTTTGAAGGCATGCCTCTGTAATTTTTTTTTTTCAAAAAATATTTTAAAAATAAATATGACTTACCAAAAACCTAAAAAAATACCCCGTTTTTACCTACGTAATCAGACGACTACCAAAGAAAATTGAAAAGTTTTTAAAATAAAAACAAGTAATAGGGGCATAGATCTATTCTTCCTTTAAATTTTGATACCAAATATAATTTAATTGGCTTAGGTTTCGAGGAGAAAACAGGAGAATACGAAACGTCGATCGGTCAAGGATTTTTGTCGGTAAAATCGTTCTTAGCTGCAGTTGTCTCTATCGCACTCTACGGGGGGAGACGAGTGGCGAGGGAGACGGCAATAGTTTCTTCAAATACCTATTTTTCAATTCCCGCGCAGCCCGTCTACGCTCTTAAGCAAAAATTTTGTGTTTTGTTAGACTGCCTAAAATTTAAAATTTCTCCCTCGATTTGGTTTATAGGTCCTAATTTCAATAATTTGTAAGATATCCGCATAAATGATACCTCAAAAGAAAGAGCGATTATCAAGCATGTCTTCAAAAAGGTTTGAACAAAAAAAGCACTCTCCGTTTTTTTTTTAAATAAGGTTTAAAAGACGTATTGTACAAATTTTTTATTTTTTCTGAGCTTTAAATATCTGTAAAAAAAATGTCTAATGACACAGAAGCCTAAAACATGTTTTGCTTGGTTGCTTACACATTACTTTAATTAAATAAATAAAAAATGAATTCATTTATCATTCAATTTGGCCATAATTATGCAGTTTACATTAAATTTTGAGAATTTCCGAAAAAAAACTTAAAAATTTGTTTAAAAAAATTTGGTAAGACTTCGTCTAAGACAACCATGGCTTAAATGGTCCTAAATTGTCTATACTATCTTCACCTTAAAGCTTTGCACCCATCTTCCAATCACCCTGTATTTATTTAGTTTTTAAAGAAAAAATAGTTTTGTCGGGAAGCTTTTATATCGACTGCCTCGTTGTTCTAATGTTAAAGTGGGATATAATCTTAAACCGACATATACAGGGTGTAAGCCACCCCACAAAGCCGTTAACCAAGCATTCTGTACATCAAACTAACTAACTTTACGCAAAAATTATTGCTGGGAAACAACTTTTGTTTGAGGTTATAAATCATGTTTTGTAGTAGAACTCAATGTAACGCACTTAAAACATTGTGCTGATGGATGGATTGAATAGTACGGGGTCGTGGAGATGTATTAAAAAAAAAATTGTCAAAAAGTTATAACTTTGACCTCCCATATCTCCGTAACTAGAAGGTTCCCACACCATACGGTGTAGAACAAAAAAATGATCGCAATGATGGGGAGAACAAGTGCCTATTGGCTTCGTGAAGAGGTGTTTTACAGCCTTTATAATCCTCGAAAGGTTTTCTTTTTGGGACAACCCGCCACACAATTTCGTAGCTATTCTTGTTAAGGCAAAAAAGTTCTGTTTGGCTTTTTCACCGTCAGTTTTCATATGATCTATGAAAGATATATTATTTCTAATAAATTCCTCTCCAAGACTAAACCAAGGGAGCACAAGGACTGCTTTCTTTTCACGGGAGCGTTATTACGGGAGAGGGTATCGGATCTTTTATCGAGTGACAGTCTAAACTATATCTCAATTTCTTAAAAAAAAACAAACACTTTATTTACAAAAAATTTATTGTGAAATTCATTAACAGGGTGTAACTTAAAAGTGTCGCTATTATCCTGCGAATCAGTGCTGTGTGCAATAAATAAAACACAAAAATCTTTATACCATTCTGGTGCTGCTAAACTTCTACCCGATTCGTATAAATAATAACAGTCGTTTTGCTCAGTGTCTGAAAATACTCAGTGACATAGCTTCAGTGTTTGCGTATCTTGGCATAGTTGCTGTGTTTCGTCTTGTGGTGTCACAACTTACTATAACACCATACAAATTGCCGTAAACGCATTTATTGAAAACAGCGCCATCTTTCGTTTTCAAGGTCAACTACTTGTACATCGATCGAAGTAAGAAGATCGAGTATTTCACGATGGTCAAGTGCGGAGCCTGTGGTAAATTTCTCGCACCGGCAGAAGCCGCTAAATGCAACAAATGCGTGTTGTCGTATCATCGTCAGTGCGCTGGACTGAACTTAACAGGTCCCATAGCATCTCCCTGGCACTGCCCGGAGTGTAAGAAAAACATAGTACGGGACAACCGGTCCGAGACACCAGTACGAGGACAGGCAAAAGAAATACTGGACGAGAGCACGAAAAACCCGATGGATACAAATCCAATTAACATTACTGATACGAATGCGACGGCTGAACTCTCCAAAGATTTTACTTGCGAACTGAAGAAGTTTAAGGAAGAACTTATAAACACAGTTCGGACTGAGTTTCAGTTACTCAGGAATGACTTGGCTGACTTGAGGTCTTCTCTAAAGTCCACAAATGACCGTGTGAGCAGTTTAGAGGAAAGAGTGGCCATTATGGAGAACAAAAAACAGGTTCACGCCCAGGTATCGCCTGATGTGCATAATTTAATCGCCCAATTGCGGAACGACATAAATGTTCGTGATCAGGAGCTACTAGCTACGGACATACAAATATCGAACCTGCCTGAAACGAATGGTGAAAACCCCATCCATACGGCTATGTTGGTGGCGTCAAAGATGGGCGTAAATGTTGAGACTCGCGATATAGTGAGCGCCGAGCGAGTGGGAGGGAGACGCATAAATGCAACGCAGCCGGCGTCGGTGGAGTCCCGCCCGCGCTTTCTCGTCGTGCGGCTCGCGCGCCGTGATCTACGCAACGAGTTGCTGGAGGCTGCTCGAGTACGACGTGGCATGACTTCTGCTGATCTCGGTTTGCCCGGTCCGCCGGCGCGATTTTACGTCAACGAGCGTCTAACCAAACAGAACCGGGAGTTATTTCGGAGGGCGCGAGAGGCTGGGGGACGGCTGGGGTGGCAATTCGTGTGGTGTAAACGAGGCCGTATTCTGGCCCGTAATAAACCCGGGGATGCCACTTTCCAAATCAGCTGCGAGGCAGACATACAGCGCGTATTTGAACCAACACCTCTGCTGGTTACCGACGGCATCATGCTGTCCTAAATGTAACGATTTTTTTGGTAAATGTATTTTTCTAATTCTTATTGTACTCATTAACTTTTTACTTTTTTTTTTCAATGTATTTTTACTCCGTGTTTTTAGTTTATAAGGTATCCATGGCATCAATACGGTATGTCGCTAAATTGTCATGGCACAACAATTATTATTATCGATTGTCTTGGTTAATCGTCGCAGCTGTCTGTCACACGGCGCCGCCGGCGCAACTCAGTGGGCTCATTAACCGGTTTCAACAAACACGTATTATATTATTTATTATTTACATCAACATACAAACACCACAAGCACAAATTTTTAACATATTCAGAGTCCTTTATATAATTCCACGTATTACTATCTATTATTCGATATCCTATCCAAGTATCTATACAATATTATTTCTTTTTACACCGATAATGTTAGTATTTTGTATCATAATTAAAGTACATAATAGCCTTTTTGCAATATTTCCATGATGCCTAGAAGTGGTAGATATTTTAAAGTTGGCTTCCTCAACGCAGGATCACTGGGAACAGGCCATGACGATTTGATTTGTGCAATGGACAGGCATGGTTTTGATGTTATGGCAATAAATGAGACTTGGCTTCGGTCGGGCGAGGAGGGGCGCGCGCCTGTTGTCCCTGGCTACCGGCTTCGTCACACTCCGCGGCCTACAGCTGTTCGGGCGGGGCGTGGGGGGGGTGTTGGTTTTTACCTACGCCGGGGCCTGAGCGCGCGTATCTGTTCTGGCTCGGTTGATCCCAGGTTCGATTCCGTGGAACAGATGTGGTTAACAATCACGTTAAGCGGGAGAAAAATTGCCATCGGCACTGCGTACCGACCACCTTGGCTAGATATTGACCTCTTCTTGGATGCCATCACTAATACTTTTACTACGCTGGGAAATTGTGACCATTACATTTTGCTCGGGGATTTTAATGTAAATATGCTCAACAAAAGCGAGACAAAAACTAAAAAGGTGCAAGAATTTTTAGATTACACGAGTCTCGCTCAGCTGATCACAATGCCGACTCATTTTACAGATACGAGTGAAACACTGATCGACCTACTTTGCACAGATCTAAAGCCTAGGTATACGACAGTGGAATCATTTGGTTCGATTACTGGCCACTCCATTTTAGTCAGCGAATTTCATATAAAGCGGGACAAGTTTAAGCCTTATGTAACTAGATTTAGGCCAATTAAAGACATATGTTTGGATAGTTTCTACATGGATTTGACCCAATCAAACATTGAGCGTGTTTCTGAACAAGCCGATATCAATGATATGGTTGATACTTTTAATCACTGCATAATATCTTTGTTCGATGTCCACGCACCACTAAAAACTTGCACTATTAAGGAATTATCGTATCCCTGGATTACGGACACTATTAAACGTATGATGCAGTTACGAGACGATGCACTAGGCAAATACAGGCGTACGAAATCGGAAAGTAAAAGAAAATACTACAAACAGTTTAAATCTTTAGTTGAAAGTTCCTTGTATCATGAAAAAGTTGCTTATTTTAGACATAATATAAATAATAAAATTAAAAATCCGAAATTATTATGGAAAAACATTAAATCCACGTTTGCACCCACTAAGCAAAGATTAGACCTTCCCTCACATTTTAGAAACCCAGACCTTATTAATAGCACTTTCTTGACTGTACCTGGCAATCCAGTAGCTAGCGCTTCACTTATATCATTTTATGAGTCCAACAGATATAGTGAAGCTACTTTCACACTTGGTCCGGTAGACCAAAATGATGTCTCCCGCATTCTATCTGACCTAAAGTCTAATGCGGAAGGTTACGACCATATAACCTTGAACATGCTTACCCTGACTATGCCATACACCTTAGCAACAATCACTGACATGATAAATTGCTCCTTATGGACAGCTAAATTTCCCTGCCAATGGAAAATTGCAACTGTTAGACCACTACCCAAGATTTCAAACCCTATAGAGGTTAAGGAGTTGCGGCCCGTCAGTGTTCTGCCCTGTCTTTCTAAGGTAATGGAGAGGGTAGTATGCCGTCAATTAACAAAGTTTTTAGAAGAGAACGAGATATTACCCGACCTACAATCCGGATTCAGGAAACAGCGCAGTACTTCCACGGCGTTGCTGGACGTTACCGATAACATTTTGTCCGCCCAAGATAAGGGCATGTGTACACTTATGGTGCTACTGGATTTTTCCCGTGCATTTGATTGCATAAATGTTCCACTGTTTTTAGCAAAGTTAAAATACTACGGTTTTGACAACAATGCAATCCAGTGGTTCCATAGTTACCTCAGTGACAGAAAACAACTCGTGGAATTACGGCTACCGGACGGTACTACCCTCACCTCGGCCCTTGCTTCTATAGGAAGAGGAGTTCCTCAGGGATCTATCTTAGGTCCGATTATTTTTATTTTGTACTGTGCAGACATAATAAAGTGTCTGCAGAAATGCAAATATCATATTTATGCTGACGATGTGCAATTATATTTATCTTTTAAACCCGACGCCATTGACTCAGCTATTAAAGACCTAAATGACGACCTGGAAAGAATCGCCACTTGGTCAGAGGAGAACTGTTTAGCTTTAAACCCAATGAAAACCAAGTACATGTTGTTTGGTACGAGGCAGCAGCTAAAGAAGCTACCTGTAAGCCTTAATTTGACTCTAATGGGTGAGCCTATTGACCGAGTTAATGAGGCGCGGAACCTAGGGTTGTGTATGGACAACAGCCCTAGGTTTGAGAAACACGTCGCTAACTCTGTGAGAAACTGTTTTTACCGCCTGAAACTGCTGTATAAAATGAGGCCATACCTGTCTGAAAAGCTTCGCGAACAGCTGGTCGAAACCCTTGTACTATCAAAACTAAACTACGCTGATACGGTTTACGGCCCACGTTTGCTGGCTCGTACGGATAGGCTTATACAAAGAGTTCAAAATGCGTGTGCTCGATTCTGTTACTCGGTTCCCCCTAGAAGTCATGTCACCCCTTATCTGAACAAACACTGTATGCTTAAAATGAAGTCGAGGCGTAAGTTGCACTTAGCGTGTCTTCTATTTGGTGTTATTAGGACCACGAAGCCGAAGTATTTGTACGACAAATTGAGTTGGATGGCTAGTAGACGAGAGTGCGCACCTAGACTATGTGCGCAGCAATTATCGACACAGTCTCATAGGACAGCAGCCTTTAGAGGTAGTTTCCGATACGCGGCATCTAAAGTGTGGAATAATATTCCCCCACCATTACGGGTACTGGGCACTATACACACATTCCGAACACGATTGCGGCAGTATTTGATAGCAGCACAACAGAAATTGGATATGGTAGCAATGAATATTTCAATTATATAGACGCTTAACAATTTGCAGCGCTTGCGTGTACCTACGTAGGTACTTACATATACATACTCGCGAACTGTTGCGACAACGTTCAATTTTCATGGTACACTTCTTTCATGTACTGAACCCGACACACCACAGCTGCTCTGCTTGTTCCACGACATCTCAATGTCTCGAAGTAAGACCACAGCCTTCAGGGGATGCTTCAGAATGCCGCCACTCGCTGTTGGAATGATCTGCCATTCTTCTATAGGATTCCTAAAAACAAAATAAAACGTTTAAAATTATTTATTTTTTGTAACAGTCCCTGTCCAAGAAAAGTAAAAACAGCAAATTTTAATACACTAGGTATAAACCAATACTCACATAAGGTTCATAATCCATCGGCGGGGCATATCTATCCGAGCGACTCGAGACGGTATTTCCAATGCCAATATTATGTATTCTTTGGCTATTATGATTCTCAAGAAAACGCGTTAAGTACTGGTTATTAAGCGTCGACCAAATACAAATAGGTAGATCACTAATCACGCGAGACGCGTCACGTGATCACAGGGACTCGTGCGGCGCAGCGGCGCCGCCACCGTGCCACCGCTCCGACTTTTTGACGCAAAGTACCTACGTCAACACGCTAACAGGTGCACAGGAGAAATGTGGTCGCATGATCGGTGGGTGGCGCGCGCGCAGGCTGCGGCGCGGGCAGAGGTGCAAGGGTGGGGTGGGAGCGAGACGAAAACACGCCGTGTCCTATTTATTGTTGTTGTCCGTAAAGGTTGTAGCTGGGTTTATTTTATTCTATGTTTTGTTTAGCCTACACAAACACCGATTTATACTTTCCAACACAATAAAATACTTATTTTTTATATATATATTTTCTCTATTTTCGTACTCGTAATTACACGTTCAATGAATTTACTCGTTATCTATTTATTCTTATTAACCATTTGTTTATTTGTTTATATATTGTTTGAAACCGTTTATTCTGTAACGTACCCTCTCAAGGTTCATTGGAAGACCAGCGTCAGACAGCTTCATCACCTGTCTGGCATGAATGCTGAAATGGACCTTTTTGGCGCAGCCGTGAGGCACACAGCACATTACTACTAAGTCCAACTTATTGTTTTGTATCTTTTTTATTTAGTATTGTGTGTGCTTCATTAACTGACGTCAAATAAATATTGTTTTCTTTCTTTCTTTCTTTCTTATTAAATTAAATACTTGGCCACGATTTAAGATTACCTTTTAAATTCCCCCCGTAGGTTAGACAGAAGTGTACCTAATCGTAAACCCACATTTCGCCAGTTATGTTTAAGTGCCACGTAATAGGGGACGACCCTATTGCCATCAACTGGGCTCAAATCTAGACTCCGCGGCTACTACTGAGAAATAATCATCAAAAAACTCAAACGTCAAACTTTTACTGACTAAAACCCAGTGACAATATTGACATCAAACCACGATTCTTTCTCGCCCTTTACGTTCCGGGACCACGGTTACTCTTTCCTTTTCTTTTTATGGCCTTTTCTTTTTTCGGATCGGAAATCATCAAATGACTTCTCCCGTTCTGGCCGGAGCGAGAGGGAGTGTCAAACTTTGACTGACTTAAACCCATCCATGTTCCTTCCTCGCCCTTTACGTTCCGGGACCACGGTAACTCTTTCCTTTTCTTTTCATGACCTGTGAATTAAACCCAGGACCTCCATTCTCATGCTCAACACTCGCCCAATAAGACAGTTCAAGACAAGCAGGCGATCTTCAAATACAATGGCTGGTCAACCATCTCTTCGGTTCGAGCCTAGCAAGCGTTGCCTTGACTACCAACCCAAGCTATTATTATAAACCTACAGACCCTTCATCTAATTCTTCACACCCCCCTACCCATCCCATAAAACAACAGAACAACTAACACATCAAAGCAACTTTGACTCCCACTCAAATCACTCCAGCGGTTTCACCGTCCCCCAAACACGACGCTGAATGCGTCAATTTATCAAAAACAAAATTGTTAAAAAACTTGTCATGAAACTCGTCCTTAAACAAGGATTAACTTGTTTTGTAGACAGACAGACGAGCGATTTGTGAAACCATATTGGGGGCTCATAACACCCGCGGTTGGGCTTTAATGTGGGGGCGCCTACTAGGGGTCGTTTGTGCGAGTTGTGGTCGAGAATGGATCCACCTAGCCTTTTAGCTTTTAGCCTATGTTGGGGTCTTAAATGATAAATGATATTTATTCAGCAAGTAGGTGTTCTCAAACACTTTTACACGTCATTTTTTTTTTAAATTAGGGCCGGTGTTTCGTACCTGACTACTCTGAGAAGATACAGCCGAAACAAACTCAGAGGTCATAGTCTCGTTTTTTTTTTATTAAAAAAAACAAAAAAGGTCTTTTCTGAAGTCCAGGCAATCTTGCTTAATTAACAAGGGGACTATGCAGATTAGTGTCTGAGATGGTATTTTGAAGAAAGAACCACACAGATTTGAGTGGACCTGTCCAGTCAGTGCAAGCATTTGTCAGTCTTATTGGATGCAGCTGAATACCAGTATTTATCATGGAGCGGCTACCTATCTCATAACCCAGTTAATGGTTCTACTATACCGCATTTGTGAGGCTAGTTGTCAGACTTTTAGGGCCGCTGACTTACCGTTATCGACTATCTACGAATGACAGCTGGACCAACGGCTTAACGTGCTTTCCAAGTCACAGAAGAGACACGGTATGTTGCATGGTCACCGACCCACGGCCCAACCTAGGCAAACACGGCTTAACCTTGAAGATCGATCCGTGCGGTGGTTAATATTGAGCCACGTCGATTCGCGCAAGGATATTTAGCGAGCCTCACACACATTTCTCTACTTCGTTCTTAGTCATACCTCGATCGTTAGGTTAAGCTGCTGCCTGGGTTGGCCGTGGATGGGTGAACTTAAATTACATCTCGATTTACTCAGTTGAGGGTCGTTAAAGGAACTTTTTCATTACGTATCGATTAGTACAAATTGTATTTAAAACTAGCACATCGCTTGCGACTTCGTCCGCAAAAATTGTGATAGTTCGGCTAATTTACATGATATCAATATAATTTATAGCTTATGTTACTCGGTAAAGATGTAGCTTTCTAATGGTAAAAGAATTTTTAAATCCTTAAAGTCGATTTTGAGATAAATTGTAACACACAAACAAAAAATCCATCCACTTTGTAGTATTAGTATGGACTTGTTCCGAAAGTTATGTAACTTTCAATTCACGTTTAAAACTCACATATCCGATGACCATATATCAAAACATAGGTTCACATAGTAGGGGTCACCTAAAACGAAAACTTTTTAATGCCCCCAAACTTTGAGCGCAATATTTCAGCGCTCCGTAAACTCTACGCTTAATTGTTCCAGACGTGTTTTTATTGTGATTTAAAAAAAACCTGTATATTTTAGCGGGAGAACATTCATGAAATTGGCTGACATCAAATGAGTTATAAAGGAACTCATGGCAAAATAAAAACTGCCACTCCGGTCGATCTTCAGGTTAAGCCGTGCTTGCCTAGGTTGGTGTGTGGATGGGACCTTAACACACCGAGTTTCCTCCGGTTTACCGAGTGCCTCGGAAAGTATGTTAAGCTGTTGGTCCCCGGTTGACATTTGTAGATCTTTGACGGTCGTTACAGGTAGTCAGTGGCCCAAAAAGTCAACTGACAACCAGTTTTACCAAGGGGTATCTTATTACCCAATACGAACCGGGTTGTGGAGGTCAGATAGGAAATCGCTCCATGTAAAATACTGTTATTCAGCTGCATTTGGTCAGACTGGAAGCCGACCCCAACATAGTTGGGAAAAGACTAGGCAGATGATGATGAAATGAGTAATGAAGATAAGTGGGATAGCCCTAGGTCATAGTCTCTTTTAAAGTCCAGACACTCTTGTTCAACTCACATGAGAACTATGCAGATTAGTGTCTGAGATGGTCTTTTGAAGAAAGAACCACACAGATTTGAGTAAACCTGTCCAGTCAGTGCAAGCATTTGTCAGTTATCGTGTAGCTCGACTTTTAACTCAAGGAGCGTAAGATGCAGATCCTTAGATCATCAATAATAACTAATAAGATATATTAACACAATACCTCATTGAATTCCACCTATATCCGCAGGTGACAAGCTAGGTACCATAGACAACTATAACATGACATCTAACATATTCCCACCATCGATATTAATTCCGCAATCTCAAACATCGACAAATCAGTATCAGAGTATCGATTAATGACAGCTCATAAATCGATATGAGCGCCGCACTACGATATATCGATACTTACAAATTACTGCTCGTTTGTCACATCACTAGGATATTGCTTAGAGTTGCTATGAATAGTTATAGTGTTATGTTATAGTAAGTAATTAATTAATTAATTGCAAGACTAGGTCCTGCCCGCGACATCGTTCGCTTGAAATTTTGATATCGCAATTCGCAACACATCGCCTACTCAACGGAAGCTTTTTTCCCGCTTGCAACATTCTTGTCTTCGATGAATGGACTATCCAACGTCAAAATAATTTTTCAATTCGAGCCGGTAGTTCCTGAGATTAGCGCGTTCAACCAAACCAACAAACAAACAAATTCTTCTGCTTTATCATATTAGTATAGAAGTATGGATAGTATAGAGAAGTTTATAGTACTAATAGAATACCATGTTGTTACAAACACCATTAGAAAAAGGTTTGATTATCCACTAGTACAAAACATGTCAAACGGACCACATAATAATACAGGGTACAAACAACCTCATCACAAAGCCGTCAACCAAGCATTCTGTACATCAAACTTAGTAACTTTACGCAAAAATGTTTGCAGGGAAACTACTTTTTTTTGGGATGAAATATCATGTTTTGTAGTAGAACTCAGTGAAACGCACTCAAATCATTGTGCTAATGGATGGATTAAATACTACGGAGGTCGTTTTTAGTCCATTCATAAAAAGTTGGAACTTTGACCCCCAATATCTCCGTAATTAGAAGTATCCCAAGTATAGTGCAGAACAAAAAAATGATCGCAATGACCCCCGTCATTGCGATCATTTTTCAGTGGTCCGTTTGATGGTCTGTAACACACCCTTTCACATGACTATACCCTTTTTGTTACACGTGCTTGTATGAAAAATAACTAATTAGCTTATTGAATTAAGACATTCTAAATAACACTACTAACGTCCTAACTTTTTTGAATCACTCAGGAGTCTAAACAAAAATATATTGTTTGTCCTCATCTCGTTAACACAATACGATATGCACTCAATAATCAGAACTATTGTACTGTAGACACAGTTAAGAGTAGCAGCTACAATCAACTGTATGCTTCACAATATGTGAACTTTAGTTCAGATTGGTATACAATGGGCTTTCTGGAAAGAATTAAAATTGCCTCCATTCAGGATTAGTTAAGCCGGACAAAGATGCTGATGCGAGTTCGCGTCACGAGAAGCTATAATTTTTGCAAACAAAGAATATGTACCAAGATACATAGCGATAATTCAATCAACAAGAAATACTCCCAAATTCAATTAACTCAAATTATCACACGTGTAATACGAAACTAACGAGCAATTTCACTTGGTCGGGTTATATTTTGGCGATATAAAGCGCTGTCGTCTACTGTTTTGTGGTACTGGAACGCATCTGACATCTTGGAACGTAAGCATTTGGGCCGCCATTTTGAAGTAAGATCACGCTGAGGCTGTCATTTTTTGAATTTGTTGATCCAAAGGTTGCAAGCCCGAATGTATGTTTATGTCAGCGTAAAATGGTCAAATACGTTATATTGTAATATCGCTAGCGATTTTGTAAAATCTCGAAATATTGTCAAATGAACATACTGCTTACAACAAAACGCATTATTGTTCATGATATAAGGAGGGGTCCCCCTTGCCCAGTGGTACAACTCTCATGAAAAGATATTGTACCATTCCTGAGAAATACCGATTTTTATAAATTAACCTTAAAACAATTTATATTCCCCTAAAAAGCGTAGTCGACGGAGCCCCGCTTCGCGCTTCGCGGGACCCCTATTTCCGAGTCAAAACTCAAACTCAAACTCAACTCAAACTCAAAGCATTTATTTCAACTAGACCATTACGGCACTTTAAAATGTCAAATTAAAATAAAATCAAAGCTACAGTCACAGTCACAAGGCATAATAACTTGAGAAAGTACTGTAGTTGCCCATTCCCTAGCGTAGATCTCTATGGAGAAGAACGGGCAAGAAACTCCATGGACACTCTTTTTAAATCAATATATTGTTACAAAATCTTGGTTACATCATTCATGTGTGATTATACATATAGTGAGTGAGTGAGTGAGTGCAGGGTTTATAAAGGAACCTAACTAACCTAACGGGGGGGTGCCCCAAGTCCCGATTATGGGAGCAGAGATACTTCCGTATGTTCAGTTGACAATAATTCGAGAGTTTACAGTATCGCTAGAGAGAAACACGTTATATTGTAATATAACGTGTTTGACAATTTTACGGTGACATTTACAAGAATAGGTTCTCGTGGCGGGGACTTTATTTCCATCTGTGCTCGCGATATTCATGTTTTCGTACGTTTTTTCATATTTGTAGGTCAGTGTCAGGCTGTACGTTGAATAAAATTCTTACTTATGTAAGTATATTCATAAAATTGATTTTTTTATTTAATAGGTACCTAATATAAATAACATTATTTACAATTTGCTAAAATTAACTAAACTAACTAACTTAAACTAAAAACTTAAAAAATAGCGTCAAAAAACTCCTCCTCTACGCTGTCAACTGGTAATGTCACTAAGAGACTGGCAGAGCTACCACGCTGAATGGCAACGCTAAGCCTTTGACCAAGGTAAAAGCAAGCAAGCTTATGTAAGTAGTAATAAAATTATAAATCATTAATATCGTCAAAACAACTCTCATAATTAATTTAACTATTATTTTTGGCGGTACACAATACACATATATGATTTCAGATATAGTTATTTTCTTTATTGCCATCGACTTTGTTTTTAAAAAACGACTTTTAGTTTTGGCCATATTGATATAATAAAAAAAAACTAATATGTCTGAAGTGAGACAATTTTACAGGCAAAACCTACTGAAACAAGTCGCAATTTTCGAAAAAAACTTCCGGAAAACCGAGAACAACAATCCACATGCCAGGCACTTTTTGTCTCTCCCCACAACACTTAAGACAATACACATAGACATACATCATCATCTGTCTAGCCTTCTCCCAACTAAAGGGTGTAAAACACCTCTTAACGAATACGAAAGGCACTTATTTTACTCGTCATTCTGATCATATTTTGTTCTACACTATACCTGGGAACCTTCTAGTTACGGAGATATTGGGGGTCAAAGTTGCAAGATTTTGACAAGCTTTTTTTAAATACCACTTTTTATCGCATGATTTTTACTTTAAATATCTCTACGACCCCCGTACTATTCAATCCATCCATCCGCACAATGTTTTGAGTGTGTTACATTGAGTTATACCACAAAACATGATTTATAACCTCAAAAAAAAAAGTTGTTTCCCAGCAATATTTTTTGCGTAAAGTTACTTAGTTTGATATACAGAATGCTTGGTTGACGGCTTTGTGATGAGGTGAAATACACCCTGTATGTTAGGGTTGGCTTCCAGTCTAACTAAACGCAGCTCAATACCAGACACACACAGACGTACACAAAACACATAACACCCTCTTCCCGTAGTCGGCTAATAACAAAAACTTCTCCCCTGCTGTATCACTAACTTTAACAGTCAACCACCATTCTTTATTGTAGCAAGGTTTTCCTTTTTAATCCTGTATCCTCTGCCTATAGCGTGCCTAGGGATGGGGATGTGTCGATAAATTGTATTTTTTTGAAGTGAAATCTTCTTTGGAGTGAATGAAAATCATTAAACTCGCGTGACCGTCACTTCACGCTGTCGGCAATCCCCAAAAACTGCCCCGCGTGTTTTTTTTTGGTTTGAGATTGGTAGTATCGATACATTGGAATAAGTGATTCAATATTGTGGTGAGTAGTCTTTCTGTTACGTATGGGTTTTCTTGCATTAGAAGACCTCCCATTAGGTGGACCGATGACCTGGTGAAGGTTGTGGGAATCCGTTGGTTGTAAGTCGTACGGGACCGCTCAATGTGGCGACACTTGGGGGAGCCCTATGTCCAGCAGTGGACGTCTTTCGGCTGAATTGATGATGATGATGGGTTTCCTTTGCAGTCGATCAAACTCTTTATGGTAGAAGCACAGACTAGTGTAGCCCGCGAAATACAAATTTTCTTTTTTTTTTACAATTCGCACGTCAGTCTCAGGTTGTATGTAAGTGGTTGACTATGTAAAATTTCTAGGTGTTCACATTGATGCATTGTTAAGCTGGAAGGTTGAGACATCGTCAGTTACGAAGTCTGTTAGCTCAGCATGCTACGCAATTAGAAGCCTGAGGGAAGAACTGACCTTGGCCCAGCTTAGGATGGTTTACTTTGCCTTGGTTGAGTCCAAGCTGAGATATAGTATTGAGTTTTGGGGAAATAGCTATAAGTACAATATCCACTCGGCATTTGTAATTCAAAAAAGAGCCATAAGGACAATGGTCCGCTTAAAACAGACGGATTCGTGCAGAGAATTTTTCATATCACTAAATATTTTGACTGTGCCATGCCTGTATATACTGGTGCTGCTAACCAGTCTTGTTAAGAACTTGCCCAAATTCGAAACTGAAGACCAACGACTAGTTAGAGTTAATACACGTAGAAAAGACTTGTCTAACACAATCCAACCGAAATTAAACGTTGTTCATCACAGTTCTAGGTACTAATCAGTATTTTTATATAACAAGCTTCCCTCAGAATTCAAAAGCATTAATAGCGTAAACTTATTTAAGAACAAATTGAAGACATACAGGGTGTATTTCACCTCATCACAAAGCCGTTAACCAAGCATTCTGTATATCAAACTAAGTAACTTTACGCAAAAAATATTGCTGGGAAACAACTTTTTTTTTTGAGGTTATAAATCATGTTTTGTGGCATAACTCAATGTAGCACACTCAAAACATTGTGCGGATGGATGGATTGAATAGTACGGGGGTCGTAGAGATATTTAAAGTAAAAATCATGCGCTAAAAATTGGTATGTAAAAAAAAACTTGTCAAAATCTTGCAACTTTGACCCCCAATATCTCCGTAACTAGGAGGTTCCCAGGTATACTGTAGAACAAAAAAATGATCAGAATGACGAGGAGAACAAGTGCCTTTCGTATTCGTTAAGAGGTGTTTTACACCCTTTATTTATTGAGGAAGGGTTACTACAGCGTTGATGAGTACCTAGATGATAAGCGACAACCTTAATATTATTGTTCGAAATTGTAAATGATCATAAATGTTGAACGTTATTACTTTGACATTTCTTCTAAACAGAGTATTGTATTTTTTTTTTCTTCCTTTTTTGTCCTTTTGTAGTATTACTTATTTATTTATTAAAACTTTATGCATAAGTAAAAACTCTAGAAATGCGGACTATTGTGTTATTCATAGATATTATATGACATCATTAGATATATATTATCAATAGTATCTGTATAATTTTATATCTGACATTTTATTTCTACAATTAGATGACATAATATTACCCTTTTTATAAGTATTTGTTTTTATTCATATTTGACATTCTATTATTATTATTGATTATTCACAGAAAATTAGACGACATATTGTTATTAATCTTTTTAACACAATTATTTTTTATTTCATTGCATTATTCTTAGGGAAAAACACTTATTTGTTTTCAGATTTTCCATTTTATTTGACCATTTGTTATATTGTAAATTATTTTTATTTGAATGGGTGTCCATACCCATTCAAATAAAAATCTAGAATCGTCTTGAATTTGTTATTTTTATTATCTTTACATGTTTTTTTTTTCGACTGTTATGTTTTTAAGGTTTCGTTTTATAAAATTTCTACACAATGTATTTTGTTCTGAAATAAATGACTCATGACTTATGACTTATGTTAATGAAGAATAGGAGTCACGCAAGTAACACGTAGGTATTCACAGAATTTAACTGAATGTAATTGAAATAAATACTATTTACTATTTCATCAAAAAGTCATTCAATAGGGTAAAATGAACTGTACAGTAACACACACACACATTACAAAAAACAATAAAAAATTAAAGGAGGTAACAAACTTAAAAAAATACTTAAAGCTATCATATTTATGATAATAATGAGGAACACGAAACACATAACAATTGTGCCTTCAAAGCGTATATACCAAAACATATTCAGCAGTTAAGCTTTTGGAACGAATAATGTAATAGCAGATTAATACTTAATGCCCCATCAGCTTGCATATTAGAACGATTAAATAAGCGTTTGTAACGCCCATTTGTAATGCACAATCAGAATCAAAGCACTATAATTACCCATTATGTCAAAATTATCGATCATAAATCAATCTGTATTTGTATTTCAGAACGAGAAATAAGCTAGCTTGTTCTTTTTAGGGTTCCGTTGCCAAATGGCAAAAAACGGAACCCTGTAACTTCTAAAATGAGAGAATGATAAAACTAAAAAAAATTATGATGTACACTACCATGTAAACTACCACCCAAAATTGGTTTGAACGAAATCTAGTGACTAGTTTTTTTTTAATAATCGTAAACCGCAATTTGCCTTTCATTTACAACGAACTGCAAGAACTTTTGTACTATGTTACTTGCTGTTACGGAACCCTTCATGGGCGAGTCCGACTCGCACTTGTTAAGCAATTATTTCAGACTCTAAGGACTTGAATATGGTTTCTCCAAATCCCGGGATAAAGGACATTATTAAGTTAAACCTGACTTCTTAGCCATGAACTGCATGAACTGACAAATGGAAAAAGATAGATAGATAGAATACTTTTTATTATGTACACAATAAAAATTAAAATACAACAGTAAAAAAAACAAAAGTAATTAAAATACAAAAGTTGCCTAAAGCACATCACAAGTCTGATTCGAATTGCAACGCGCTCGTGAAGGAAATAAGTGCCTCATCCATTCCGCTTGACGTCTCAGGTCGTATCACCTGAGGTCGTGCGAAAGGACAAGGAATGTACCCTGTATATCCTGACACACCAAGATAATTATTTTAAACTTTAAACCAAATATGTTAGTTTCCAATAATTTATTTTATCGATATCGATACAAAAGACACATCCCATCCCTAGTTATTATAACCAATACAAAGCGACTGTCTATATTGTGTTCTCGAGAAATCTTGTCATTATTGAGAAAACATGAATAGGTTCCGTAAAAAACGAATGATTGCAGATGTATTAAGGGGATCAGAAATGTGAATTGTTGATCTTTGATTTTGATTAGTATTTCAAATATAATTGTAATCAATATGTCACCGTAAAATTGTCAAACACGTTATATTACAATTGTCAAACACGTAATATAACGTGTTTCTCTCTAGCGATATTGTAAACTCTCGAATTATTGTCAACTGAACATACGGAAGTATCTCTGCCCCCATAATCGGGACTTGGGGCAACCCCCGTTAGGTTAGTTAGGTTCCTTTAAACCCTGCACTCGGAAATAGCGAAGAAGGGCTTCGTCGACTACGCTTTTTAGGGGAATATAAAGTGTTTTAAGGTTAGGTTATAAAAATCGGTATTTTTCAGGAATGGTGCATTATCTTTTCATGAGAGTGGTACCACTGGGCAAGGGGGCCCCTTCTTCCCTCCACACCGCGTGAGTTGACAACCATCGCATGCATTTCACGAAAAATAAAGCGTTTTATGCATTATGTTCGTTTGACAATAATTCGAGAGTTTACAATATCGCTAGAGATATTACAATATAACGTATTTAACAATTTTACGGTGACAAATATAAATAAATACTTTTATTTCTGTTTAAACAGCTCGTTCCTAAATAACAACAGCTGGTCGGGCCGTGGTTGCCTAGGTTGATCTGTAGATGGGTGATCATCTTCACACATCGAGTTTCCTCCGTGCCTTGGAAAGCACGTTAAGCCGTGGGCCCTGCCTGTCGTTCAGATCTTTGACAGTCGTTACAGGAAGTCAGTGGCCCAAATAGTTTGACAACCAAATTCTATTCTATTCTACCACTCTTACCAAGGGGTATCGTATTACCCAGAACTAACTGGGGTTGTCGAGGTCAGATAGGCAGTTGCTCCATGTAAAATATTGTTATTCAGCTGCATCCGGTTAGACTGGAAGCTTGGAGGACGTCACGAGTCCCCACTTGTCTATGTCAATATTCATTAATTTACAAAAACAAAACTACGTGTCCATTATTTTCCAATACTCTAACTGACGGACTAAATAGATTTGCAATTTTGTGATACTGTCGTTATGCCTATTTACCACATCATTTATTCTCGTAAAACTAGTATCGACAGAAGACAAAGAAAGTAAATAAAGGTACATAACACTAGTTACAACATAAAGTATTGCCAGGTGATGTGTTACAGTCAATATCTCACGGTGCGCGTACGTACGTCTCACGCCTCGAAGAATACAGAGGTGCATGGAGTCGCT
Source organism: Xestia c-nigrum (assembly GCA_916618015.1). Classification (NCBI taxonomy): domain Eukaryota; kingdom Metazoa; phylum Arthropoda; class Insecta; order Lepidoptera; family Noctuidae; genus Xestia; species Xestia c-nigrum. The sequence continues at coordinate 2,653,479 of OU745269.1, read as the reverse complement.
GTGTTAGATGTGGAGATGGTGTTTTAGAGCTACTAGACAGATTCTCAGCTGGACAGTTTCTCAACTGGATAGAGTACAGTCATGTAAAAATAAGTTAATGAACTATGAAACATAGATATTAGTTGAAGAACAGTTTGTCCTGTAATATTGAGATTTTGTTGTTGAAATAATCATTAACTGTCGAAGTTTAGGATGACACTCGTTTTTAGGTAGGTAGTTTTGCTATGGAGGCGTTTGTAGTCTCTGTAAACATAATATAACATCACGGTTGTAATCCTCGAAGCGTTAGGCAGAGGTGTACCTAATAGGGGGCGAGCCTATTGCCATCAAATAGTTACAAATTGCTTTTGTTATTGAGATTTTAATTGCCCAACAAAAACAACGCAATCGAGGCGACTCGCATCCATCGGATCCCCGCAACTTTCACCAGATCATCGGTCCACGTAGAGGAAGGTCTTCCAACGCCACGTTTTACAGTTCGCTGTCGCCACTTCAGTACTTTTCGGCCCCATCGGCCATCCGTTCTGCGAGCAATGTATCCTGCCCACTGCCACTTAATTTTTTTCAATCATTTAGGTCCATATTCACCAAAAAGATGACGGTCTGATCATCTAAAATAGTGTAAAACACATTTTTGAATGGGAACATGTCACAGTGACAGCTGTTTTTAGATAATCAGACCGTTATCTTTTTGGTGAACATGGACCTTAATCTTATTGGCCGTAAAAGTCAAATTTTAACTTTATTTTTATCGTCCATTTAGGTTTTGTTTAACCGACCATAATTACTTTTAACGACTTTAATAATTCATTTCTTAAATCATCACCCTACATTAAACATTCATTCAATAAAATATCTTAAACATCGAGTGTCCAACTCGGAGTTAAGGTTATTGTATGTTGAATTCAACGAATTGTATGTTCTGATCAGATAGAGTATGTAGAAGAATACACATATTTAGGACAAACTATTTCACCGGAAAATCAGATGCAGAAAGAAGTAAACAACCGAATAAGCAAGGCATGGAAAAGATTCTGGTCTCTGAAGGAAATTATGAAGAACCCACACATACCCCTAAAAGTCAAAACTACAGTATTCAACTCTTGCATATGTTTAACCTATGGAGCACAAACTTGGGCCCTCGCTACGAAGCAGAGTACAGTATTAAGAGTGTGCCAAAACAAAATGGAAAGAAGCATTCTAAACATAAAGCTACGGGACAAAATCAACTTAACAAATATAAGAAACAGGACAAAAGTTATAGATGTCACATACACAGTGAAAAAACTTAAGTGGAAATGGGCAGGCCATATGATAAGAAGCAAGAGGAAAAAATGGAAAAAAGGATGTGATTGTATGGTACCCTAGAGATGGAAAAAGACGGAAAGGACGTCAAAAAATAAGGTGGGATAGCTACAACAACATGGCATGCAAAAGCCACAAACAGGGAAATATGGGAAACTCTATGGGAGGCCTATGCCAAAGGGCAAGCTGATAATAACGTTACCGATGTCGTGGATGAAACTGTTGTTATGAATTAAATTTTAAAATAATTAGTATGTAAAATCAATAATTATATACATTATTAGCATGTTACTCTTTAAAGTGTTATTATAGCAAACAAAAGAATTATAAATATGTTAAATAAAGTAAATTGAAGCTAAAATTATACCAGCATAAATAAATAGAATGAAATGAAAACAATTAAAATTGTCTTGGTACAGTATCTTTATAATATTTCGTAATTAGTTGCATGATAATATAGTGAAATGATATTGTAGCATGCAAAATAAAATTATAAAACGATGTATTAGAAAATAGTCAATGTATATTATCAGAAATAAAGGCTATTTGAATTTGAATGTTGAATTCAACTCAGAAAATAATATATTCTTCGGAAAGATTTTAACCATAAACACACTTGTTTGCCAAGCTGCTCCACTCCTTTCGCTATCCCACAACCTGGCACGTAGTGGACACCAATAAAACGGACATTAGGCCCCGCCTAACTAACTGCCTGTATGTCGATTTAACTTCAAGACTCACGCAATATTGCTGTCACTAAATTACTAGCGGGTAGTGGAATAGGCTAGTGGGTACAACCGTAAAGGTAATGGGGTTTCAATCACCTTACAGAAACGTTAGTCTCTGAGGAGCTCGCGGCTAAATTATAAACATGAGGGCAGTGTTTGGGGAACTGCCAATAGAAGTGAAAACTAAGTAATCTATATCTGCTACGGGTTGTGCCCCGTGCACGCCTAAGTGATGCTACGCCGTAGCGGATCGGCTACGAGTGCTACGAAGCGCACGCGTCACGCGAATTTCATGATTTTGGTTCACCCAAAAATTTACTAAGTTTTCTCTTCAATAACAGCCGCATGTGTAGATCTTCAAAGTTAAACTTTTCAAGGACGGTCTGTGGATGGGTGACCAGTACACATCGAGTTTAATTAAACCGTTGTTTAACGAGCTTTCCGAGGCACAGAGAAAAAAGAAATACAAATAACAATAGTTACAGGTAGTCTGACAACAAGTGTCTACAGGGGGTATCGTAGTTCCCAGTATTAACAGGGTTGTGGAGGTCACATAGGCAGTCGCTCCATGTGAAATACGGGTATTCAACTGCATACGGTTTGACTGGAAATCAACCCCAACATAGTTGGGAAAAGGCTAGGCACATGATGCTGTTACATCGGACCTACTAGAACATTCGAGAAAGCACGTGATTACAGTGTGTGTACGTTAGAAGTTCGAGTGCTTTCTATTATTATTAGTTTTAAAGTTGAGTAGGTACAAATTCGCGACCTATTTATAAAAAGACATTGTAATTTTGACCGTACGCCTAGGGCATACGGTCCATATTTGTTTGTTTTGCCTCAAGTAGTTTATTATCTTTTTTTTTACCTACAGCTCCTTTTGTTAATGTCTTTAGTTGGTGTTTTTTGTGAAGCGGTTCTATACACCTCTAGAATATCCGTGGAGATATTTTTTGTGTGTCTGTTGACGAATATAAAAAGACCGCGCAACACGCGACAGTCAGTCTTGTTTTGGCTACATAACGAAACGAATCGAACTGAACTAGAAGTGCGATATCTAAGCGAATAGTGAACTGTAGTGTATTTGTGATTAAGTTCTGATTGTTTTGTGATTAATAACGTTATTGTGTTGTTTAATCGGTAGTAATTAATTTATCTCATACCCAGCTCGTAACAATACATTCGTGGTCGTGATTGTATGTAATTCGTAAACCTTTATAACAACCATTTTTTCACATAACGCACTAAAATGAAATCCAAACTCCAACCTATTCATTGCCAAACTCAAACCGGGAATCCAGTGTAAAACGTAACCTATCCAAAATGCAGCGCAGGTATTAACACAGCCTATCCAGCTCGCATCGCGTCCGTGCACAAAAACTGCGCACTCGTACTCGTGAGCTCTCTATAGATTTGACTAAAACCGTCTAATGCCCGCACTCTGCTGTTCGATGTGTGGTTTGGATATGTTATCCAGTGAAAGACATGAGCTAACCGATGCTATGCGTCGGTCGCGGACGAGTATAATTACATTGTCACTACATATTATAAAACAAAGCGTTTTGTCTGTCCCTATGTATGCTTAGATCTTTAAAACTACGCAACAGATTTTGATGCGGGTTTTTTTAATAGATAGAGTAATTCAAGAGGAAGGTTTTTGGATATAATTATACGCGGGCGAAGCCACGGGCATCGGCTAGTAATATTACAAATCTGAAGAGTTTGTTTGTTTGAACGCGCTAATCTCAGGAAGTACTGGTTCGAATTGTGTTGGATGGTCTATTTATCGAGGAAGGCTTTAGGCTTTATAACATCACGCTACGACCAATAGAAGCAGAGCATAAATGAAACATCTAGCAAAAACGGCGGCCCTTTGCGAGCTTTTTCTCTCTTATCGACGCAGACGGAGTTGCGTGGGTCAGCTAGTGTTCTATATAGCACTATACTGCGACGCTGACTTCAGCAGCGACCGCCTGCCGTATTTCGTTCTCGCTGACGTCACGACCAACCGTCAGCGTGACAAGAATTCAGGCTTTAGGTACAATTTCTTATCACAGTTTCTCTCTTAGCTTTTTTTAATTTCTTCTTATTTTAGAGTCGGTGGCAAATGTGTTATCCCTATGTTAATTTAATTGACTTTGGACACTCCAGGATGAGGAAAATGGTTTGGTATTGATTCCATAAAAAATATTATAGTGAAAAAGTTTAAAGTGTAAAAATATTAAAGTAACAACAGTCAAAAGAGTCATGTTATTTAAACACGGACGTTAAAATTATTTAGCGGTAAATTATTAAAGGTTTCTGCACACAGCGGGCGCGACGCGGCGGGACGGGACGCCGACGCGACACTGAGCAGTTGTAATGTACTAGATATTACTGACGACGCCAAACAGAGCCGTCCCGCTCGACGCGACGGTAACCGTCGCGCCACGCCGCCGCCGCGCCGAGCGGGAATACAAGTCAGAAGCGGCGGGGACGGAGCGTGCATGTGATTTTGTATCGTTTTACAAAAATGGATGTCTAAAAATTAGTCGAATGTGTTCGTGCTCACGTATGTTTGTACGATTTGGGCCATAGGCAGTATAAAAACACTGTTCTTAAAAATGAACTTTGGGAATCTATAGAAAGAGAGTTGAATCAAAGCGGTAAGACGGGACATGATCGCGCCCGCAGTGTGACCGATGCCGCCGCGCCAGCGCGCGCCGCGTCGCCGCCCGGCCACGCCGCGCCCCGCCACGCCACGCCGGCTGTGTGCAGACACCTTAAATAAGTGTCTGATGCAATGACGAGTAATAGAGAAGTGGGGAAGAAGGAAATATGCTGTGCGTACCCCAAATTAATTGGGATAAGGGATAGAGAATGATGAAGCTGATGAAGACATTGGCGTCGATTCTGTTGTGAGTAAACTAATTTTAATTTAGACTATTGCTATCTTTTACTAAAAGGCAGTGCGAGAAAAGGACGGCTATAGCTATGCACTAAGTTAGAGATGTCAAACTAGTTTATGCCTTGCGTGTACCCTTCTTTTGTATGGAAATATTGGTTCGCATTCAGCTCTTAATTACGTCCGTCTCTTTCTCGTTTTATTAGTGAGAAAAATATAGTAATAACCTAAATTAAGTTTAGTTGTAGTTAAGTTAGTGCACAACAGAATCCATTCTATGATAGTTATATCAGAGCAATTCTACAAAAAATCTAGTAATATTAGATTTCTTCAAATCATTTGCATAATAATTCAAAAATCTCAACGCTTTAGCATAGCTGCCCCGCTACGACCAGTTTTCCACCCAACCTACACTGCAGAGGTCTACCGTCCTAATTTACGGCGCCCCCATTCATTACAGCCATGAAATTCACATGTAAACTAAACTCCAGCCTCTGAACTCACATGAATTAGTTAGGGGATTTCTTGCTTCTTCTGTGAGCGTTATCCAAGTTTGTATAATGTTCCACTGCAGTGGCTCTTCGTACAGTGGAGGAAAGACATTGATCATGCTTGCTTACTGAGTGTTGGCCAGGCCAGCATTCAAATTCAATCGATCCATTCTACCTGGGCCTCGATTCTGCTATTACAATAGTGTCAGAGTAGTCGATCATTGATCTCATAATGATCAAGTTCTGTCAAATTTTGACAAGTTTGTTAATTCTACTATCATAATGGCGCTATTATGACTTTTCAATGATCAACCACTTACACTTCATTGAAAGAAATGTCATAGAATGATAATCTCGTACATGAAATCTGGCATGAATAAATGTTTGCATTTAGTAGTAGATTTCGAAACCCATTTTCACTAAGGGTTAATAATGACAATACGACAATGCCATTAAAACACAATTTTATTACCAGACCATTGACCGATCACTGTGAGTTTAGCAGATTACGAACTTTAAGCAAAATGACAATGGGATGAGAATGGAATCGTGTTGGAGTGACGAATTTATTAAAATTGCAGAATTAGGCCCCAGCTTCTACGACAAATCTTTTTTACTCGAAGCAGTACGGCTATGGAATTAAAGGTCATTATGGCCCGCCCATACCTATAAATGGTCAAAAACCACTATCGCTCCCCATAAGCATACATGGTTTTATGCTTTTGTTTTAATTTAGAATTTGACAATCTATTTCGTTTGTACTCGGCTTGTATTCATTAATGATTCTAAAGTCACGTGGTTTTATCAATTATCATAAAACGTTATTATTGTTTTACTTGGTAACAGTACTTTTTTTTCAGGATGAAGAGGTGAGTACCCTATGTCGGTTGCTGTACACCTAATAAAGGGTGTAAAACACTTCTTCACGAAGCCGAAAGGCACTTGTTCTTTTTGTTTTGTTTGTAAGAGTTTAACTTTTAACACCTCCACGGCCCCCGTACTATTCAGTCTATCCATCAGCACAATATTTTAAGTGCGTAACATTGAGTTCTATCATAAAACATGATATATAACCTTAAAAAAAAGTTGTTTCCCAGCAATATTTTTTGCGTAAAGTTACTCAGTTTGATGTACAGAATGCTTGATTAACGGCTTTGTGATGAGGTAGTTTACACTCTGTATATATAAAAAGCGAATGTTAAATTACTTAACTAATGATTGAAGGTATGAAAAATTAATATTAAAAATAAAAATAAAGAAAGGGCAACACTAACATTAGTAAGTAACAGTAACAGTTATGTTTAAGTCCGATGTAATAGTGGCCAAGCCTTTGCTTAAATAATGTAATAGACAAAATTGAGTCCTTACCTTTTATTGTAAAACTCCCAAGTCTCAGATCACTAAACGCTAACCTAAACTGCAGATATCTTAAAATGTAAAAAGACAAAAGGGCTGACAACGCCCGGTTTTATTACAAAAGGTATTATGGTCGCCGTGGTGATCATCAAATTTTCATGTTCTGATGGTCTTAAGACACAGTCAATTGGGATTCAGTGAGACAAAAATAAAGATTTGAGCTTAGTGTGTTCTTTGTAAGATTATTTATACTTTGGTTTAGACCTTGGATAGTCTCGTTGCTCTGGCAGTGACTATGAGATCCTAGGTTTGGATCCCAGGTCGGGGAATGTGTTATTGGATTTTCCTTCAGGAATTTACCAGTAGCGGCCCCGAGTCTGTAAGTTGGAGAAATTATACCCCCGTATCTCAGTAGTGTTTTCTCCATTGTCTGTCTTTTTATTTTAGTATATCCGTGTTAATTTTCTTTTTACAGTAATATATAGTTTGATATTTATTTATAGTATATAATATAGATATTTATAGTATGTATATATCTTTGTAGTTAACTAGAGTATTAATCGAATTATTTTCAGATGTACACCTATCACTGCTTGTCTCTGCATCACCCAAAGGTTGACTGGTAGAGAATGCCTATGGCATTAAGTCCGCCTCTGTACTATGTGCTTGAAGTGTTAAATAAATAAATATCTCGGAAATCATGGTAGTGGTTTTGTGCCTGATGTCTCTTTTCGTTTGTTTCGGACTGCCTTCCTATTGATATATGAGAGTAAGAAACTCGGGGTCCCGATTGTCATTTATAGATCTTTGAAAGTCGTTACAGGTAGTCAGTGGCCCGAAAATCTGACATCTAGTCTTACCAAGGCATATTCCCCAGTACTAACTGGGTTGTGGTCAAATAGGCAGCCGCTTCATGTAAAATACTGGTACTAAGCGGTATCTGATTATATAGAAAGCTGACCCCAATATAATTCGGAACAGGCTAGGCAGTATTTCTTTTTTGGACTTTACACAGAGCGCCATCTAGTGCCACACTAAGCAAGGCTTGTGTCGTGGACACCAGATAGTTGATATACTACATTACGTACTTTTTTGTTTGTAAATACATACTTATTATACATATAAACATCCATGACTCGGAAAAAAAAAACCATGCTCATCACACAAACATTTGCTCTTACCGGGATTCGAACCCAGGACCCTAAAAACGTAAGGCAGCCTCACTACCACTACGCCATTCGTCTTTTTTTTTTTTTTTTTTAACGATGGGAAATCATCAAATGACCCCCCCACTCTGGGCGGAGCGGGAGGGAGTGTCAGACTCTTACTGACTAAAAACCATCCATGTTCCTTCCTCGCCTTTTACGTTCCGGGGCCGCGGTATCTCTTACGAACAGGCCCGCAACCCCGGCAGGCTTCGGCCCTTGCGGCGGGCCCCTCTCCTTTTGCTGACATCTCTTTGAGGCGCGCGTGGAACACGAACGCGCCGTCGACACGGCCTGTCGTCGTCGTTAGACGGCCGGACGGCTAGCTAGCCCATAGCCAGCCGTCCACAGGCTACGGTGGCCGGTAGCCACCACGTGGCCCCCGACGCCCGTTGCGTCTCCCGCGGCGGCCGGGAAGAGAGGATCTCTCCCTCTCTCGTTCCGCCACCTCCTTCGCTAGCATGACTGCTTCGCAGAAGGAGGCGACGGCTTCCCATTCCGTCTCGCTCCGGACCATGGATTGAACCAGGGCCGGACGCGAGAGGTCGCCGCCGCCGATCGCCGCCACGAGGACACGGCGGAGCTCCGCCCACGCAGGGCAGACTTCCACCGTGTGCTCCACCGTGTCCTCCGGTCGATCCTCGCAGTGGAGACACCCGGGTGTTTCCTCCCGCCCGATTCGGTGCAGGTACCTCCCGAAACATCCGTGTCCGGTGAGGACCTGCGTCAGGCGGAAGGTGAGGACGCCGTGGCGCCTCTCCAGCCACTCCTCAAAGAGGGGACTTACCGCCACTATCGTGGCGTGCCCACGCCATTCGTCTGATGTTGAGTTAGCCACGTAAAAGGCTCATATTCATAATTTACTTATTAAAAGTAACTTTTTGTTTCACTGCCTCGTTGGTCTTGTGGTCGCAAGCAGGACTGCTGAACATGATGTCCTGGGTTAGACTCCCAGGTCAGGTAAAATCATATCATTGGACTTAATCATAACTGGCGAAATGTTGTTGTTAGGGACCGTCCATCCGGCTCGAAGGACCATTTGATAAGGACCTAATTAAGGACTGAACTCGAAAAGCAGTGGACTGTAATTTAAAATAGTATAATCCAAAATAGGTACAATAATACTGTTGGTGAACGTAAGGAAAGTGCGTGCGCATCGTCTTCAGAGATCGGTAGCGAAGTGGGCCGGTGATCCGCGTCCCGCACGTCGCACGCCGCACCTCTCGCCGCCGCCCGCCGTCGCCCGCTGTCATCCGACAGCAGCCGAAGATTGCCGAGTGGTCGGAGGCGCCCGAACAGTTGCACTATTAGCTACACCTCTGTCTAACCTTTCGAGGATTACTGGCGTGATGTTATGTTATGTTACTCAGTGTAGTAGCCACGTTGCACTACTGTCTCTCCCTCCACAGTGCGCCGCGTACTTTATAGACGATCGTGTGTCGTTGCGTCTGCTTTACGACAATGGCCGGTATAAACGCGAACACATCTGAACGTGATCTTATAGCTCACGAAACTATTCTTTTAACTTAAAGTCTTCACTTTGTTAAAGAATGTCTTGTTTGTCCTTAAGTCCTGTCTATAAATTCTAGTGTACTACAGAGTTTTTTTATTGCCTACATTCTCTGTTTTTTTCTGGATTCCGTAGCCTAATGGCAAAAAACGGAACCCTTATAGATTCATCTGTCTGTCTCTCTGTATGTCCTGCATATTATTATGTCACAGCCACTTTTTCCGAAACTATGTAGATGTATTCTGTGAACCGCATTGAGATTTTTACACAAAAAAAAAAAAAAAACAATAAATTTTAGGGGGTTCCTCATACTTAGAATTGAAACAATATTTTTTTTTTCATCAATCCCATACGTATGTAAGGATAGGTCTTCAAAAATGATATCGAGGTGTTTAGTATCACTTTTTTCTAAACCGAATAGTTTGCGCGAGAGACATTTCCAAAGTGGTAAAATGTGCCCCTCCCCTGTAACTTCTAAAATAAGGAAACGATTAAACAAATATAATATGACTAGCTTCTGCCAGCGGCTTCGCCCGCGTGAAGTTTGATTATTGTCCCATGGAATCTTACTGCCGGGATAAAAAGTATCCTATGTTTTAATCCAGGTTATAAACTATCTGTGTGCAAAATTTCATCCAAATCCGTTCAGTAGTTGTCGCGTGAAAGCGCAACAAACAAACTTACATTCACATTTATTCTCCGAACTGCTAAGCTATCGGGAGTTACACGTGTTATTGTGAGTCAACTATAAAAGATAGACATATGCTGTCTTGGGATATTTTTTATATAATTTTATGTGGAATATTTCCGTTTTACATGATTTCTATGTAGCTTTAACCATTAAGGCTGCACACGCGACGGAAGCTAAAAAAACCAAGTAACTTCTCCCGTTTTCCCAACATTTCCTTTCACTGCTCTGCTCCTATTAATGGTAGCGTGATGAAAAGTATACTATTACCTGCTCAGGAGTATGTAGAATAATTGTACCAAGTTTCGTTAAAATCCGTCGAGTAGTTTTTTTTTCTATAAATAACATACAGACAGACAGACAGACAGACAGACAGACAGACAGACAGACAAAAATTTTACTGATTGCATTTTTGGCATCAGTATCGATCACTAATCACCCCCCGATAGTTATTTTGTAAATATATTTCATGTACAGAATTGACCTCTCTACAGATTTATTATAAGTATAGATGTGCAGTGCATTACCATGTAAACATCCACCGAAAATTGGTTTGAACGAGATATAGTTAGTAGTTTTTTTTCAATATATCATAAATCGTAAACCGCAATTTACCTTTCATTCAATTAAAATTACGGATCTCTTCATGGGCGAGTCCGACTCGCACTTGGCAGCTTTTATTTATTAAATTAAGTAAAATCTTCTTACGGCGCTTTGAGCTCTTTTTGAGTGAACAAGACCATGGAACTCGCGTCACCGTCACCTAACGCTACGTAGCACTCGTAGCCGATCCACTACGGCTACGCTACTCTTAAAACTTCTATCGGCAGTCCTCAAAGACTGCCCCACATGATTTTTTTATTCTTCTATTTATACTGTGTACTACAGTTAGATTTAAAATCAATCTTAGGCGCAAGGGCCGAAGCCTGCCGGGGTTGCGGGACTGTTCGAAAGAGATACCGCGTCGAGGAAGGAACATGAATGGGGTTTAGTCAGTAAAAGTCTGACACTCCCTCCCGTTCCGCCCAGAATGGGAGAAGTTACTTAATGATTTCCCATCCTTAAAAAAAAAAACAAAAAATGGGCTTAGTTTCCGACGATTTTTCGCTCAAACATAAAATAACATCAGGCCTGTAATCTCAGAAAGGTTAACTAGAGGTACACCCACATTACACCAGTTATGTTCAAGTCTTATGTAATAGGCGCCCCTATTACATAAGACTATTTCCATCAAACGGGCACAAGTCCAAACTCCACGGCTTCTACTGAGAAATTTATTTCAGAAAAAATCTATGTCTCTTTGTTCGACCCGGAAATCGAACACAGGACCTGATGCTCAGCAGTCGTGCTGCTCACAAATACAACGAGGCAGTCGACGAAAAATACATGAAAAAGTTGCAAGAAATGACGTAACCAATATTCCAGAATCAGTACACCTCTGCCCTAAACCCATCCACTTCACAAAGGTTTAAATACTTTAAATATTTGATCGCAAGCGATTTTAAACGAAATAACAAAGGGGTAGCTTGTCCAATAAGTTCAGTATTGGGTACCTTACACTCTGGTGATCAGGGAATGCTTATCTCGATCCTAGCGCTTATTTCCTTGGGGGGTTGGCAGGGCTGTCAGCGATATTCGCATGTAGGCGTTTGGGTAGTTTTGAAATCTGTTTTGGTTTGATATTGTTCAATATTCGGAATGGTTTGCAAAAGGTAAAGGACGGATGGATATTTTTGACTCTTTCACGCAAAAAACATTTAAGGCGACTACAGTAGCTAAACGCGAGTTTTATAATGCCTGAAAGTATATGATTCACTGCTATAAACAAAAACTGAAAAATATATGATAGTCTTCAGGAAATATGCTAGTATGATAGTGTTTTCAAAACATAATACAATTAATTTTACTCGATAAACAAAATCACGAACTAATCTCAAAAAAGTATTTTAACGAGTAAAAATCATTCTGATTTATTAGCAAATAATTTTACTACCAACATAGTGTTTCATATTTTTAGTTCAATAAATAGATTTTTTGTATATCGATCGAAACCACTGATTTCGCACTATTCGGCCCGCAGTGACTGACGTAACAACCACTTTGTAGTGCAAGCTGATTAGAACTTTATTCTAACAGCATTTCAAACGAAGTTTAAACCAGCACAAATAAAGTTGCTAATTTAGCTCTTGTAGTCCCCTTAAAGTGGTAATACTGTTCCTAATTAATTAAACCAGCCTTCTTCATCATGTCGCTAGCATGCCAGTATTTTGTTGGCAATGGTATTTGGATATTTGACACACATCACCATCAGATACAGCCTGACTTCACCCACTGCTGGGGTATATGCTTCTCCTTGATTGTACTAAGCTCTACGCTCTTGTGACAACCTCATCCAGGATATTCCAGCAATAGCAACAATATCGTCTGCCCATCTCGCCGCTGGACGACCAACACTTCTCTTTCCATTCCTAGGACGCCACTCGGTCCCAGCTCTACTCCACCTGCCATCACCGCGTCTTGCGGCTTGGTTGTGCCCGGCTTGGTCCGAGTTGCGCCGCGGTCTGACCGCGGTAATCGGACCGGACCTCTCGCTTCCTGGCGTCGTCAACGCCATGCTGGGGAGCGAGGAGGCCTGGGCAGCGGTCGCCTCCTTTTGCGAGGACGTAATCTCGCAAAAGGAGGAGGCGGAGCGCGTGCGGGAGGACGACCCTCTCGCTGCGCCGCTCCGCAGACGAAGAAGGGGTCGGAGAAGGCACCGTCCTCTCCCTCCTCATGGTGGCGACGGGCGGGTGACAGGCACGGGGGTGCCTTCGCCCGCATTGCACCCGTCACCACCTCCGTCAGTCATTCCCGGGCCCCTGTGAGGGGCCCGCCATGAAGGGCGATCGTCGGCGGAGGACTGGACGTAAAGGCTATGCCGGTTTCCCAGTCCCCCGCCACTTGGACGAAGCGGGAATGTCGCTGGGTCGTTTTAGTGGGTATACCGGGTCAGACCGGGGAGTCCCACATACCCCTCTCATCCCCCGATGGGAGGGTATGCGTAATGCATTTTTTCCCAGCGTCAAAAAAAAAAAAAAAAAAAAAAGGTGTCCTGTCCAACTCTATTTGAGTTGCACAACGCGATATCCAATATCGAAGACGTATTTGGATTTCGTCGTTTGGAACTCGGTTTACAGAGTCAAAATGTATTAGAATACAGATAGTTTGTCAATCCCGTGGGATTGACTGTCTTGGCATGTAATGAGGAGGGACGAATCGCATGTGACTAGGTCCATGTTCACCGAAAAGATAACCGTCTGTTTATCCAAAAACAGCTGTCACTGTGACATGTTCCCATACAAAAATGCGTTTTAAACAGCTGTTTTAGGTAATCAGACTGTCATCTTCTCGGTGAACATGGACCTAAAAGAGTTTAATAAAGAGTGTAAAAGAACTCTTGATGAATCCGAAAGGCACTTGTTCTCCGTATCATTGTCACATACTTTTTTGTTCTAGACCATACCTGAATCTTCTAGTCATCATCATCATTCTCTTGCCCTTATCCCAATTTATTTGGGGTCGGCGCAGTATGTCTTCTTCTTCCATACTCCTCTATTTTTCGTCATCTCATCAGACACTTCTTTTCTTACCATATCCTTCTTAACACAGTCCATCCATCGTTTCTTTGGTCTTCCTCTACTCAAATACCCATCCACATTCATACTCAAAACTTTTTTCACGACATTTTCCTCATTCCTCCGCATCACATGCCCATTCCACGACAACCGATACCTGAACCTTCTAGTATACGGATATATATTGGGTGTCAAAGTTCCAACATTTTCACAACTTCTTTTGAAATACATGTCTCGACGACCCGAATGGTGTAAGGGTAGTGAGGTTGCCTTACGTTCTTAGGGTCCTGGGTTCGAATCCCGGTAGGAGCAAATGTGATGAGCATGGACATTTGTTTCCGAGTCACGGCTCCATACTGCCCTGGGCACAGGTGTTAAAAAAATAAAAGTAGATTCTTTTGAGAGACGATATAATAATATATCCTCACTGAAAATTTGTCAGAATGTGGCTACCAAGGAATTGAGTTATTATATGGAATAAACTACAAGTAAGAATTGTCGCTTTTAAGGGTTCTATAGCCAAATGGTAAAACGAAACAATTATAATTAAAAAAAAAGTATGAAAAAAGCTAACGAAACTATGAAAGTATGTATGTAGTATATCAACTATCTGGTGTCCACGACACAAGCCTTGCTTAGTGTGGCACTAGTTGGCGCTGTGTGTTAATGTCCAGCGATATTTTTTTATTATTCGGATATTTTCTGTGAAAACCGCAGCTAACTTGGTTTTAATGGTCTGTGTGCGAAACAAAACGAAATATAAACTTTTCTTTTGTCGGGATTTAAAAAATACTGTGGGTACGTTAATGTTCATCCCAACTACGAAACCCTTCATTGTATGTGGTGCGCACTTGGATGTTTTTTTGGCATATTACCTGTCTATCATTTAGTTTGCCAGCCGATGACCAGACTTGTAAACCTGTAAAATAGACATGGAACTAATAAGTACTAGACTAACATAGAATTTAAGGGAACAAAACAAAAATAGTTTCATTACCGCCCAACAACTTAACCGTAACTCGATGCTTCATTGCTTCTAACGATCGAATAACTAATTACAATCTAAATATAACCGGTGACTGGGTATTTGTTCCAAATACGACCAATTAAGGTCATTAAACATAGAAGGGAACTAAGCGACGATTCCAAAGTCATCACTCACCCTGTCAACTGTTGTTCCATTTAAAACAATTATAACTCCATCAAAATAACAAACTCACGATTAAAAATCTTTCCAAAAATGTTTAACTCATTAAGGGTGGAAAGGAGCTGAGTTTATAAATTCATATTTTCTCAACCCCCCCTTTTCTTATTCAAGATTAATGATGCAGGAGAGAGGAAAGTTTTAAATTTTTTCTTAATTGCGAAGCTAATTTATCATAAAGTGTTCGTGTTGGACGATAGTGGCGCAACTTTTCTTGTTTTGTCTGGTTATCTGTCGTTTTTATGTACATACGTAACATTACGCCTGTTATCCTTTATAAGTTAGGCTGAGGTGTACAACTAAAGGGTGTAAATTGACTTTTAACGAGGAAAACTGTGGTCTGGTCTGGTCATATAGCAGTGATGATTACAGCGATAATTTTTTGATAGACCAGACCGATAAGGCATTAAGTCCGCCTTTGTACAGTTTTTAATTGTGCATAAAGTTTTAATAAATAAATAATTAATTAAAAAAAAAAACTTGTGCAAAAGTTAACAGGAACTTTGACCCCCCATATCTCCGTAACTAGGTTCCCAGGTATGTAGAACAAAAAAATGATCGCAATGTTGGGGAGAACAAAACCCTTCTGCTTCGTGAAGAGGTGTTTTACACCCTTTATATAAGTCGACTTATGAACCTATTCACGCCTGGTACGGATGGATAATAATATTTGAGAGCGTAGCAAAATGTAGATGTCGTAGCGATAATTGCTACGCCGTAGCACCGGGGTCTACGGCGTAGCTATCTGTCGTGCATTATAGACGAACGATTTCAGATGTAAAACAATAATGTTCTATTGTTTAGATTATAACATCATTATCACGCCTGCAGTCCCCGAAGGGTTCGGCAGAGGTGCGTTTAATAGTACTCCCATGTTTCGCCAGTTATGGTTAGTCCTATATAAGAGGCGAGCTTATTGCCATCAAATACTATGAAAATCGTAATGGAATACCCCAATAACAATTTGACCGACTCGGGAATCGAACCCAGCTCAGCAGTCCCAATTGCGATCACTACATCAATAAATAAATTATAATAAATTTTTTCAAAGTCCTAAAAATCTTGCGAAACAGTGACTGGTCGTTCGTTTCATTACAAGTCATTTTTCTAATGCCCAATTGCCGAATCGTGTACCAGTCACCATAACAAATAGCTCCATCGACTTCTAGCCCACAAAATCCATCAAATGTACCAAAAAATCATGGGGTCAATAATAAAATCAAACACACTTGACGCCGAGCCCGCCTGGGGGTGAAAGTGGTGAAACAACCCCAGCGTAATAGGGGTGAAGTAAAACTTACATAAAACTGCCGCCGCGACCTTTTATTTTCATGAGATTCGCGTTCTTTGCGGTTGAGTTTGTTTGCATTGTTTTCACGGTACGAACATTTGACAAAGAACCCGGGCGAATCAATTGTTGATGAAATTATTGAGCGTCTACGTATGTCACCGTGATAGATGCCTACGAAATAATTTACTAAGATTTATCAAATCAAACTGAAGGTCTAACGAAGTCTCTGAAAAAATTCCTCATTATTATGAGCTCAATTGACTAGAATAATGATGAATGAGAAAAATAATCATGACTTACTTTTTTTCTTCCTGGATTGACTTCATGGCTTTTGGTAAGATATACTTTTAAGGTGAACGCACACTTATCCGCGTCGAAACAATCGACCGCGCCGAAAGAATCGAATTTTAGAATAACTTGTATGAAATATTATAAAACCTAGCACACTTATCCTTGTCGAATCGTACGAATAAATGACGTCATTACGTATGAGAATAAAATATTTCATGCTTTTTTTTATTTTAGTATTGATAAGTGTGTGTCCACCTTAAATGTCATCTCCAACAAAAAAAAAACATGACATTTTATTTGTCAACCTGCTTAATGACATGCGCTGTACCGTCATACGGTGAAAGGCCGTAACTAACAGTTTTGCCAAAACTCAGTTAAACATTGATTCGAATTCAGCAAGAAATTCTGTATAAGTAGCCCGCAGCCACCAGATACACTTAGATAGAAGGGCGTTTGGCCTCAAAAACGATGTTTTCTACGAATAGTTTGCATACTTGTTGAAATCCGCATCTTCATTTGAGGCCTTTTCGGCCGTGAAAAGCCTTAAATAGAGTTATGGCCTTCCATCACATACATCATTGTATTGTGTCACGAATTGTCTTTTCATAATAGGTACATAGAATAATAATAAAGTGTGTATTGTATTGTACGTAGTATACTGGGCTGGTATCTCTTTAGAGGAAAAAACCACGCTTGTTTTCGCGCCTGAAGGGGCCGAAGATGTCACACGGCGCGTATCATTCGAAAGTTCCTGAATGAAGTGAATATACATACGGGCGATGGACTGGTCGAGTCCAGATATGGACTGATATCGAACGCTTATGGAACGAGCTCAAGAGAAGGGTCCTGGGCAGAAATTCAGTCCCTTCAACCATAAAACGATTCTGCTGCAAAACAACCTAAGCAGCAGAAAGGGGGAAAGTAGAACCGTCGCTGTGATACCCTTCCGAGGAATCCGGTACAGCACTGTCCAGCCAAGCAGAAGTGTGATGAGGACGGCTTCACCTTAGTTCAGAAGAAGAAGAAGAAAAAGCCTACTTGTCGCAATCAATGCGGTACTGGACTGTCAGTATAAAATATGCTGCTGCGTCCAGCAATACCAACTACGACGTTGCTTTATGTGTCCCGACTGCATAACTCCACGAAAGTTGAGTAGGTCGTAGAGTACATGAAGATGAAGACCAGCTGGACCTTGAGGGTCGAGAAGTTGGAGTCGCGTTACAACACCAACTTCAAGTCGTTTGCGAGTTCCGACACAAGTTTCTCAAGGAAGAGTTTTGGCCGAAGGGTGTTGTCTACCGACGTTTTCGCGGCAGGCTACGTGACACGACGCCGTCACTTCATGTGTTCATAGTTTATAAGTTATATTTTGTATGTATTAGTATATTTCTAAGTTGTAATGTAATGTTGTGTATCTTATCTATGGGCCTTAAGATGCCTGAAAATGAAATGATTCATTGATAAAAGCATTGAAGGCCGCGTTAACAGACGGGTGGGACAGAATTCCTCAAGGCACCGTCAAAAACCTGATCAGATTAATGAGGAATCGAATGCAGGCTGTGATTTAGAGCTAGGGTAGGCAATAATAAGAATTGACAGAATAAATTACTTTATGGTTTTAACAGAATTGTTTTATTTTTTAAATGACTAAGCACAACACATATCCCATTTTCTCTCTACTTTCACAGGATTGATTTTAAAAGTAAGTTTAGTATTCACCATGAAAAATAATAATAATACCAGCCTATTACTGTCCCACTGCAGGGCAAAGGCCTTTCCTCAACAGAGAAGGCACGAATATTGATCTCCACGCTTGCTCAAGACGGGTTGGCGACTTATATATCAAAATATATCTCTAACTAATTGCCCTATAGATAGTTGACTAAGGTAATTAAATAAATATTCTTCTGATCATTTATTTAAGTAGGTAAGTACCTAATTATGTCTCGTGTGACCATGTGAGCCATGTGGCAGACCTACGGACGTCTGTTGAACTTAATATTCTAAATACGGAGTCCTTAAACTATTCTCCCACTATCCTTATATTCTTCTAAACTTCGCGTGGCGCAGCTAGTTGTAAATAAATGCATTTATATTAATGTATTTAAAGTGAGTTAAGGTATTTTTAGATTTATTTTTCGAATAGTCTGGTGTAAACAAGATATAACCTCTAAAACTTCAAACTGGAATATCTTTAAATCCTGACTTCCTAGAAAAATATGACTGAAGACAAAACTCTTCAGGAATTCAAACTCTATACTTTTATATAGTTTTCATGGGCAGACGCTAAAATAAAATATCAACAAAAATTTGTTCGAGCTTTGACCGGTGTTCTTTTGCAATTCATTTACTTTCACAATTTTACTGTTAAAATGCCCGTCGCTTAATAATAACAGCCGCACGGGTCGATCATTAAGCAGCGCTTATCTAGGTGGGTCTTTGGATGGACGACCGTTCATTACATACCAAGCTTTTTCTGTGCTTCGGAAAGCACCTTATTAAAATAAGATATATTTTATTTGCTTAAAACATGTGTCACTTACAATAATAAAAAGTGCATGTAGGATAACATAAATAAAGAAAATCGTTCAGACGTGTTTTGCCACATACGTGGCGTGCAAATCTTTTACATCTTTGCATGCATCATGTTCGTGAACGGGCGCTGTCAGTTGCGACTGTTCATCTCTTAGTTGCCATGGCTTATTTGAATGAATTATTTTGTTTTTATTATGGACATTTTTAACGTGCACATCTTGCTACATTGTTCTCACTTAATTTACCATCTCAACATGAATTATGTAACCAAGATTTTTGTAACAATAATTTGATTTAAAAGAGTGTCCATGGAGTTTCTTGCCCGTTCTTCTCCATAGAGATCTACGTCAGGGAATGGGCAACTACAATACTTTCACAGTTTTTATGTCTTGTGACTGGGACCGTAGCTACATTTAAATGTCATCTTTGTTTCGGCAATTCAAAAGTGCCTGTCGTTGGCCTACTTGAAATGAATGCTTTGATATTGATTTTGATTTAAAATTCGGAAATTGAGATGTATCATTTCAGTTAGTAGAATTGAATTTAACGGAAAATACTAAACCGTTATCCGTGTATGTAAAAAAGAAAAATTGCAACTGGTACTAAATCTCAAAATGGTACTGTATGTAAAAATCAAAATTAATAAAAAGCAAATAATAATAAATGTCAAAATATTATACAGTAGGTCCACATAACAGTCATTACAAGTAGTAAGTGGCCCGAAAATCTGAAAACCGGTTTCACGGACACCAAAGAGTGTCGTAGTACCCAGCTACTGGGTTTTGGGGGTCATGGGGGATAGGCAGTCGTTCTATATAAAACTATCTGACCCACGCAACTTCGTCTGCATCACGTAACAGAGAAAAAGCCCAAAAAAGGAATAAATATTCCCCGTTTTTGCAATAATTTTCATTTATCTATTGGTTGTAGCGTGATGATTAATAGGGTGTAAAACACCTCTTCACTAAACCGAAAGGCACTTGTTCTTCCCGTCATTGCGAATTTTTTTTTGTTCTACAACATACCTGGGAACCTTTTAGTTACGGAGATATGGGGGATCAAAGTTACAACTTTTTGACAAGTTTTTTTTTTAATGCAAGTTTTTTTTGTAAGGTTTTCTTTTAACACCTCCACGACCCCCGTACTATTCATCAGCACAATGTTTTAAGTGCGTTACATTGAGTTCTACTACAAATCATGATTTATAACCTAAAAAAAAAGTTGTTTCCCAGCAATATTTTTTGCGTAAAGTTACTTAGTTTGATGTACAGAATGCTTGGTTAACGGCTTTGTGATGAGGTGGTTTAAACTCTGTATAGTTGTTCATACCGTTCTCCGATAAATGTACTATTCAACACAATAATATTTTTTCAATTTCAATCAGTAGATCCTGAGATTAGCGCGTTCAAACAAACCAACTCTTCAGCTTTATAATTATTTCTTTATTACTAACACTAGTATGTAAGCTCGCAATTTTACTAACAAATATGTATATAATTTCAAGATGAATCTGAAATAAATGATTATTATTATTATTATATTTAGTATTCAGCTGCATCCGGGTGGTCTTAAATCCAACCCCATGTATAGGTATTTGGGAAAAGGTTAGCTGGATTTTTTTAATCATTTTATTCATGCCACCAGCCTGTTCTCTTACTCTTATTGTAATCAGAATTTACAAGCTTGACGTTCCGAGTATGTTACGAGAAAGGTTTGCAAGTTTTTATTTATATTTTCTCGTGAGACAATGGCCACAGCACCACAACTGACAGCATTTGACATGTGCAGGATATTCCGTACGTTTACGAGCGACTACTTTGACGGGCGCGACCCACTGCGGGATGAAATGATTCAACTTTCACCCCCTCGCACTTATGCCACTTGTATGTTGGGTACTGACAATGTTTTGGTCAAACGAAAGACATGAAAACTATGTTAAAAAGTTATATTTTTCTGTTGGTATTTCTCTTGCTCAAATATTAAACTGTGAGCATTTTTAATGCTATTTTTAAAGGTTGACCCTAAAATCGCATAGATGATTGACACAATCAATGTGGCACGGAACGTTATAAACCCACTTTTTTAGTGACTGACAGACAACTGAATTATTTTGACATTTACTTTTTCTGCTTATTTTTGATTTCGAAAGTGTTTTTGCAGATTTTTCGCATTTATTCCAGTTAGATAATGCTTAGCTAATTTAACCACTGTAATCTAGAGGTTATAAGGAAAAAATTAAAGTAAGTTTCATTATTAAATGCTACAATTTACGTGGGTGGCCTAAATGATTTAATGATAAATGATATTTATTTTGCAAATTGGTTTTCACAAACACTTTTACACGTCCTTATTTTTTAAACTAGATGGGGCCGGTGTTTCGTACCTGACTACTCTGAGAAGAAACAGCCGAAACAAACTCAGAGGTCTCTTTTAAAGTCCAGACAATCTTGTTCAACTTACATAAGAACTATGCAGATCAGAGATGGTTTTTTGAAGAAAGAACCATACAGATTTGAGTGGATATATGGACCTAATCTCCGAACATTAGTTATCTGTCATACAAGAGTGCAAAGTTGATTTTTAACCGCGTGCTCAATTTTGATGAGCGAGCAAGCGAAAGACTCTAAAATTGAAAACAAAACTTAGAATCTTGAGCGTTAGCGAGGGAAAAAGGTGAAAAATCTTTGCACTCGAGTGCAACATGTAACTTTTCATCCCACCTCAGCGAGAAAATTGCGAAGAGGAAAAGAAAAAAAATGCGAATTATTAACAAATTTAGTTAATTCTGTTGGCGTCAAATAAACTTACTCGTCACTTGTTTTCAAGTTCCTTGTTTTTAACCTAAGGTGTTAACAAAATGACGAAAAGAAAATGGCGCGCGCAAAACATTTAAAAAAAAGTACACCAAGAAAGTTCCGAGTCTGAGTTATTAACAAATAAAAAAAAATGTATAACAAATTCGGCCCCATGGAGGTAGAAGTAAATAGGTTTAATTATGTTTTGAATTCACATACTTAGTGCACACGATGTTCTTAATTCAAATTTACTTTATCCTCTAGACAATGAAAACGGCTTTTGCGCTCAAATATCGAAGAGCAAAAATAGTCTTTCCGAGATGGGGGAATGAAAATAAAATTGTCTCCGTTTGAATCCGGTATCCTGATACAGAAAAGAAACATCTAACAAAAATAAAAGTTGAAAAAAATCAATATCTTATTACTTAAAGAAAAGCAATCTAACTTAAAGATTTATGCAGCCACCTCATTAAGAGCCCTCTTACAGTCCACTAGCGCCGCCAATCGAAAAAATGTCATAACTCGTAAATAGAATCAAAAATACAAAATGTGGTCTATTATTACTGTAGAAAAGGCAATAACGTAATTTTATAACACATTGTCACCACTTGAAATATAGCTGTTTAGCTAAATCGTGCATTTGTAACAAAAACGGCCGTTTATGTTTTGAATGCACGATTTAGCTAAACAGCTATATTTCAAGTGTTGATAAGGTGTTATAAAATTACGTTATTGCCTTTTCTACAGTAATAATAGACCACATTTTGTATTTTTGATTCTATTTACGAGTTATGACATTTTTTCGATTGGCGGCGCTAGTGGACTGTAAGAGGGCTCTTAACAAAACAAACAGAACATTATTTTAAATACAGAACATGGATTAAAAGAAAACCGTTAAAAACTGTTTGCGATTCGGTGCAAATTCGAATTACAAATTTGAACACGGCTAAAGCGAGTGGTGCCGTATAAAAATGAAATTTAAAAATGGTATTCTGTGATTTAAAACTACTCGCTTTCACAGGGTTGCCAGCTGGCATATTGTTTTATTCATGTTTGTGTCTAAGGAGGTTAAATATTTATAGTTTTTGGTTTTATGACGAATTATATCGTTTTTGTGTTTAAATATTTGAATAGTGTTTCCCTGGCTCTTTTGATAAACACGCCTGCTCTTTGCGTTAAGTAGAAAATCTCTTTTTCCTTATTACTCTATTTAATTACCCAAATTCATGAATTGTTTATTACCTCACTGAAATTATTTCATAAACGTAGCATTTGGCAAAAAATATATCGACAATGGATCTCGCATAGTCATGAATTTTTGTTGTAATGAATATCGTGGCTGAAGCATTAGCCACGGCGTCCTCGCCTTCCGCATGACGCAGGTCCTCACCGGACACGGATGTTTCGGGAGGTTCCTGCAACAAATCGGGTGGGAGGAAACGCCCGAGTAACGCACTGCGAAGATCGACCGTAGGACACGGTGGAGCACCGCCGTGCTATAGCAAGAAAGGGGTATGGTAGGTAGGCAGATAGGCAGTCGCTCTATGTGACCAACAGAGTTGGGAAAAGGCATGCAAATGATGGTGACAACTCTAGTAGTCCACTCTTTTTCAGAGAGGAACGCCTATTACCAAGTAGTGGCAGTAGATAATGCTTTAAAATAAATAATAAAGTGAAAAAGTCTTTTATTTCTTGCAGTACCAAGGAATTAATAAAAATAACATACATGCCATCATAAAAATGCGTCTTATCAAATTCACTTTAGTTTTGTTGAATTATGCTTTAAAATCTTATTTTATGAAATAGTAATTTTAGCAAGAACTCTTAGTAGGAAGTGAAGACCTCCTACAGAGATGACCAGCGGTCTCTATCTTTTACTATTCGCACCCAGCTAGTACCTTTCTTTTTTTCGGATGGGAAATCATCAAATAACTGTAAAAGTCTGACACGGGAGGGAGGGTCAGACTTTTCCTGACTAAAACCCATCCATGTTCCTTCCTCGCCCTTTATGTTCCGGGGCCACGGTATCTCTTTCGTACAATCCCGCAGCCCCGGCAGGCTTCGGCCTTTGCAGACCCCTTTCTTATGCTGACATCTCTTTGAGGCGCGTGTGGAACACGAACGCGCCGTCGACACGGCCTGTCGTCATTAGACGGACGGACGGCTAGCTAGCCCATAGCTCACCGTCCACAGGCCTGCGATCCAGCTAGTACTTGCGATCTATACAATGTCATCCGCCCAGTGTGCTATAGATCTGATGCTGATGCTTATACAACCCCAAATCGCCATAAATTCATATCAGTCGTACCACAACCGTGCTATACCATGCTTACCTGTATTCTAAACTACAGTCGACGCAGTCAACGAGTTTGGTGACGTAACACCACTAAATTACCGGTTACGATTCATTCGGGCGACGCCGAAATTTACGGGTTGCGAAGTAACCTGTTCGTCATTTTGTTGGGGAGGATACGGGAGAAAATTGTGGACGGGTGACGATTGAGAATTTTAGTACAGTTCAAGGAGTAACGGTTAAACTATGTTTTTGCTTTATCTAATGGCCAATACAACGTTACGTGTAACGTTAAATGCGCAAAAAATCAGACACCTCAAATGATTTTGAATTCAATTGACCTAATTCTGAGAGAGAAAAAAGACATTAAAAAATAAAAGGTGTGCTGTTTTAGATTTACTGGAAAACAATATTATTATCCTGCGTATGCGAAAATTTAAATTGAACCATCTGTGTTTGTTTGTTTACCTATTTTGGCGGGTTTGCGCACGTGGTGGCTTGACTTATTAATAAATAGACAGGGCAACATTTTTAAGAAGATTTTTTTTAAATAGGTCACCCTATATTAAAAAAACGTTCCTGCTCGTGATACTGATCCAACTATTTTCAGATTTTGCGCGTTTAACTTTACACGCTGTTTATTGATAGAAAGAAATAATTAATTGTCGCAGGGGCATGACGTGCATATGAAAACTAAATTAAATATTATAAACACTGTTTTAGGCTTTCACGGTTTAAAACTAAACTTATATTGCAATAAGAGAAGAGAAGCAATTGAAATAAGGAAGTATAGAATCAGAATCAGAATTATTTATTTGTTAAACATAGGTATAAATAAACATTATAGATCTTAAAAAAAGTGATGCTCTTGCTATGTTTTGTCGATCTGACATACAAATTTGAATAGAAAAAGAAAACAAAAGTAAACAATTAAAGTTACAAATAAAATGTCAACTGAAATAAAAGATTACAATTATAAAACGTCAATTAAAATAAAATAAAAAAAATCACAAACACTAAAAGTCAATAATATAAATAATAAAATTCCAGTACAATTAAAAATCATAAAAAGAAAACCGTAATAAAGTGTTATTAAAAATCGTAAAATCACAAGTCAGAATAATTCAAACCAAAAAATTATCATTTAAAAATTCATCAACACTGTAGTAACATTTGTCTAGTAGTATCCCCTGAAGGGACTTCTTAAATTTATATAAAGGCAAACATTTAATTCTATCTGGTAGTCTATTATAAATTTAAATTTATTTTATAAATATTCAATCGAGAGGATGGCTTCAGATTGTCGAGTAGGTACGTGGAATCCAGTTTTGAGTATGCTCAAAAGTAGCAGCCGGCATCATACAAAAAACTTCAAAAAACTTGGTGATACTGTGAGTGCGTTTTGTCGTGACTTAGTGTCGAGTTCCAATAGTGCGCGTAGCAAAAGACAAAGAAAGAGGGTAGACAGATTTGTCTGCTCGTAACAATTTTATTTTCCATCCACCCGCAGTCTCCAGTCAACCCCGAAATATCGGGAGCACAAAACCATCAATTCAAAATAGAGCTCAAAATCACGGAAGATATCCCGTAAGTGACAATATAATTTTTTTTTTTTCGTTTATCCTGGCGCCACGCGGTTTCACCCGCATAGTTCCCGTTCCCGTTAAAGAACGGGGACAAAATATGGCGTATGTAAGTCGTTGATAATATAGCTATCCATTGCTGTAAGGATTTTTCTAATTGTTTCAGTAGTTTTTACGCTTAACGAATAAGTTACATACAAAATACAAATCTTTTTCTTTAAAATATTGGAATAGATTTTCACTTTTGGTGGGTAGTAAAAAGAAAGAATTTGTTTTTTAATGCGATTACATGAGCTAAACGCGAGTTTTATAATTACTAAAAGTATATGATTCACTGCTATAAACAAAACCAAAATATATGATATTCTTCAGGATATAATTATGTTAGTATAATAGTGTTTTGAAAATATAATACAATTAATTTGACTCGGTAAAAAAAATCACGAACTTATCTCTAAAAATTTCTTTCAACCAAAAAAAAAAACATACTTATATACAAATAATTCTACAAGCAATATGTTAGTAAGTGTTTTAGTTTTTTAGTCCAATCAATAGATTTTTTTGTAAATCGATCGAAACCACTCATTTCGCACTATTTGGCACGCAGTGACTGACGTAACAACCACTTTGTAGTGCAAGCTGATTAGAACTTTATTCTAACAGCATTTCAAACGAACTTTGAACCACCACAAATAGAGTGGCTAATTTATCTCATCTAGTCGCCTTAAATAGTATTACCGTACCACCGACCCCACACACAATACTGTCCCGTATGTACTTTCATAGTTTCCGAACAATTTTGTGCCACATAAGCGGATTTGCCGATAGCTCATGTTGCCGGCTCTAATATAAGTAATTGCTTTTCACTATCGATCCAATTTCGTACAATAAGACCGTTATATATTGTTAGTACATTAGTTATTTGTACGTACAAGGATTATTTGTAATCTGTTTCTGAGTTCGTTTGTACCAAAAATACGGGTTATCTAACCTTTTCCGAACTACAACCACACTTTTCACTCTACATATTATTATAAAACAAAGTCTCTCGCCGCGTCTGTTTGTCCCTAAGTATGCTTAGATCTTTAAAACTACGCAACGGATTTTGATGCGGGTTTTTTTAATAGATAGAGTGATTCAAGAGGAAGGTTTTTGTATATAATTTTACGCGGGAGTAGCCGCGGGCATCGGCTAGCGTGGAATAAAGATGATTATTGAATATTTGCGTGTAACAATTATGTGTTTAGTTCTAAGTTATTATTGATTTGATTCACTACGTAATTTTAAACATTAAACAACAAACTACTGTCCTACATATAGCATATTGTTAGAGCTCCTGTAGCCTGTGATACAGAATTATCCTAGTACAGGCATCTTGCCTTTTAAACATTCATTGTTAGTTTTAAGATTCATATTGTATTTTACCATTTTGAGATTCTGAATAAAGATTTATTTATAATTTAATTAATGGAAAACCAATCTACAAACTGACCTCAACAAGTTTTGTTGGTTCTTGTAGATTGAAATTGAATTGTTTATTGAAATAATTGAAAAACAACAATATTTACAATTTGGCCTTTAAAACTATAGGTATAGGTACAATAATTGTATTCTACCTGAACTAGGAATAAACCTGTATCTCAAATAATAAATAAAAATAAATAATAAATAAATATCGCTGGATATTAACACACAGCGCCACCTAGTGCCACACTAAGCAAAGCTTGTGTCGTGGACACTAGATTGTTGATATACTACATATATACTGTTTTGTTTGTAAATACACATAAACATCCATGACTCGGAAACAAATGTCCGTGCTCATCACACAAACATTTGCTCCTACCGGGATTCGAACCCAGGACCCTAAGAAAATAACTCACTCAAGTGTATGTTGGGGTCGGCTTCCAGTCTAACCAGATGTATCTTATGTTACATGGAGTCTGCCTTCTGAACTCCACAACTCAGTTAGTAGTCGGTAAAATAAGGTAAGACTGGTTGTCAAATTTTGGGCCACTGACTAACGACTAACAAAGATCTACAATCGACAGACGGGACCAACGTCTTAACGTGTTTTCCGAAGCATAGAGGAAAATGGAAATGTAATGGGTAGTCACCCAGACCAAGCGAGGCAACTAACCATTGAACCGAGTGGCTGGCCACATTACTATTTATCTACGAGTTCCTCAATCCATCAACCAGTTATGCAACTTAAGTCCTAATTGTAAAAGAGTCACCAATTCATGCACCAACCTCAGCAGGCATTGCTTCAACTGAGAGAACGTCACGTACGTTCACCACGATACTGCACCGTTTTGTACATACAAATAGATTTCATATTCAAGCCATTCGATCCAAAACCCTGGAAAATATCCATACACGCGACAATTACGAAGCATACAGCCAATAAACAATTATACCGACAGTGCTTCACAGAAAACAATGTTGTATACATGTTGTATACTGTTCTATACATGTTGTATATGTTGTATACATGTGCAGCGCTGTAAGGGCGGGGCTACATGATTCAACTTTGAACATTCCGCTTTTGACTTTAATGGGGCTCTGAATAACTGGATTTGTGGTTTGGAGAGCTTAATAATTGCTGTAAATGTCATAAAGAGCTTTAGATAATGTCTTTTGTTAGCTGTCAGGGGTGCTAAGGATATCAAACTTAGGAAAGAAAGTTAAGCCTTCATCTTGCTCCTTGAAATGATTAAGAGGCCTTTTACAGTCCACTAGCGCCGCCAATCGAAAAAATGTCATAACTCGTAAATAGAATCAAAAAACAAAATGTGGTCTATTATTACTGTAGAAAAGGCAATAACGTAATTTTATAACACATTGTCAACACTTGAAATATAGCTGTTTAGCTAAATCGTGCATTCAAAACATAAACGGCCGTTTTTGTAACAAATTTACGATTTATACACATAGTATATTCGTTTATAAACTGCCTCAAAATCAGTTCAAACCGTTTATGAGCGATTATACACATACACACATTTGTTTTCAGCGTTTTCTTAATCATTTCAAGAAGCAAGATGAAGACTTACCTTTCTTTCCTAAGTTTAACACCTTTTTTTTTGGCCAGTTTGGTCGGAGCGGGAGGGCGTGTCAGACTTTTACTGACTAAAACCCATCCATGTTCCTTCCTCGCCCTTTACGTTTCGGGGCCACGGTATCTCTTTGAACAGTCCCGCAACCCGGGCAGGCTTCGGCCCTTGCCCTTGTGGCTCAAACACCTGGGGTTAATATCACAGAAAAATATACACCAAGATAACGCAATAAGGACACCTACTTCGCGTGCTCGTCTTACGCGTTTTATTCTTAACGTGGCGACCGTCGCAGCAAATTAATGGGTTTAAAACCAACAAATTAGCAGCAACTGAAGAACTTAATTATAGACATTTAAAGAAGAAAAACGTAGTCTATTTTGTGTAGAAACTTGTTTGTACTTATGACGTCATAGTAAGTAGTTAAGAAATGGTACGCTAGGTTTTCATACGGATCGTGGTTCTTGGGTTGTTTAGGTATTGTAACATAGGGCAACACAGGGGCATTGGAACGCGCCATTCTAAGAATACTGTAACTAGTTTCAGTATTCTTAGAATGGCGCGTTCCAATGCCCCTGTGTTGCCCTATGTTACAGGTACTTATATCTATATCTGTGGTTATAAATGAGTTAATATTGTGGTTATGAACTTAAACTTACTTACGTAAGTATGTACGTCGTGTAACCGACTGCTCAAACAGCAGTGTGTATAAAACTTTACCCGTCCATACAGCGATCATACAGCAGAGGTTGATGCAAAAGAAATAACTAGGGATGCATCCGATACCGATACCGATACCGATGTGTCGGCGATACTTCGGGTTTGCCGATATATCGGTATCGGCGATATTTTTATGGCAGATTCAACGATACTTTTCAAATTTCGCGCGTTAAAAATTACGTCTTATACTATACCCAAACTTAAAAAAAATGGTGCAGTAGTACTTTAGTTTCCAAATGAGTTCTGTCGCATCTGAGAGACTATTTTCCACCGCAGGTCTTATTCACACAGATTTGCGAAATCGCCTTTGCCCGCAAAACTTAAGAATAAGTACTTTGTTTGTTAAATAAAAATCTTATAAATGTTAATTTTGATTACTAAAACTATTAATTAGTTGTGTTTTATTTATTCTACCTTCCTTTTTGAATTCAATAAGCGTATCGGTATCGGTATCAGTATCGCCGATATTTTTATAACAGTATCGGTATCGTATCGTTAAAAAGGCGTATCAAGGAATCCCTAGAAATAACTGAAACGCTTGTTGGTATTGGATTGCCAACCATCTACAGAAAAACCTCGGCAAGAGTTGCTTTACCTTGAACTTCTATAAACAATCTTACAACTGTCAAACAAACACAATTATTACCTATGTCACCGACCAGGGCCCTTTTTAATAAACGTCACAAATTGTAAATGGTAGGTAATTGTATTTTACAAGTTTTAAATCTACATGTG
Organism: Xestia c-nigrum; assembly: GCA_916618015.1. NCBI lineage: Eukaryota > Metazoa > Arthropoda > Insecta > Lepidoptera > Noctuidae > Xestia > Xestia c-nigrum. The sequence continues at coordinate 2,623,192 of OU745269.1, read as the reverse complement.
TCTGTTTTATAAAAATTACAACTTACAAATTTACCAAAATGGAAAAAAAAAACTGTTAAATTTTACCTATTATTTTGCATATTTCGGATATGCAAAATTATAGGTAAAATTTAACAGTTTTTCAATAAACATTTTCTCTTTACAGGTGATATTTATTGTAAGGTTTATTAAACAAAACGTGACACATAACTTTACAAATATATCAAATATTTCTAAACTAGCTGACCCACCAACTTCGTCTGCGTCACATAAGGGAGAAAAACGAAAGGAAAAAAAATCCTCGTTTTTGCAACATTTTTCATTCCTGCTCCGCTCCTAATGGTCGCAGCGAGATGTTATATAGCCTAAAGCCTTCCTCGATACATGGACTATCCAATACAAAAAATATATTTTTTCAATTCGAGCCGGTAGTACCTGAGATTAGCGTGTTCAACCAACCAAACAAACAAACAAACTCTTCTACTGCTTTATAATATTAGTTTAGATTGTCGGAAATTAACATTTATTATACAGAACCCTGGCGGTTAAACAGTAGTTTTGCCCAAGGCATGTCCGCCTTTGTACAGTTTTCACAAACTTTTACTAAATATATAAACAGCAGCGTGTATGAGACTTTAGCCGTTCATACAGCGGTCATACAACAGTGGGTGATGCGAGAGAAATAATTGTTTCGCTTGTTCGCTCGGCTGTGACGCGCATGCCAATGAATGATACTACTGTTCACGTGCCTGTAAATGTATCTATACGTATTAAACTACGGCTACAGGAGGGTTTGTAATACAAGTCATACATATGGATAGGATACTTTCTATCCCTGTGGTAAGATCCAATGGGACAATTATCAAAATCAAAATCAAAGCATTTATTTCAAGTTTTGAATTGTCGAAACAAAGATGAAAATTAAATGTAGCTACAGTCCCGGTCACAAGACATAAAAACTGTGAAAGTACTGTAGTTGCCTATTCCCTAGCGTAGATCTCTATGGAGAAGAACGGGCAAGAAACTCCATGGACACTCTTTTCATCTTTCATCAAACTTTACGCGGGCGAAGTCGCTGGCAGAAGCTTGTAAATACTTGAACTATAAATCGGGTGCAGTTCCGGGATGTGTTTACTCCGCTACGAGAAATACCCGTCAGACAGTCCCTGCAACACCTCTCTGTTTTCTTCGAGGATTATTAATACTTGTATTCACCAGCATCCGGTTAGACTGGAAGTCGGACCCGACATACTTGACTCCTTGACTCCTGGACTTGAGTCCGACTTTGTGCCCGCTTGATGGCATTAGGCTCATCATTATTACAGACTTAAACATAACTTGTGAAATATACTGGGTGTAAAAAAAACTCTTCACGATGCCGTCAACTAAACATTCTGTACATCAAACTAAGTAATTCTACGCGAAAATTATTGCTGGGAAACGACTAGATTGTGTCCCACTGCATCTCTTTTCTCCCTCCAAACCTCTCTGTTTTGTGCAATTTCGGGCCACGTTTGCCATGTGAACGTGATCAGATCGTTTCACCATCTTGGCAAAGGTCAACCTCGTCGGCGATGACCACCCTTTGGTGTCCAGCGACTGATTAACTTTGCCCACCTATCCGGTGCGACTTATTTACAAATATTTGTCTGTGTGTGTTTTGTATTTGTTTTGTGTTTGTTTGAGTTGTTGTGTTTGTTTTTTTTTGTTTTATACCATACCTAGGATAAGCACAATGTTTTCCGGTGCTTTACATTGAGTTCTACCGTAAAACGTGATTTCTGACTCAAGAAAAAAAAACTTTTACCAGCAATGTTAGAGTTATAACTTAGTTTGATGTACAGAATGATTGAATCATTTCGGAGGGCTTTAAAAAAGGGTCAGTAGTACACACCTTGTAAATTGTAATATTTTGTCTTCTGTTACTCTTATTCAGGAGAGCTCTTAGCTCGTCGGAGGCTTAATAGTAACAGCCACTCGGGTCGATCTTTAGGTTAAGCCGTGCTTACCGAGGTTGATCTGTGAATGGGTGACCGCCCTTACATACCGAGTTTCCTCTGTGCCTCGGAAAGCACGTTAAGCTGTTGGTCCGGGCTGTCATTTGTAGATCTTTGAAAGTCGTTACAGGTAGTCAGTGGCCCAATAAGTTTGACAACCAGTCTTACCAAGGGGTATCGTATACCCCAGTACTAACTGAGTTGTGGAGGACAGATAGGCAGTAGCTCTATGTAAAATACTGGTATTCAGCTGCAACCGGTTAGACTGGAAGCCGACCCCTACATAGTTGGGAAAAGGCTACTCAGATGATGACGTGTGCCTTTTATTACCTATCTTTTCGGCATCACATGATATTTACTCGTATAACGCTTTTGTATTCCTCTTCAATTATACTCTGCATGTTCCGACATAACGACCGAAACCAAAGTGAAATAACATGCTTTTGAATTGATGACGTTTGTTACAACTTGTTGAGTACAGAATATGTGAATGTTTTTTGATTTGTGTTTGTTTATTAGTGTATGTTTTTTTTTGTATTTGTGTCTTTAAGGGACCGGCGGAGCATGCGCTTTTCATACAAACGTAACCAAAATAATATGAAAATCAAACATATTCTTAAGGTAGTGTGTATTTGTTACGGCTAATACCCGAAGTGCGGCTACACCTAGTTTCAGCCGGTTAGAACTAGGTGTAGCCACTTACTCTTGGTTAAACCTAGTACGAGCCGATTGTTTTCGGGTAAAACTAGGTCTAGCCTTCGTCATGCCGGCTACAACTAGGTCCAGCCATTCCCTGTTGGATAAAACTAGGTCTATCCGATATCATTCCGGCTAGAACTAGGTCCAGACAATCCCTGTTGGTGTTGGATAAAACTTAGATGCGTATCGCGCCAAGCCTTCCGCCCCGCGTCACACTCATAAGTTCAGAAGTCTACAATAAATTAAACAAAAACTTAAACATCTACCCACTAACCAAGATCAAATGCAAAATGAAACTTGACTCCTGGCTGAAATCACAAAATTACGATGACACAGAAAAACTCGTGGAAGTGTAAAACACACATCACTCTCTCACACAACTCATCAAAACCTCACACACCTCGCACACCTCATTAACACTCACCCACACACCCATTCACCGGCTCACTACTCTCGACATCAAAATCGTCAATCAACGTCAAATTATTGTTACCAATTCATAATTATTGATACCAATTCATAACTATTGTCCTACTGTTTATATACTTTCCTTTTTTTATTGTATTATTTATCTACTTTCTTTTTTGTTTTTCTTATTAATTAAGTAAACCTAAATTAACTGTAAGCACTTTTTGTGTGGAACATCTTTCCATTATAATCTGGAGGAGGGCGTTGGTGGCTGCGCTACAGTTAATACTTTTGCAGCTTCCATCGTTTTACCTGTTAACCTTGTGTCGTGTTATTGTTCCGAAATAAACTTTTTATTATTTTTTATTATTTTAAGTTTTACCCGAAAACAATCGGCTCGTACTAGGTTTAACCAAGAGTAAGTGGCTACACCTAGTTCTAACCGGCTAAAACTAGGTGCAGCCGCACTTCGGGTATTAGCCGAAACATATATATTTCGATTGTATTATAGAATATCACGTTCCCAAATAAATATTTTGAAAGGACAATGATATAAAGACGAGAAATGAGAAATTAAAAATTGATATAAAAAAAAGTATTTTTCTCATAACTCTTGTTTAAATCAGTGTACATCTATCTATACTTATAATAAATCTGTAGAGAGGTCAATTCTGTACATGAAATATATTTACAAAATAACTATCGGGGGGTGATTAGTGATCGATACTGATGCCAAAAATGCAATCAGTAAATTTTTTGTCTGTCTGTCTGTCTTTCTGTCTGTCTGTCTGTCTGTCTGTCTGTATGTTATTTATAGAAAAAAAAACTACTCGACGGATTTTAACGAAACTTGGTACAATTATTCTACATACTCCTGAGCAGGTAATAGTATACTTTTCATCACGCTACCATTAATAGGAGCAGAGCAGTGAAAGGAAATGTTGGGAAAACGGGAGAAGTTACTTGGTTTTTTTAGCTTCCGTCGCGTGTGCGAAAACTAATGAACGGATTTGGATGAAATTTTGCACACAGGTAGTTTATAACCTGGATTAAAACATAGGATACTATAGATATTGTCCCATGGGACAGTAATCAAACTTCACGCGGGTGAAGCCGCTGGCAGAAGCTAGTTCAAAATATGTGTTTGGGAACCTACATATTCTGTATTCCAATCAAAATAAATACACACTACGTTAAGAATATGTTTGATTTACAAATTATTTAGGTATTACGTTTGTATGAAATTCGCATGCTCCGCAGGACTCTTAAGTAAACTCTATAAATATATTTAAAAAATCAGCCAATGTTCCTGAGTATGAGGTCCGGGATTCGATTCCTGAGTCGTAACTTGAAGGTTCCCAGGTATGTTTTTGAACTAAAAATATATCGTAATATCGGAGAGAATAAAGTGCCTTTCGGCTTTGTTTTACACCCTATGAGAAACCCAATATTTCACAAAATAATTTGCAAAAAAGTTTTTGCAGAAATAGGTTTAAGCTGAAAACAGAAACGAACTTTTCTTTAAAACGTTCAACTATCGACTACAAACTTTATCTACAAAGCCATAATAACCATTTTCCTGTACACCTACACGGTTATATACACATACGTCAAAAGAGGCACTACCCTACAATATTGCAGAGACAAGTAACAACCTACGTCACAGCCGGCCGGTTATCGGTGACCGGAAATGACCGGTCAAGCCATAGAGTATGTATAACATGATGTATATTGTTTATGGTACAGCCACTTTATTTATTATCTGTGCTGGGGTCAAGTGGGGGTGAGTTATGGGGTCGAGTTCAAGTGTTTGGTTGGGGGTCTTGTACTTGTTGTCAATGGGAAGATGATACTTTAATATTTAGAGGTTGGAGACTAAATAATTGTCGTAGAAATATTATTATCATGACTTCCTCGTTGGTTGAGTGGTCGTATGAGCGACCGCTGAGTTTAACCGTGGATCGGTTCCGATAAGCGCGGTCAGATCGGCGCCAGTAGTCGGCTTTCTACGTGAATCCCTCATCTAGGTATATCTTTATCTAAAGCACGAAAACCTTTGGTACGAGACAATCCTTGTTTTCCTTCCCCCATTTCATACATACACCTTTTAAAATAATCCCACCTATTGTACCTCAAATAGAAAGAATTCGGAACCCGTGTTTTACCGATCCGCAAAGGGTATGAAAACCCATTCCGACTATGTGGGGGCACGGCGCAAGGATTTTATCAAAATGTGATTTGCTTGGCATCTATTCAAGATCATGCACGGTCTATATCGGTCGCGAATGAAAGAACGAATGAATTTGAATGAACCTTTGAATGGCGTTGAACTTAATGTGCAGTTTCGGAGGTATTGTTTTCTTGAGCCTGAACATGAGATGTGCATCTAGATTGACATCATAAGAGCCTATTTTTAAATCCTTGAGAAACGAAATAAGACTTACAGGGAATTTAGTTAAAAAAAATAGTAGAAACTTAAAGCGATAGGCCATTAATTTCTTAAACGTGAATTGAAATGGTTATGATCAAATAACTTGGGCCCTCAATCCAGATGCTTGCGTAAAGTGGCATTGTCTAAATCTCAAAAAGTACTATCTCGGAGTTGATCATATTTATTTAAGAATTTTTCAAATATTTTAAGAAATTCCCAAACCTGTATCACATAACAAAATGGCGGTTTATCTAATGCCCTGAATTCATACATCGCCTGGAATTCCCGAATCCATCCTAATTATTGTAAAAGCTTTAGTAACTTTTTACTGTTTTATGACTAAACGGCTACATCCGACCTCCACAACCCAGTTAGTACCGGGTAATACGATACTCGTCGGTAAGACTGGTTGTCGTACTTTTGCCACTTATTGCCTGTGACGACTCAACTCAAAACTCAAATCATTTATTTCAACTAGACCATTACGGCACTTTTGAATGTCCATAAAACGAAAAAAAAAGGCTACAGTCACAGACACAAGGCATAATAACTCGAGAATGTACTGTAGATGCCCATTCCCTAGCGTAGATCTCTATGGAGAAGAACTGACTGCCAAAGACCGCCGATATTAACAATTACTGTTCAACGTACTTTCCGAGACACGGAGTGAACAACCCGTTTACTAGGCGTCATAAACTTTCACAGAAAGACACTTCTGCAGCACTCTTTAATTTAGCAGGGGTGAAGATAGTGATATTGAAACAATAAAATACTTTCAACCGTGTATTGAGATCATTTTCGCTTGACAATAATTTTCACCTAGGTAAATCCACTGCGCACCTTAACACCGCGATTCAGCATTCGTCACAAAAGGTACAACGCCATCTATCGGCACAAAAGTTAACAATTTCCTCAAACACGGAGGAAACTCGCGGTATTAAATGGATATCAATTCGAACGGCTGTTATTATTTAGCCACGAGCTCCTCAAAGCTAAGTAAGTATGTATTGATAAACATAAAAAATTCTTAAACTTATATTGTCACTTACGGGATATCTTCCGTGATTATTTGGTATTTTGAGTTCCCGATATTTCGACGCTGTTGCAGTTTTAAACCGTGAAAGCCTAAAACAGTGTTTATAAAAAATTCTTGTTCAAACCTAATATTATAAGTAGATTTTATTTCCCCTAAACTCATAGAAAGGTAAGCATATCAAATCATAAGTTTAGGAAACTAATTCGACCAAAAAGTTTGATTATATTTCATGGTATTCCCTTTTCCTCGTTCCCTATTGCTGAGTCGACGAGTTGAGTAGCAGATAGCGCGCGAAATCGGGAAAGTTGGCAAATTACTGCGTATTCTATCCGCTTTGGTTGTTTTTCTTTAAAGGGCGTTGAGGCGACCGCGCGTAAGGAAAAGGGTGGCGGAAAACGATTCTAGGTGTTTTATTGTAGTAATAATATAAGATATGGGATTTGAAAATTTTCCTTTTACATAAGACGGGTTAGCTTGGTTGGTATCGAGTTTCTTTCGTGCCTCGGAAAGCACGTTGCGCAGTTATTTGTAGATCTTTGACAGTCGTTACATGTAGTCAGTGGCCCAGAAAGTCTGACAACCAGTCTTACCAAGGAGTATCGTATTAGAAAGAAAGAAAGAAAGAAAAAGCATTTATTAGCCCACACAGGACAACACATCAAAATTAACAGTATAAAAATTACACAGAAAAAAAAAACAAATCATCATCATCAACAGCCCATAATGTTCCCACTGTTGGGACCTTCTCTCAATGAGAGGGAATGGGCTATAATCTACCACGCGGGCCCAGTGCGGATTGGTAGATGTCACATGTCTTCGAATATTTGGTTCTAGGACATGCCGGTTTCCTCACGATGTTTTCCTTCACCGTTTTGAAAGCAGCGGTGATGAAATAAATTACACAAAGTAATGCGCCTGTCTAGGTTCGAACCCACGACTTACTGTTCGTAAGTCGGGGCCGCCACCACTGGGCCACCGCTGCTCTAAGAAAAAAAGAAATATATATTTAAAAATTAAAAGAAATGAAACTCGTCCTGTACGAGGCCAAAAGGCTCCTATCTCAGCATGGTATTACACAGTACTAACTGGGTTGTGGAGGTCAGATAGTCAGTCACTCCATGTAAAATACTGGTATTCAGCTGCATCCGGTTAAACTAGAAGCTGACCCCAACATAGTTGGGACAAGGCTAAGCAGATGATATTTTTTTGTAAAAGTTTCGCCAGTAACATAAAAGTTGCGAGAGAATCAGTGATGAGGAGGGACAAATCACATGTGACTAAAAGAGTGATGAATGTAAATGTGGATGGAGAGGGAGAAGAAGACCAAAGAAACGATGGATGGATTGTATGAGGAAAGATAAGCAAGATAAAATAGTAAATGATAGCGTGACGGTTGACAGAAGAGAATGGAAGAAAAAAAACGGGTTTTGCCGTCGCCAAGTAACATAGGAAAAGGCAGGTAAGTGATGATAAAAACAAATTAAAAGTTGCTAAGTGCTCTGTGAATAGAAATACTATTTCAGGAGTTTCTTTAAAGGTACATAGGTCATTATATTATCTGGAGAAGAATAAGTTAATGTCAAACCTGGTAACTGACTTAGTGTAAACCTAAAAAATAAGCAGCACCTTTTTACTGAAATACTTTATGTTATACTAGCTGACCCACGCAACTTCGTCTGCGTCACACAATAGAAAAACGAAAGGAAAAAGATCCCCGTTTTTGCAACATTTTTCATTCCTGCTCCGCTCCTAATCAAAGTAGCGTGATGTTATATAGTCTAAAGCCTTCCTCGATAAATGGACTATCCAACACAAACAAGATTTTTTCAATTCGAGCCGGTAGTTACTGAGATTAACGCGTTCAATCACACAAACAAACAAATTAACAAACAAACAAACTCTTCTGCTTTATAATATTAGTATAGATGCGTGTTACCTTCTGGGTGTATAAAATCTAAACTAACACCGTAAAAAGGAAAGATTTGAGTTTTTGTATACAACGATAAAACTTAAAAACTACTGCACCAATTTGAAAAATTCATTCAGCAATGGATAACTACATTATTAACGATTAACATAAGCTATGTTTTATTGCCGTACTCTCACGGGAACTGGATCGACTCGGGTGAAACCGCGTGACGAGCGCTAGTAGTAAATAAAATAATTGTTAGTACAAACATTGCAGGCCGTACCTTGACGAATTCTTAGAAACTATGTTCAGTGGTTTAAGAGTTCTTGTTAGTGGAAGATATTGTACTATGAGAAGACAAAGCCCACTACACACTATTCTAACAATCTTACAAGTTTGTGGTCTCTTCCAGCCTTTTCTGAGAAATAGGGCCTCGAGACAACCAAGTGATTAATATTTTCCCAAGTAACCCTACTCATAATTTCTTTTGTAATCGAATATTAACATAGTATACACAAAAATGTTTAACAATTATAAGTTGTTCTGTAAAATTGTATTGATACTTCAGAGCTACTTGCCAAACTTAGGCCTGAATTCTTGTCGTGCTAAGAATTCAGTCAGAAGGTCGGTCGCGCACGGTCAGTCGCTTACGAGAATACAATAGTGTGTTCTATATAGCACCATACTGCGATTACTGCGACGCTGCTGTCAGCGGCGAATGACAGCCGTATTTTGTACTCGCTGACGTCACGACCGACCGTACGCGACCGACTATCAGTGCGACAAGAATTCAGGCCTTAGGAGTAATCAAAAAGGGGTTAAAAAAAAACCTTAAACCGAACTAAAGTGTGATTTGCTGTTCAATCTTTAAATACAGGCTGGAGGGAACACCGACGAACAAACGTTAGTAAAGTAAGTTTTTCCTTTTTGTATCTTCAGGCACCATTTTTAGGGGTTCCGTAGCCAAATGGCAAAAACGGAACCCTTATAGATTCTTCATGTCTGTCTGTCTGTCTGTCCGTCCGTACGTCACAGCCACTATTTTCTGAAACTTTATGAGCTATGCTGTTGAAACTTGTAAGTAGATTGTATTCTGTGAACCGCATTAAGATTTTACACAAAAATAGAAAAAAAAAACAATAAATTTAGGGGGTTCCCCATACATAGAACTGAAACTAAAAAAAAAATCATCAAACCCATACGTGTACATCTATGAATAGGTTTTCAAAAATAATATAGAGGTTTTTAATATCATTTTTTTCTAAACTGAATAGTTTGCGCGAGAGACACTTCCAAAGTGGTAAAATATGTGTCCCCCCCCCCCTGTAACTTCTAAAATAAGAGAATGATAAAACTAAAAAAAAAATATGATGTACATTACCATGTAAACAACCAACGAAAATTGGTATGAACGAGATCTGGTAAGTAGTTTTTTTTTTAATACGTCATAAATCGTAAACCGGAATTTACCATTCATTTACAACGAACTGCAAGAACTTTTATAATATGTTACTTGCTGTTACGGAACCCTTCATGGGTGAGTCCGACTCGCATTTGGCCGCTTTTTTCATCATGACATAATATGACGCCTAGTTATCTCCGAAGTGTTAGGCAGAAGTGTATCTAATAGTACACAAACATTTCACCAGTTATGTTTAAGTTCAATGTAATAGGGGTGAAGCTATTGCCATCAATCTGGCTACAATTCCAGCAGACTCAGCAGCTGCTATTGAGAAACTCTTGATAGAAAAACCCAATAACACTTTACCCGACCTGGGAATCGAACCCCGGACCTTATGCTCAGCAGTCGCGCTTGCGACCACTGCTGGCCTAAAAAAAAAAACAAAAAATGGACTTTATAGCCTTAAATATAAAGTCCATTTTAAAAGTTTTTATTTTTTATCGTGATTCGTATTATGTTCTGCTAAAGCGGCCATTTTAGACCCACTGGACCAACGAGGCACCATTATTTCTTTACTTTGAATTTTCATTTCCCAATCGAAACTCCGGTATCCTTCAAACTCTAATCTTCAAGAAAAATAATTAAACCAATCTAAAACGCCTTTTGAAATCGAAATGCAATGACTGAACTTAAGATCAGAAAGTTTCAACAAAAACCGTCGCCTTATCTCTTTGCCTCGGGCTAGTAATTTTACAAATAGTCCGATTTCGAAGTTTACCCAGAACTTAGTCGTCATTGGTCGAAATGAGTTCTGTTTTATTCTGATTGAGTCCATGCAGTTCTACTTTGTAAAGGTTTATGTCAGATGGAGTTAGTTTGGTTTGTAAGGGGTGTTGTACACGGACATATTTGACGACTCGAATAGCGTAGTGGTAGTGAAGCTGCCTTACGTTCATAGGGTCCTGGGTTCGAATCCCGGTAGGAGCAAATGTTTGTGTGATGAGCATGGACATTTGTTTCCGAGTCATGGATGTTTATATGTCTAATAAGTATGTATTTACAAACAAAAACGTATATATGTAGTATATCAACTATCTGGTGTCCACGACACAAGCCTTGCATAGTGTGGCACTAAATGGCATTGTGTGTTAATGTCCAGCGATATTTGTTTATTTTATATACACAATGTCCATGTTCGGCATGATTTAGCACAACGTGGTGGCAAACTCACTAATTAAACCTATTATAAAGCTGAACAGTTTGTTTGTTTGGTTGAACGTGTTAATCTCAGAAACGGTTGGAATTGAAAAATTGTGTTGGATAGTCCTTTTATCGAGGAAGGTTATAGGATATATAACATCACGCTACGACCAATAGGAGCGAAGCATAGATGAAAAATGTTGCAAAAACGGGGAAAATTTATTCCTTTTGTGAGCTTTTCGTATGTGGGTCCAGCTAGTAAAGTTGGTGCATTGGTAAACCGTGGTCTGCAGACCTGGGTTTTGAAATAGGATACTTTTCATCCAGGACTACGGGATGTGGGATACCTACTTCCTGTCTTCAACGCACATGAAAGATATATGTTCGGGAGGAAGCCGCCAGCATCCCTGATAAATATTTCTAGACGGCCTGTAAAGCCAAGTCCCACCCACCCATAGGCGGTATAAAAACCTTTACACCGGGTAAGCTAGTAACCACACAATAAAGAAAAAAGGAGGAAGCCTTGAATGGTTGAGGGCAACCAAGAGTTGAAAAAAAAAAAAAAAATCGAAGGCATGTGACATCTACCAATCCGCACTGGGCCCGCGTGGTAGATTATAGCCCATTCCCTCTCATTGAGAGGAGGCCTGTCCCAGCAATGGGAAAATTATAGGCTGATGATGATGATGATGAACCAAGAGTTTGTACATCGTCACCAACTGAATGAAGTAAATAAAATAATAATACATATTTTTTTTATATATTTTATATTTTTATAAGTACTTACTGTTTTTTTTTTGTAAGGAGTATTTAAAAATGTTATTAATTTGTAAAGATATCACTAAAGGAATACATAAATATCCCTGGATATTACACACAGCGCCATCTAGTGCCACACTAAGCAACGAGGCTTGTGTCGTGGCCACTATGTAGTTGATAAACTACATAAATATACTTTTTGTTTGTAAATACATACACATATTATAAACAACCATGACTCGGAAACAAAATAAATGAAAGCCGAATTATGCTCAAATACCGTCACAAGTATGAATCATTCCTTAGATGGAGTTAGTTTTCGTAGTAACGAGTCGATGTTTCTTTCTTTCTTTGTGAGAGCTGGAAGTAACACTAGTAGTGTTTGTTAAGAGTTTACGGGTGTCCTATAGAGTTCATTTTAAATAAAAGACAATGAGTCTTAACAAAGTAACATTCTAGTACCGAGAACTTTGATGGGTAAAAAGTAAACAAATACGATTAAATGAACTTGAATGGCATACTTAGTTGTAAGTGGCAGTGTCCACATTGCTCGCAGGACGGATGGCCGATGGGGCCGAAAAGTTCTGGAGTAGCGACCACGAACCGGAAGCCGATGCGTTGGAAGACCTCCCACTAGGTGGACCGATGACCTGGTAAAGATTGCGAGAATCCGTTGGATGCCAGTTGCACGGGACCGGCGGTCAATGTGGCGACACTTGGGGGAGGCCTATGTCCAGCAGTGGATGTCTTTCGGCTGACCTTAAATATATATTTTGATTGGACACATTTTAACAAGAGTTATGAGAAAAATAAGTTTTCTATGGAAATTTTAAATTCCTCATATCTCGTCTTTGTATCATTGTCCTTTGATTGGACACATTTTAACAAGAGTTATCAGAAAAATAAGTTTTCTATGGACATTTTAAATTCCTCATAACTCGTCTTTGTATCATTGTCCTTTCAAAAAATATTTTTGGGAACATAGATATTCTGTAATCCAATCGAAATAAATACACATTAGCTTAAGAATATGTTTGATTTAAAAATTATTTTGGTATTACGTTTGTATGAAAAATGCATGCTCCGCCGGCCCCATAAGAGAGTACAACTTGAATTGATAGTGAAATTCTAAATTAACGGAAGTGAAGATCCGGGCTTAAACAAGTGATAATATAATTTCAAGAAGGTCTTGATTTTAAGTTTCATTCTCATCATTTTCTGTAACAGTTTCTCTTTGAAACAATAAAGTTCTCTCTCCAACAAGGAGGAAGTCATGTTTTCTTTCTATACGCTTCGCGAATGAAAGATAAACGTAGCGTTAGAAGTCAGAATATAAGGGTTTTACCTAGTATTTATATTAATCATGCTGCGAGCAATAAAGAATAATACTTTATGGTCTTTACAATTACCCACCGAGAGAAGTAAATGATCTTATCAATCAATCAATCAAATACTTTATTTCGAACAAGAGTCCATATTGGTTAGTAGCGAGCACCTAGGAGCTATATTAGTATGTATAACAATAAGTATAAAAATCAATTCAACACAACATCACAATATCGCACAACGGCCCAATTAGACAGTCCAAATTAGTTAATTAATACACTGTAACCTAATTTAATATAATCTAATTAATTTAATATATGTAATTAATGTCAATTCATTTAATCGAATTTAAATTAATCTTAATTTAATTTAAGTAGGTACTTTAAACCTAACTTCTAGAAATCTAGAGGAAACAAAAACAAACTAATTTAAATATCTTTCCTCAGCACCAGGCCCGCAGTTTTGCCTACGGGACCAGTGCATCAGAAAAGGGCAGTCTGGCCTCTCCACAATAACCTTCAGGATACTGTTGGAGCTTCCACGTACTCTACGCATTAGGGATACCGTTCTTTTGCGCATGACAGCCTCAAAACTGTCTATGCGAGCCTCGGCAAACATGCCCGACGCACTACAGAACACAGTTTATGCAGGGCATAAACAGACTCACCACGATGCCGTCAACCAAGCATTGGCAAAGACGACAGGGCGAGCTAGCCCATGCTTATCAGTAGTATTTTCTAATGCGATACGTATCGCTCACATTCTCTTTATAGATACGATTTTACTCGTACATACACATATCATTAACTTACTCGCTATCTATATAGGTATTGTATAACCATTTATTTATTTATCATGTTTGAAACTGTTTTCTGTCTCTCACTGAATCCCTCAAAGCTCATTGGAAGACCAGCGTCAGACAACATCACCTGTCTGGCAATGCAGGGACTTAAAAACACCTTCATAAAGGTTACAGAATTATAAGTGTTACATGTTGAATTGGTAACAGAATCAAATATGTAACACTTATAAATGTGTTTTCAATGTAAACCCAAAACACTTAAAAATTGTAACCGTAATATATCTGTAACGGATCCGATATAAAAGGTTTAGCAGTGTTAATAAGTGTTTAACAGGTAAACTCAGCGTTGCCATTGGATAGCCGAAATCTAGTCGCAGTCGGTTGTAAAACTGATTATTTCAGTTACACATATTAACACATTTATTCGGTAACATTATTGTATCTGTTACATCTAAAAGTGTTTTTCTGTTGAAACTGTTTTAAAAACAGTGTTAAAAACACATAATTACGGTAACAGTTTGAGTCCCTGCTGGCATGAATGCTGAAATGGACCTTTTTGGCGCACAGTCCATACTATGTATTTTGTCTTTTTTGTTGTAACTTTTTTAATATTATTGTGTATGTGCTTTATGTACTGACGTCATATAAACAGTTTTTCTTTCTTTCTTCCTTACCGTCCACAGGAACTCGCCCAAGGTGGCCCGGTGCGTTTGCCGCGGTAGCGGGGACGTGAGGTTCTCCCCTCCCTCTCAAGTTCCACCACCTCCTTCGCTAGCATGACTGCTTCGTAGAAGCAGGTGGCTTCCCATTCCCTCTCACTCCGGACCATAGATTTTACCAGGGCCGGACGCGAGAGGTCGCCGCCGCCGACTTAGAGGTGTAGTGTTGCTTTTTTTAGGTCCGCCTTCATACGATACTTTTATAAAATGGTAATAAATATACATAAAAAACAATGCGTCAAGGCGACCTTTTACAGACCTTTCACACCAAATCAAACACACTCCACACCAAACATGTATCTCAAGTAAACTCAAGATTAAAGAAACAGCATCCATCAAGCCAAAAGCAGTGTTTTAAGACAAAAGGAAAACTGAACAGAGGCACCTATTAACTAAGAACATAAATAACTTAGTCGCACAACAATGGGGAGAAATTACGCGATTGTGGACCTTATTGTGTTGGCATAGGGACGGCTGCAAATGACGGGCGGAATTGTGCGAGATCTTTTGGGGAAGTTGGTGGTGGATGGCGTAAGGGGTGGAGGTGGTAATTTATGATTTAGCGGCTTATTTTAATTTAAAGATTTTTTGGAGTTATTTTAAATTGTTGTGGTTCTAAAAGTCATGCGGCTAGCTTGACTTTAAACTCTTTTTTAGGGTTTCGTATCTCAATAAAACTTTTTGCAAAAAATTTAACCGAATTCAAGAAAAACAAAAAAGTGAAAATTGACTTTAGCTTCAGAAGGCCGTGACCTTTTTTTTTTTTTTTTTTTTAGGGTGGGAAATCATCAAATGACTTCTCCCACTCTGGGCGGAGCGGGAGGGAGTGTCAGACTCTTACTGACTAAAACCCATCCATGTTCCTTCCTCGCCCTTTACGTTCCGGGGCCGCGGTATCTCTTTCGAACAGGCCCGCAACCCCGGCAGGCTTCGGCCCTTGCGGGCCCCTCTCTTTTTGCTGACACTCTTTGAGGCGCGCGTGGAACACGAACGCGCCGTCGACACGGCCTGTCGTCGTCGTTAGACGGCCGGACGGCCAGCTATTGCCCATAGCCAGCCGTCCACAGGCCCGCATCTACGGTGGCCGGTAGCCACCACGTGGCCCCCGACGCCCGTTGCGTCTCCCGCGGCGGCCGGGAAGAGAGGATCTCTCCCTCTCTCGTTCCGCCACCTCCTTCGCTAGCATCACTGCTTCGCAGAAGGAGGTGACGGCTTCCCATTCCGTCTCGCTCCGGACCATGGATTGAACCAGGGCCGGACGCGAGAGGTCGCCGCCGCCGATCGCCGCCACGAGGACACGGCGGAGCTCCGCCCACGCAGGGCAGACTTCCACCGTGTGCTCCACCGTGTCCTCCGGTCGATCCTCGCAGTGGAGACACCCGGGCGATTCCTCCCGCCCGATTCGGTGCAGGTACCTCCCGAAACATCCGTGTCCGGTGAGGACCTGCGTCAGGCGGAAGGTGAGGACGCCGTGGCGCCTCTCCAGCCACTCCTCAAAGAGGGGACTTACCGCCACTATCGTGGCGTGCCCTGCACGGGGTTGCGACAGTCGCTCTCTCCATGTCGCCATGAGATCGCGCCGGAGGTCAGTCCGCTGAGCGGCAATTTGCCGCGGCAGCGGGGTTTCCCCCCGGCGTAGTACCTCCGCGCGCCACTCATGCAGGCGCGCGAGGACTATCGCCTCCAGATCCCACGGCGGCAATCCGGCAAGCAGGCCCGCCGCCTCGCGAGAGATCGTGCGGTACCCACGGACCATCTTTACGGCCACCACTTTTTGGGGCGCGTTCAAATGGTGAGCGGCTCGCCGCTTCAACGAACGCGCCCACACTGGGGCCCCGTAGAGGGCCATGGACCGCACGACTCCCGCGTAGAGCCTGCGGCAGGAGGCGTTCGGCCCCCCAAGGTTGGGCAGGAGCCGCCTGAAGGCAGCCCCTGTCCGTTCCAGCCTGGGGGCCAAACGTCGGAAATGCTCCACGAAGTTCCACCGGCTGTCGAGGACGAGTCCTAGGTACTTCAACGTCGACTCGACGCCGATGGATACCCCTCCTACCGTCAGTGTGGATCCCGACGGTGGCGCATTCCGAGGCCCATGAAAACACATGGCCTCGGACTTGTGCAATGCCACCTCGAGACCCAGTTGCCGGATCCTCTCAACGACTATCGCAACCCCGCGTGTCATGTTGTCGGCCGCCGCCTCGTGCGACCTCCCCTGTGCCAGCACCAGGGTGTCATCTGCGTAGCAGACGACGCTGACACCACTAGGGAGGTCCGCGCGCAGCACCCAGTCGTAACCGATGTTCCACAGGGGCGGTCCCAGAACCGATCCCTGTGGGACACCGCACGACATCTCTCGCCGGTTCCAATCTCCGCAGCGACTGGGGTAGATGACGGCCCTGTCCGTCAAATAGTCCCCGACCACACGACGGAGGTAGGTCGGCACCCGGTGATACCGGAGTGCCTCCATGATGCAGCTCCAGGGCAGGGAGTTGAAGGCGTTGGCGATGTCGAGAGACACCGCCAAAACAACCCCGCCCCGGGATATCGCATCCCCCGTCGTGAGGGCTCTCACGCGCATGATGGCGTCCACTGTAGAGCGCCCCTTGCGGAAACCAAACTGATTCTCCGCAAGATTCGGCCCCATCCCCTCAAGGTGCTCGGCGAGGCGGTTTGCAATGACTCTCTCAAAGAGCTTGCCCACCTCGTCGAGCAACACAATGGGCCGAAATGCGGACGGAGAGTCCGCAGGGCGCCCCGGCTTTTGGATGAGGACCAGTTTCCCCGTCTTCCAACGAAGCGGGAACTGGCCTCTCTCCAAACATGCGCTTAAGAACCCCTTCAGTCGGGGCCCGAGAGCCTCCGCATCCGAGGCCAGGACCCAGGCTTTGCCAGGCAAGCCATCGGGTCCCGGGGCGGTATTTTTGGCCTTGAGCCTACCTACCGCCACTCTCAGGTCTACCCCAGTCACTTCCGGAGTGTCGTCGTCGTCGCTTAGGTCCGACACCGCAGGTGGCGGAGCCATAGGCGGGGGCGGATGTTCCCCCCGCGAGGGGAACAGAGCGCTCACCACGTCCTCCACGAGGTCGGGCCGGAGACTCTGCGTCAGCGGGGGGGCCCAGGTGCGGAGTTTATTCCGCACCATCTTGTAAGGGCGCCCCCACGGATCTCTGTCGAGAGTCTCCAGCATCTCCGAGCGGGCCAGTTCCCTGGCCCGCAGGACAGCCTCCCGGAGGGCGGTCTTCGCCGCTCTGTACCCCTCGTACAGCTCCGCCTCAATGGCTTCCGCATCCGGCGGGCGGATGCGGAGCCTGCGATGCCTGGCGTACAGGCGCCGCGCTTCGACACACGCCTCCCTCAGAGTCGTAATTTCGCGCGACCACCAGTACACCTGGCGTCGGGCGCTTCCTGGCCGGACTCGGGGCATTGCCACGTCACATATGTCGGACATGGCCCCCTGGAACCACTCTGCCTCAGTGTTAACGTCGGCAGGCCTGTCCGGTGATGTCACCCAGGCCTGCACGATCGAGGCTTCCAGGAGGAGCTCCCGGTCCAGCTGCTTCAGCGCCCAACGCGGACCACTCGGGGCCTGTTGGACCGGCGCGCTCGAGGACTGGGTGGAGACTTCAAACCGGATGTACCGGTGGTCGGAATGTGTCTCCACCCCCTCCATGACACGCCAGTCGACTACACGCGGCGACAGAGCGGGGCTAGCGAACGAAATGTCCACCACCGACTCACCCCGCATCCGCACACACGTGGGAACAGAACCCCGATTAAGGACGTCCAGGCCCCTCTCCAGGGCCCAGTCCTCCACCATCCTTCCCCGCACATCTGTGCAACGAGAACCCCAAGCCAGGTTCTTGGCATTGAAGTCCCCGAGGACAAGCACGGGGAGGGAATGGCTTCCGACGACGACACTCAACTCTGCGAGAGAGTTGTGGAACTCGGCGAGAGTTCGGCTCGGGGAGAAGTAGACTCCCACCACGACGATCTCCCCGAACCGTGCTGCTACGCACCCCCGACCCCTCCTGACATTTTCAAGGGTCGGGGTACCGGCGGCGGCCGATGACACTATGGTCACTGAGCCGTCAAGGTCCGCCACCCAGTCTTCCCTGGGCAGGACAAAGTACGGCTCAGAGACCACAGCGATGTTGATCAACCACTGCGCCATGCTCTGAAGCAACAGGTTCTGAGCACAGGCGCAGTGGTTGATGTTCGCCTGGAGGAAGCGTAATGGCGCCGTTATTGAACGTCCATTATCGCTTCCCCCCCTCGGGACCCCTGTGAGGGCCCCTCCGCAGGCGAGCTCGAAGCGGCAGCGGCGGCGGCGACAGCGACAGCGGCTGTGGCGGCCGCGGCAGCGGCAGTGGCGACAGTGGCGTTGGCGGAGGTGGCGGAGGGCCTTCCCCTGCCTTTGGCTCCGCTCTTGACGGTAGCGGCGCAGGCCTTGCTCCCAGCCCGATGATCGGCCGGCTTGCGGGCCGCCGCACATGCAGGGCAGTGCGGCGCAGCGCTGCAACCAGCCGACACGTGGCCGGGCTGACCGCAGCGGAAACAGAGACCGCTGCGGTCAACCTCCGAGGCACACTTCACTGACACGTGGTGTCCCACGTGGCAGCGGAAGCACCTCAGAGGTCTGGGCTCGAGCAGTTTTACCTGCGCCGATATCCAGCCCACCAAAAGCCTTCGGCCCTCCACAATGGCTTTCGCCGCCGCCACGGGGCAGCTCACCGTAACGGTTTGCATTCCCGAGGGGTCCGGACGAAAGGTGCCTGCCTTGACCTGGTCGGCAGAGCACCCCCCGGACCTAGCGACGGCGGCCACCACCTCCTTCTCGGTGACACAGTCCTCCAGACCCATGACGCGCAGATCGGCGCATCTGACGGGTCTGGAGACTCGGGCCTCGTCCGCGTTTAGGGACGCTCTCAGCTTTTCAGCGAGAGCATCCGCGGACGAGCCGCTGGTTTCACCGGGGATCTCCAGCATCCGAGCCCCCGTCGCGGTGACTCTGAGCCGGAGGCCCCCGGTGATCCCGAGCTCACCGAGATCCACATTCTGTTTGGCCTTCGCCAGCAGGTCGCGGTAGGTCACGCCCTTCTTTTCCGCTTCTGGCTGTAGTGTAATCACTACAGCGGCGGTTTTCGGGGCGCGAAGCCTCGCCGCGACCTTTCGCGCCTTGTTTTGGCGCTGCCGCTCTTGTTTACGGGCCTTTTTGGCCGCCTTTCGCCCCTTCTGCTTCTCCCCGGCCACTTGCCATCCGGCTTCAGCCGTGGGAGGTGCAGGGGGCTGGGGAGGCGATGGTGTTGGCTGCGGCTGACGTCCCGCAGGCACTGGCGCTGGCCCACTCGCCGTTGGCGGAGGCAGCGGCACTGTTGCAACCTGTGCCGCTGCCTTGCCCTTGCCTTTCTTCTTCCGGCCTCCTGTCTTCTTAGCCGGCGCCGCCGTCTGCTCGGCCGGCGCCGCCACCCGTTTGTCCGGCACCGGCATATGTTTGGTCGGCTTCACGGATGTTGATGGGGGAGGCAACGCAGCCCCGCCAGAGGGCTGGCTGGACGGTCCCGGTCCGGATGCAGCAGCAGCAGCCGCCGCATAAGAGACCGTACTCGGGCCCGCAACCGCCTTGTTCGCGCCCAGGGGAGGGCGCAGAACAATTCCCTCCAGGACGGAGAACCGTGCCTGGAAGGAGGCCAGCTCCTTTCGGACCAGGTCCAGGACCTGGTTCTCCACCGGCATTGGCTGTTTTTGGGCCTGGGCCCCCCCATTTGTAGGCGCCGCGCGAGAGCTTGCCTCTCGGAGGCTGGCCAGATCCGCCTGGAGCTTCGCGTTCTCCTTTTGGAGAAGCTCCATGGCAGCCGTCACACGGGCCACATCCGCGCGCAGTTTTGTCACCTCATCCCCTTGTGAGGAGGGAGGTGGAGGCCCCGAGAAATACGCCTCCGCCGCCGCCAAGATGGAGGCGGAAGCCGCGGGTATGGCCTGACGTTTCGAAGCCGACTTCTGAAGCTTAGTTATTTTTCACTGTTTTCATTTCGTTTCTTGAATTCGGTTTTATTTTTTGCAAAAAGTTTTTATTTTTCACTTTTGAATGGTTCACATGTGCTTACCCTTTCACACTGTACAGGCGTGATGTTATGTTAAACCTTTCTTAAACTGTACGCCAAATGAAGGCGTACAGTTTTAGAAGCAGACGTCATCACCATCGTCATCCACAGCCTGAAATCACCCAATGCCGGGTATCATCATCACCAACCATTTCATACAGGGTGTAAACCACCTCATCACAAAGCCGTTAACCAAGAATGCATCAAACAAAGTAACTTTATGCAAAAAATATTGTTGGGAAACAACTTTTTTTTTGAGGTTATAAATCATGTTTTGTGGTAGAACTCAATTTAACGCACTTAAAACATTGTGCTGATGAATGGATTGAATAGTCTGGGGGTCGTGGAGGTGTTTAAAGTCAAAATCTTACAAAAAAAACTTGTCAAAACGTTGTAACTTTGACCCCCCATATCTCCGTAACTAGAAGGTTCCTAGGTATGGTGTAGAATAAAAAAAATATCGCAATGATAGGGAAGAACAAGTGATTTTCGGCTTCGTGAAGAGGTGTTTTATACCCTTTATGCCAGGCAGGCCCAGTGCGGGTTGGTAGATGTCACATACCTTCGATGTTTTGGTTTAGAACATGCCGGTTTCTTCACGATGTTTTTCTTCAACGTTTTGAGAGCAGTGGTGATGAAATAAATTACACAAAGTGCGCCTGTCTGGGTTGGAATTCGGTCTTACGACTTACTGTTCGTAAGTGTGGGCCACCGTTGCTCTTATGTGTATGCTGTGCTGGGTAAGGTCTATCTTTTTTTGTGCCAATCTCTGCGTTCCTGTGCTTACCTCAAAGACGTACTTCATTAAAATTTTACCACCTCCAAACCTTCCCACATCCGCCTATTATGAAATCAGTTGTCTTGAAGGAGTATTAATCTTGGCCATTCCCGTGTAATTGCATATTGTTTCGCCTCTTTTCAGCCAGACTCCTCAAATGAACTTCTCTTCAGGTCCTGGGGGAAGAACCAGTGATGAACTAGAATTCCTTAGATTTATGTGGTCTTTTTTAAGAGCACAGGAAGACCAAAAAAAACGATGGAAAAACTGTGTGGAGGTCTCGTAGTCCAAGAAAGAAGGATTCTGATGAGATGACGAGTTACAAGAAGTATGGAAGATGAAAACATGCTGCAGACCTCAAATATATTGGGATAAGGGAAAGAGAATGATGATGATGGTCTATTATTGAATTGGGACTTCAAAAAGGAGGAGGTTCTCAATTCGTCGGAACTTTTTTTTATTATTTTTAATAAAAAAAGGTTCCGATGATGGCTGGAGCGATTTGAATCATTCTTTTTGTATGAAAGGGTATACTTTCCATGTGGTGCCATAATCATCAAGTCGGGATCTGATGATGGAATCTTGGAGAATTGAGTGAACTCAATAAATTCTATAGGCACATTTGATGTGATTTGGGTAGTTTTTGGAAGAATACTTTCTTAAAATGGTCCCATTTCAATTTGATGAAGATCTGATTAAGAACTTCAGAGATAGGCAACGGAACTCCTCAATAAATGACAGCAAATAGACTGGGATTGCTGATATCTCATGTCTATCTATTGTTTACACCAGTTCATAACATAAGATCACGCCGCTACGCTGTGAAGGGGTAAGCACAAGTGAACCATTAAAAAGTGAAAAATAAAAACATTTTGCAAAAAATAAAACCGACTCCAAAAACGTACCGTAGTACAGTCGGTGACCGTTGTGTGATTCATTTACTTAGGTTTTTGACACCGACTTCTGAAACTAAAGTTATTTTTCACTTTTTTGTGTATTTTGGAGTTGGTTTTATTTTTTGTATTTAAAAAACGATTGCTCTTATTATTCAACTGAAAAAAATAATTAATTTGATTAACCTGCCTCGTTGGCTTAGTAATTGCAAGCGCTACTGCAGAGCATAAGAGCCTGGGTTCATTTCCTGTGACGGAAAAATACTATTGTGCACCTTCAGGAATTTCTCAGGATCTGTAGTAGTTTCTTGGCCAGTTTTCTTCATGTTATCCGATTTATTTTGGATCGTGAAAATAGTAGAACATTGTGAATAACTGAGCAATCCTTTGTAAATGCCTGTTAATTACAAGATTACATTGAACGTTTGAGATTTGGTCGACACAAAAATAAACAATATAACAAAAAGAAATTCGCGACTTTATCCAGGAAAAAACGCTCGTTGCCACCAGTGCCATTCACAGTTCCATGATGGTATTAAAAACAAAAAAGTGAAAAATAACTTCAGAAAAAACGCTTCAGAAGTCGTTGGCTTTTGTTTGATTGATTTAGTTTTTTTGTCACCGACTTCTGAAGCGTTTTTTCTGAAGTTAGTTTTCACTTTTTTGTTTTCTCTGAAGTCGGTTTTATTTTTTGTAAAGAAGTTTTTTTTGTTCACTTTTTAGTGGTACACATGTGCCTATCCCTTCACAGCGTACCGGCGTGATTTTAGGTGATGAACTGGTGTAAACAATAGACAGATATGAGATTTCGGCAAACCCAGTACATTTGCTATCATTTATTGAGGAGTTCCGTTGCATATCTTCATCAGATCTCCATCAAATTGAGATGGGATAAATAAAAATAAATAAATAAATACAGACGAATTGAGAACCTCCTCTTTTTGGAAGTCGGTTGAAAAATGGAATCAATGTTGAATTTTGTTATCACTAGTTCCACATTATTATTTTACACACAGTTTTTGTGTGTGTGTTTGAAGGATATCAATTACTCTAAGAAGAAAAACAGAAATAAACACAAAGCCACAGTCCTCTAAAAGACAAGACATAATCTTATCAAGGTCATAACCATAATAAAGAGACCATAAAGCGACCCAAAGATAATAATAGAATAATAGTCGACAAAACTTTAAATCCATATAAGTTTTCACCGTTCACAATCAAAGGGCTATGGATTGTTTGAAATCTCATTATGGGCTACAATAGCGCAGATCCTGGGCTATTAGTTAGCTGGCTACAGGCCAACGGCTCTGAGTTTTATTGGCTTCGGTGAATTTTCAGCTCAAATTATAGCCCGGATCCAATAGACATTCGGTGGTTGGACCGAGCGATGGAGTCGTCTTTCGAAATGGTTTTTTAATTAATTTAAATTGTCATGAATGTTTTCGAAGGATCTATAGATTTCTGCGGGGCCTGCGGGACTGTTCGAAAGAGATACTGTGGGCAAGGAAATAACATGGGTGGGTCTTAGTCAGAAAAATCTGACACTCCCTCCCGCTCCGCCCACAGTGGGAGAAGTTATTTGATGATTTCCGATCCGAAAAAAAAAGGACCTATAGATTCTTGGCGAAGATGGTGCTCCTCTGCAGAAGACGTCGTATCTTTAGCAGGATATTATGTCGTACGGCAAGAACGTTTGCAGGATACGTACGCACTTTCTTTCCGATCCTGCACTTTCCAGGGTAAATTGAGCCAACGAAAGATCTGTGCAAGTGGCTGTATATTGGTCGTATATATATACAGGTTGTAAACAGATTCATCACGAAGCTGTCAACCGAGCATTCTGAACACTACACTTTATGTAACAATTATGGCCGGGACACAACTGTTTTTTTTTGGGTGATAAAACATGTCTTGTTGTAGAACTCAATGTACAGTAAGCGTTCATAAGCGCACAGGCACGCTAAGGATCATATTGCTGTGAACGCACGGGCGAGCGTCCGTGCGGCTGTATGTGTAAGCTGTCTCAATACAGTACCTACGCACACCACAGCCACAGAGTCGCCTACTGTCGCAAGTTGTCGCGTCGCTCTCCACGAAACATAAAGAAATATATTACCGTCTCTTTTGTTATGCACGCAGCAAACGCATGATCGTATTTGCATTCGATAGCTAAATTTCGACCATATTTACCAGGCGTTGATAGCTGTTTAGGTTAAGCAGTGGGTTCACGATCAACGTGTCTTGAGTTCAAATCCCGTTTACGTAATATGGGTTTTTTATTTTTTTTTGTAACCACTTTAAGTAATATTTGTATTTTATGCAAAAACTATTTACTTAGGTATTTATTTTGAAATGGGTTCATCCTCATTATTTATTTTTATAAGGATTTAAATATAAGTTAATAACCCATCATAACTATTTATGTGATTGTGTAATATTTTTTCGGTGTTGGAAGGTGGATAAAAAGTCGTGCTGACAGATAACAACAATTGTTTTATTCGTTTCATTTATTCATATAATCAACAACTTTAATGAGATTTGTAACGTCACATTCCTACCTAGATATAAGAAGTTCTCTTGTAACCGTTCATAAGATTTTTTTGTGTATCTGTATACCCACTTTGAAGTCATTTTTTATTAACATAACAAGGATATTCTAATCACACAAATATAATTGTTGATACCCACTTCTATCTATCGGTATTCAACAGAGCTTACTAAAAACTAATACATAATTTAGACTTCGTGAACATGTTTTTTATGTGACGTCACAATAAATATAACTCATATTGAGGTTATAGTTTAAGTGTACATTTTCCCGAAGAAAAGAAGATTGAAACTAAACCTCAATTTAGGAATTATTCTATATCTAAATATATATAATTCAAAGGTGACTGACTGACTGACTGACTGACATAGTGATCTATCAACGCACAGCCCGAACCACTGGACGGATCGGGCTGAAATTTGGCATGCAGGTAGATTTTATGACGTAGGCATCCGCTAAGAAAGGATTTTGATCAATTCTACCCCCAAGGGGATAAAATACGGGATGGACGCTTATATGAAAGTCCGTCAATTTTAAAGTTAGGATCTTCTAATTTTGTGTTTAGGCTGACGATTGAAAATTAATTTATGCGTGTTTCAGCGTTTTTTATAACTCCACCCCGAAGGCTTATAAAGGGGATGAAATTGTATGTGAAAAATTCTTAATTTTCGACGTAAAAAGTATAAAATTTGTTATCTGGGCTTATGATTGGAAGCTGACGCAACGGCTTTATTAGAATTTCAACCCTTGAGGGGTGAAAAAAGAGCAACATTTTGTTTTTAATTAAAGTTTTTATTTTTTGAGTCACCAAAAGTATCGAAGTTAGTAAGTCGTTGGTTTTTTTATTTCAACCCACAAAGTGGTAAAAGGGGGGATGAAGTTTTGCATTGTAGTTGTTCATTCGTTCACGAATAACAGCAGCAGGAGAGACCTTTTGCAGCAGTGCAAGTTAATAGTATAGGCCGACACAAGTTAATAGCACACGTGACTTCGCGGCTGGCAGTACTTACCGTTTTGTAGGGACCTAGGTAAGCCGAAGATTATGGACTTACGGCAGGAGCAGAAAAAGAAAGTATGGCAGCCGCCGCTCCTGTGGGTGCCGCCCGCTCGCACCAACTTGCTGCAGCACGCGCCGCTGAAGCGCGCGCTGCGTGCACTCAATATGGTGTCACAACAGATTGATTGCTTCAATTGTACACTGAGCGAATTCACACGGGCCGCATTTTGCGCAATTACTTTAGTTTGTCAAATTAATTAACTTATTCAAAACATAAATAATTAAACTTTAAATATAACTGCTCTATTGTATTAGGTACCTAAACCTGTAATAATAGTTGTATGTGTTGTTTAAATAAATAAATAAATTATGTATAGTAGAACGAGATAGAATGAGTAATTGTCGATATCGTATTTGATACCAACTAGATTTTTTTATTTTGTAGATTTCTGTTTTTTTTCTCTTCTGCATTTCTGATCTTACTTTTAATGAATGAAGATGAAGTCAAAATAAAAATCAAAAATGGCGCGTGGTTTTTTGTGTCGCTGGTAGTGAAAATGAGGTAAAAATTAGCACGGGGAAAAAAGTTAACAGAAGCAAAAAAACAGTTTTCCTTTTTTTTCTACGGCTTCCCCTGACACTATTTTCACCATGCGCCACTGTTAGGTAGAGGTGTATCTAATCCTACACCCACATTTCGCACATTTAGCTAAATCCCATCAACCGGGCATAAATAATACAATAACACTTTGCCCGTCCTGCAAATCGAACCCAGGACCTCATGCTTAGTAGCGCTTGCGACAACTCGAACAACGATGCAGTCTCACACATGACCCATCAATATTTTTACGCGAACGAAGTCGCGGGCAACAGCTAGTTATATTATATATTATTATAGACGTGTTACAAAATGTTTAGTGATATTCACTAAACATTTTGGAAAACGTCTAATTAAAACTAGAACATTAGGATTAATATTTTGTATAACCCCCATTATTTTCAATGCAGTCAAGTAGACGTATGCGCATGGACCCCAAAATGTTTCAACATATTTCGGTTCTTCTTAAATTTTCCCACACCTTTATGTAATGGGTTGTTAATTGTGTTATACACCTCTCATCTCGTGTATCCCACCTTTGCACTATCAAACCCCATAGATTTTCTATGGGGGCACTCATTCATCCATAATTCGACCTGAATCTGTATTAGGGATTACATTTCTATCGGACCAGCGAGTGTTATCCTTGCGCCATAAATGAAGTCTACCCTTTTGACTTGATGTAAAAGTCTTTTCATCAGAAAAAATGGTAGTGATCCCGTCAAAGTCTAAATATTCCCGTGCGAAACGTAATCGTTCTTCTTTATGTCTTTCTGTCAAGAAGGGCATTTTAGCTGATCTTCTGTGATGCAAGCCTTCAGCGTGGAGGGCATGGCGAACAGTTTGCGGTGACTCCGAGTGTGTCGTAGGTGTGAAACCATTGGTTTCATACTCGCCCACGATATGTTGTCGCTGCGCTTCGCTGCGTTTCGCTAATAAGCGACGACCTTCCACTTCGCTGTCTACTTGCAAAGCTCCCCTCTTCCTCATACCTTTTGATCCAGAGACTTACTGCATTTCTCTAAAACAAAAAAAAATATATGTAAGGCAGCTGTAATACAGATGCTATAAATCAACACTTCACAATTCACTCTGCAATTGTAAATTCAATAATAAACACTAATTATTTATCTTGCATGATAGATTGAAAAAAAACAACGAATTATGTAAACCACAGGTCACCAAATAAATGGACAATTTATAATACCCATTCGCTTTTAATTTTTAATGTTTAAGTTACAATTCATAAATAATTATAATACTCACATTCAGTTCTATTAAGGCCACTTTTATGCAGCGCGATAATAGTCGCCCTCGCCATAATATTAATATTTGCCCGCATTTTATGAATCACACCAACAACAATACTGCTATCTATCAAACCACACGTCACTGACCATCAACTACCACATTATATAGTGTATTATGTATGGCTACAACCAAACGACAAAGTTCATTCCTATCAAGTTAAAATATTCATAAAACTCATGTCTACCTCACAGAAATCTAACTAAATTCTTGACTTATTTTTCTATCTACCTCCTTAACTTTACGAAATGTGTGAACAAAGCAAACAAGTTAAAGAATATAATATTTCTGTAGAGTAAAAACTTACAAAAAGTCTAAAAGTAACTGTGCGGGATTTGAACTCACGGATTACTGATTCACTCTTAATTCTGGACGGGCCCAACCGCTAGGCCATCATGTCTTAGATATTACCATTGAAATTATGAACTACAACTAGTTGCTGACAATATCTATTTTGTTGAAATTAGAAAGTCGTAAGTCAAACTAAACGTCAAGCTATTGCTTTGTGAGATTGCCTATCGACTTTTGGTCGGCACTGTACAGTTCTCAAAACTTTGTGCTGATGTGGATTGAATAAAAACAATCTTGTATTTAAAAAAACTTATTGAAAAGTTGGAAAGCCCAATATCCCCGTAACTAGAAGGTTCGCAGTTATGGTTTAGAACAAAAAAAATATCGCAATGATGGAGAGAACAAGTGCCTTTCGACTTCGTTAAGAGGTTTCCCTGTATAGCTTACAAAAAGTTCTACCAAGTGGTATCGTAATTCCCAGTATTAACTGGGTTGTGAAGGTCAGATAGGCGGTCGCTCTATGTTAAATGGTGGTATTCAGCAGCATCCGTTTAGACTGGAAGCCGACCCCCAACACAGTAAGGAAAAGACTAGGCAGATGATGTAGCTCACAAAAAAGTACCAAAATTTTTCACAACGTGGAAGTCTCCACTTCTTCCGCAGTTCCATTGTTTGAAGTGTGCGTAATTAAAATTGGCGCGATATTAGTTCCCACCTGGGGTGGCGGGCTATCACGCTCTATTACGTGTCATGGGGACAGCAGAGGTGATAGCAAGAGAAATGGGAGGTTAATCTTATTGGTGCTGTTTGTGATTTGTGATGCCTTGGAGGTGGTGTTATGAGGAATGATGGCGGGGTATATTTTTGTTAATAACTATGTTAGTATGATGAGATTGTGGATAAATAACAACAGCAAGACGGATTGATCTTTAAGGTTAAGCAGCGCTGACCAAGGTGAGTCGGTGGATGGGTAACCATCCTTCATCATCATCATCATCATCATCAGCCTATAATGTTCCCACTGCTGGGACACGGCCTCCTCTCAGTGAGAGGGAATGGGCTATAATCTACCACGCGGGCCCAGTGCGGATTGGTAGAAGTCACATGTCTTCGAATTTTTGGTTCTAGGACATGCCGGTTTCCTCACGATATTTTCCTTCACCGTTTTGAGAGCAGTGATGAAATAAATTACACAAAGTAATGCGCCTGTCTGGGTTCGAACCCACGACTTACTGTTTGTAAGTCGGGGCTGCCACCACTGGGCCACCGCTGAACCATCCTTACATAATTATTTTCCTTGGCACCTCGGAAGGCACGTCCGTTGGTCCTGGCTGTCATTTGTAGATCTTTGACAGTATTTATTTATTATTTATTTATTATTTATTTAACAATTTATGTACACACTAAATATAGAGAACCTAGAGCTATTTAATGGTCAGACAATCTGACCACTAGACTTATCAAGGAGTACCTACTACCCAGTACAAACTAATAATAATAACACTCAGCGATCGTTGTGCCGATAGTCGTGTCAGCGCATGGCTTAATTGCCAAGAGCCTCGACCAACACCTGAGGAGGCTCTCGTTAGGCAGCTGGATCAAGGGCTTGATTCAGAAAGCGGTACTCTTGGACACGGCCCATATTGTTAGGAGGTTCTTCTCTCTGGAGCCCTGACCGCCGGTAGCTTGGACCTTGTTCCTGATACCGGTGGGCTACAATTTTTTATATTTTTAAATGTTTTTTATATATAGTTTTATAATAATATTTAAAAATGTAAAAGGTTTGTATATAATTAAATAAAGGAAATAATAACACTCTACATACAACTCTCTACACAAGTTACTTAATGCTAATGGTATAGTGGAGCACGAGCAAAGAATAACTTTGTGATAGACTGGTGCTTGAAGTAGGTCTCTATAGAAATCTGTATTACAAGTCACCAGGGCCCTCCCGCTGCATTTCTCCTGATTATCCTGACAAACTGAGTGGCAAAGCTCAGATAAAAAGGAATTTGCTCTAAAACAGTTAGAAAAAAAAATACGGGGCAGTCTTTGGGGGACTGTCGATAGTAGTGAAAACTCGTAGCCGATCCGCTACGGCGTAGCCGTGCTACGAGTGCTACAAAAAGTGTACGTGTCGCGGTCGGTCACGCGAGTTCCATATTTTTTGTTCACTCAAAAAGTGCTCAACGCGCCATACGTTTTTACTTCAAAATCCTTAAAGTTTCTGCCCACCATAACCTGACATCATAACGATTGATTTTCCTCAATAATATAAAAATGAGTCGCTGAATGTATTGCTAAGCGAAAATCTTGAGAGCAGCTGAACCGATTTTGCTAATAATATTTTTTTTGTTGTTTGTCAGGAGAAGATACTTATGAAAAAAATGTAGTAGTAGGTAGTATTAGATAGCTAGGTAGGTAGTAGTAGGTAGGTAGTAAGTAGGTAGTAGTAGGTAGGTAGTAGGTAGGTAGTAGGAGGTTTCTTTTTGGCCTCATTTTCTAATAATTATTTTTTTGTTGTTTGTCAGGAGAAGATTCTTATGAAAAAAGTTTAGTAGTAGGTACTTAGGTAGTAGTAGATAGTAGGTTTCTTTTTGACCTCATTTTCTAATAATTATTTTTTTGTTGTTTGTCAGAAGATTCGTATGAAAAAAATTGTAGTAGTAGGTAGTATTAGATAGGTACTAGTACGTAGATAGTAGTAGGTAGGTAGTATTAGATAGGTACTAGTAAGTAGATAGTAAGTAGGTAGTAGTAGGTAGGTAGTAGTAGGTTTCTTTTTGACCTCTTTTTCGTAATCAGCGCCTTCAAAAACCATGAGAAATTACACCCATTATGAAAAAGTAAAAAAAAACCCCTTTAAGTATTTTCAGGCGTGATGTTATGTTTACTCCACAGAGTAAACCTCTGTGGCCATTAAGTCGCACAAATGTTCAGTCACGCAAGTTTCCATTCGCGCAATTGTCCTTTCGCACAAAAGTCCCAGATCCGTAATAGTAGGTAGGTAGTAGTAGTAGGTAAGTAGTAGGTGACAGGACAAAGTCTGTCGGGTCGGCTAATATAAAAATAAAACAGGATGGAAAATATCCGCGGTCAAACAGAGCGGTATGTTGTATGCACGCGCGGTTGACCCTTTGATGTGTGCAAAACTCGCTTTGTCAAACGCCTATTGTGGAATTGTGAATTTGAAAATATTTTCTAGCGTTCGTAGTACGTTTTTGTTCCCTTAGTTTCTGTTTAAATTATTTTGTTTCCTATCGTTTCTTTTTGGTGTACGTTTCTGACTGATGGTTTTACTCGACTGTTGAGACTTGAGGCTACTACAGTTGCTAAACGCGAGTTTTATAATGCCTGAAAGTATATATGATTACTCATCATCATCATCATCATCATCAGCCTATAATGTTCCCACTGCTGGGACACGGCCTCCTCTCAATGAGAGGGAATGGGCTATAATCTACCACGCGGGCCCAGTGCGGATTGGTAGATGTCACATGTCTTCGAATTTTTGGTTCTAGGACATGCCGGTTTCCTCACGATGTTTTCCTTCACCGTTTTGAGAGCAGCGGTGATGAAATAAATTACACAAAGTAATGCGCCTGTCTGGGTTCGAACCCACGACTTACTGTTCGTAAGTCGGGGCCGCCACCACTGGGCCACCGCTGCTCTCAATATGATTACTACACTGTAATAAAAAAAAAGCAGTAAAATATATGATATTCTTCAAGAAACAAAATAGTGCATTCTTCAGGATGTATGCTAGTATGATAGTGTTTTGAAAACATAATACAATAAATTTTACTAGATAAAAAATTCACGAAGTTACCTCTAATAATTTATTTTATAGAGTAAAAACCATACTAAAATACATGCGATCATTCAGATTTTTTGGTAAATAATTCTACAAGCAACATAATAGCATCATCATTTCAGCCGAAATAGCTCCACTGCTGGACATGACCAAGTGTCGTCATATTTATTTATTTTTTTTTTTTACTTTTTTATTATTATTTTTTATTATTATTTTTACATTTCTATGTTATTTTTTTTTTGTGTTTATCTTGTGTCTCGTAATGTGTAATTTTTAAAATGGGAAAACCTGAAATAAATGGATTTTATTATTTAATTTTTTATTAACCGGTTCCGTACGACTCCTAATGGTTTAATTCAAATGAATGCTTTCAGTTCCATTTTGAAATGAAGAGAAATAAACTAAATCAAATAAACAAATTACAAAAGAATCTCATAGCAACTAATTATAGACACGTAATAGAGTCAACAAAAGATTTTCAATTCCGAAGAGCGGACTGAATTCCATATGCTTAGCAATTGAATGAAGATCGGGCTGATGACGGTTGCGGAATTATCCGAATATTTTAAGGTTTCCTTGCAATGTTTTATGGTGTAATCAAAGGTTTTTAAACGATTTATGATTTTTTAAAGAGTGATTGTAAAAAGGGGAGATAAATGATAAGGGCGTTTTGAGAATGAAAAGCATCATAAGCTGTAGCTTATGCACGGGGTGTAAACAACCTCATCACGAAGCGGTCAACCAAGCATTCTGTAGGTAAATCAAAGTCACTTAAGGCAAGAACTATTCCTGGGAAACAGCTATTTTTTTTTGGTGAAAAATATTGGTTCGTGGTAGAACTGAATGTAATGCACTCGAAACATTGTGCTGATAGATGGATTGAATAGTACGGGGATTGGAAGGTGTTAAGGGGCCGGCGGAGCATGCGACGTTCATACAAACGTAATACTAAAATAATTTGTAAAACAAACATGTTGTTAAGGTAGTGTGCATTTATTTCGATTGGATTACAGTATTATCTATGTTCCCAAAAATATATTTTGAAAGGACAATAATTTAAAGACGAGATAAGAGGAATTTATAATTTTTATAGAAAACTTATCTATCTAACTCTTGTTTAAATCAGTGTCCATTCAAAATGTATATTCAGGAACCTAGATATTCTGTCATCCAATCGAAATAAATTCAGTATCTTTATAACATGTTTGATTTACAAATTATTATAATATTACGTAAGTATGAATGTCGCATGCTCCGCAGGCCTCTTAAAAGTAAAATTTTTACAATAAAAACTTGTAAATATTTAAAAAAAACTTCTCATAAAGTTGGAACTTTGACCCCCAATATCTCCGTAACTAAGAGGATCCCAGGACTGGTGTGGCGAACAAAATATGGCAATGACGGGGAAAACAAGTGCCTTTCCTCTTCGTTAAGAAGTTTTTTATTACACCCTTTATGTTATGTCATCGCACTATTTAGTAATGTCCATCAGAATATCCTGCATTGTGACATTCTTAAGGCGATAACATGAGCTAAACGCGAGTTTTATAATTACTAAAAGTATATGATTCACTGCTATAAACAAGACCAGAAAAATATATGATATTCTTCAGGATATATGCTAGCATGATACTGTTTTGAAAACATAATACAATTAATTTGTCTCGATAAAAAGAAATCACGAACTTATCTCTAAAAATATCTTTCAAACAATAAAAAAACATACTAATACACATGCGATCATTCTGATTTTTTGGCAAATAATTCTACAAGCAATATATTAGCATGATACTGTTTTAGTTTTTTAATCCAATCAATAGGTTTTTTGTAAATCTATCGAAACCACTCATTTCGCGCTATTTGGCCCGCAGTGGCTGACGTAACAACCATTTCGCAGTGCGAGCTGATTAGAACTTTATTCTAACAGCATTTCAAACGAAGTTTGAACCACCACAAATAGAGTTGCTAATTTAGCTCGTCTAAGCGCCCTAAATGTCACAACGCGGACAGCGCAGATTTTAAAAAAACAGTAAATTGACCTTATACATATTTTTTTCTTATTTGTGTAATTTTATTTTGCATCATGACCTGAATGCATATCTTATTTTTCCTGTGCCTTTGTTTTACACGTTTGATTTAATTTTTGTTTTATCGTTATGTGTTTTGCGAGACTAAGCCCCTTCGTACACAAGGCTACTCAAATCTTAGATACTCAACGATTTTAGTCTTCAAGTGACTGCCGCCTTAAAAATGCGAGTCGCGGGACGAATGTCGGCAACGCGACACGTGTACGAACTTCAATGGATCTGTTTGGCAGCAGTCGCTTGAAGACTAAAATCGTTGAGTTGATTTTAGTAGCCTTGTGTACGGAGGGGCTAATAGAATCTTTTTCATTCTTCCTTTCAATAAGTCGACTCGTTACGAGCATCTTTCCCAGTGCTGAAACACGGGCTCTGTGGTTGAGAGGACCTGTTACTCACCACGTAGGTCCAGCCGGTAGGAGCAGCGGTGGCTCAGTGGTGGCAGCCCCGACTTACGAACAGTAAGTCGTGGGTTCGAACCCAGACAGGCGCATTACTTTGTGTAATTTATTTCATCACCGCTGCTCTCAAAACGGTGAAGGAAAACATCGTGAGGAACCGGCATGTCCTAGAACCAAAAAATCGAAGACATGTGACATCTACCAATCCGCACTGGGCCCGCGTGGTAGATTGTAGCCCATTCCCTCTCATTGAGAGGAGGCCGTGTCCCAGCAGTGGGAACATTATAGGCTGATGATGATGATGATGAGGTCCAGCCCAGGTTGGTGGATGCCACCTGTTTCCAAAACTTCAGATCTAGAATAACACTTTCCTTTACTTTTGCGAGCAGAGTTAATGAAATAAATTACGCAAAGCAATGTTACTGCGTGCGTTCGAAACCTCTTTCGAGGGGCCGATACCTCTGGGCCACCATATCCTCATTAATTAACATAATTAATCTTTCATGAGGCATAATACATAACATCACGCTTGTAATCCCTGAAGGGTTAGACAAAGGTGTATCTAATAGTACACACACATTTCGTCAGTTATGCCCAAGTCCCATATAATAAGGAGCAAGCCTATTACCGACAACTGAGTACAAATCTAGACTCAGTGGTGATACTGATAAATTCCTGATTGATAAACTTAATAAGAATTTGCTCTAGTCTAATGAGCCAAACATGTAACAATAACTTACTAAGGTGTTCACCAAAAAGATCACGCTCTGATTATCTAAAAACAGCTGTTTAAAACACATTTTTGTATAGGAACATGTCACAGTGACAGCTGTTTTTAGATAATCAGACTGTCATCTTTTTGGTGAACATCGACCTAAATTAACTGCAACAGTATAAATAAGTACACATAAAGATACTAAACACTGGAATTATTCTTGTTTCGTCAAAAGCGATTTTTCCATCACATTTTTCGACACTACGTCATCTGCCTAGCCTCTTCCCAACTACGTTGGGGTCAGCTTACTGTCTATCCGGATGCAACTAAATACCAGTATTTTACATGGAGCGACTGCCTATCTGACCTCCACAACCCAGTTAGTACTAGGTAATACGATACCACTTGGTAAGACTGGATGTCAGACTTTCGGCCCACTGACTTCCTGTAACGACCGTCAAAGATCTAAGAATGACAGCCAAGATCAACGGCTTAACGTGCTTTCCCACGTGAAGCCGTTGATCTTGGCTGTCATTCTTCCGAGGCACGGAGGAAACTCGGTATGTAAGAGGTAGTTACCCATCCACGGACCAACTCAGGAGATCGACCCCAGCGGCTGTTATTATTTAGCCACGAGTTCCTCCATTCTTCATCACTACGTATGAAAATACCGTATAAGTAACATTTATCATTTAAACATATGAAAACGGGTATTTATCTCGAACTTTACCTTTAATTTAAGCCCGACGTTTCGACCGGATCACACTACACTAAACAATAATACCAACACTGTTAGGTCCATGTTCACCGAGAAGATAACAGTCTGATTATCTAAAAACAGCTGTCAATGTGACATATTCCCATATAAAAATGTGTTTTAAACAGCTGTTTTTAGATAATCGTCCATCATGTTTTTGGTGAACATGGACCTTAGTGTAGTGTACTGTCCTAGTGTGAACCAGCCCTAATTAACATTTATGAAGATCAAGTGAGGGTAGTTGAATAAACGCCTTCGCTTTGCTTTCGCGTACCTCCAATACTTAAGTGTTCCCGCGACTACGGCAGGTGTAATTCAGTCGAAACATCATCAACATCATCATCATCATCAGCCTATAATGTTCCCACTGGGACACGGCCTCCTCTCAATGAGAGGGAATGGGCTATAATCTACCACGCGGGCCCAGTGCGGATTGGTAGATGTCACAGGTCTACGATTTTTTAATCCTAGGACATGCCGGTTTCCTCACGATGTTTTCCTTCACCGTTTTTAGAGCAGCGGTGATGAAATAAATTACACAAAGTAATCGCGCCTGTCTGGGTTTGAACCCAAGACTTACTGTTCGTAAGTCGGGGCCGCCACCACTGGGCCACCGCTGCAGCTCAGTCTAAACGTCGGGCTTAAATTAAAGGTAAGTAAAGTTCGCAATAAATACCCGCTTCCATATGTTTTATAATTCAATCCTTTTCCAAATCCAATCACAAATATCCACACCTCCACATATGGCGCGACTACATGACGATCATATAGTTAACGATTGATATATTAATCAGTTGGTTATCCAGTGTAAGTGATTGGGCGGCAGCACTACAAAAGCATTAAACTTTCATATCCAATCACTCCCTGTGCGGTTTGGCTGTGGCTTGAGTTGTAAGCGGGAGCGGGTAGCGATTTTAATTTATTCTGCGGACTACCAATGCTGCAATGGCAAAAACAGTTTTTTTTTTCAAGGAATTAATGACACTGGCGTTGTTCCGTCATCGAACAAAACTAAACGCATTTTATTCTAATCCTA
This sequence comes from Xestia c-nigrum, assembly GCA_916618015.1. NCBI lineage: Eukaryota > Metazoa > Arthropoda > Insecta > Lepidoptera > Noctuidae > Xestia > Xestia c-nigrum. The sequence continues at coordinate 2,586,210 of OU745269.1, read as the reverse complement.
CCAATCATCGATGTTCAACGTTCCATCAGTTTGCGATAGCAAAACGCAGACCTCGTATAGTCTGTGGTGCATACCGTGACTCGTAAAAAGTTGGAGCACAAACACTTCTTTCAAAAGCTCGTGTGTGAGAACATCTCTTTTCGCGCACAATGTTCTCTTGTCCCGACACTGGAAAAATCATCGTTCACATTCTTCTACGCGCGTAAATCACCACTCGCATCCCGGGATTCCTGTGTTCCTGCCCTTGGAACCATCGGAGGTGGAAAGCTCAGCATGTGTCGTAGCAGTCCAAGGTACGTGTATGTGTTACTGTAAAAGCCAGAAGTGGAGTAAATCTTAAAATTGCCCAGTAAAACCTAAGTTTTACCAGCTTCAGTGGTAAATGTCCGAAATGTTCTATGATCATCCTTAATTTTGGACATGTACCAACATACACTCGGTAAATCTTAAGATTTACCCCAGAGAAGCGGTAAATGTTAAAAAATTGACAAATCGAAACGTGTCAGATCACTGTGGCGTACTCGCAAGCACTCTGCAGCCCCCCACAAAAGCGCGCTCACCTCCACGCGCTACATTCGATCGTTTTGCTCGATTAAATACGAAATTGAATATAATAAAAGAAAAAAATGGTGAAATCAGGCATTACCTACGTTTGTTACGAAGACTTGTTTAAACGTTCTCGAAGAAATACACGTTACTGTTAGACACGGTGGGAGGACAAGGATGATAATGGAATGTAACCGCAAGTATAAAAATTTAACAGTTGAGGCTTTTAAGACCTATTTGAGACTTTGCCAACGATGCCTAAAGAAACAGAAGTCAAATTATAATGATGCGACTGATTATTAATAATAAATAAATGGTTAAAAAATACTCACATGATAATAAAATTAATAAAATATAATAACATTAAAACTATATCATCATAAATATAATTACAACTATGTAAAGCTTTGACTGACCGATAATTAAAATAAACGATTAAGAAATAGTCATTATTTTATTCCCATAACCACCATTAACCAACCATCATTGGTAAATCTTAGCATTTCCCAAACTCTGCTGGTAAAAGCCCGAAATATTGTCTCTTTTTTATAAAATTCGGACATTTACCAACTCATGCTGGTAAATCTTAGAATTTACTGGGAAATCTTAAGATTTACCGTACTTCGGGGTTTTACAGTAACATATGCACTGTATACTTGCTATTGACATTCTGTGGAGTTTTTGAACATCGTGCTTTACTCGTCATCGTTCAAGTGTTCCCTAGTAGCAGAAAGCCACCCCAGCTATTTCGGCTCTGGTGTGCATGCTACAGGCGTAGATTACCACCAAAAGCCTTTTATTCGTTTTATAAACAAATCAAAGTGATTACTTGAGTTAAAGTAATAACCTAAGGTACGACTTTAATTCTGCAGTTTAGTGATAGTTGTTAAGAGGCCTGCGGAGCATGCGTTTTTCATACAAACGTAATACCAAAATAATTTGTAAACCAAACATATTCTTAAGGTAGTGTGTGTTTATTTTGATTAGATTACAAAATTTATAAGTTCCCAAACACATATCTTGAAAGGACAATAATTGTGATTAACTGACTGTATCCATCATAGCTTTTTAGTCCTTTTCTCTTCACACTGCGCTTTTGGATTCTTATATCCTGAGCCTTCCTAGACCAGAGAACTGTTTTAATAGAGATCCTCTTATGAAGATTGAAAACTGACCTCGGAAATAAAACTTGGTAAATAATTACCAAATTGTATTTCCGAGAACAGTTTTTATGCAAAACGATTTTTGTAAACAACTTGGATTTTATTAGACAAACTGATAAAAATGCAGGTATTTTCCTGACTGCCATAAAGTCGTGTCCATTTACGTCTTATGTGTAGCCAACCAGAAAAAAATCCCGTTACAACTCTGGACCTATATTCCTCGCGCTATTTTTCTTAAGTATGATAATTATTAATGAGACTATTCCGCTACATGCCCTAACTTGTCCTACCTGCGGTATCCGTGAAACCGGATGTAACCAGTTTATTGGTTTAACAGCACCCGTTCAAATTGACTTGACCTCTGAAAGGGAATTTTATAAAGTCCGCCATAACGCGCTGAGAGCTCGCATACGAGATGTTGGACGCTGTGGATTTATCTCGTGCCCTGTGGGGAATGGATGATGTGTGTAGTTTGGATAGTTCGGGGATGTGGATATGTGCACTTTGAACTTTTAGAGGTTGGAAGAGGTTCATGTATTTGATAGTGATGCATGCTCATCATCTGCGTCGCCTTTTCTGAACTACGTTGTGGTCGAAATCCAGTCTAATTAGACGCAGCTGAATACATTGCTGATACATTGTTCTCACATAATGTTCCATCACAAAGTGATTGATGTAACCAAGGTTTTTAAAAAATATCCTGATTTAAAGGAGCGTCTATGGAGTTTCTTGTTGGTTCTTCTCGATAGAGATCTACGCTAGAGAATGGGCAACTACAGTATTTATGTCTTGTGATTGGGACTGTAGCTACATTTAATGTTCATCTTTGTTTCGACAGTTCAAAAGTGACTGTAACTGGCCTTCTTGAAATAATAAATGCTTTTATTTTGATTGATCTTACCAGTGTTTTACATGTAGGTAGCCACTGCGTACCTTATCTCCACAACCAGTTAGTACTGGGTAATACGATACCCCTTGGTAAGACTGGTTGTCAAACTTTCGGGCCACTGACTAGCTATAATTGTGATGCAGGACATTTAATAAGTAAAAATTTAATGACTTTTAATTGATGATGTTTTTTTTTTCAAATAATCATAATGCCTATTTTACCCGAAGAGGCAAAAGAACGTCTTTACTAGTAATGTGTTTATTTTAGCGAAATTAAGTCAACGTTACGAAACTGTCGTTATCTATAGACTGCTGGATCTGGGCCTGCAGTCTCGACATTAGTAACGATGCTGTGGTACGCTAACGAGCGATACATAATAACGAAAAAAATCGGTTGCAATAACAACGCTTGCGAGAAACGCAAGTCTCTACATTCAAGATACCGCGCAAAGTCGTACATTATCTTGACAAATCGATGTCGGTAGGCTAGCAAAAGACGTATTCATAGTTCGGCTTTTTCAAAGATAATTTTATGCCTTTACAAAATCTCCTTGAGTATGGGGAAAAGTAGAAAACATGGTTCAACAAAAATAATTGTTTTCTTGGAACTTAAACTGAGACTATAAAAGCCATATTTTGAAGGCACAATTTTTCATGAAAACTTGTAAGTAGAGCCAAAAACGTTTAAAAAAAATTAAATAAATGATAAAATATTTGTGGAAATTAGAATTTGCCTCCTTGCAACATTGGCTAAATGTCAATGTCAAACTTGTCAATTGGTTTTGTATTGTTGTCATTGTCATTGGAATCCAATATTTATTTATGTTTTCAATGGTATTTTCTGAAGCATTTTTCATTGATAGCCAAGAGTACAGTACCTCCGCTAACTTTTTCTTTTTTTAACCTTTGCCTAAAGCTGCGACCCCACCAACATACTTCTACATTCACGTATATAATGTAGAGAAGTGATACTGGAATTCAACCTAAAGTTCGTAAAGTCGTTGTGTTTGAAGAGATGGCTGAAATTCATAAAGCAGCTCCGTGAACAATTCTGAGGTTATTCCGTCCGGATACAGAAATAAGCAAATTCTGGGAATTGTACATTTTAACCCTGATATATATCGTGTGATGTGTCGAACCATGCCGAAGCTATCAGAAGCAGCATGTAGCGAGCTGTTGTGTCACACTACAGAAGGCCTCCGAGCCGGCTGGTGACTACGGTAAACGAATGACGAAGAACAAGCAGAAAATCAAACAGTGAATTTGTGAAGTGTGTGTAATATTGATAAGATTTTTCCAAAACTATATTTGTGTAATTGAAAGAAAGAAAGAAAGATGTGTATGTTGATTGTGGTATTACACCTATTTAAAATATGTAACACGTTATGAAGACCGTACAAAGAAATGCCCGGAGTGGCCGGCGTCTGTGAGCTCAGTGAGTGGTAGGGCGCGCAGCGCCGCTCGCGTTGCCGGGTTCGGTACCCCGAGCCCCGCGCCCTCCCCGCGGTCGTCCACGCATATGTGAGGCGCCGACAGGATAAGTACAGCTATGATGTACTGCAATTTGTAATTTTCATGCCATTGTATTATGGGTATGATGAAACGTGTCCTTTTTACTTCACATTTTATGCAAATATAGACAGGTACATATGACCTTCATCACATGTTTTATACATTTGGTTTTAAACAATAAGTACATACTAAGATTTAAAATGTGTGAGCGACCTTATTTATTAGTAGAATATTTGAATAACTTTGATAGTAATAAAGTTGATAATAGGAATCGATTGCAGTTGTGTGTTATTTCCATTTAAATGAATCCTCTTCCTACCAATTAAATCAATATTAGCGACGCCTATTCACATTAAGGCACTCCACCCACTGAAGATGCGTCCCGCCCGCGGTGCGCGGAGTGACAGATTTTTCCATCGAGACTGCCAGCCCAGGGCTGGCAGTCTCGACAGAGATAACGATCACAAAAGTAACAAAATCGGTCGCAAAGTCTCACCGATCCAGATTTAGCGATATTTGGTAGTCTCTACACTCAAAGGTAACGAGTGTCCTTGGTTTACTAACAATCTTTGTAGCTAACTGAACGAATTTCGTAAAGTTTACGAATATATTTTGCGAGCATTTTTGACAACCCGCAAAGTGAATCGTTACCAATGTAAGTTAATTTACTAGTGGTTTTCGCGAAATTATTGATAAAAACTGTGCCAGGCGGGCTTATTACTCGAAGGGCTATTGTCTGTACCAAAATGTTCTGTGCTTACGGCCTTCTAGGGCCGTAAGCCAAACCTAACCTATAAAGGTTCCGGACATGAATTAGGCGCTCCAACCACGGAGCGACCGATTTTTCCATTGTTTGCATACTTGCATACGATGGAAAAATCTGTCACTCCGCGCACCGCGGGCTGGACGCATCTTCAGTGGGTGGAGTGCCTTAATGTGAATAGGCGTCGCTAATATTGATTTAATTGGTAGGAAGAGGATTCATTTAAATGGAAATAACACACAACTGCAATCGATTCCTATTATCAACTTTATTACTATCAAAGTTATTCAAATATTCTACTAATAAATAAGGTCGCTCACACATTTTAAATCTTAGTATGTACTTATTGTTTAAAACCAAATGTATAAAACATGTGATGAAGGTCATATGTACCTGTCTATATTTGCATAAAATGTGAAGTAAAAAGGACACGTTTCATCATACCCATAATACAATGGCATGAAAATTACAAATTGCAGTAGGTACATCATAGCTGTACTTATCCTGTCGGCGCCTCACATATGCGTGGACGACCGCGGGGAGGGCGCGGGGCTCGGGGTACCGAACCCGGCAACGCGAGCGGCGCTGCGCGCCCTACCACTCACTGAGCTCACAGACGCCGGCCACTCCGGGCATTTCTTTGTACGGTCTTCATAACGTGTTACATATTTTAAATAGGTGTAATACCACAATCAACATACACATCTTTCTTTCTTTCTTTCAATTACACAAATATAGTTTTGGAAAAATCTTATCAATATTACACACACTTCACAAATTCACTGTTTGATTTTCTGCTTGTTCTTCGTCATTCGTTTACCGTAGTCACCAGCCGGCTCGGAGGCCTTCTGTAGTGTGACACAACAGCTCGCTACATGCTGCTTCTGATAGCTTCGGCATGGTTCGACACATCACACGATATATATCAGGGTTAAAATGTAAAATTCCCAGAATTTGCTTATTTCTGTATCCGGACGGAATAACCTCAGAATTGCTCACGGAGCTGCTTTATGAATTTCAGCCATCTCTTCAAACACAACGACTTTACGAACTTTAGGTTGAATTCCAGTATCACTTCTCTACATTATATACGTGAATGTAGAAGTATGTTGGAGGGGTCGCAGCTTTAGGCAAAGGTTAAAAAAAGAAAAAGTTAGCGGAGGTACTGTACTCTTGGCTATCAATGAAAAATGCTTCAGAAAATACCATTGAAAACATAAATAAATATTGGATTCCAATGACAATGACAACAATACAAAACCAATTGACAAGTTTGACATTGACATTAAACCAATGTTGCAAGGAGGCAAATTCTAATTTCCACAAATATTTTATCATTTATTTAATTTTTTTAAACGTTTTTGGCTCTACTTACAAGTTTTCATGAAAAATTGTGCCTTCAAAATATGGCTTTTATAGTCTCAGTTTAAGTTCCAAGAAAACAATTCTTTTTATTGAACCATGTTTTCTACTTTTCCCCATACTCAAGGAGATTTTGTAAAGGCATAAAATTATCTTTGAAAAAGCCGAACTATGAATACGTCTTTTGCTAGCCTACCGACATTGATTTGTCAAGATAATGTATGACTTTGCGCGTTATCTTGAATGTAAAGACTTGCGTTTCTCGCAAGCGTTGTTATTGCAACCGATTTTTTTCGTTATTATGTATCGCTCGTTAGCGTACCACAGCATCGTTACTAATGTCGAGACTGCAGGCCCTGCAGTGCAAGTACGTAGAATTCGACAGGACTCGATAAGATAAATTTGACAGTATTTCTCTAGGAAATGAGTTTTTATGGAGTCAAAATCTCATTTCATCTAGAATAACTGTCAAAGGAGATAGTTTTTTTTGGGCCCACCTGGTCGTTGCATTTATTATTCATAATAACACCAAAAAAAAGTAACCATTTTACTATGGTTTTAAAGGAAATATTACGTAGAAATGAAAACGGAATCTTAAAATCATAATAAATAAGCTATGTTATGATATTTTTTTGCGAGTCAAATCATTCCTGTTGTGGTCAATGTCATTTGACAGCAAATACTTACGTGAATAGGGGCGTTTTTCTGTTTACTAAAAAAAGTAGGGTACCTATCCGTTGGAAATCATATGTGCTATATAATTATTATAGAATCAGAAAGAATATAAAAATAAATATTATTAAACTATGAGCATTTTTAATGCCATTTTTATAGGTTTACACTAAAATCGCATAGGTGGTTTAAACAATCAACGTGGCATGAAACGTTATAAACCCACTTTTTTTGTGATTGACAGACAACTTCATTATTTTGGCATTTACTTTTTCTGTTTATTTTGGTTTTCGTTAGTGTTTTTGCAGATTTTTCGCATTTATTCCGGTTAGACAATGCTAAGCTAATTAATCCACTGGAATCTAGAGGTTATAAGGAATAAATCAATGTAAGTTTCATTATTATATGCTAGAATTTATGTGGGAAACTAATCCTCGAACAAAAAAAATTGTCTCCTTTATCTAATCGAGTCCTATCCAGTTCTACGTACTTGGTCTGCTGGTCCAAGTGGCATCCAAGGACTGGAAAGACAGTGTTGGTCGTCCCGCGTCGAGATGGGCAGACGATATTGTTGCTATTACGGGAATATCCTGGATGAGGTTCGCACAAGAGAATGGAGCTTGGCACAAACAAGGAGAGCCATATACCCAGCAGTGGGTGAAATGAACAATCTTATCGAGGTTTTCGTTGCTTAAGAATTTCCTACCGCGGTTTCGCCTGCGTGCATAATTTGTTCTGCTGGATTGCACTAGCGGAATAAAAAGTATCAGGATAGGTTTTTATTCCAGGTTATAAACTATCTGTGTGCCAAATATCAATGAAAATCCATACAGTAGCAAAAAGTAACAAGCTACATCCATCTTCGCAAACTTTCGCATTTACTATTTATTTTAGTAAAGTGGTGTTTTCCTGATTAAGAGTTCCTACTCGAAGATCGCTCCTACAATTAAATCAATGTTTAGTTATCCTTAGTACAAACAATCAAAGCTAACCAATCATAACGACTGGACCAATCAAATAACAGAAGCTTAATGAGGACTATGCTAATACATTATTCATATTCCTCCATCTTGTTTGTTTATACGACTATAGCTTTGGTCAGCGACTTCGTTCGCGTTGAAAGGGACATTTGTCTAGCCTTTTCCAGTCCTAACCGGATGCATCTCAATACCAGTATTTTACAGTGAAGTGACTGCCTATCTGATCTCCACAATCCAGTTAGTACTGGGTAATATTCCTTTGAAAAGACTGGTCGTTATAGTTTCGGGCCACTGATTAATTGTAACGACTGTCAAAGATGTACAAATGACAGCCGGGACCAACTGCTTAACTTGCTTTTCCTATGTAAGGTAAGGTAGAGGTCCTAGGGTCTTTTTGGCCTCGTATGCGCCAATTACGATCATTGTTTGTCTTTTTTCCGGATGGGAAATCATCAAATTTCTTCTCCCACTCTAGGCGTGAGGGAGTGGCAGACTTTTACTGACTAAAACCCATCCATGTTCCTTCCTCGCCCTTTATGTTCCGGAGCCGCGGTATCTCTTTCGAACAGTCCCGCAGCCCCGACAGGTTCATTGTTTGTCTAAAATATTATTTTGTTTCTTGGTGTTTTAAGATACTTTAATTTTACATTTGGTTTTCTTTAAAAAGGTGGGTAACAGTCGGACAGACTTAATTTTGCACTTATACGAGTACTATTAGGTGTGGCAGCTATTTCAGCCTCTTTTGTTTCAGGACTTATGGTTGTAAGGTAGTTATGAACCTTTGTGTGAGAATTAGTTAGGGTTTACGACCTGACTATTGTGTTGACTTCCCTTTGACTGGGTTTTAGGATACTGGGTTGTAATAGACCCTCTGTAGGCATAGGGCTTTATTTCATTTAAAAGGAACATGGATTTCATTAAGTCTTACGATCTTTGAGACTTCTTCGAGTTCATGACCGGTTGAGGGCAATAGGATCGCCCCCAATTACATGGAACTTAAACATAGCTGACGATATATGGCTGTTTTATTAAGTACACATCTGCCGAATCTAATGAATATTTTCCTTAATAGACGCTTTAGAATAGGATGTAAGTTTGTTCGGAAGTTCACAATTTTTGCCGCACAATCATTTTAACACCTATACTTTAGATCTTTAACAGTCGTTACAGGTAGTCAGTGGCCCAAAAAGTCAGAAAATCAGTCTCACCAAGTGGTATCGTATTACCCGGTACTAACTGGGTTGTGGAGGTCTGATAGGCAGTCACTCCATGTAAAATACTGGTATTCAGCTGCAACTGGTTAGACTGAAAGCCGACCCACATACAGGGTGTAATCCACCTCATCTCAAAGCCGTTAACCTAAGTAACTTTACGCAAAAATTATTGCTGAGAAACAACATTTTTTTAGAGGTTATAAATCATGTTTTGTAGAAGAACTCAATGTAACGCACTTAAAACATTGTGCTGAGAATGGATTGAATAGTACGGGGGTCGTGGACGTGCTAAAAGTCAAAATCTTGCAAAAAAAACTTGTCAAAATGTTGTAACTTTGACCCCCCACATCTCCGCCACTAGAAGGTTCCCAGGTATGGTGTAGAACAAAAAAATGATCGCAATGATGGGGAGAACAAAAATGCCTTTCGGCTTCGTGGAGAGGTGTTTTACACCCTTTATAATTGGGAAAAAGTAGGCAGTTGGTGACTGCGGATGACACAAAATAGGCCCGACACGGTGCTATTTTGAGGCTGCGCACGTTAAAAACTATATCATTTTCGCTGGTGTGAAACAGTTATGAGTATTAAATGGTATCAGGTCAAAAAGGACTGATACACACTGACGAAAAGTTTGAAGGATGGCGCGTTCCGACCGCCACTGCACCAGATATTTATAAATATATCACTGGACATTACACATAGCGCCATCTAGGACCACACTAAGCAACGAGGCTTGCATAAATTTTTCTCGCGTTGAAGAGTTCATTTGTTTTTTTTTTCAATAAACCGCTTTCTATTTGCAAGCCGATTCGGAATTTAAATAAAGCCTTTGATGAGTCTCTTTTGTGACCATGTTTCAGAGTAAAAGATCATTATATTTTAAATTACTTTTTACTCCCTAGGGAATAAACGGTCATTTTAATCCCGCTTCGTAGGGCTACAATGGCGTACTTTTAGAGCATGAGAAGTGAAAAGATACTTTTTGTTTGTGACTACATACTTTTTATTTATATGAATACCCATGACACGGAAACAAATGCCCATGCTCATCACACAAACATTTGCTCCTACCGGACTTCGAACCCGGGACACTAACAACCACTGCGCCATTCGGGACAGTTTATCATTTTTGTCGCAGTAATAGCGTGTTTATACAAGGACAGGTAACCTTGGTTGTCGTAGCAACCATCCTCAGACACAATAGTGAACAATCAGTAGTACTGTATCTGTATCGCCGATGCGCGCGACGCTGGCAAATGGCGCGGCTTACGCACAATCTTTACTAATACTTTAGCGAACGATGTACGGTTTGCAGCAGAAGGAAGAATATTTTGTTCTAAAAAAAAATGTTACCTATTTCATGTTTATGAGAGGTTTTTGTCCACCATGACGATGGCTAACAGTCACAAGAATTGTAAAGCGTGTTTTTTTACCCTCGACGCAAAAACGACGGGCTGTTATAAGTTTGACGTGTCTGTGTGTGTGTGTGTCTGTCTGTGACATCGTAGCTCCCGAGCGAATGCACTAATTGTGTTCTTGTTTTTTTTTTTGTTTGAAAGGAGAATTAGTCGAGAGTGTTCTTAGCTGGGTTTGATAAAAATCAGTCCAAGGAAACAAAACAAGATGGCGGGTTACATATTTATTCAACAACTCCCTCAATCCAGGTATCAAATAGAAAGGCTTGAATAATAGCATACTAAACGCGATGATACTTTAAAGATGGCCGCCACCACAAAATGGCAAATAAATTACATTTTTTTTCACCACTCCCTCATAATGGGTATCAAATGAAAGGGTTTGGCCTACGGCATTTCGTTACTTGACAATTTTAACTAATTCGCACCCGTAAGAAAAAAAAATACCTTGAAATTATCGCATTGTTTCGAGAGTTTTTTAAATTTTAAATTTAATGTAACTTGTTTTCACATCGGAATAACATTCAACTAGTTAGCTTATTATTTAGCAAAGCATTATCATAATGATTCTTCTGACCTTGTTTCTATTTATTTGGGGTCTGTGCAGCATATCTTCTTTTTCCACTTCCACTGTTCTCTATTTTGTATGCACGTCATGACTTTGCGACGAATATTTTTTTATCTTTCTTTCTTTCTTTCTATTATTCGCCATCTCAGCAGTCATCTTTTTTCTAGCCACACCATCCTTTACAAAGACTGTTTTCTTTGGTCCTCCTCTACCCTTATAGCTAAGTATCCATATCATCGTATCCATTCAAATTCACAGTTTTCCTCACCCTCACTACATTTTCCTCATTCCTCCGCATCACGTGTCCGTAACTTGTTAAACAACAACAAACATAAAAGCAATTCAACTACATACCACAGCTCTTCCTTCAGATAAATTAAAGAGGAAACTGCGTCTCCTTTTCTGTAACCATGAAATATCACAATGTAGAAGGTTAAAAGTAGGTATTTAAAAGCCAGTACTCCTGTTTTTTTGTAAATATTTAATTTGCTTTATGCTTTGTGCATTTAGATCCGTTGATTATCATATGAAAACTAAACAACCTATTCAAAAAACCATCGTAACATTTTTCTGCACACCCTCCAATCTCCGAATTATCTGGGCTCAAGATATTTAGCCCATTAAACCTTCGGAAAGTCGACAACCTCGCCCCCTACCGGAATTTCACTAATACGTCTACCCCGCCCAACCCCTATGGTATTCGTGCAAGGTCCCTTTCACCCTCAATTGGGGGTTTAATGTTATATTGACTTAAATTAGATTTCGTTATTTTTAACCCTTTCGTGTGTTTGTTCAGAGGTTTGTGGCTAAATAATAATATTTTTTAAAGTGTCATTTATGAAAAAGAAAGAAATGCTTTTAAGGCGCGTCGCTCACTGATAAGTCGAGGCGCCGCCGCCGCCGCCGCCGTCCGAGGATAGGTCTCTACATGGAGTCGAGGCGCAGACAGCTGTGCTTCCTTCACATTCTATGTAATAGTGCGCCCGCGCTTTGACAGCGCCTCGACTTTAGTTCGTGTGAGCGACGCACCTATAATTCCCGGTATAGTAATATGAGCTCGTGACTAAATAATAACAGCCGCTCGGGCCGATCTTTAGGTTAACACGTTCACTGTCCCAGTACAAAGTTATAAAAAAATATTCGTACGTCCAACTACAAACTCGCCCTAACTTGACAATGTTATCCAACCATACGTCCATGACAATTTTTCCCCTTATTCATACCTCAAGTCAAATAAAAAACAACTTTTGGATTATGACTCCAACTGGAGTCATGGACATGTGAGTTTGGTACTAATGTGACTCCATTTGGAGTCATTGGTCAGTGAACGTGTTAAGCCGTGCTTGCCTAGGTTGGTCTGTGGATGGGTGACCACCCATACATACCGAGTTTCCTCCGTGCCTCGGAAAGCACGTTAAGCTGTTGGTCCCGGCTGTCATTTGTCCATCTTTAGCAGTCGTTACAGGTAGTCAGTGGTCCAAAAAGTCTGACAACCAGTCTTAGTAAGTGGTATCGTATAATCCAGTATTAACTGGGTTGTGGAGGTCAGATAGGCAGTCGCTCTATGTAAAATACTGGTATTCAGCTGCATCCGGTTAGACTGGAAGCCGACATACACATAGTTGGGAAAAGGCTAGGCATATGATTCCCGGAATAGTTATAAACCGTGAAGGCTTAAAACAGTGTTTAAATAATAACATCCGCATTGATCAATCGTCAAGGTTATGTCGCGCTTGCCAAGGTCGCTATAAGGATGGGTGACCATCCATATACAGGGTGTAAACAACCTCATCACAAAGCCGACAACCAAGCATTCTGTACATTTAGATGTGTGCTTGGTTCTCGGCACCGTGTGCTCCACCGTGTCTTCCGGTCAATCCTCGCAGTGGAAACACCCGGGCGTTTCCTCCCGTCCGATTCGATGCAGGAACTTCCCGAAACATCCATGTCCGGTGAGGACCTGCGTCAGGCGGAAGGTGAGGCGCCTCTCCAGCCACTCCTCAAAGAGGGGACTTATCGCGACTTATATCGGCGTGACAGTCGCTCTCTCCATGTCGCCATGAGATCGCGCCGGAGATCTGTCCGCTGAGCGGCGATTTGGCCTGTTGTTGTTATTGCAGAGTAGACTAGTAACTGTGTTTATCACAAACACAGTTGGAAAGAAGTAAAATATTTAATATTATAAAAATTACATATGACATAATGTACAAGATAAATAGTTGCCGAGAGTCAAACAGACCGAACACCACCTTTCACATTTGAATCTAAAGTATATTCTCTAGATGGCCAGCGTTACACTTACAACACAGCGTAATGTCCCCCCCCGGCCTAGTGCCTCCGCGCGCCATTCGTGTAGGCGCGCGAGGACTATCGCCTCCAGATCCCATGGCGGCAATCCGGCAAGCAGGCCCGCCGCCTCGCGGGAGATCGTGCGGTACCCACGGACCATCTTTACGGCTACCACTTTTTGGGGCACGTTCTGGTCATGGGCGGCTCGCCGCCTCAAGAAACGCGCCCACACAGGGGCTACGTAAAGAGTCATAGACCGCACGACCCCCGCACGCAACATCACACCTTCAATACCTAAAGGGTTAGGCAGAGGTTGGTCTAAACTACCTACACCCACATTTTGCCAGTTATGTTTTCAGTCCCATGTAATAGGGGCGAGCTTATTGCCATCAACTGAGCAACAATCCTCCGTGGCTGCTACTGAGAAATTATTGATGGAAAAAGTCATTATGACTTTGCTCGACCTGGCAATCGAACCCAGGACTTCATGCTCAGCAGTCGCGCCTACGACCACTTGACCAACGAGGATTTACAAAGATTAACTTAGTAGTTAAACTTTTAGTAGTGTGTGCAGTGTTTAAAAATTCAGAGATAGTAAAAGTATTAAGATTTTCTTACTTTGTGTCTTAAGGTGAATGAAGTCATTTGATTTTGGTGTTTTTCGGGTATTGGTAAAAGTCATGTGATGATTTCTCATTAGAAAAAAAAAACAAAAGTTGGATGCTTAGGATAGCCCGCAAAATTAAAATTTTCTTACGTTTTTTGCAGTTTGCAGGCCAGTAAAGAAAGAAAGATAGAAAGAAAAGAAAGAAAAAGCATTCATTAGCCCGACAGGACAACACATAAATAAAAAATAATAATAATAAAATGGTAAAATTGTGATTATAACACTAGTTTAAAGTAAACATAATGAGAGAAAAAAAAAAACGAAATCATAAGAAAAAAAAACAAAATACTAAACAGAATTTGTCCTGTACAAGACCAAAAGGCTCCTATCTCAGCATGATGCTGTAACATTTAAAACAAAACGTCACAGCGCTGATATTCTGATAGAGCCCAACCCGTACTAGGTCGTATATTGATTAAAATATCGTTCGCGACTGTAAGACGTATGTAGTTATAGAATTATAATTATCGAAATCATCAATACAACCCTCCAAGTTCGTAAAAGTCGAGGAACTGCTTTTTCAAGGTCAAAATAGTAAGGTGCTTCTGGGCAGCCGGCGAAATTTGAAAGACTTAAGACAAAAGTCATTCCTCGACATTTATGAACTTGGAGGGTTATAAAGGGTGTAAAATACCACTTCACGAAGCCGAAAGGCACTGGTTCTCCCCATCATTGCGATTTTTTTTTCGTTCTACAGCATACCTGGGAAGCTTCTAGTTACGGAGATATGGGGGAGACAAGTTATTTTTGTAAGAGTTTTAACTTTTAACACCTCCACGACCCCTGTGCTATTCAATCTATCCATCAGCACAATATTTTTAGTGTGTTACATTGAGTTCTACTACAAAACATGATTTATAACCTCGAAAAATAAGTTGTTTCCCAGCAATGTTTTTTGCGTAAAGTTACTTAGTTCGATGTACAGAATGCTTGGTTAACGGATTTGTGATGAGGTGGTTTACACCCTGTATTGATGATTTTGATGATTATAATTCTGTAACTACATACGTCTTACAGCCGCGAATCATATTTTAATCAACATACAACCTAGCACTGGTCGGCAAATTGCAAAAAACGTAAGAAAATTTGAATTGAGATTGAGTTGGGATTGGGTTGAGTTGTTTGGTTGTGATTGAGTTTGTTGATTTGATTTTTTAATTTGATTTGAAATTTGAATTTGAATTTGTTTTTTTTTGACGACCCGAATGGCGCAGCGGTAATGAGGTTGCCTTACGTTCTTAGGGTCCCGGGTTCGAATCCCGGTAGGATCAAATGTTTGTGTGATGAGCATGGACATTTGTTTCCGAGTCATGGATGTTTGTATGTATAATAAGTGTGTATTTACAAACAAAAACGTATATATGTAGTATATCAACTATCTGGTGTCCACGACACAAGCCTTGCTTAGTGTGGCACTAGATGGCACTGTGTGTTTAATGTCCAGCGATATTTATTTATTTTATTTATTTATTTAATTTCCCGGGCTACCGTGCAGCACCCACCTTAAGACGGATGGTTAAATAATATGTAGGTAAGATACCTACATTGTAGTGTTTAATAGTCTGTTCAGAGTTTCAGTTTATGTTGAGACTTTAATGAAGTCAATTTTATTTCTTTACATTGTATTCTTGTTTTTAGGAGCTCGTGGCTTAATAATAACAGCCGCTCGGGTCGATCTTTAGGTTAAGCCATGCTTGCCTAGGTTGGTCCGTGGATGGGTGACCACCCTTACATACCGACTTTCCTCCGTGCCTCGGAAAGCACGTTTAGCCGTGGGTCCCAGCTGTCATTTGTCCATCTTTGACAGTATTTAGAGGTAGTCAGTGACCCCAAAAGTCTGACACCAGTCTTTACAAGTGGTATCGTATTTCCCAGTATTAAATGGGTTGTGGAGGTCAGATAGGCAGTCGCTCCATGTAAAATACTAGTATTCAGCTGCATTCGGTTAGACTGGAAGGCGACCCCAACATAGTTGGGAAAAGGCTAGGCAGATGATGTATTCTTGTTTTTGATTACACTGGAAACTTGTCAATTATGTATTTTATACCAAACTAGCTGACCCACGCAACTTCGACTGCGTCACATAAGAGAGAAAAAGCTCACAAAGGGAATCAATTTTCCCCCGTTTTGGCAAAAATTTTCATTTATGCTCCGCGCCTATTAGCCATAGGGTGATGTTATATAGCCCATAGCCTTCCTCGATAAATGGACTATCTAACACAAAAATAATGTTTCAATTCGAGCCGGTAGTTTCTGAGATTTGCGCGTTCAATCAAACCAACAAACAAACAAACTCTTCTGGTTTATAATGTTAGTAAAGATGAATAAGGCCTTATGTCTCGTGGCTTAATGATAACAAACGCAAGGTCGAGCTGCAAAGTAAAGGCGTTATGACCGAGGACGGTCTATAGATAGGTGAACATCATTACATACCGAGTACCTTCCCTCGGAAAGCAAATTAAACCGCTGGTCCCGGCTGTCATCGGTAGATTTTTGACAGTCATAAAGTTGAGTGGTTAGGAAGTCGCGTCTTGTAAAACACAGGTATTCAGCTGGATTCGATAAGACAGGAAGTGGATCCATGTTGGGAAAAGGCTGATCAGATATTGCTGAGATATGAAACGAGGAAATTGGCTCAAGAATAGAGAGGCATATACTGAGCAGTGGGTGAATCCAGGTTATGGTTGATCAACCTCTTGGCATAAAGTTGTTTAAATCTCTTCATTCTGCACCCATAAAATCCCTCATAGTTAAGTTTGTAGTACTTCCCCACAAGAGGCCTTAATGAGCTTA
Organism: Xestia c-nigrum; assembly: GCA_916618015.1. Taxonomy (NCBI): domain Eukaryota; kingdom Metazoa; phylum Arthropoda; class Insecta; order Lepidoptera; family Noctuidae; genus Xestia; species Xestia c-nigrum. The sequence continues at coordinate 2,569,378 of OU745269.1, read as the reverse complement.
AAGAAGCTTGGGCCACTTCTTCATCATCTGCTTGCCTTTTCCCAACTATGTTGGGGTCGGCTTCCAGTCTAACCGGTTGCACCTGAGTACCTGTATTTTACATGGAGCTGCTTATCTGACCTCCACAGCCCAGTTAATACTGGGTAACATGATAACCCATGGTAAGACCGGTTGTCAGACTTTTTGGGCAACTGAATACCTGTAAAAAATAAATAAATATTGCTGGACATTTACACACAGTGCTACCTAGTGCCACCCTAAACAAAGCTTGTGTCGTGGACACTAGATAGTTGATATACTACATATTATATAATTTTTGTTTGTAAATACATACCTACCTATTATACATATAAACATCCATGACTCCGAAATAAATGTCCATGCTCATCACACAAACATATGCTCGTACCGGGATTCGAACCCAGGACCCTAAGAACGTAAGGCAGCGCCACTACCACTACGCCATTCGGGTCGTCAAAGATCGATGTAACATCGATCGATCGTCCATGGTCGTAACGACTGTCAAAGATCTACAAATGACAGCCGGGACCAACAGCTTAACGTTTCCGAGGCACGGAAGAAACTCGGTACGTAAGGGTGAGTTTGTTCTGTGGATGGGCCACAGAACAAACTAGACAAGCACCGACCCGAGTGGCTGTTATTATTTAGCAAGGAATTTACTACATAACTACTAAATATAAAAATAATATACCATCTTAAAAGTTACAGTAAAAGCTCACTGGGTTCTGTATCCATAAATAAATAATTTCTATCGCCCTCCACCTTGCAAAGAGATCTCATATGAATTTTTTACATTTTAATTTACTGCCTTGCAAGTGAAAGTGTTTACTGTACGATTTTCGTTTGTTTTATGCGGAACCCTAAGTTGATTGTAGGTGGGATTTCGTTTGTATGAGCCGAAAATGTCCACTGCTAAATATAGCGTAATAATAATAACTGCCCAAAAGCGTTTACGAACGGATCAAGGGTATAATTCAGAAGACAATACTCCTCGATATAGCGTGCATTTTGAGGAGTTTTTTGTCTCTGGAGCCTTCCTCTTCCTAAGCGTGCTGATGGCAATCTGAACGGTTGCGGAATCAAATTGGATTAAATTGTGTTCGCCGTGAACTTAACTACTAGTTTGGTGCCTTCAGTAATATCCATCAGTTCCTGTAATGAACAAACAACAGCACACAATATTAATATTCCCCATCGTTTGTAGAACAGCACCACATTTACACTCCAGGGCAGAGATAATTCCACTGCGAGGATCGACCGGAGGACACGGTGGAGCACACGATGGAGGTCTGCGCCGCGTTGACGGAGCAACGCCATGTCCTCGTAGCAGCGATCGGCGGCGGCGACCCCTTGCGTCCGGCTCTGATTCAATCCATGGTCCGAAGCGAGACGGAATGGGAAGCCATCACCTTCTTCTGCGAAGCAGTCATGCTAGCGAAGGAGGTGGCGGAACGTGAGAGGGTGAGAGCCTTTCGCCCCAGCCACCGCGGGATACGCACCGGGCGTCGGGGGCCACGTGGTGGCTACCGGACACCGTAGACGCGGGCCTGTGGACGGTTAGCTATGGGCTAGTCGCCGTCCGTCCGTCTAATGACGACAGGCCGTGTCAACGGCGCGTTCGTGTTCCACGCGCGCCTCAAAGAGATGTTACAAGCATAAAGGGCGAAGCCTGCCGGGGCTGCGGGACTGTTCGAAAGAGATACTGCGGCCCCGGAACGTAAAGGACGAGGAAGGAACATGGATGATTTTTACTTAGTAAAAGTCTGACACTCCCTCCCGCTCCGCCCAGAGTGGGATTTGATGTTTTCCCTTCAGAAAAAAAAAGGGTAGAAACAATGAATCTCCACTTCAGATAACCTCTGTCGTGGTGCAGGTACCGGCTTAGACTCTGCTCCCGACACCGACGGATCACAATTTTTAATATGTTTTAATGTTTTTTTTTAACAATTAAATCGCAGGATCAGTATCAAGAATAAACCTTAGTTCCGTACGAGCTTCTTAATAAAAGCTCTTTGAATCAAATTATTATGACAAAACATACCCAAAATGAATCCCCGCTTTTATTCCTCACATCACTAACCGTATTTTTCAATTAAAAAATCGGATAAAAAAACTAGAGTTACCAAGATAATTGGTGCCGAAAATACATTTTGATTGCATTTTCATCGATACGGAAAAAAACGGGTAACATTGTTACTATGGCGCGGGGACTATTGTTTTCACGAAATTATTTGAATTCCCAGTGGAGGGGATAGGATAGGATAAAGTGGATATGATGGATAATTGTGTCAATTATTTTTACGCTTTTTTACTAGAAACTACTGTGCAGTGATACGATGAGACCGTAGCAAATATGAACAATCTGCACATCACATTTTGTGGGAGTGTAGTCATTTTACCAAAGACTAATATCGTCCCAACATCCGTATCCAACATAATGTTGCGGTAATATTATGTTGGATAGTGCACAGGTTATATCCGGAGTTATTTACTATACGGACCTTGTAGAAAATTTCCGTGCGGTCAAGGGTTTTTGCCATACCTATTATTGGAATCAAATATAACAGCTCACAACTTAGGACCCATTAATGTTAATATTATCCGTGGTGCTAGGCAACTGGGCCTGTCACAGTTGTAAACGTCCCTTTGTGCCTATTGGCCTTGTTTCCTCCTGTCTCCTGCTGATATGGAGGGAAGTGGAAAATACGGTGTTTTCCTACTCCTACGCCATACTTTCTGATTAATTTCATTGCGGGATCCAAGACAATAAAATTCATTCTCATGGGACTTCGTCAAGCTTCATTGTCTCGGCGCTTTTCTGGTGGTCGTCACTGTTGATTCTGGCTTTCAGGAGTTACAGTGGTTTGGGGACAGTGTGGCGGGCTTGTCCCAAAGAAAAAAAAAGAGAGACTTGTCTGAGCTTACTTCATCACCAATGCTACACTTCTCAAAATGATAAAGGTTAACCGAGGATCGGGATGAAACTTTAACGCCAGTGATATTTTTAGATCTGTCAAAAATTTGGTCAACGTTAGACCAGTTCCATTTTTAAAAAACAAGCCTCCAGTTTAGTGCAACCTAACACTTAACTAATGTCAGAGAAACGTCACACAGTTAGCACATCACCCCTTCGCCCTCTACCATAAACAACCACAAATTCACACATTCTTCTTCCCCAAAAAGGCCGCAGCTGACCATAAATTCGTCAGCTCCACACTACGTTAGCCGTGACGTCACGCGCTCGTAGGGTTACCATTCCGGAGAAGAGACAGAAAAATAGCGTAGGTGTATTGGCAATAGATTGTAGGTTGTGGGTTCGAATCTAGGTAGACGCGTTAACATAAGCATTAGGTATTTGCTTATAATGTTCCTACTGCTGGACACTGTAGGTCCTTAACTTTGAGTTATTTATTACATCATCATCATTCTCTGGTGCTTGTCCCAATTCATTTGTGGTCAACGCAGCATGTATTCTTCTTCCATATTTCTCCATAATTCGTCATCTCATCAGACACTTCCTTCCTTGCAATACATGGTTTACACAGCCCAGTCATCGTTTCTTTGGTCTGCCTCTACAAGAGTAATAAGGTTATAAAGTTTATTGTGTCCAAAAGTTATACACAAACAATTTGGGTTTGGAGTCTTCATTTAAGCAGATAATGCCTATATTAGAGGAGAAGAAGTAAGGAGAAGAGTAGAGGCAGACTAAAGAAACGACGAATGGGAATACTCAAAATTTTCCTAACCTCCGCATCACCTGCCTCATAATGATATACAAGTAATTTCATCACCGCTGCTCTCAAAACGGTGAAGGAAAACGTTGTGAGGAAAGCGGCATATCCAAGAACCAACAATTCGAAGATATGTGACATCTGTCAACCCGCGTGGTGGATTATAGCACACCATCTCATAGAGAGGTGGCCGTAATTCCCAGGAATGTTTCATGTTGATTATGCTAACAAATAGCTGGACATTTAAAAAAAACGTCGGGTAGTTTACTTTATAATCTCTTGCTTTCTTGTATATGTCACCGTAAAATTTGTCACTCTCTAGCGATATTGTAAACTCTCGAATTATTGTCAACTGAACATACGGAAGTATCTCTGCCCCTATAATCGGGACTTGGGGCTCCCCCCCGTTAGGTTAGTTAGGTTCCTTTAAACCCTGCACTCGGAAATAGGGGCCCGCGAAGTGGGGCTCCGTCGACAACGCTTTTTAGGGGAATATAAAGTGTTATAAGGTTAGGTTACATTAATAGTTATTTCTCAGAAATGATACAGTATCTTTTCATGAGAGTGGTACCACTAGTCAAGGGGGACCCCTCCTTCCCTCCCCACCGCGTGAGTTGACTACCATGGCATGCATTTCACGAAAAATTATGCGTTTTATTGTAAGCAGTATGTTCGTTTGACAATAATTCGAGAGTTTACAATATCGCTAGAGATATTACAATATAACGTATTTGACAATTTTACGGTGACATATACCACCATGTGTTGTTGATGTGCAGTTTAAACAGTATATCTTTCTAAATTGGTAAACCGTATACTTACTTAAAGTTAGTATAGAGAGCCAAAAAGCGGAACATATCGACGGTTGGTAACCCTACGTACCGACACAATTAAACGCTCGCGATCGCTGCAAACTGTAAAAATAAACGAATTCTGTTTGAGTGACGTCATTTGACGAGTAGCTGGTTAGTGTTTGGTTCTAGCAGGTTTTATTTGATCGTACCTAGTTTGGAGCACTCTGGGAGACTATCCAGGTCACAGGCATAGATAATAAAATTTTATTAATTTTTTAATTAAATTGATTCCATTTGTTTTTCTAAGAATTTACAACAAATACTGTTAAGTCTATTATAAAATAAATTAAGATTAAGTACTATAAAGATGCACATCTCTCTAACACACGTTACAGTCGTACAATTTAATCCGCTACAGTTTATGTTTTACGCGGAAATACAACTTATTCGCACAGCACAAACATTTGGTCACAACAAATACTCACCTACCCACTTGTTACATGATTTACTTTTAGTTTATATAGTTACCCTATCATTTTATTTTCTTTATTTGTTATTTTACTTGTTTCTTAGTTTTAAGCCATAATAGGAAAAAAAAAATATATGCCTTATAGCTAAACATCAAAATTTGTTTGTAGTAAACACATCATAATGTACTATAATGCATAATGTGTACGTTTTTTTTAGTTTCTTTCCTTGGGGACCGGCACTGTACTCCTTAACACAGGTTACCTATTAACCTAGCTAGGAATACAGCACCTCACCTACCATTTTATTGTAGTCTTTGTACACTAAATATAGCTATTCTGTAAATTGTGACATGTACTACAATGTTTTGTTTTGATGAATAAATTATTATTATTATTATTATATAATACACTATACAGGGTGTAAACCAGCTCATCACAAAGCCGTTAACCAAGCATTCTGTACATCAAACTAAGTAACTTTACGCAAAAATTTTAGCTGGGAAACAACTTTTTTTTTAAGGTTATAAATCATGTTTCGTGGTAGAAGTCATTGTAACCCACTTAAAACATTATGCTGATGGATGGATTGAATAGTACGGAGATCGCGGAGGTGTTAAAAGTCAAAATCTTACAAAAAATATTGTATTTAAAAAAAAAAAATGGCAAAGGTAGTAACTTGGACCCCCCATATCTCCGTAACTAGAAGGTTCCCAGGTATGGTGTAGAACAAAAGAATGATCGCAGTGATGAGGAGGACAAATGCCTTTCGGCTTCGTGAAGAGGTGTTTTACACCCTTTATAATACAAGATAGATGCGCAACTCTGGTTTTCGTTTTTAAAACTTTGTACCTCAACTGTTAGATGGCACTGTTAGTTTTTGTTCAACCAAATAAATACCAAAATAAATTCTGAGGATTAAAACTTGTGAACTATTAGTCACGAGGCAACCGCTGTCACCGCTAGGCTATCTACTTCACTAGCAAGTAGTCTAAAATAGCTGTTCTCGTTATGACGGTACACAAATGGCAGCACTATACAGGGTGTAAACCACCTCATCACAAAACCGTTAACCAAGCATTCTGTACATCAAACTAAGTAACTTTACGCAAAAATATATTAACTTTTGTTTTGAGGTTATAAATCATGTTTTGTAGTAGAACTTAATGTAACGTACTTAAAACATTGTGCTGATGGATGTATTGAATAGTACGGGTGTTGTGGAGGTCTTAAAAGTCAAAATCTTACAAAAAGAACTGGTATTTGAAAAAAAACTTGTCGAAAAGTTGTAACTTTAACCGCCCATATCTCCGTAACTAGAAGGTTCCCAGGTATGGTGTAGAACAAAAAATTGATTGCAATGATGGGGAGAACCAATGCCTTTCGGCTTCGTGAAGAGGTGTTTTACACCCTTAATATGAAAATTTTGTTAGAAGCCAATGTATGGAAGTTTCACCCCCCTGGTCACAGGTTTCGATAACTGGTGTTACTGATGGGTAGGGGTGGCGCTTTCTAATAAAATCATCATAATCTTGCCGTTACTAAATAAATAAATATCGCCGGACGTTACACACAGCGCCATCTAGTGCCACACTAAGCAACGGGACTTGTGTCGTGCGTGTACACCAAATACTTGATATAATACATAGATATGTTTTGTTTGTAAATTATATACTTATTACCTATGCATAAAACATCCATGACTCGGAATCAAATGTCAATGCTCATCACACAAACATTTTCGAACCTGGCAGCCTCACTACCGCTGCGCTGCAGTTCATTTGTCGTCAGAAGAAGACATGCAGATGTCTTCTTCTACCAAGCTATTACTCATCTCATCACATACCTCCTTTCTAATATCATTGCCACTACAAAAAAAAAATACATATATATATTATATTATAGGTATTTTAATACCAAATAATTACAACTTTCTTTCTTTCTTTCTAAATAATTTGGTTGGTGGTTTTCTCGATGTCACAATTGCAACTGCTGAATATAGGGTCCTTCTTTTTTTTTAGGATAGGAAATCATCAAATAACTTCTCCCACTCTGGGCGAAGCGGGGGGGAGTGTCAGACTTTTACTGACTAAAACCCATCCATGTTCCTTCCTCGCCCTTTATGTTCCGGGGCCACGATATCTCTTTCGAACAGTCCCGCAACCCCGATATAAGGTCTTGGGTTCGATTCTCGGGTCGTGTAAAGTATCATTGGGATTTCTATTAGGAATTTCTCAGTAACTGTAAGGAAGTCTGGGTTTGTGCCCAGTTGTTGGCAATAGGCTCGCCCCGTAATACATGCGACTTTAACATAACTGGCGAAATGTATGTGTAGTATTAGGTACACTTCTGTATTATCCTTCCGGGTTTACAAGCGTGATGTTTTGTTATTTATGTTAAAAAAATAGCATGAATACAAAATCAGCCTAAAACTTTCCCACAGCTGGGACACAGGCGTCTTATCTATGAGAGGGAATGTGCTATAATCCACCACGCGGAACCAGTGCGGGTTGGTAGATGTCACATGTCTTTGAAGTTTTGATGCTAGGTAAGTATTCTTATTTTTTATAAGTTCTAGGTCTTCTTGTTTTAGTGTTTCAGTGTTGTCACAAACCACACAGCTTCTACTTTGCAGATGAACCAATCAGCGAGATGAAGCCCTAAGCACGCCTCTCAAAGACCACTCCACAAGGCTCCGAACCCTCGCTACAGGTTTTAGACTTTGTTTTAAGTTTACCTAGGTATCCTAAAGGCTAGTTGAGTAGTTTGGGCAAGCTTTAGTTTGAGAGCATCCGATATTAAGTTTGCCGTTTCGTGGTTTTCGTTTAAGGGGTAGTGGTTTCGTGGTGGCTGTGAAATGAAGGGAGTCTATTGGAACGTCTTTAAACACGGTTACTGTGGAGCAATTGAGTAGACGACGAAAAAATCGAATTAGTCCGTCATTTAGATTTTCAAAAAATATTTAACCCGTATTTTTTCTTTCGTTACGTACCTAAACCAAAATTGACGAAACTACGACGCTTTTAAAATTCTCAATACGTAACGCCTTGGTATAATTTTTAGTGAGTTCTGACGTCACGAGCCCCCACTCCCCAGTTTTAATGCGTTTTATCTTTGTCAATATTCATTGATTTACTTATACAAAAAATACGTGTCTATTATTTTCCAATACTCTAACTGACGAACTAAAAAGATTTGCAATTTTTTGATACTGTACTCATACCTTTTATGATGTCTTCGGGAATATCAGTACGAAATACTTATAATGGATGTAAACAGAACCTTCAACAAGTCGTCAACCAAGCATTCTGTACAAAAGACAATATTTCAAGCTAACCGAAACTGATATTTTTCGCAATCAACCTTGGACCTTATGATTTAGCGATAGAGTTGTCAATCTGTTAAAGAAGTCTGTTGTAGTCGCTTGATATATTGGGGTCTGTACAACTAATTAAGTAACTTTACGCAAAAAATGTTGCTGGGAAACTACCTTTTCAACCGACTTCCAAAAAGAGGATTTTTTTTTTGTGTTTGTTACCTCAGAACTTCCGACTGGGTGAACCGATTTTAATGATTCTTTTTTTGTTTGAAAGCTGGTGCTTGTCGATTGGTCCCATTTTAATTTGTTGAAGATCTGATGCTGATCTTCCGAGATATACAATGGAACTCTTCAAAAATAGACGGCAAATCTGCAGTAATTGCTGCAATCGCTTGTAGGTTCATTCTTCATACTATATCATGACGTAACATCACGCCTGTATGCTCTGAGGGGGTACCTAGATGTGTACAAAACTCCCAGATTTCGACAATGTTTGTTGCCTCTGAACTTTCGACTGGGTTAACCGATTTTGATGATTCTTGTTTTATTTGAAAGCTGGTGCTGGTGCTGGGGCTTTTCGTATGGTTCCATTTTAATTTGGTTAAGATTTGATGCTGATCTTCGGAGATATAAATGGAACTCTTCAAAAATACACGGCAAAGCTGCAGTAATTGCTGCAATCGTTTGGTTGTTTATTGTTTATGTAACATAGTGACGTAACATTACGCCTGTTTGCTCTGAGGGAGTGCGCAGAAGTGTACAATACACCCAGATTTCGACAGTTAGATATGTTAAGTTCTATTTAATGGGATTCTGGAAAAATAGGCACACCAGAAGCGATTTGAGTAGTTTTAGGAAGAGTACGTTCTTGAAGTGATCCCATTTCAATTTGATAAAGATCTGATGAAGAACTTCGGAAGATAGGCGACGGGAACTCCTCAATAAATGATAGCAAATGTACTGGGATCGCTGAAATCTCATACCTGTCTATTGTTTACACCAATTCATAAAAGAAAATCACGCCGGTACGCTGTGAAGGGGTAAGTACATGTGAACCACTAAAAAATGAAAAATAAAAACTTTTTTACAAAAAATAAAACCGACTTCAGAAAAAACAAAAAAGTGAAAAATAACTTTAGCTTCAGAAGTCGGTGACAAAAAAACTAAATCAATCAAACAAAGGTCACCGACTTCTGAAGCTAAAGTTATTTTTCACTTTTTTGTTTTTTCTGAAGTCGGTTTTATTTTTTGTAAAAAAGTTTTTTTAGTGTAAAATCACTTTTTACGGTAGAACTCAATGCAACGCCCTTAACAACATCGTGATGATGAGTGCATTGAATAGTACGAGGGTTGTCGAGGTATTTAAAGTAAAGGTATAACTTTAAAAATTAAAAAAAAAACTTCAGAAAACGATTAATCTTTGACCCCCAATGTCTCATCAACCTGAAGGTTCCAAGGTATGAGTAAGATCAAAAAAAAATATCACAATGACGGGGACAACACGTCAAGTTGTTTGCTTAGTTATACATTTTATTTTACATGCTGTAGTCTCCTGTAAGAGAAGGAGTACAACATAGAAATATTAAAAACAGGAGAAGTGGCAAGGGGGCGTGTCGGTGTCCATGCGACTGGCACACGATGCCTCGGGCAAGGGCATAAGCAAATGGCTATACTATTTTGAAATAAATACATTGCTCCTTAGCCACTACCTAAGTTTGTCGCTAAGTGAAAGAAAAGAAAGAAAGAAAGAAAGGAAAAATGTTTATGTGTTTGTTTGTGTTTACTGGAAAAGCAATGTAAAAATCACCAAACGATAGTTCAATAAGCGGACGCGACCAGTGGTGGCCCAGTGGTGGCGGCCCTGACTTACAGTAAGTCGTGGGTTCGAACTCAGGTAGGCGCATTACTTTGTGTTATTCATTTCATCATCACTGCTCTCAACACGGTGAAGGAAAACACCGTGAGGAAACGGCATGTCCTAGAACCAAAAAATCGAAGACATGTGACATCTACCAACCCGCTCTGGGCCCGCATGGTGGAATATGGCTCATACGCAAAATGTGCGCTTTGATGCTGGATTTGCGGACACCAGCCTGTTGTACAATACAATACAATACAAGCGGACGCATCGCGTAGTGCCGCCGCTGTTTCTTACGACGAGTTAGTGATGTGCTTGTGTACCGATTTATGGGTAAGTTGTACGGTGCATGGTAAATGCACGATGTCTTTGATGGCATAAGGTTTATAATTGACTGTGTAGTACGTTCTGTTTTGAGAAATGCGCGTGTGTGCGCGACTGCGTATCTATTGCTTTTACTGAACTGCATGTGTAGTAGTTGCCGTGTGGTTGTGATAGGGATAAAGTGGAGACACAGGGTTCCGATACATTTTCGTGTAACGAGCATATCTCCTTCTTTATTATATCTATAGAGTATACCTACGCGTGCTACTTTTGTCGTCGTTTCTATAATTCGTGTTTTGTGTACATTCTTTGTTGGAGATCCTAAATAAATAAACACGTGCCTTTCGGTTTCCTAAAGATTACTTTTACACCCCTTAGGTATGTGCCTAAGTTGCCGGCAAAACAGCTAGTAAAATATTACGTTACACAACGTTAATTTATTATCTCCTTGGGAAGTGTCCTTTAGGCCGAATACAGGCCAATCCCTCGGATCAGGGAACACAACGTGTATGGTGTAACCTGATCAGCTAGGCCTTGTGCCTGGAGGTTGTGTTCACTAGCTGACCAAAGCTACTAGTTACAGACATAGAAAAGTAATAATTATTATTTCGAGGGAAGCGCAACATTGAAAACATGGTCATATGATTTAAAGAATAACCCGTACAATTGGTAATCAAACATAAAACGACCCATACAGAATTTCAACACCTAGGTCATGTCTGATTATCTAAAACAGCTGTTTAAAACACATTTTTGTATGAGAACATGTCACAATGACAGCTGTTTTCAGATTATCAGACCGTTATGTTTTCGGTGAACATGGACCCTAGTCGACCAAATTTGACGACCCGAATAGCGAAGAGGTGGACGAGGCTGCCTTACGTTCTTAGGATCCTGGGTTAGAATCCCGGTAGAAGCAAATGTTTGTGTGATGAGCATGGACAACTGGACATATATACTTTTTTGTTTGTATAATAAGTATGTATTTACAAACAAAAAAGTGTATATATATAGTATATCAACTATCTGGTGTACACGACACAAACCTTGCTTAGTGTGGCACTAGATGGCGCGAATTTTTTTATTTTAAATGTATGGGATAGCTGATTATTTTTTTACGATTACGATCGTGGTGGTTCCTTGGACAAAGTGGTTCAGTTTGATGGTCTGTAGCACATCCTTCCATATGACATATAACCTTTCTGTTACACATTCTATATAGGTCTAAATGGTTAACCTTCCCGAATAATCGGTACCGGTTTTTTATGCTTTTCCGAATCATAAGAAACTATTTTTAATCCAAATTGATTGTTATCACTGCCTCATTTCCTCCTCATTCTTTCCCTCCAGAAACAAACCATCTACTTATAAAACAAACACACACACGCACACACAAACAAAGAACCCTAAAAAGCTAACTTAAGAAAATTCTTTCGTAATTGAAAGCAGCGTTACGCGAGTCTCGCGCGAGACGAGATTCATAAAAACACAACAAATTGTAATAATAATATTTGTGAACGTCTCTCTCTCTATGCTGGAATTGTTGCAATATGGCCGCCAAATCTCGCGTAGGGTTGCTGAAGTAGGGAATGTGTTTTGAGGTATGTATGGTGTTTGATCATTTTGACCGATTTTTCGTTGGTGAACTGGGGGCCTTAGTCTGCTATTTTTATAAATTCGTCATTCCAACACGATCCTATTTTCATTTTGCTTAAAGTTTGTAATCTGCTGAATTCATAATGGTCGATCATTGGTCGGTCAAAGGTCTCGTTATAGAATTGTGTTAGAATGACATTATCGTATTGCCATTATTATCAAATCCGCCACATTTCATTTACATATATATTTTTATATGTTATTTATTATTGTTATAAGCAATGTGAAGTAGTCTGAAGTTCGTAGAAGCACCTGACATTCATTTGTCATTATGTACGAGATTACCATTCGATGCCATTTCTTTCAATGGAGTGTCAATAGTTGACCATTGGAAAATCATACTGATGCCATTATGTTAGTAGATTAGCAAAAATGTCAAATTGAACAATTATAAAGTCAATGATAGACTATTCCGGCACTATTTTAAAAGTAGACTTGAAGCCCTGGGGTCTAAACTGGCGGATTTAGCAGAATCCATAATAAGAATAACATTAAAATTCTAATATCTGACTTCCACAAACCAGTTAGTACTGGGTAACATGATAACCCATGGTAAGACCGGTTGTCAGACTTTTTGAGCAACTGAGTACCTGTAACGACTGTCAAAGATCTACAAATGACAGCCGGGACCAACAACTTAATGTGCTTGCCGAGGCACGGAAGAAACTCGGTATGTAAGGGTGGTCACCCATCCACAGAACAAACTAGAGTGGCTGTTATTATTTAGCAAGGAATTAACTACTTAACTACTAAAAATAAAAATAATATACCATCTTAAAAGTAACAGTAAAAGCTCACTGGGTTCAGTATCCATAAATAAATAATTTCTATCGCCCTCCACCTTGCAAAGAGATCTCATATGAATTTTTTACATTTTAATTTACTGCCTTGCAAGTGAGAGTGTTTACTGTACAATTTTCGTTTGTTTTATGCGGAACCCTAAGTTGATTGTAGGTGGGATTTGGTTTGTATGAGCTGAAAGTGTCCACTGCTAAATCATCGCGTGGTAAGTAATCTTTGACAGTCGTTAGTCAGTCAGTAACCCATAAAAAAGTCTGATAACCATTCTTACCAAGTGCGAGACCACTTGCAACACGCGATGATTGAAATTGATTTTTTTTTATTAAAATAATAAAAAGAGAAAAAAATTCAAACTACACAAAAACAACCAACAAATTTCTTGTCAGCCCTACCGCACATACGCGATGTAATATCAGAAATGAATCCGTTTTCTTGCTTTGATTAGGTGTTCGTATACGAATGTGCGTTTATCGACTCTATCGAATGTTACGGAACCCAGTTATCTGCCTTACGCCTCGTGCCTTACGCCTTGCGCCTGTCATGTCATATAGGATGTGCTGATTTGAGCAAAAAAATTGGGCTATATTTCCTCCGTGCCTAGGGAAGCACGATAAGCAGTAAGCTGTTGGTCCCAGATGTCATTTGTAGATCTTTGACAGTCGTTACAGGTAGTCAGTGGCCCAAAAAGCTTGCCACCAGTTACTAAGGGGTATCGTATTACCCAGTACTAACTGGGTTGTGGAGATCAAAATAGGCAGTCGCTCCATGTAAAATACAGGTGTTCAGTTGCATTCGGTTAGAATGCCGACTCCAACTTATATACGGAAAAGGCTAGGCAGATGATATTTGGGCTATTTTTTAGTTTAGGATTCCGTATCCGAAGGGTATCCAAAGGGAGCCTCTTACTAAGCCTACGCGGTCTGTCTGTCTAAAATACAACCCTCCAAGTTCATAAAGGTCTAACAACTACACTAATCTGCATAGTCCTCATGTGAATTAAGCAAGATTGTCTGGACTTCAAAAGAGACTATGACCTCTGAGTTTGTTTCGGCTGTTTCTTCTCAGAGTAGTCAGATACGAAACACCGGCCCCATCTAGTTTAAAAAAAATTACGTGTAAAAGTGTTTGAGAAAACCCACTTGCTGAATAAATATCATTTATCATTTATAACTGTTTTTCAAAGACAAAATATTTCCTAGAACTTTTTGAATCAGAAGGTTGTATTGATGATTATAATTCTGTAACTACATACGTCTTACAGTCGCGATCAATATTTTAATCAACATACAACCTAGCACTGGCCAGCAATTTGCAAAAACGTAGAAAAAAACTAATTTCGCTACCTTAGAGCTTTTTCTTCGGTCACTCACGCTTGATCCATGATTGGAGAAATTTATAATTAAAAAGACACAAACCTAAGATTGCCTTTCTATTTATCATAACGAATAAAGTCTGATTCAACCTCAAATTTTTCAGATTTAGTTGCGTATTGTATAATAGGTATGACAACGGTATCAAAAAATTACAAATCTATTTAGTCCGTCAATTAGTGTATTGAATAATAATGGACACGATTTTTTTGTTTTAGTAAATCAATGAATATTGACAAAGATAAAACGCATCAAAACTCGGGACTCGTGACGTCAGAATTAGCTAAAAAGTATACTTATTCGTGACGTATTGGGATTTAATACTCAATACTCAAATCTTTATTGCATTCTAAATGTATTACATAGATGGTGTTATCAAAATAATATAAAATCAATATGGACCCTGTCGGGCACAGCAACATTAGGAGAGAGGAAGAGGGCTAAGTAGCAATTCAATAATATTACTATAAATTATTAGATGTATATAAATGATGAATAATAAAATTATGTTTATATATTTTTAAATTATTATGTCTGTGTATTAGGTATAATGAGTTATGTATAACGATTATTTTATTGTAGATAATTATTATGCAATTAATAGAACTATGTTTTATTATTATTAGATTATGTTACTGTTTATTATTAAAATATATATTATTATTTAATTATATATTTGGTTTCCTACATTTAACGCGAGCGAATAATTTTATTTTGCGATGGATTTGTCATCTATAAACTCCTTTACTGAGTAGTATGCCTTGGATTCCAGAAATTGTTTCAATTTATTAATAAATACATTTATTTTGTTAACTCGAATGTCATTTGGCAATTTGCTATACATTTTTGTGGACATAACTAAAGAGCCGGTTTAGTGCATTTTAAGTCGGAATTGGGGTATGTTTATTTTGTTTTTGTTGTGTCGAAAGGTGTACCTAGTTTTTGTTTCTTCACAAGTGGTGTAAAAGTTTGTGTATTTTCTGACAAATTTACATAATTCAAAAATATATTAAACAGGGAAGTGTAAGTATTTTGTGTTTTTGGAAGTGTGGTTTGCAGCTATCTGTTTGTTCAATATTGGTTATTATTCTAATAAGCTTCTTTTTTAAAATAAATATTGTTTGCGAATCGGTACTGTTTCCCCACAGCATGACCCCATAGCTGAGCCATGCCTGAGCGTATGCATAGTACGTGACAAGTGCCGTTTGAAGATTAGTACCTAGTTTTTTTTTAATTTCGCGTAGGGCGTATGAAAATTGTGATAGTTTTGCTCTTAACTTCTGAATATGGGATTTCCATTTCCATTTTTCTATGGACAAACCGAGGAGAGTAAATTCGTTTACTTGTTCCAATTTTGCATTAATAAAAGTGAAATTTAGTTTTAAAGGGGATTTTTGATGTGGGTGAAAGTAATTAATTTTGTTTTGGTGAATTTAATTTCTAGGTTATGGTTACAACTGTAGAAAGAAGGGAGTTTAATTTGTCGTTAATATTGTCATGGTTCTGGCATGAAGTAAGCAGAGAGATAATAAATAAATAAAATAAAATAAAAAGCTTTTTATTTCACACCAAATAATTAACTAGTACCTTATTACAAATTATCAGTATCGTAAAAGTTATAGTGTACAAATAATATAATTAATCAATTAGTAAATTTATAAAAAGAAATCACCATGCATTGTAATGTACATTTTAAACAATTTTAAATTATTTTTACTCAAATTAATTATTTTGTTATTATTATTATGATTGAATTAGAATTCCTTTATTCATTATTGTACATATTTCTTACATTTTTAAATATTTATTTACAAAACTAAATAAAAAAAACATTTAATTTTACTTGTTTGCTGTCAGATCTTATTTTAATTATTTAATTTGTGGTTTTATCGAAGTATTCAATTTCTACCAGTTGTGCCCTATCTTTTAGTTATGATGTAAACCACTCATGAGCTTTCCCTCGTATTCCAATCCAATGTAAAATTAAAAGCGTCGTATCTTTTAAAATTTTGATTTACGTAAGAAAAGAAAAAATACGGATCAAATATTATTAATAAATGTACCTGACGGACTAATTACATTTTTTAAGGTCCATGTTCACCGAAAGATAACTGTCTGATTATCTAAAAACAGCTGTCACTGTGACATTTTCCCATACAAAAAAGCGTTTTAAACAGCTGTTTTAGATTATCAGACTGTCGTATACCTAAGGTCCATGTTCACCGAAAAGATAACGGCCTGTTTATCTTCAAAC
Organism: Xestia c-nigrum; assembly: GCA_916618015.1. NCBI lineage: Eukaryota > Metazoa > Arthropoda > Insecta > Lepidoptera > Noctuidae > Xestia > Xestia c-nigrum. The sequence goes on along the minus strand of OU745269.1, from coordinate 2,552,783 downwards.
AGCTGTCACTGTGACATGTTCCCATATAAAAATGTGTTTTAAACAGCTGTTTTTAGATAACCAGACAGTCGTCTTTTTGGTGAACATGGACCTCTGTCGTCTAGCCTATTATCACTTGCTTCGGTGACGGAAAACATAGTGACGAAACCGGCATATCTTAGAACCAAAAATTCGAAGAGATAAAATAAATTATAATTATAATAAAAGATTATAAAGCAGAAGAGTTTGTTTGTTTGTTTGGTTGAACGCGCTAATCTCAGAAACTACTGGTTCGAATTGAAAAAATCTTTTTGTGTTAGATAGTCCATTTATCGAGGAAGGCTTTAGGTTATATAACATCACGCTACGACCATTAGGAGCGGAGCAGGAATGAAAAATGTTGCAAAAACGGGGATGGCTTTTTCCTTTCGTTTTTTTCTCTTATGTGACGCAGACAAAGTTGCGTGGGTCAGCTAGTAAATTATAAAAGATTTGTGTCAACCCTAGCAAGTTTTAAAAGAGGGAAAACAGATGAAAATGGTATTGGCAACAAATCGTTTATTATGCGCATAATGGTGCAGTTCAAATCGAATAACAATCTAGGTAGGTACTAGTTACCGGTGCATCGACAAAACGATGAAATTTTGTTGCTACTGCATGAGTAATGTCATTAAATAAACTGACTGTTGTAAATGGCAATTAAAATTAAAATAAAATCCACTGACTGAAGAACTCATCATCATCATAATAATGTTCCCACTTCTGGGACGCAGGCCTCCTCTTTACAAGAGGGAATGGGCTATAATACACCACGCGGACCAAGCGCGGATTGGTAGATGTCACATGTCTTCGATTTTTGGTTTAGGACATGGCCGTTTCGTCACGTTGTTTTCCTGCACCATTCTGAGTAGTTATACTGAACAAGTCATGGTTTATTAATAATAGCCGCCCGGGTAAATTTATAGGTAAACCGCGCTTGCCTAGGTTGGCCTGTAGATCACTCCTTACATATCAAGTTTCCTCCGTGCCTCGGAAAGCATGTTAAGCTGTTGGTCCCGGCTGTCATTTGTAGATCTTTGACAGTCGTCACAGGTAAGAGGCCTAAAAGTCCGATGGATAACTGTCTTACCGAGTGGTATCCGTATTACCCAGTATCAACTGGATTGGTGTAAAGTACTGGGATTCAGTTGAATCTGGTTAGACTGGAAGCCGAGCCCAACGCAGTTGGGAAAAGATTTAATTATTAAATCCTCAGACCATATTGGTGAGGCTCTTCAGGATGGACAGGTGCGTTGTAACAACCGTCAACCGGCGTGCGGCGTGCGTTTATTATCAGGTCTAAAGATGCAGAGGAAGCAAGAGGATTATGCAAGGATCATTTTTTTGAAAATGGTGTCTCGCCAGGGTCGCTCACAATGGGCCTTATAAAATGGCTTAAAATCACCCAAAGGGCAATGGAGAGGGCTATGCTCGGAGTTTCCTAGCGTGATCGAATCAGAAATGAAGAGATCCGCAAGAGAACCAAGGTCACCGACGTAGCCCGAAGAATTGCCAAACTTAAGTGGCAGTGGGTAGGGCACATTGCTCCCAGAACGTATGGCCGGTGGGGCCGAAAAGTTCTAGAGTGGCTACCACGAACCGGAAGACGATGCGTTGGAAGACCTCCCACTAGGTGAACTGATGACCTGGTGATGGTTGTGGGAATCCGTTGGATGCGAGTCGCACTTTACCGGTCAATGTGGCGACATTTGGGGGAGGCCTATGTCCAGCAGTGGACGTCTTTCGACTGAAATGATAATGATGATTATGAATGGTGTCTCGTAGGTCGAGGTTGTCGTCTGCTTAACTGGACTTTCCTGTGGGGGCCTTGAGTGCAAGGCCTCAAGCCAGAGCAAAGAATAAGGGTAACCCCTCAGGAGGATCTTAGTTTAGAGCGTTCCTGGCGGGGACAGAGGCCCTACTCTCTAACGCTTCGTCCGCATATTCGGATACATCCGTCTCTCTCACTCACACTTATCTGCAGACATGCCCGATAGAGACGGATAGATCTCAGTAACGGGACAGGTTGGAGCTGAATAGTATTTTGATTAAGGGGCTTCTTTTGATCTATAGGCTCAGTAGCGCGGGCTATCTCGAGCAAGGGTCAGGGAGGGGGTGCCGTACGTTCGCACGAGACAGTTTAATATACTATATTTTTTTTAATGATTGCAATATTGAAAGTATATACGGTACTTATAACAAACAATTTTTCATTTCTGTCTGTTTGTTTATTACGGCTTATTTCCGAAACGGTTGAACCGATTTTACTGGAAAATAGTTGATGTTTACTGTAAGGAGTAACTTAGGCTGCTTTTATTTTTGAAAAGGATTAGGGTTATAACTTGTAAAAAAATTACGTTACCCTTGAAATCGGTAACAAGATCGTTAAGTAATATTTTTACAATACCGGACGAATTCGCGGACAAAAGCTACTTTAGATAAAATTAACTTAATTAAAAAACAAAAAAATATTCACTCAAAAACAGAGTATACGAAAAAAATATACCCATCCTGCTCTGATGCTCTGGAATTAGCGATCTATAAAACCTTTTCCATTTGAAATGCCATTTGCTAATTGAAATTTAATTTGGGCGATTGTATACAGATTTTTTCATCCATTTTCTACTTTCCAATGTCCTTCAGGTTACATACTAGCGATACGGTTGACAAGCATTTAGTTCAAACTTGTTTGTGGACTTTCGGTCAAGCGTTTGATTGCTGTGTCAAAGGACTTGGCCATCATTGTCTCAGATGGCCAAGTCCTTTGACCTGAAGTCTAGACTTGTTGGTTTAAAGCAACATAACATGGAAATGGAGAGCAGCGGTGGCCCAGTGGTGGTGGCCCCGACTTACGAACAGCAAGTGGTGAGTTCGAACCCAGACAGGGGCATTACTTTGTGTCATTTATTTTATCACCCCTGCTCTCATAATGGTGAAGGAAAACATCGTGAGGAATCCGGCATCTCCTAGAATCAAAAATTCGAAAACATCGATCAGACAGATATGTAAAATCTATACCAATCGGCACTGGGCCTGCGTGGTGCTATAGCCCATTCCCTCTCATAGAGAGGAGGCCGTGTCCCAGAAGTGGGAACATTACAGAGTGACTATGATGATGATAAACATGGAAATAACAAACACAATAAGGTTGAGTTTAACATCACATCAACATTCCAAAAGAAAGCCCATAAAAAAGATAAAAAAACCTGCGATTTTTAGTTCTCTACGACGTGCTGGGTTCCTCGGTTTCCTCACGATGGGTGGTATCTCTTCACCGTTTTCGGAGCAAACCAACCACATATAGCCAAAACACCTGAAAGCCAGAATCAACAGTGGCGAACACCAGAAAAGCGCCGAGATAATGAAGCTCGACGAAGTCCTATTGTGACACTATTGAACTGTCTTGGATCCTACAACAATATGGGGATGCACACTGTCGAACTAATGGCGCTAGCATAGCTGGTTCCAAGCTTCGTCTTTGGTTGGAAATCAAGGAATGTCATTTCACATTTAAAAATACCTTGACATCATGGGTCACACCATCAACTACACCATTGTGGAAACACTTTCTGCCTTACCAGAATACCAGCGCAGCGCCATCGTGACGTCGTTTTAATGTTGCGACACTATGCTGAGATGATGGGCCTTTTGGCCGCGTTCATCATCATCATCATCATCATCAGCCTATAATGATCCCACTGCTGGGACACGGCCTCCTCACAATGAGAGGGAATGGGCTATAATCTACCACGCGGGCCCAGTGTGGATTGGCCGCGTTCAGGACTAGGTTAGTTTCTCTATGTTTAATTTTTATGAATTGTACCGATTATTATTTTGTGTGTTTTGTCCTGTGCTGGCTAGCCAATAAATTATTCTTATTCCTTTCTAAATTAATTAGAAAAGAATAGTAGTGGAGTAAGAAAAGCAGAGAAGAGTGGTATAAAATTTCGTAAAGTGGCAGTCGGAGAATCTGGGTTCAAGACCACCTAAGAACCCGTATTTACGTCTAGGTTTCAAACCTAGACACGTTGAGCGCTTTACTACTAGAGCCCCCATTTTTTAATGTTACAGCACCATGCTGAGATCTTTTGGACCTCGTTCAGGACCTTTCGTTTGTTTTCATTTTAAAGTTTTTTATCTATTATACGTTTAGTTTTCAATAGTTGTAAATAATGTTAATTTTAATGTGTTTTGTCCTGTACGGGCTAATAATTTATTTCTTTCTTTCCATTTGACAGTAACCTTTATTGTATAAAAGGTGTAAATAAAGTCTCAACGAAGCCGAAAGGCGCTTGTTCTTCCCGTTATTGCGATCATGTTTTTGTTCTACACCATATCTAGGGAACCTTCTAATTACGGAGATATTGGGGGCCCAACTTTTAAAATTGACCAGCTTTTTTTTAATACCGGTTGTTAATGTCATACTTTAAGAGCCTTATCCATAGATAATACACTATATACTACAAGATAGATGCGTAACTCCGGTTTTCGTTTTAAAACTAAACCTAAACTGTTAGATGGCACTGTTAGTTCAACCAAATTAAATACAAAAACGAAGTTCTTGACTGCGGATTCAAACCTGGGACCTAGTAATTACAAGACAGCCGCTGTCACCGCTATACTATCCACTTCACTAACAAGTTGTTTTAAATAGCTGTTCTCTTTATGACAGTTGTAAAACAGTCAAACAGTTGAAAAGTTTGTGTTCCCAAAAATACAGATGGCAGCACTATCTATGAACATTTTGTTTGACGCCAATGTTGGCCAAGTGGAAAGCGCGGCGAGTTCACCGCGAAGAAAAACAAAATTAATGATTGCACAAAACACGGATTGCACACCGCGAACTCGCTGCCCACCTGCGGCGTGTTCGCCGCGCATATGTTGCGAACTCGCAGAGAGCTCGCTGCGCACTCGCCCCTCTTTCCACTCGCTCGCAACTCGCTAGTGTGATAAGGCCCTCAATACCTCCATGACCTGTTTGCTACTCAACGTGTTCATCAGCACAATATGTTGAATTCATTTAGTTTTACCGTCAAGTGTGATTTGTAATACCAAAAAAAAAGTAAGTAGTTACTCAGTTTGATGTACAAACTGCTTGTTTGACGGCTTCGTGAAGAGTTTGGTTACACCCTGTATCTTTCGTGAAAGGTTCATCAACCTTGCAGTGTCGTGTGTAGTCGTCTTTAGCTGAATGTATTACCGATTGATTACTAAGCGTTAGGAGCCGAATGATTGGATTCTTGTGAGCTGGCGGAGTGCCAAGTGTTGAAGGCGGATATTGTTCCTCTCTTTGAGGGTCAGTGGTGGCTTTGTCGTATTATCGGGGTAAGGATGTATTTTTTTAAATGGTTGTATGTTCCATAATGTTAAAAGGCTAAATGATAATGATAAATGATGATAAATGATATTTATTCAGCAAGTAGGTTTTCTCAAACACTTTAACACGTCATTTTTTTTTTAAACTAGATGGGGCCGGTGTTTCGTACCTGACTACTCTGAGAAGAAACAGCCGAAACCAACTTAGAGGTCATAGTCTCTTTTGAAGTCCAGACAATCTTACTTAATTCACATGAGGACAATGCAGATAAGTGTCTGAGATGGTCTTTTGAAGAAAGAACCACACAGATTTGAGTGGACCTGTCCACTCAGTGCAAGCATTATAACATTCTGTTCACTAAAATTAATCGAGGAAAACTGTGGTTATAAACACAGGGATAGTTAGATATTTCATATCGTCATAACGTCAAAAAACAAAAAGCCCCAACTATTTTCCATATCACTGGTCAACTGCCCTCTAGGGCGCAATGACAAACCGCATAACTTTTTCAAAGCTACCCACTTTTGTCTGAATTTTTTTATTTACGATCAGCCCTATCGTAAAGTTATCGCATAACTCCAGATTATTGACTTTGATTCTACAATTTATCTCGAAATTGATTTATAAGAGCGGCTGGGGCAGCCATTTTGTTTAGGGTTCCGTAGGCAAATGCAAAAACGGAATCCTTATAAATCTGTTTATTTATCATTCTGTGTCTCTGTCTGGTTTGCGCACAGCCATTTATAGATGAAAATTGCAAAAGGTATACACCTCGCTAAAAATGATCTATTAAATTAACATTTAGCATAAAAAAACATATTTTTCATACGCCATGTAACCAATGGATAAAAATAAACCAATTTATTTATTTATTTAAGGATTTCCAACAAAAAATATACACATATCATTTTTAGTTAATGGAAAACAAAAAGTATTAGGTAGGTGTCCTTCTACTACTACTCCTACTCCTTCACTTATAGGAGACCACAGCATTTACAATTAATGCGGCATTTCGTTAAAAATATTATGTTGTTTTAATGATGTTTTATTTAAGTTAATATACAGGGTGTATAACCACCTCATCACAAAGCCGTTAACCAAGCATTCTGTACATCAAACTAAGTAACTTTACACAAAAATTATTGCTGGGAAACAACTTTTTTTTTTGAGGTAGCGGTAGTAGAACTCAAAGCAACGGACTTAAAACATTGTGCTGATGGATGGATTGAATAGTACGGGGGTCGTGGAGTTGTTAAAATGTAAAATCGTACAAAAAAAAACTTGTCAAAAAGTTGTAACTTTGACCCCTCATATCTCCGTAACTAGAAGGTTCCCAGAAATGGTGTAGAACAAAAAAAATGATCGCAATGATGGGGAAAACAAGTGTCTTTCGGCTTCATGAAGAGGTGTTTTACACCCTTTATAGTTTGTGTACATTTAGGTTAATAGCTCGTACGTCTTACTGAAGGCTATCGTAATACCATGTACTGACTGGGTTATGCAGGTCACATGGGCACAGTAGCTTCATGTAAAACTCTGGTATTTAGCTACATTCGGCCAGACTGCAAGCTGACCTCAACATACTTGGGAAAAGGCGCCTGCCTTTGGATGGGATCGGCCAATGTGGCGACACTTGGGGGAGGCATAATATGTCCAGCAGTGGAGGTCTTGCTGCTGAAATGACGATTTTGAGGAACATGCGGATTGGATGAGGATGCTGAAAGACGAAATAGATTTGCGTTTTTTTGATACTGTCGTGATGCTGAGATGAAGAAAATTTGAAAGCTTGTTGAGATCGCATATATTTATATACATGCTTAAATATTCGTCCCGACTACGGAACACTTCACTGTGCGTCGTTTGGCACTTGACTGATTTTTCATACCTTATTTTTTAGTTGGAGTGAATTGGTTCTTTATGAGTTTTTATGAAGAGATGATGGCATTCAAGTGTAGGGGGAGGATGTAGAGATTGATGTTTCTGTTCGCTATCTTGTTTTAGGGTTCCGTAAAACCGTTATGATGTTGATGGAGCTCGTTGTGAATAAATTACCAAAATGAAAAGGCCCAAAACTTATACCTAGATAACAAGCGGGCCTAGACAAAGTTTAGTTTTTGTAAATTGTAAATATAATAACTAAAGTAAATAAAAAAGAGTACTCGTGGTGAAAAAAAAGCAGAGTACAATGAGGGATTTTCGTTTTCAACTCTTCCCTAGTTCCCGGATAGATGGCGCTGATCGCGGTATGTTGGCAAGGAACAGAACGTCACATAATTTCACTTGGACCTAATGATTACATTCGGAAGCTTGTGCAAACGAAAGTCAGTCAACGAGCGCATATGACGTGTATTTTTTTAAGCGTTTTGGCTTTGGTACCTAGTAACGTAGTCAGTTTAACGCCGTTTTAGGCTTTCACGGTTTAAAACTAAACTTATATTGTCACTTACGGGATATCTTCCGTGATTATTTGTAATGATGAGCTCCTGATATTTCGACGCTGTTGCAAGCGCCATTATCGCGGGTTGACTGGAGTATGCGGGTGGATGGAAATTAAATTGTTACGAGCAGACAAATCTGTCTACTCTCTTTCTTTGTCTTTTGCTACGCGCACTATTGGAACTCGACACTAATAAAAAAATATATATATATCAATAATAACAATAAAATAATAATAATAAAAATAAAATAAATAATAATAATCAAATATCGGGAGCTCATCATTACAAATAATCACGGAAGATATCCCGTAAGTGACAATATAAGTTTATCTACAGAATTCTTGGAAACGAATTAAAAACCTCTCATTCGAATAGATTGTCAAATTCTTACGCGAGCGAAGCAACGGGGGAGAACAACAACCGACGATTTGCCATACACACTTTACCAAGGATACGAATTTACTAAGTACACACAATTATGATAATAAAACACTTGAAAACATATTCTGATGATTTTCTTGTATCCAAGGACAGTAAGCCTCGGAATTTTTGTTGAATAAATATGAATGAATATTCATTATATTTTAATTGTTATGTTAATGACTTTTGATACGGTTTTTAAATAAAACTTAAAACATATTGTAACAGCTGTTTCGTGTTATTATGTTTTTAATGTCATTATTTGTTTTATGTACACATTTGTAAATATAAAAGTAAAAGAAATCTAAAATTAGTGGTGAGCTGGTGTCGGGAGCCGAGACCAGCTACCGGCAGTCAGGGCTCCAGAGACTTGAACCTCCTAACAATGCGAGGAGTTGCCGTATCGAGGAGTTATTTTGTTGTGGACCATACGTTTGGAACTTTTTATTGGGGTCAAAGTTCCAACGGAAAAAGTTTACCGAGTTTCCTCCGTGCCTCAGAAAGCACGTTAAGCTGTTGGTACCGGTAGTCATTTGTCTATCTTTGGCAGTCGTTACAGGTAGTCAGTGGCCCAAAAAGTCTGACAACCAATTTCACCAAGTGATACCGTATATATCGTATTACCCAGTGTTAACTGGGTTGTGGAGGTTAGATAGGTAGTCGCTCCATGTAAAGTACTGGTATTCAGCTGCATCCGGTTAGACTGGATGCCGACACCAACATAGTTAGGAAAAGGCTAGGCAGATGATGATGACTTTATTTTAATTTAACTTTAAATACGTCTATGACCCCGTAATATTTAATGCATCGATCAGTTCTGTGTTTTGTGAGTGCGTAACATTGAGCCCAACCGAAAAACAAGATTTTTTACCCAAAAAAAAAAGTTGTTTCCCAGGGATAAGTTTTGCGTTGAGATACTTAATTTGATGTGCAGAATGATAGTGCTGCCATCTATGTGTTTAGGTACACTAACTTTTCAACTGTTATAACGAGAAAAGCTATTTTAGACGACTTGCTAGTGAAGTAGATAGCCTAGCGGTGACAGGGGTTGCCCTTGTGACTAATAGTTCACAAGTTCGAATCCTCAGAATTTATTTTTGCATTTATTTGGTTGAACAAGAACTAACAGCGCCATCTAACAGTTTGGGTACACAGTTTTAAAAGCAAAAACCAGAGTTGCGCATCTATCTTGTATTATATAGTGTATTATCTATGCATACTAGTACGAACACTTCACCCGCGACTTCGCAAAAATTGTGATAGCTCGGTCAATTTTAGTCTATGTTACTCGGTAAAGATGTAGCTTCTTATGGTGAAAGATATTTGAGTTAAATCGTAAGAAACAAACAAACAAAAAATCAAATCTCTTTCCATTACAAGTTTAGAAATTTAAGATTACTTATTAAGAATTTATTTGCCAACATGTCAAGACGAAGTACGAAGGATGTCGAGTCTTATCAAATAGTCTTGACACACTACCAGTTTTTTTTACTTATACGCACTTTCTATTGTTTTTTGTTGCTGTAGTTTATTCGTGTTTTGTGGTGGTTAGAATTTGTGTGCGTTAAAAGGAATATTTACAAAAAATGTACGTTAGGTTTTATGAAATATAAAAAAATACTCGGTCGGAAATTATCACACACACATTACTTAGACTTTCCCGTTAAATGGTCTTTTGAAAGAAAGAAAGAAAGAAAAGATATTTATTTGGCTTTTGCCGCAAGTGAACAGAATATAACAAAAATAGGAATTAAATAAGGTAAAGAAGGTGCGGGTGGCAAGTGGTGGTGGTCGGGCTTTTGGTGAAGTTCTGATGCTGGTTTGTATAATAATGGAACTCTTCAATAATAGACAGCACATCTGTTGTGATAACTGCAATCGCTTGGATGTTTATTGTTTACACAATATCTTCACATACCTAAACATAACACCGCACAATAGGCCCAATACAGCTTCAAGATACGGTGACAAATCTAACAAACTAACAGTCTAACTCGATACCTGATGACTTGGCAATCCACCACTAGGCTATCCCTCCTTTTCAGAAGTGGATTTCAGAAGATAAAGTTATTTGTCAGTTTATTTTTTGTGTTTTTGCGAGGTTTTTTTTTAATTTGCTTTGTAAAAGCTACTGAGTTGAAATTTAAGTATTAATAGCCGATTAACTGATCGTGGTCGTAAGCACGGCTGCTGAGTGTGGGGACTTGGTTTCGATTCTCGGGTCGGGCAAAAAAAGTGTGTATGAGTTTTATCATGAATTTCTTAGTATTAGATCGGAATTTAGAATCTGTCGGTATGATAATTCTGTGCCTCGAAAAGCATGTTAAGCCTTACTCAACATTCAAGCATGTTTAGTCGCTTTCAGTAAGGCCTGTGTTCTTGTTGGGCTGACAGTCGGTCGGGTATTGTCGGTCGCGACGTCAGCGAGAACAAAATACGACTGCCAACCGCCGCTGAAGTCAGCGTCACAGTATTGTGGTTTAAAGAACACAATGTATACTCGTACGTGACCGACCGTGCGCGACCGACCGTTAGCGCGACAAGAATTCAGGCCTAAAACGGTAGAAAATTCTTTGTCGGTCGGCAATAAACAGGTAAGTCATATTTTTATAAGTAATAAAAGGCATGGCGACACTATCAAAAAATTTCAAATCTATTTAGTCCGTCAGTTAGAGTATTGGAAAATAATGGACACGTATTTTTTGTTTTTGTAAATCAACGAATATTGACAAAGATGCATCAAAACTCGGGAGTGGGGGCTCGTGACGTCAGTACTCACTAAAAATGATACCAAACAGTGACGTACTGAGAATTTTAAAAGCGTCGTATCTTCGTTAATTTTGGTTTATGTGACAAAAGAAAAAATACGGGTCAAATATTTTTTGATAATCTAAGTGACGGACAAATTATTATTTTCTGTCATCTACCCTATTATTTCACGGGGGTGAAGTATGCTACCTAATCTACAAGAAGTCTATTCGTATGCCCCACCATAACTCGGAAACACAAATCTCTAACAATCCAACACCTTTCCTTATAAAGGCGTCCCGGATCCGGAAGTCACTCGTTTCCCGCCAAAAAACGCGGGTAATTTTTTCCACCGACGCTTAAGCCTTTATGACGTAACTTCCGGTTGGATTTCCCGTGACGTCACGTGTCGTGTGACGCACATCCGGTGGGATTACGTTATGGAATGAATTTACGATGCGGCTTTATTATTATAGAGCTTTTAAATTAATTGAATGAACTGCTTTTTTGGTATAGGGTGGATGCGCGGAAAGGGCAAAATAAAACAATAAAATCAACTTTGTGGATAATGAAGGCGCACGCTGAGACACGGAGTAAATCGGTCTTTCTTAAGGGTTACAGGGGTTCACGGTACCTTAATTTCCTCGTCGGCAGTTCCTCAGCTCGATTCACAGCGGGTTTCATACACAAAACACCAAGTTTCAACAGTTTTTCTAGATTTTCTAGGGAACGCAATGTTCTCGACACACAAGTTCATAGCCAACGTCTTGTAACTGCCTAATGATGGCCGCTCACTTCCGCCGTACATTGTCCATTTAGCTTCCACGAGTGCGATAGATTCCGTGCAAGGTAGGGATGGGAGATAGCGATGTATTACCAACCACCAATGGGTTTTAGAGTAATGTTAATGCATCTATACTAATATTATAAAGCAGAAGAGTTTGTTTGTTTGTTTGGTTGAACGCGCTAATCTCAGGAACTACGGGTTCAAATTGAAAACATATTTTGTTGGATAGTCCATTTATCGAGGAAGGCTTTAGGCTAATAAAACCTCACGCTACGACCATTAGGAGCGAAGCAGGAATGAAAAATGTTGCTAAAACGGGTTTTTTTTTTCCTTTCGTTTTTCTCTCTTATGCGACGCAGACAAAGTTGCGCGGGTCAGCTAGTAATATATAAACCTTCGAGAGAGATACCGTGGTCCTGGAACACAAAATGCTAAGAAGGAACATGGATGGGTTTTAGTCAGTATAAGTCTGACACTGGTGTCGATTCTGTTGTGCACAAACTAAACTAAGTTTAGGCTATTGCTATCTTTTTCTCTCTAATACAACAAGAAAGAGCCGGGCGTAATTTAGAGCTGCCAAATTTATTTGGAACTAATATTTCCATACAAGTGAAGGGTGCACGTAATCACATGTCGACTAAAAACACGGTGAAGCGCAAGGTATTAACTAGTTTGACATCTCTAACTTAGTTCATAGCTATAGCCGTCCTCTTCTCGCAATTTCCTTTAGTAAAACATAGCAATATCCTAAATTAAGTTTAGTTTGCGCAGAACAGAATCGACACCATTACCTTCCGCTCTGCTCAGAGCGGGAGACACCATTTTCCAGCCGAAAAAAAAATGGTCGTCAGTCTTCTGCCCTTATTCCAATTTATTTGGGGTCAACGCCGCCTGTCTTCTTCCTCCATCATCATCATCATCATCAGCCTATAATGTTCCCACTGCTGGGACACAGCCTCCTCTCAATGACTCTTCCTCCATACTTCTCTATTACTCGTTATCTCAGCAGTCACTTCCTTACTAGACATATCCTCCTTCATACAGTCCATTCATCATTTCTTTGATCTTCCCAACCTTCTCTTGGGTAAAAGTAGAAAGTGCATTAAACCATGTTCAGTATGTTCCCACTGGGTCAGTTTCGTCCTCAATGAGGGGGTGGGCCGTAACCCACTGTGCAGGTTGGTAGTGTCACATGTATTCACTCACAATGGGCCTTATCAGAAGACTTAAAGTCACCCAAAGGGCAATAGAGAGGGCTATGCTCGGAGTTTCCTTGCGTGATCGAATCAGAAATGAAGACATCCGCAAGAGAACCAAGGTTACTGACGTAGCCCGAAGAACTGCCAAACTTATATGGCAGTGGGCAGGGCATACTGCTCGCAGAACGGATGGCCGGTGGGGCCGAAAAGTTCTGGAGTGGCTACCGCGAACAGCAAGACGTTGCGTTGGAAGGCCTTCCACTAGGTGGACCGATGTCCTGGTGAAGGTTGCGGGAATCCGTTGGATGCGAGTCGCAAGGGACCGGTCAATGTAGCGACACTTGGGGGAGGCCTCAAATGATGATGACGATATGTATTCGATTTTTTGGTCCTAGGACAGGCTGGTTTGTTCTACATCTTGTTCTTTGACCATTTTGAGAGTATCCTAACATATCGTCATGCCTGTAATCCTCGAAAGGTTAGTCAGAAGTGTACCCCACATTTTGCCGGTTATGTTTTAGTCCTTAAGCTTCCTATCCTATAAGGAGCGAACCTATTGCCTTGAACCAGGCTCAAATCTAGACTCCGTGGCTGCTTTTTAGAAATTCTTGCCCCAAAAACCCAATAACACTTTGCCTAACCTGGGAATCGAGCCGAGGGTCTCATGCTTAGCAGACGCGCTTGCGACCACTAGACCAACGAAGCAGGCCTTTTGAGAGTATTACTGCAAATAAATTGACACTGTATAATTCAAATTCTGAAACCCAAAATGTGTTATTTCGTGTTATTAACACGAAGTATTTGAATACTAAACAATGTGTCATGTTTGCTCAACTGTTGGTTCTCGAACGATATTCACAAGATATGGGATTTTTCAGCGATGTGCTCGTACACAAAACGACCTTGATTCAGTCGCAATGCTGTCGCTGGCTGACCTTCATACATATTACCCACAATTCTGTATTGCATATTAAACGCAAACGCCTGTGAATGCTGCAGTTCCAAGATGGAGTCTGATGGATGGTGTTGCAAGTTCTAGATCGTGTTTAAAAAACGAATAACAGAAACTAAAAAAAAACACCTTGACCGGGGGCCCTAGCCGTAACGTGCCAACCTAGTTCTCTAGAATTGGTTAAGCGAAAAGGATCCAATCCACAACATGGCAAGAACTGATATAACTGTCCCAAACTGATCCTAAATATCGGTAAATCGGTTATATGGCCACAATATGAGGGTTTGGTTTTCTCGTTGATAAAAGTATAACCTTTTGTTTTTTGTTTGGATCTTCTTTTACAGACTGAAAGTATCAGTATTTAGTAACGATATATCAATTTGGTGGACTTCAGAGTCATTTTTGTCTAATTACGTTCAGATGTCGTCACAATTGTATTCTCGAGAATTCGGTTGGGCATAGCATGGGGCATGGACGTCTGTCTGTCTAGGAGATTACCTGAACTGTTGTCAATTACACTATCGAAGATCAGCTATGCTGGACATAGCCCCCCTCCCAAGTGTCGTCACTTTGCCCGGCCCCGTGCGAATCGCATTCAGCGGATTCCCGCAACCTCACCAGGCCATCGGTCCACCTAGTGGAAGGTCTTCCAAAGCATCGTCTTCCGGTTCTCGGTCACCACTTCAGAACTTTTCGGCCCCATCGGCCATTCGTTTTGCGAGCAATATGCCCTGCCCACTGCCACTTAAGTCTGGCAATTCTTCCGACTTGGACTTGGGCTCCTGTACTTCTCCGCCTTATTAACGATTCAAAGCTATTGGTTTTACTATCAGGAGCTTTTCAGTAGCTGGTAGGAGTCGGGATTTCATCCATGCACTATTACACGTTTTTACATAACTGGCTAAATGTAGGTGTCTATTAAGGAGATCTCTGGTTATCCCTTTGGAGATTAATGGAGTGATGTTATGTTTCTTTACGAGGTTCTGAACGAGCGAATTTCATTCGACTGCCAAAAGTATCACAGTTTGACAGCTGAAAGTTTCAGCGGCGGCAAAACTATGTATTTATGAAACGCCAAACAACTAGATGTTTGTTGGGTTAGCCGTTGACATATTTTCGGTGACATTTTCACTTTGTGGGTAGAGAGTGTTTAAAGTTTTTGACTTTGAACATTTAAGATAATGTCTCTAATGATATTTAGGCTCTTGACCCTTGATTAGAACTTTGTAATAGCTGATTTGATGAGAAGCTTGTGGTAAAATAATAACAGACACGCGGGTCACTTAGACCAAGGTTACAGCGCTTGCCAAAGTCAGTCCATGGATGTTTGAAAGACGTTGGTCCCTGCTGTCATTTGAAGATCGTTGACAGTCAAAGCAGGTAGTCAGTTGACTGAAAGTCTGACAACCAGTCTTACTACGAGGTATCGTATTACCCGGTAGGTCTTAGCTAGGTTGTGGAGGTCAGTTAGGCTGTGGTATTTAGCTGCATTCGGTTAGATTGGAAGCCGACCCCAACATAGTTGAGAAAAGGCTGGGCAGATTTCAAAGATTTATAGAAATGACATTATTAATGTAAGGAGAGTTATATAAAACAATTTCAGACTGTATTTTTTCCATTCTATATTTTTGCTTAAACTGCAAACATCTAAGTAATGAAAATTAATAAAATTCTTTGTAACTCTACTAGACTCCTACCTACCCGGTTCAAGGGAAGCGTGAATAGCAGAAACAGTCGATTCTCTCCGGAATGCAATATCTTTGAGCTAAGTCCGAATAACTGCGAGGAATTCCGAATGGCTCTACCTACCTACCTAGCAGTTATCTATAGCTATAGGATGAGGATTTTTTAAACAGAATTCTGTAACAGGTGATTGAAATGATTTGATAGAATCAATTTTTATTTGGCGCTTAGACGAGCTAAATTAGCAACTCTATTTTTGGTGGTTCAAACTTCGTTTGAAAAGCTGTTAGAATAAAGTTCTAATCAGCTTGCACTACAAAGTGGTTGTTACGTCAGCCACTGCAGGCCAAATAGCGCGAAATGAGTGGTTTCGATCGATTTACAAAAAAACTATTGATTGGATTAAAAAACTGAAACAGTATCATGCTAATGTATTGCTTGTAGAATTATTTGCCAAAAAATCAGAACGATCGCATGCATATTAGTATGTCTTTTATTGTTTGAAAGATATTTTTAGAGATAAGTTCGTGATTTTTTTTTTATCAAGCCAAATTAATTGTGTTATGTTTTCAAAACAGTATCATGCTAGCATATACCCTGAAGAATATCATATATTTTTCTGGTCTTGTTTATAGCAGTGAATCATATACTTTTAGTAATTATAAAACTCGCGTTTAGCCTTATGAAGAGAAATTATTAATTTAGTAGAGGAGCCCGTGGCTAACCGCTCAAGTCGATCATTAAGTTAAGCCGTGCTTGCCTAGGTTGGTCTGTGGATAGGTAATCACCCTTGCATACCAAGTTTCATCCGAGCTTTTCGGCTTTTCGGCTGTCATTTTTGTAGATCTTTGACAGTTGTTACAGGTAGCCAGTGGCCCAAAAGCCTGACAACCAGTCTTACCAAAGGATATTGTATTGCCCACTACTAACTTGGTTGTGGAGGCCAGATAGGCAGTCACTCCATGTAAAATACTGGTATTCAGCTGTATCCGGTTAGACTGGAAGCCGACCCCAACATAGAGATTGTTTTTACGTCGGGGGTTTAAAATGTTGAAGATAAATGGCGATACAATACTAAAACCGGCTTAGTTTTGGTGTTAAAAGTTCTTAACTTTAAACAAATAAATAGAGGTGGGTCAATGATGAATGAATTTATTTTTCTTATATTTTATTGTGATATTTTAATGATAAATATTAAAATAATAAATTAGAAACATAAAAATAAATATATAAATATAAGAAACATTTAATAATTTGCAAGTTTTTTTTTAATTTTTATTAATTTTATTTCATTGTTGTGAATGTGAAGACCATGTACCCTCATTTCATTACTTTTTGTTGTGCCCCATGTTTTTCTGGCAGGTTTAGGGACCTACTCAAATGACCTTTCTTCTTCTTTCTTTGGTATTTTTGGTGCTCCTTGAGTTGTAAGTCAAGCTACACGATAACTGACAAATGCTTACACTGACTGGACAGGTCAACTCATATCTGGGTGGTTCTTTCTTCAAAGAAGGTTCCGGATCCGGAATATAAAGGGCGAGGACGGAACATGGATGGGATTTAGTCAGTGAAAGTCTGATACTCTCTCCAACTCCTCTCAGAGCGGGAGGAGTCATTTGATGACTTCCCATTCGAAAAAAAGGGCACTTATCTTCGAGATATATGTATTTTAAGTTATGTGACTTAAAAAAATATGAAAAATTATTACGATGGTGAAGTTTGCTTTGAACATCTTGACAAATTTACATCGCTCAGTGATACTGGTAAACAATCACCCTGTATACAAACAAGCTGGTGTTTTCAACTGTCATGCTTTAAAGCATCTGCAAAAAAAATGTTTTTATCGTGCGTTGAGGTTATATAAATAAAACGGAACAAGTCTTCATGTATGCAGCCGAGTATGTAATTAAAAGTTTTATGATTGCCCTCGTGTTATTCAAAAAATGTATTGGAATAGTTCCTATATTCATATCATAGATTGTGAAATTCGCAAGATTCTCTTCTTTTCTGGTTAATTGGGTGGGCTCCTATTTTTGCCTGAATAATATCTTCAGCTAAAAACGCAACTATTTTAAGGCAATAGCGTGCCACTTTTGACAGGGCCATTTTAATAATGTTTTAAATACGTCCACCGCTAACCGCGACGCGGTCGCTACTAGTCAAGCTGTGGCATACCACCACGAATCGGGCCGCAAGACGCGTTGCGATTCGCGCAGGCCGATAGCTGTGGCCAGGCCAGTCTCGACAGAGATAACGACAAAATCGTTAACTTTCGGTTGCTAATTACTAACGTATTAATTCGGTTGCAATAATAAATAAAAATAAACGACTTTGTAGGTATCTCTGTCGAGACTGCCGCCCAGGACGTCAAAGCTTTTTCGCTGAGTGATAACTTCGATATATCATCACATATGTAGGTAATCCTCGAATAGTCAAACAAAGAGAGATTTCTGAAAATGAAATGTTCAAGGTGATATTATTATACAGTAAATCATTATTAGCCCAATTGTTTCAATAATTTCACGACGTCGTCTTCAAATTTAGGGTTCTATCACAAAAATATTATACACTTCTGGACACATCTATTGGCCCACCTTAGAGTTTAGGTTTCGATGGCCCCTACCGAAATATGATTGCTAGATTGAACAAAAACTGTTGATGCAGTTTTAAACCTGATACATTTTACGATCTTTTTCGATCGTATTGTTTTAAATTTGAATTCAGAATACCATACGACATGGAGCTGCGCCTAACAAGTCGGATATGCGCCTTGTTAAAGGCAATTGATTTTTGAATAAAAAAAACATGTTTTATCAAATAAAGGTTTAATTTAATAACGCGTGTTGCCTCCATGGACATCTACCACAGCTCTCATACGATTAGGCATAGAGTTTATCAACAAAAAACACAGGATATAAAATGCCCTTTAATTCTATATAACTTTTTACATACACAGTTCAAGGCATGTTATAAAAAATCTGAATATAAAATCAAAATTAAAAGTAGTGTATCGCGTAGTAAAAATGATTGGATGAATAAAAAAATAATCAAAGCCTGTGAACATCGGGATAAACTGTTCATGAAGTGGATAAAAGACTCCAATAACGTAGTCCTTAAACAAAAATACAATAAATCAAGAAACTATGTAAATGGTATAATAAACAAAACTAAAAACAATAACATAAAATCTGAAATTGTATCAAATAAGAGCAATACGAGAAAGTTGTGGCAAATTCTTAATCGAATAACAGGAAGCGTAAAAAAGTCCATTGATGATGCAATTCAGAACTCATTTATTAAAACTAATTTAACTTCTACTGATATAGCTAATAATTTCGCGAATACTTTCGATAAAAGCGTAAAGCTAATTATTCCCAAGTGCTCGAAACCATTGTTAAATAAGGCAGAGTATACAACTCCAGCTAATGTTTCAATGCGTATAAAGTCTGCAGAGCCTGACTCAATTAAAAAAGTCATTATGTCTTTGAACAATAATAAAGCCCCCGGTATAGATCGAATTAGAGCCATGGATATTAAAATGCTGGGTACGACAATCACCTCCGTGATTTCAAAATTAATTAATCTATGCATACAAACATGCAAATATCCATCTACACTTAAAACAGGAATTGTCAGACCGATTCACAAAAAAGGAAGCAGGCTGGACTACAACAATTACAGACCCATTACTATATTGCCAACTATTGATAAAATTATAGAGAAATACATTTGTAAACAAATACACGAATTCTATGAAAAAAATAAAATCCTAAATAACAAACAATATGGCTTCCAACCAAAAAAGAATACCACACAGCTGCTATCAACGTTCACAGATAGTATTCAAAAACACTTAGATGCAAAAAGGCACGTTTTAGTAGTATTTATAGACTACAGCAAAGCATTCGACACGCTTAGACACGAACGATTACTAGAGTGTCTTCATGACAGCGGAATAAGAGGCAAACTACTCAAGTGGTGCGAAAACTATCTTGATGACAGAAAATATATGGTCAAACTCAGTGACGTGACTAGTGAGCCGGTCATTGTTACCGAGGGAACGGCGCAAGGATCGGTCCTTGGGCCGCTGCACTACCTTACTTATGTAAATAGCCTTGTGAATGTCATAAAAAAGTGCGAGATATACCAATTTGCTGACGACACCTGCCTTGTAGCCGCTGGACAGAGTGTTAGAGATGCCCAAAGGCAATTACAGGGGGACTTTGATTTGTTGGCTAAATGGTCTCACGACGCTGGTCTAGTATTAAACGCTAGTAAGACTAAGTTAATGTACATCAGTACCAGTCAAAATAGAAGTTCTTCCTTGCCTACACTAACATCTCACTGTCATGAGTGTTTGCATGATGAAGTAGCCAAGCCTTGCAGCTGTGACTCCATGGATCTCGTAGATAGCCAAACATACCTGGGACTCACCATTGATAGCCGACTTAATTGGAAGGAGCATATTGACGGGGTTTGTGATAAACTAAGATGTATATTAGCTAAATTCTCTATTATAAAATGCAAAATTCCATATCAAACCCTGTTAATGCTTTACAAAGCCCTGGCCGAATCAACGATATCCTATGGTCTGTCGAGTTATGGTAGGACATATAAGACTCACCTTGATCAAATTTACGTACTTCAACTACGCATATTAAAGGCAATTGTCCCGTTTAATATCAAGAAGAAATACATAAATGAGTACCATAAATTATTTGAATTCTGTAAGATATTACCAATACATGAAAAAACTAAATACGTACTATTAAAAGAAGAGTTTTTTAATGAAAATTTAAAGAAAACCAAAATCATGAACATGAATGAGACTAGGACTCGTAGCGTTCTTAATGCTAAACTGTTACTTCCAAAGTACACGAATTTGCACGGCAAGAGATCGCTAAAGTATATAATCCCTTACCTTATTAATCAAATACCTATAGCATTGAGGGATAATTTAACTCAGGTAAACATAAAACATAAATTAAAACAATATTTTTTACAAAATATGAATGCCGAAGATAAATAGGATGTATATTAATAATAATAATATTGCATTGAAGATTTCAATATAATACATATTAGATAAATATTTTAAAGCAAAAGTAATACATGGCATTTATAACAAAAAAAAAATATAATAATAATATGTATATGTATAGTATAATATGTACTTCTATGAACAACCTGTATATACTAAAACTTCCTTCACTACTTTTGTTTTTTGTGAACGGACGGTCGGATTGGTTACCGAGTCTCGCTCGTTGATATTATTTCGCCAAATACCCGTTGGAACTATTAGTTTGTTTCTTTATTTTTAACTAAGTACCTACTTAAGTGGATCTAATTCTAAATTATGTAGTCGATGATCTTGGTGCACGGTAAAACTCTAATGAGTTTATGTTGGCACCAACTTAAATGTATAAAATGTATGTTTGCTACTGAATAAATAAAAAAAAAAAAAAAAAAAAAAAAAAACCGCTCTATGAAATTTTGAGGGATCATCTCCCATTCCTCTTCTATGGCAGTTTTCAACTCCTGCATCGTCTGGGCAACTGGCTGACGAGCCCTAACACGTCTTTTTAGGTCGTCCAACATGTGCTCAATGGGGTTCATGTCTGGGTTTCTGGCTGGCCAGTCCATAACTGTGATGTTCACATCCCGATGATATTCCCTGACGATGCCGGCCGCATGGGCTCTTGCATTATCATGCATAAAAAGGAAATTTCGGCCCACATAGTCCGCGTATGGTATCACGTTTGGTTCTAAGCACTCACGAATGTACCTTTCAGCATTTAATGTTGGCAGCCGTGGTCCTGTAACAACCTCAAGTTGAGTTTTGCCGCTCGTGGATATACCGCCCCAGACAGTCCATGAGCCACCGCCATAAGCAACCCTCTCTTCAAAGCAGCATTGTGCGAAACGCTCTCCCTTACGTCGGTAGACCTTCTTCCTTCCATCATTGCTATGTAACACAATTTTAGACTCATCAGAAAAGAGTACACGGCTCCAATCTTGCTGTGTCCAATTTAAATGACTGCGTGCGAAATGAAGGCGCGCTGTTCGGTGGGCTTGCGTTAGTTTGGGCCCATTAGCTGGCTTTTGTGGTACCATATCGCGTTCTTTTAACCTTCTTCGAACAGTTCGAGCGCTCACATATACTCCGTGGAAGTCGCGAAGTTGGTTTTCTATCTCAATGGAGGTAAGGTGACGATTTCTCAAGCTGGTCGTCACGCTTGATGAATCGATCCTGCCTTTCAGTTGTGACCCGAGATCGTGGCCTTCCTTGGCGACAAACAAAGTCGCCAATCTCTAGGTACCTCCGATAAACATTTCGGACCGCAGATCGACTTAAATTAAGTTGAGCACTCACGTTTCTTTGGCTGTGTCCGGCCTGAATAAGTGCCACAGCTTGGGCGGCGACTTCAGGTAAAGTATCCATAGATTATTGATAGAACCTCACCTTAATGTTAAGAATAAGTAATGTTTGTTGCAAAATCAAAGATATCAATAACTTTTTCAAGAATGAAATCCAAGTAAACCAATAAAACCAAGTTTTCTTAGTATTCGATTGTTTGATATCAACAAACAGGCTCCAAATTGTCTTTTGTTTCTTTAAATTCTGTGTTCGAAATTCAAAAAAAGACTATTGAATGAAATTGTGAATGCGCCAGGTTGAAAACTGCATAAAAATTTTTTGCTCGACCTTAAATTTTAGCTAGGACCAAACGAAACTGAAAATACAAGGTGGGCCAATAGATGTGTCCAAAAGTGTAATATATTTTTTATATTTAATCCCATGATATAATAATTATCAGGCATCACTTCGCTGTGGTGCCTCTTCTGCCACCCTGTTCTCCTGCGACGAATCGTCAGTGAGGGAATCTTCCTCCCGATTCTACTGCCTCCCATTGCCAAAGAGAGAGAGAGATTTTGGACTATTTGTATGTATTTTAATATTTATTATTAGGTAGATTTCCTTGTTGACGTGATAACGTCTTATAAATTGATAATACCAGCAACACTCATGAAAAATAGTAACGTTCCATGCCATAGTAACGTTCCACCCCGTGGCCCACGTGACATAGGGGGACAACGGTAAGGAATTATTTGACGTCCTGTTATCCCCGTGACGGGGACACAGATTACGGGGACAACGGCAATACATCTAACGTTCCACCTCCTTTTTTTTTAAACACAAATGATAAATGATAAATGATAAATAATAAATGATAAATGATAAATGATAAATGATAAATGATAAATGATAAATGATAAATGATAAATGATAAATGATAAATGATAAATGATAAATGATAAATGATAAATGATAAATGATAAATGATAAATGATAAATGATAAATGATAAATGATATTTATTCAGCAAGTAGGTTTTCTCAAACACTTTTACACGTCATTTTGACGTGATAACGTCTTATAAATTGATAATACCAGCAACACTCATGAAAAATAGTAACGTTCCATAGTAACGTTCCATAGTAACGTTCCACCCCCTTTTTTGTATTACATAAAATAATGATTATGACGTTATCACGTAAATCTATCGTCCGTAAACCGACTTTACAGACAACCAATTTTTTTTTTAATGTCTACCTATTGGTCTCTCACCTACGGAGATATAATATACGTACGTATGTATATGGGTGACAAGCAAAATTTAGCCACACTCTACAGGTCGCAATTATGAAACGATTGCTTTCAAACTGGACCGAAAAATCGAAAAGGTCAAAACTTAGGCTAAGTTCGTGAATGGGCGGAATTCGTCCATCGGGGGCGGCAGGGGTTGGTTTTTTCTAAAATCAGTTATTTATTTTTTTTCCTTTATTGGCCAACCAACAATTGTTTACACTGTAATATTTCGAGTAATTATCTACCTTTATCTAAGGTTAGTGTAACAATTTCTTACAGGTTAGCACCGCATGCCCCATAAACATATTAGAAGTGCCACAAGTATTCTATTATAAAATTAATGTCTAATTAACTAAAATTAACAAGACTAGTGTAAGTTAAAATTATGTGTAGGAATATAAAACTAACATTAACATTTGCATAGTGATAAGGGTGAGGTCATCCTTAAGGTTGACATTAAAAATGCCTTTAATTCCGTAAACAGGGACACCTTGTTGGCAGAGGCTCAAAAAGAAACACCCAAAATTTACAGTTTTCTTTACCAATGCTACAGGAACCCCTCTAAATTACTCTATAAGGACAATCTTTTGGAATCAGCCGTTGTATGCCAACAGGGTGACCCTCTTGGGCCAGTTATTTTTAGTCTAGCAATAAATCCAATTATTCGACAGCTAAATTCTAAACTCAACGTATGGTACCTAGATGATGGAACCCTGGGAGGTGATGTGGACACAGTCTTAAATGATTTAACTTTCTTAAAAGAAAAATTTTGTTCCATTGGCCTAGACCTTAACCTTTCGAAGTGCGAAATTTACCTTCCAGAAACCACTGACAGACAGACTACCATTTCTAAATTTAACTCTTTGGCACCAAATATCAAAATTACCGAAAAAAAATCTCTTCACCTCCTAGGATCACCAATATTTGACGAATCTTTTCCGTCTTTCATTGAAGAAAAAATCCAAAATTTTTATGATGTTTCCGAGAGACTTGTCAAAATTAACATTCATTCAGCCTTCACTCTTATTCGATACTGTTGTTTTGGACCAAAATTCACGTATAGCCTTCGCTCTTCTCATCTTTGGAAGTATCCACAGCTTTTAGAAAAAGTCGACCAAATTATTAGGAACACACTTACTTCAGTACTTAATGTGGCCCTGGACGACCGAGCGTGGCAGCAAGCCACACTTCCCATTCGCTTGGGTGGTCTCGGCGTCCGCAAAATTTCAAGTATAAGTTTACCAGCCTTCCTCTCCTCGGTCTACGGTACTGAGAAATTAACCAGGGATATTTTATCTTTTTCACTGGTTGATGTTCAGGTGCCGTATCTGACTGATGCGTTGAACGCTTGGAAAATGGCTGGTCCCAATACGGATTTGCCCAACAACCTGTCCTTCCAGAGTCAGTGGGTCGTGCCGCTCTGCAGTATTGTACGGAATACCCTATTACATACGTCAATCAATACTGTGGAGCGTGCCCGTCTGTTGGCTGTGGGGGAATGGGAGTCGGGCTTGTGGCTTCAGGCACTTCCGTCATTCACCATTGGCACTATGATGGATGACGCATCGTTCCGGGTCGCTACGAGTCTACGCTTAGGCGCGCCTTGTGTTGTTTCGCATCGTTGTCACTGCGGTGTAGCTGTCGACAGCCTCGGACATCATGGCCTGTCCTGCTACAGGAGCGCAGGTCGCATTGCACGGCACGCCAGCATCAACGACATTATCCGTCGGGCTCTTGCCAGCGCCGGCGTACCAGCGGTTTTAGAACCAAACGGCTTGGTGCGTGACGATGGCAAGAGACCGGACGGCATGACGTTGGTGCCTTGGAGCGTTGGCAGGCCTTTGGTGTGGGACGCAACTTGTGTCGACACCCTTGCGCCTTGCCATGTTGCAAGCACTGCAGGCTGTGCAGGCGCTGCTGCTGCAGCTGCTGAGATCCTCAAACGGCGCAAATACTGTAACCTTATTGGTAACTACAGCTTTGAGCCGTTTGGGGTCGAAACGCTCGGGTCATGGGGTCCGAGTGCGCGTCTCCTTTTTAAGGAAATCTGCCGCCGACTGATCGACACTTCGCGCGATCAGAGGGCTGGCTACTTCTTTGGCCAAAGAATTAGCATTGCCATTCAACGTGGCAATGCTGCCGGTCTTCTGGGCACGTTTCCCGATGACAGCGATGCGGAGGAGTATTTTGACGCCTAAGTGTCCTATTGACATTGTTGTATATATATTGTGTACTAGTTTTATGTTTAGTTTTATTTTTGTAATTATATGTAGTTTTAGATGTAGTACCTTTTCAATTACATTAACAGTAGAAGTAAAATTCAATAGAACAAAACAAACAAAGACACAACAAAACAGAAAAATAAGACAATTAAAATTGAAACAAAATTAAATTACAAGTAAAATTAATGTCACAATCAAAATTTAAATTAAATAACAATGAAAATCGTAATCGAGATTACAGGTAAGCAAACTCAAAATCAAAATTAAAAGCAATTTAAAATTAAAATCAATGTCCAAGAAAATGTTAAAATTATAATTAGGGTCAAAATTTAAGTTAAACTCAAAATTAATACTAAAGTTAAAATCAAATCAAAATTAAAACCAAATAAATTCAAGTAAAAAACAATTCAAAATTAACATCAGTGTCAGAATCACAATTAACATTAAAATTAAAATCAAAATCAAAAGTGAAATAAAATTAAACATTACTGATAGTTCTATGAAATTGTAAGTTAAATGACCATAACTTTTTTCCTATGGAATATTTTTGAACCGTTTTTCATTTTTATCATTCTGAGAATACGGACAACTAATAATTTAAAAAATTGATGCAACCGCTAAATTGGGGACAATAAACATTTTGAGCGTCGCAAATATTTTTTTTGAAAGTAAATTATTTACTCTACAATACATATGTTACCTTTGACGTTTAGTGATAAAACTTATAGTTTTCGAAATAAAAAATTATAACTCAAAATTTGAGGGCGTTTCCATGCTAAACTCTTATGAGAGGATTTAAAAAGGGTAAACTTTCCATTACTGAACAACGATTTTAAAATCATATTTTTTTTTTGTAGATTGTACACATAAGTACAACTTTTTATACAAATTTTCAATAGTTGGACGCTCCAGCACCTTCTCCGAAATCTACCTCCTCCTGCGGCTTGCCGGAGGGATTTTTTTATTTCATCTTATCCGTAAATGTGTAAGTACCTTTTTACGTATAAATTATCAAAATGGTGATTTTTTGGGGTTTTATTTGACCCAAAGGTTAACTAGTAGAGAATGCCCTGTGGCATTAAGTCCGCTTATGTACCACTCTTGTACATGACGTTTTAATAAATAAATAATTAAATCTGCTCCATTAGCTGCTACCAGAGCAAAGTTTTGCATCACCCAAGTAGAATGATGCTCGAATGTGTGACGGGCACTGTCTTCTTTGCATCCACACTGGATACGGGAGTCACTTCCAGTCTAACCAATTTGTCCAGGTAATAGGGAAGATTCCTAACTAAAAAACAAAAATGCGGGGCAGTGTTTTGGGGACGGCCGATTGAAGTAAAAACTACGTAATCTATATCTGCTACGGGTTCTGCCCCGCGCACGCCGAAGTGGAGCTACGTCGTAGCGGATCGGCTACGAGTGCTACGAAGCGTTAGGTGACGGTCACGCGAGTTCCATGATTTTTGTTCACCCAAAAAGTGTTCAACGCGCCAAAATAAGTTTTCAGTTCAAAAGTATAATTCTGTTTGGTCCGTCGTCAGTTAGTATCGATAAATATTGCATCAGTCTTTTTTGTTAACCAAATTAATAAAAAATGACGAAGATAAAACGCGTGTGCAAAGTGGGGGCTTGTGACGTCAGCTTCCGGTAAAAATGTACTCAAATGTGACGTCATACGAGTTTTCGACGCACTATATCGTCTTCGTTTTGTGTCTACGTGAAAAAATAAAAAATATGTACAATATAAATATAATAATAATATATATAAATAGCCCTGACCGCCGGTAGCTTGGACCCTGCTCCCGATACCGGTGGACTACAATTTTTTATATTTTTAAATGTTTTTATTTATTTTTTATATTAATATTTAAAAATGTAAAGGTTTTGTTTAAAAATGAATAAAGGAAATATAAATGTAATAATATCGCTGGACATTACACACAGCGCTATCTAGTGCCACACTAAGCAAGGCTTGTGTCGTGGTCACCAGACAGTTGATATACTACAAATATAGGTACTTTTTGTTTGTAAATACATACTTATTATACATATAAACATCTATGACACAAACAAATATCCATGCTCATCACACAAACATTTGCTCCACGATAAATATATAAAATAAATGTATATATATGACGGACTGATAAAATTTATTTTGCCATCGATCCCATTGCCAATGTAGCTATGCTGTGACAACACCTGCAACAGACGGTAGGACAACATCCTTTAATTTTTTTATTTTTTTCGAATGTCAAAGCATCAAATGACTCCTCCCACCCTGGGCGGAGCGGGAGAGAGTGTCAGACTTTTACTGACTAAAACCCGTCCATGTTCCTTCCTCGCCCTTTATGTTCCGGGGCCACGGTATCTCTTTCGAACAGTCCCGCAGAACCGGTAGGACAACATCCTGTGGCACTCTTCCAGGATGAACTGGATTTCGTACGTGGGGACGTGAAGTACGAAATCCACGACAAGAAAGCCCAACTCGTACTTGGCACGTAACACGTGTTCAGTAGCGTGCTACTCATCTTTGATAAACACGGACATCTGCTACTTACACTAATTTAATACAATTTTTATTGAGATAATGACTTTGATAAATTACATTTAAATTGATACAGTTATTGTAATGTTAATTTTAAATTAAACTTCAGGAAATTCGATATACGAGGTAACAGTTGCGCTGGGCAAGGTCAAGCCACACTTGGTAAGGTCAATCGTTATAGGTAGACAGTGGCCCAAAAAGTCTGACAACCAGTCTTACCAAGAGGAATCGTAATACCCAGTACTAACTGGATTGTTGAGGCCAGATAAGGAGTCGCTCCATGTAATATTCGTCGGCTGCACTCGGTTAGACTGGAAGACCCCCAACATAGTTCCGAAAAGGTTAGGCAGATGATGCTCATGATTCTGCGTAATAAAATTTCATTAATGAGTATCTTATTTCTATTGAGAGGTTGCCCCACCATTACTAATCGTCCTTTTCGCATTTATAATAATATCTGGATGACGGAGCATTGCTTGGTTTTTGCATTGACTTTTTCTAAAAATAAAAACTAGTTAGATCGATTTATCGCCCCTAAAACCCCCTACATACAATATTTCATGGAAATCGTTGGAGCCGTTTCCGAGATTCAGATTAAATATATTATCTAAACAAGAATTGCTCGTTTAAGGTTAATTCTCCAGAGCAACCAGCGAAATTCAAATGAGAAGTTTTCTTTTTGGGAATATAAAAAATATAGTTTCTATGAACTCGATAGATGGCGTTGAACTGACTACGTTACTAGGTGCCAAAGCCAAAACGCTTGAAAAAACACACGTCAAATACGCTCGTTGACTGACACTCTCGTTTGCATTAGCTTCCGAATATAATCATTAGGTCTAAGTGAAATTATGTGACGTTCTGTTCCTTGCAGTAACGTAGTCAGACCAACGCGATCTATCCAACGACTAGGGAAGAGTTAAAAAAGAACCTTCATTTTGTTACGTTATTTGCTTTCAATTTGCAGGCCAGTGCAAGGATGTATTTTGATTAAAATATTGCTCGCGACTGTAAGACGTATGTAGTTACAGAATTATTATTACAAAATCATCAATACAACTCCTCTAAGTTCATATAAGTCTAGGAATGACTTTGAAATTGAAAAAGCAGTTCAAAGAGCTTTGTAAAGTTGGAGGGCTGTATTTCCCGTGTTACCCTGTAGCATTAAGCCTTAAGAGCACGTATACCAAAAGTTGGTAACATCGCAAATAGCTGTCAAATATTTACAAGTTTTCATTAATTTGGCAATTTTACTGTATGAAAATCTATACTAATATTATAAAACCGAAGAGTTTGTTTGTTTGTTTGAACGCGCTAAACTCAGGAACTACCGGTTGGATTTGAAAAAATCTTTTTGCGTTGGATAGTCCATTTATCGAGGAAGGCTATAGGCTATATAATATCACGCTATGACCACTAAGAGCGAAGCAGGAATGAATAATGTTTCGAAAACGGTTTTTTTTCTCCTTTCGTTTTTCTCTCTTATGTGACGCAGACGAAGTTGCGTGGGTCAGCTAGTAAGAAATATGGCTCTGTAGTGCACTAAAAAGTTGAATATGAATTGCAATTGAAACCCAAAATTTGATGTTGTAAACGTTTCAGGTGTAAAAAAGGCATTTGGCAAGTTCCCAAATACTTTTTTAACATCTAAAACTATATATTCGGTAAAACGATATTAATTATTGCATTTCCTAATTAATTTTTTAGTCCACTAAAAAGCCATATTTCTTATTTTCACACAGTAAAATTGCCAAATTAATTAAAACATGTAAATATTTGACAGCTATTTGCGACGCAGCCAACTTTTGGGATACGTGCTCTTAAAGGTTTTAGATTAGTAAGAAGTAAGATAAAATGTAATTCAGTCTAAACTTAGCCTTATTTTGGAAGTTGGCAAAAAATGTGGTTCGTATTTACTCTGTTTTAATTTTACATTCAAATTATTCGTTATTTACTTACTTCTTATGTGGCTAACTGTTTTGAATGGTATATATAAAGAGACATTTTGCAAAATTATTTAGCAGTGAGGCGGGAGTTAATACACTTTTTGGGTTAGTATTTATAACCTGAAAAGTTTTAAAGTTTTATTTATTTTTTATTAATCAAGAAAATAAGGTAAGAATTTTTTTCCTCTATTTCATCATTATCTTTCTGGCCTTGTACATCATCATCATCATCATCATCTCAGCCGAAAGACGTCCACTGCTGGACATAGGTCTCCCCCAAGTGTCGCCACATTGACCGGTCCCTTGCTACTCGCATTCACCGGATTCCCGCAACCTTCACCAGGTCATCGGTCCACCTAGTGGGAGGTCTTCCAACGCATCGTCTTCCGGTTCGCGGTCGCCACTCCAGAACTTTTCGGCCCCATCGGCCATCCGTTCTGCGAGCAATGTGCCCTGCCCACTGACACTTAAGTTTAGCAATTCTTCGGGCTACGTCGGTGACCTTGGTTCTCTTGCGGATGCAAGCCGTGAGGCCTTGTACACCAATATGTAAACACTTGACAACTTTTGAAAGAGTTTTCCTCCTACTGTTCTGATCAAATTGTCATTTTTTTACGAACATAGTATTCTGGAACTCATGTTTTTATGAAAAATATCCTATCTCTTAAGTTTCAATCGTTATTTCTCGCATAAATTGATTTTAAGGTTAGAAAAGTGTATATGATTGTCACCGAAAATAGTGAAACACGTTATATTGTAATTTCTCTAGTGATATTCTAAACTCTCGAAATATTGTCAAACGAACATCCTGCTTACAATAAAACGCATTATTTTTCGTGAGATGCATGCGATGGTAGTCAACTCACGCGGTGAGGAGGGAAGGACCACACCAAAAGAAATAACACATATAATTAAAACTAAGACGAACAAACACTCTAGTGGATATGACGAAATTCCCATTGCTATTCTTAAAGAACACATAAAGATATTGGCTGGGCCACTGTCTACATTCATTAACAACTGCCTCGAACAGGGTATTTTTCCGGAACAATTAAAAATTGCAAAGGTTGTGCCAGTTTATAAAAAAGGTTCAAAAACCGATCCCAAAAATTACAGGCCCATTTCGCTTCTACCGACACTTTCAAAAATTTTTGAAAAAATCTTAAAATCTCGGCTATTGACTCATCTTCGTATAAATAAAGTTCTACATGATAGACAGTTCGGTTACCAGAAAGGAATTGGCACTGGTGATGCCATTTATAAACTTTTAGATGATGTGACTAGCAAATTAAATCATAAATTAAAGGTAGCTGGTATTTTTCTGGACTTATCTTCCGCATTTGATACAATAGATCACAATCTACTTATTGCCAAACTAAATTATTATGGTGTCAGAGGCAGAGCCCTTCAATTATTTACATCGTATTTAAGAAATAGGAAAATGTATGTAGAAACCAGCACTATAGAACAAAATGGCCAACGGAAAACATACCAATCATCCATGATAAATATTACTACGGGCGTGCCGCAGGGTTCCATATTGGGTCCAATACTTTTTATTATTTTCACTAACGATTTGATAAATTACATTAAAATAAAAATTCCAGACATCAACCTCGTAGTCTTTGCAGATGACACTAACGCTGTAGCAGGGGCGAAAAGTATTAGTGAACTGACAGAAAAGGTCAATACTACGTTAGCAGCATTTCAATTCTGGTTCAATACAAATAGATTAATAATAAATATTCAAAAAACGAACATCATGTTGTTTCGGACCACTGCAAGCAATAAGGATAATATGAATATAACTCTCAACAATGAGAAGATTGAACTGATGACAGACGTCAAATTTTTGGGTATCCACTTAGATTGTTTGCTCAACTGGAAAAAGGAGCTAGCACACATAGACTCATCTATATCATCTGCGTGTTATGCGTTGAGAAAGTTGAGAGATGAAATAAATACGGAACAGTTAAAGATGGTATATTATGCTCTTGTCGAATCCAGACTTCGATACAGTATACAGTTCTGGGGGAAAAGCTACGGTTATAATAATCCTCAACGAGCCTTTATTCTCCAAAAAAGAGCAATACGTACAATTGTCAGAATCTCACAAATAGAAAGCTGTCGGTCTCATTTGTTAAATATTCAAGCGTTTAAATATTCTAACATTGCCCAGCTTATACATACTTGTTTTGTTAGTTAATTTTAAGAAATATGTTCATGAATTCGAGTCTGAGGAAGAAAAAACAAGCAGGGAGAACACTCGTAGGAAGGATTTTAAAAATAAAGTTGTACCTAACTTCAACATTATCAAGCATAGCCCTCATTACCAAGCTGTACAAATATTTAATAGACTGCCAGCAGACCTAAAAATCTTGTTTTACACTAGCTCTTTTAAGGTTAAGCTAAAAGCATTTCTGTTGGATAGGAATTTGTACTCAGTAGACGAACTGTAATTTATAATTCAAATTTTATCTATTTAACAAAAAAAAAAGTGTTATTTACAATGTTATTTAAAAAAAAAAATCTTTTACTGTTTATGTTTTTGGTTATCATGTATTTTTCTTTTTAATCTTGTATGTTTTTGTTTTTAATTATTGCTGCATGTTTTATATTATTGAATGTCACTTGAACTTTATATTAATATTATTAAATTATTAATTAAGATGTATGTAATGTATCAAACACAATTTAATTGTTCATGATAAATAAATAAAAAAAAAAAAAAAAAGGAGGGGTCCCCTTTGCCCAGTGGTACCACTCTCATGAAAAGATAATGTACCATTCCCGAGAAATACCGATGAATATAACCTAACATTAAAACACTTTATATTCCCCTAAAAAGCGTAGTCGACGGAGCCTCGCTTCGCGGGGCCCCTATTTCCAAGTGCAGGGTTTAAAGGAACCTAACTAACCTAAGGGGGGGGTGCCCCAAGCCCCGATTATGTATATACCATTTCCGTATTTTCAGTTGACAATATTTCGAGATTTAACAATATCGCTAGAGATTACAATATAACGTGTTTAACAATTTTACGGTGACATATAAATATATTTTTTGGTGAAATTTTGATACCCGTTCACAGATAAAAAAAATACAGTGAGCAAGAAAATGGCCATTTTACTCATTTTTTTATTGGTGCCAATCGATCTTGTTTCCAATACTGATAAAAAAAACTTGTCTTCGATTTACCATGGTAGGATTTCTAAGAGTCAGATATTGCAAAAAACTTTTCTCATATTCATGACTTGTACAAGTAAATAACTAGCGAAATGTGGATGTGCCAGTAGGTACACCTCTGTTTAACCCGTTGTTGAATACTGGCGTGATGTTATATTATGTTGTTGAACACTGGCGTGATGTTATGTTATGTTGTTGAACACTGGCGTGATGTTATGTTATGTTGTTGAACACTGGCGTGATGTTGTTATGTTGTTGAACACTCGCGTGATGTTATGTTATGTTGTTGAACACTGGCGTGATGTTATGTTATGTAGTTGAACACTGGCGTGATGTTATGATAACTTGTTGAACAGTGGCGTGATGTTATGTTATGTTGTTGAACACTGGCGTGATGTTATGTTATGTAGTTGAACACTGGCGTGATGTTATGTTATGTTGTTGAATACTGGCGTGATGTTATGTTATGTAGTTGAACACTGGCGTGATGTTATGTTATGTTGTTGAATACTGGCGTGATGTTATGTTATGTTATCATTTTTGTTGCAGTGACAATGGTGGACATATCATCGCTCATTACTATCGCGCTGGCAGCGCTTAAGTTCGACCCAATAACTAACTTTCCTTCGCAAGCAAAGTTAACTGGTGAGTATACATCATCTGTCTAGCCTATTCCCAACGATGTTGGGGTCGGCTTCAAGTCTAACTAGATGCAGCTGAATACCTGTATTGTCCATGGAGCGACTGCCTATCTGACCTTCAGAACCAAGTTAGTACGGGGCAATACAATACCCTTTAGTAAGACTGGTTGTCAAACTTTTTGGGCCAATGACTACCTAACGACTGTCAAAGATCTATAAATGGCAGCCGGGACCAACGGCTTAACGTGTTTTCCGAGGCACGGAGGAAACTCGGTGTGTAAGGGTGGTCACCCATCCACAGACCAACTTAGGCCAGCACGGCTTAAGCTAAAGATCGACCTGAGTGGCTATCTAGCCACGAGCTCCTTCTTAACTAGTAAAATATATATTATTTTTTTGTGGGCCCAGGAAAAATAAGAAGCAGGGCCATATGCAAGATATTAAACTATTTAATACTAATAAAGAACATTCAAACGTAACTATCAGTGCACAAATGTATGGACGAACACACGCCTCTAGAAAATACGATACACACATGCGCATTGCTCACATGTTGCTATTGTCTTAAACGCAGGCGTCCTCTCTCTAACACTCTAACACTCTTTATACATCTACAACGTGTAACAATAAAAACTTTTTTACACAAAATAAAACCGACTTCAGAGAAAACCAAAAAGTGAAAAATAACTTCAGTAAAACGCTTCAGAAGTCGGTGACAATAAAAACAAAATCAATCAAACAAAGGTTACCGAATTCTCAAGCATTTCGAAATCTTGGTCATTCATGTTGAGATGGTACATTATGTGAGAACAATTTAGCAAGTTGTGCACGACAAAAATGTCCATAGCAAAATCGAATGACTCCTCCCAGCTCTGGGCGAAGCGGAAGTGAGTGCCGGACTTTTACTGACTAAAACCCAACCATGTTCCTTCTTTGCCCTTTGTAATCCGGGGCTGCGGTATTTTTTTCGAACAGTCCCACAGCCCCGGACAACATCGTGCCTTAGAATCTTTCTTTTTCCTTGGAGGAACTTTCACCTTTACTCTACGGGTACTTCTTAAGCTCTTCACCCTCATAAACGATTCCGCTCTCACCCAACAAAAATAATGCAATTCAATAATGGGCTTTATGTATTCCTCTTTAGATATACTTTACATTGGCATTGACGGTGGTAAGCCCGCTGACAGCGAGCTGTCTGCTAATTTATGTTGCCAATGTCAATTATAATTTAAAGATGAATACGTAAAGCCCATTTTTAAATTACATTCTTTTTGCCGGGTGGGAGTGGAGTCGTGTAACTGGGCTAAGACCTTTATTTTCTTCTTTTTCAGATAACTCAGAGTTTGACTACGTCATAGCAGGAGGGGGCTCCGCAGGATGCGTGGTCGCCACAAGATTAGCAGAACAAAATTATACAGTACTGTTATTGGAGGCTGGAGATATTCCCGGCGCCATTGTAATGGTGAGTTTAAGCAGGAGGCTTATCGTCTCATGACACTTTATGTCAAACTAGCTTATACCCACGGCGTCATCATCATCATCAGCCTATTAATGTTCCCACAGCTGGGACACAGGTATTCTCTCTTTATGAGAGGGAATATAATCCACCAGGCGGGTCCAGTGCGGATCGGTAAATGCCGGTTTCCTCACGATGTTTTCCTTCACCGTTTTGAGAGCAGTGGTGATGAAATAAATTACACAAAGTAATGCCTGTCTGGGTTCGAACCCACGGGTCGGTTCGTAAGTCGGGGCCGCCACCACTGGGCCACCGCTGCTCTATACCGGCGTGCATTGCGGTAATTGTCCCACGGGATCGTATGTTACCTGTGTGCCAAAGGAGATCACCCAGCCTCCATACATTTTTGGGCTATTTTCAAAAGTAACCAAAATAAAAACCCCTGGATGACCTCAGATATTTTCTGGTTGAATAACCTCTTTGTGAATTGAGTTACGACATAGGTAAGCCTATGTCGTAACTCAATTGAAATTATTATTGAAATTGAAATAAAGAAAAAAGTTTATTTCTATGTTCTATTTAATTATTGCGTTTATTTTAGTTGGCTGGCAAAAAAAAGTACCCCAATCTGGGTGACATCAGATAGTATGTGGTTGAATAACATCTCGGTGAATTGAGTTACGACTTAGGCGTAATAATGAAAAATGTTTATTTCTATAAGCTCTATTTAATTGTTGAACCTCAGGGGGTCTAAAATGGAAGCTTTAGCAGAACATAATATGAATCACTTTAAAAATCAGATATTTTGTGAACTTCTTGGTGAACTGAGTTACGACTTAGGCATACTAATAAAAATGTCTGTATCCATAAGCTCTTTGAACTGTTGCGTTTATTTTAAGTGGCCGGAAAAAAAAATACTGCCCCAATCTGGGTGACATCAGATATTATGTGGTTGAATAACATCTCGGTGAATTGAGTTACGACTTAGGCGTAATAATGAAAAATGTTTATTTCCATAAGCTCTATTTGATTGTTGCGTTTATTATACTTGACCGGCAAAAAAAAATACCCCAATCTGGGTGACCTCAGATATTTTGTGGTTTAATCACTTCTCAGTGAATTGAGTTACGACTTAGGCTAAAAATGTAGAATAAAAAATGTTTATTATGTTATGCTCTATCCAAATAATAAGTTTATTTTGCTTGGCCTTTTGAAAATAGCCCAATCTGGGTGATCTCCATTCATCCAAATTCGATGGGTAGTTTTGGCGTGAAAGAGTAATGAGCATCCATTCATGCATCCTCACGAAGTTTCGCATTTAAGACCTTCAAAGATTTTCACTCTCTGAGTAGAAGACAATCTGTCTAGCGTTGATTTGAAGTCTTGATGCAAGTCACTGTGAACCCTAAGCCCCGGTTTCTACCAAAGTGGAGACGATTTTAGTAGAAAGGAAACGTGCGGAAATTGACCAGTCACATTGGTTAAAATCCAGGTCGCGTCTCTTTGCACTTCTGCGATTGCACATAGCTAATGTGCACCATTCCGCTCGACTTAACTCCGATCAGCTCAGATCTAAGAGTGCACAGTAAATCCCCAAGACTCATCGTTGCACAAAAAACATTTCGTAAATTTGACATTGACATCAGCATCTATTATCCCACTATTCTTATTTAATTTTAAACCAACCCCCTCTAAGTAAGAGTGTGACGTTAAAATGTGTCTTCAAGCTATTTTTTTCTTTCAGGCGCCAGGATTGTTTTTTGCCCTGCCACAAACAGGTGTCGACTATGACTACAGATCAACTCTCGATACACACGCAGCGAGAGCCCACGACAACCGCACAAGATTAACATCTGGACTCGGTCTCGGAGGAAGCGGTAATCTAAATCACCTCCTATATATATATGACGTTCCAGAAACTTTCCAAAAATGGGTAGATATCACAGAAGATGACTCATGGAGCTACAAAAGTGTCCTGGAAGCCATGAAAAAAAGTCAAACTTTGAAAAATAGTAAGATTGCTGAAAATTCTTCCGAGTACCACGGTTTCGAAGGCCCCACAGGTATATCGACATTATCTAGCAATTCTGATTCTGTAACCCAGTTTCTTAAAGCTCAAGCTGAAGTTGGCAATCCAACGATAGTCGATTTAAACAGCAACATACACACAGGTTTTGCACAACCACAGTATACCATCGCTAGCGTAAACGAAGATAAGACGGACACTTATGGCGGAATCCGACAAACACCATCATATTCATACTTGAAACGCGTAAAAGACTACCCTAATTTATACGTATCCAGAAATACAGTAGTAAAGAAAATCATTATCGAAGATAAAACTGCTGTTGGTGTGGAAGCCATTTACAAAGGTCAGACTTATACGTTTAAAGCCAAAAAGGAAGTAATATTATCCGCTGGAGTCTTCAATTCACCCCAGATTCTGCAGTTGTCCGGCGTTGGTCCTAAAGAACATCTTGAATCACATGGAATAGAGGTCATAGCCGATCTTCCCGTTGGGGACAACTTGTTGATGCCAACCGCTGTCGTAGTAGTGGCAAAGACTAAAAAAAATCTCCTCCCCTTAAATCTATTAGATGCTTTACCTGTAATAAAACCTACAGAACTGCCCTTCCCCGTTATTCAAGGATCTGTAGCCTGGGATAAGTCTAGCAATGTCCCCAATTATCAGTCTTATAATTTAGTGCTACCCCAGAACTTACCACTATTAACTATAGCCTGTGAAAGGGTTTATGCATATAAATCTGAAGTTTGCCTCAATTGGCAAGCGGAGGTTTCAGGCAGAGAATCAATCATGAGTGTTGTAGTAAACTTAGAAACCACTTCTACAGGCACAGTTCGATTGAACAGCACTAATATATCAGATGATCCTTTAATCACTACTGGGTTCTACAGTAACAAAGAAGATATGACTAACTTTGTAAGAACACTCAAAGACCACAGTAGATATGTATCATCTTCCTATTATAAGGGTTTGGGTGCAGAAGTGGTTGGCGTAGATTTTGAAGAATGTGCTCACTTAGAATTTGGTACAGATGAGTTTTGGGAATGTTACATCGTAGAGCGGAATATCAGTCCTTTTCTGTACTGGGGTACATGTGCAATGGGTAAAGTTGTTGATAATGATTTGAAGGTGCAAGGGATTAATAATCTTCGAGTGGTGGACGCCAGTGTAATTCCTACACCAATGCGTGGTGCTATCAATGCTGTTGTTCTATCAATAGGAGAGATTGCTGCTGAAAAGATTATAGCGGAAAATGAATTTTCTGGTGAAGCTGCTTAAATAAATTACATATAAGTACCGTATAACAACAGAAATCCCACAATTTCGTTTAAAAATTTGAATTATGTTAAAATAAGTACTTAAAAAGAACCATTTTAGATTTTAAAACATCTATGAAGCGATATTATTTGATGAAAATTGTTTTGATTTCACGGAATATGTATTCGTATTTTGTAGATGTCTCAAAGGATTATTATAGTTTAAACGCGGGTTCTTTTGACAAAGTAGCCATGATTTTCAACTTGAGTAATAATGAATACCTACCTACTTTTAATTATGTGGCTTACGAGTATTTATGTTAATAAAAACATACTGTTTATTTCTTTATATATTTATGTTCTAAAAACGTAATGTGCTTTTGCATTTTTTGTAAAATAAATGCTATAATTTGTTGTATTCGGTGTATTATTTTAAACTACCTGTGTTGACAAAGTCTCTTGATCAGTCTGTCCGTTCATCATCATCATCATCATTTCAGCCGAAAGACGTCCACTGCTGGACATAGGCCTCCTCCAAGTGTCGCCACATTGACCGGTCCCGTGCGACTCGCATCCAACGGATTTCCGCAACTTTCACCAGGTCATCGGTTCACCTAGTGGGAGGTCTTCCAACGCATCGTCTTTCGGTTTCCGGTCGCCACTTCAGAACTTTTCGGCCCCATCGGCCATCCGCGTCTGTTCGTTACTATGACAATTTAGAGCATTGTTCTGGTAATTGCTGATTAGACAGGTTATAGACAACCGTATCAGGACATTTGTATGGTAAAAAATAAGCTACCTACAGTCCAGCCATTATCCAGTTGCCCATTCAAAAACGTAGATC
This sequence comes from Xestia c-nigrum, assembly GCA_916618015.1. Classification (NCBI taxonomy): domain Eukaryota; kingdom Metazoa; phylum Arthropoda; class Insecta; order Lepidoptera; family Noctuidae; genus Xestia; species Xestia c-nigrum. The sequence continues at coordinate 2,513,445 of OU745269.1, read as the reverse complement.
TAAGGAAGAAGAAAGGGCATGAAAATGTCTACATGGTGCACATATTCGGAAAAAAATCCTTTTATTCATGCAATAATCATTCGATAATAACCTACGTAAGTGAAGCCATAAACAACAATAATTATCATCATCATCATCATCATCATCATCATCAGCCTATAATGTTCCCACTGCTGGGACACGGCCTCCTCTCAATGAGTGAGAATGGGCTATAATCTACCACGCGGGCCCAGTGCGGATTGGTAGATGTCACATGTCTTCCGAATTTTTGGTTCCAGGACATGCCGGTTTCCTCACGATGTTTTCCTTCACCGTTTTAAGAGCAGCGGTGATGAAATAAATTACACAAAGTAATGCGCCTGTCTGGGTTCGAACCCACGACTTACTGTTCGTAAGTCGGGGCCGCCACCACTGGGCCACCGCTACTCCCGATAACAACAATAATGCCTTCCGGTAAACTAGGTATATCAAAAGCTGAATTTCCATGAAGGTGCCCAAACAAATTATATGGATACGGAAAATAGTAGAGGAAGTCCAAAGAAACGATGAATAGACTGTGTTAAAGATGAAATGGAAAGAAAGAATGGGTCTGATGAGATGACGAGTAATAGAGACGTATGGAAGTAAAACACATACTGCGCCAGCCAACCACAAATTAATTAGGATAAGGGCAAGACAACAAAAAAAAAATGAGGATGACAAGCTTCAATATTCAATACTCAATACTTTATTGCATTCCACATGTATTCTTAGGGGGCAAACTTATAACTAGATCACATGGACCCTGTAGGGCACAGCAAAATAAGTGACTTAGGAGAGAGGAAGCATTTGTAAATTGTACAACGTAGGAGGTAGATACTTTCTGAGATTAATATTAATTATAGTTTAAAATTATTATTCATTATGTGTAATTAGTAATTATCATTATAACAATGTATTCGTCCAAAACATTAATTAATAGTATAAAATAAATCAATCAATGGTATACAATATAATCAGGCACCTATGTATTAAATTAAATAAAAATAAGTTATAATAAATAATCAAAAAAAAATTATAGCATAGACATTTATCACTAGTTATGACTTTATAAGTATATCACTTAAATATTCATTTAATAAGTAGTAGCTTTTATTCAGCAAAAATTGTCTAAATTCTTTTAAGAATGTGTTAATTTTTTCTTCTTTTTTTATTGTAGCGGGTAGTTTATTGTATACTTTTATGGACATTACGTAGGGACTTTTTGAGTGCATTTTTAATCGGGAACTTGGTATACATATTTAGTCTAGATCACCGTGCAAAAAGAAACTCACACTTCAATCTACATCTGCTACCGAAAGAGTTTCTCCTTGTGCTTTGTGGTCAAGGTATATTCATTGAGTAACATAAGTTCACCAGAAACAGCAGTTGCGCGTTTATTACGGAAAATTATAAGGGATTCGGAGTACACAAACACTATCGCCTGTGCCTCAATCTGTCAATTCTACTAAAGATGCTGCCAGTTCAGATCGCAACAGGGGTCGTTGCCTCTTCCCCGATATCTCTTCGTACGAATCTAAACAAATAAACCATGTGTCGTTTTTCATTAGAAATAAAAACCTTTTTTGCAAAAAATAAAACCGACTTAGTATCGTTCGACTAAGACTTATTATCGTTAATTTGCTCATTAATGAAGAGTTCCGTTACTTTGCCATGGATCCCATAATCAGAACCTAACCAAACTCTTATCAAACTACCCTTGAATTACATGCTTTCCAATAAAACCGGCCAAGAGCGTGTCGGGCCACGCTCAGTGTAGGGCTCCGTAGTTTCCCGCCCGTCACAATAAAAAAATGCTTGCATATACGTTTATACTACAAACTTAGCCCAGAAATTATTTTGTACAACTTTTTATCTTTTTTGTACAAAAACTGTTGTTTCCATCAAAGTTCAAAATGATTTTCCTAGAAAGTCCTTATAAAGTTCTACTTTTCAGATTTTTTTCATATTTTCTAAACTTATGGTTCAAAAGTTAGAGGGGGGGGGGACACATTGTTGTTTACTTTTGGAGCGATTATTTCCGAAATTATTGACATTATCAAAAAATAGTTTTAGTAAACCCCTATTCATTTTTCCCCTTTTTTACCTTTCCGACAATATATCACACGTTAGGGTTGAAATAAAAAAAAAAATCACTTCCCACTTTACATATAGGGGGGCTACCCTAATATTTATTTTTTCCAATTTTTATTTTACCACTTTTTCGGCGTGATTGATACACATATTGGTACCTTCAGCTTTCTAGCGCTAACGGCCACAGAGATTAAGCGAGGACGGACAGACGGATAGACAGACATGGCGAAACTATAAGGGTTCCTAGTTGACTACGGAACCCTAAAAAATCAGTACATGTCAGGGTAATAGGCTTATCCCCAATAACATAAGTGTACTAGCTTCTACTTCGTTAACGTGAAGTTTTGATATCAAACGCATCGCCTGCTCAACGGAAGCTTTTTTCCCGCTTGCAACATTTCTTATTGCTGCTCCGCTCCTATTGGTCATAGCGTGATCCTATAGCCTATATAAGGCCTTCCTCGATAAATGGACTATCCAACGCAAAAAGAATTTTCAATTCGAGCCGGTAGTTCTTGAGATTAGCGCGTTCAACCAAACAAACAAACAACTCTTCTGCTTATATAATAATATTAGAACAGATGTAACTTATCATACATAACTGTCGAAATCTGGGTGTATTATACACATCTGCGTACCCCCTCAGAGCATACAGGCGTGATGTTACATTATGTGGTTGTATAAACAATAAACTTACTAGCGATTACAGCAATCACTGCAGATTTGCCGTATATTTTAGAAGAGTTCCATTGTATATCTCCGAAGATCAGCATCAGATATTCAGCACATTAAAATGGGACCACACGGGAAGCACCAGCTTTCAAGGGATCACCCAGTCGAAAGTTCTAAGGTAACAAACACAAAAAAAATACAGACGAATTGAGAACCTCCTCTTTTTGGAAGTCGGTTGAAAATGTTGAAGATCACTATAGATGGCGGAACAAAACTTGAATAGGCTTAGTTTTGTATTTCAAAGTTAAGAACTTTATTAAATATGAGTCAATGAATGACTGCTAATTTAGAAAAAATAGAAGCACACCAAATTCATTTTGAAAACTATTAGTCAGCAAGAAAACTAAATACAAATATTGTAGGTTATTTAAAATTTGCAAAAGTCTCATTCTCGTTACTCATAACCACGCACGCAACTAGGACAGCATGTATCAGCAGGTTAATTTGATGTACCTAAATTGATAAAAGAGTAAGTCTTGTACTTTATCTTCTCAATCGATTGCCTGCTGACATAAGAACACAGAATATAAAAGTTTGTGAGCGGCTGGTGATCACGGGGCTTCGCCCCTTATCGACGACCCGATTGGCGTAGTGGTAGTGACGCTGCCTTACGTTCTTAGGGTCCTGGGTTCGAATCCCGGTAGGAGCAAATGTTTGTGTGATGAGCATGGACGTTTGTTTCCGAGTCTTGGATGTTTATATGTATAATAAGTATGTATTTACATACAAAAAAGTATACATATGTAGTTTATCAACTATCTAGTGTCCACGACACAAGCTTTGCTTAGTGTGGCACTAGGTGGCGCTGTGTGTTAATGTCCAGCGATATTTATCACGGTACACTGGCCCACGCCAACTATTACGACGCAACGTTGTGTTGCTTTTAAGGCGATGACGTCTTGTGAGCGCTCATACTACAAGGCGGCCATGTGTATGGTTGCTATAATAATTTCAGTAGGCGCTGTAGATATGTTGCAGTCTCCAGGGACTCAAACTGTAACCGTAATAATGTGTTTTGAACACCGTTTTAAAACATTTTCAACAGAAAAACACTTTTAGATGTTATTGATACAATCATATTATCGAATCAAACTGTAACCTTTTATATGTGTTAATGAGTGTTAATATGTGTAATTGAAATAATCAGTTTCATTATAATAGTTTCAATTACAAACAGAAGTATCTCTGCCCCCATAATCGGGACTTGGGGCAGGGTCCCCGTTAGGTCAGTTAGGTTCCTATAAACCCTGCACTCGGAAATAGGGGCCTCGCGAAGCGGAGCTCCGTCGACTACGCTTTTCATGGGAATATAAAAGTGTTTGAAGGTTAGGTCATATTAATCGATATTTCTCAGGAATGGCATAGTATCTTTTCATGAGAGGTATCACTGGGCAAGGGGGACCCATCCTTCCCTCCACACCGCGTGAGTTGACTACCATCGCTTGCATTCCACGAAAAATAATGCGTTTTATTGTAAGCAGTATGTTCGTTTGACAAAAATTCGAGAGTTTATAATATCGCTAGAGAGATTACAATATAACGTGTTTGACAATTTTACGGTGACATATATATTTCGATTGTAGTATAGAATATCTTTGTTCCAAAATAAATTTTTTGAAAGGACATAGAGAGACAAAGAGGAGATATGATGAATTAAAAATTTCTATAGAAAATGTATTTTTCTCATAACTCCTGTTTATATCAATGTGCATTCAAAATTATGTGTTTGGGAACCTATATAATCTGTAATTCAATCAAAATAAATACACACTACCTTAAGCATATGTTTGATATACAAATTGTTTTGGTATTACATCATCATCATCATCATCATCAGCCTATAATGTTCCCACTGCTGGGAAACGGCCTCCTCTCAATGAGAGGGGATGGGCTATAATCTACCACGCGGGCCCAGTGCGGATTGGTAGATGTCACATGTCTTCGAAATTTTGGTTCTAGGACATGCCGGTTTCCTCACGATGTTTTCCTTCACCGTTTTGAGAGTAGCGGTGATGAAATAAATTACACAAAATAATGCGCCTGTCTGGGTTCGAACCCACGACCTACTGTTCGTAAATCGGGGCCGCCACCACCGGGCTAACGCTGCGGTATTACGTTTGTATGAAATTCGCATGCTCCGCAGGCCTCTTAAGCCACGTGCAAATGCTTTGCCTTGTCAATAATTGATGTCAATCCAATACACTTTTTATTAACAACCTTTATAAGCTTCATCTCATGCCCATCATGCCCAAAGGGCAATGGAGAGGGCTATGCTCGGAGTTTCCTTGCGTGATCGAATCAGAAATGAAGACATCCGCAAGAGAACCAAGGTCACCGACGTAGCCCGAAGAATTGCTAAACTTAAGTGGCAGTGGGCAGGGCACATTGCTCGCAGAACGGATGGCCGATGGGGCCGAAAAGTTCTGGAGTGGCGACCGCGAACCGGAAGACGATGCGTTGGAAGACCTCCCACTAGGTGAACCGATGACCTGGTGAAGGTTGCGGGAATCCGGTGGATGCGAGTAGCAAGGGACCGGTCAATGTGGCGACACTTGGGGGAGGCCTATGTCCAGCAGTGGACGTCTTTCGGCTGAGATGATGATAAGCTTCATCTGTAACAAATCTTAGAAGTTTTTGACCCGGTTTTCGATTGAGGTGAAATTTTGATTACAAACATGTTTAGCTTAGATATTATAAACTTTTACCACACGGAAGACGAAATAAAACGGAAAACACAAAGACGGAAGAACGTCGAGAAACCCGAATATGTCTCGTACGTGACAGTATAAGTGTTATGTTATAATTTATTTACGTCTCCATCATCGATAAATATCACTGACCAACTTTGTCTAGAGGTTTTGGTGTCAAAGAACCAAAAACCCTAGATATTTTATATACAGACTACGTAAAATGTTAATACCACAATAAATACATACATAGTTAATGTTATACACAATCGCCATATCATTCCTGCTACGACACATCCGGTGGATGTCAAAAGGAATTCTGAAAATTTCAATTTCCAACGATTTTGGTGAAATGCATCCGGTTTCCGCGAAGCTACGATTAAAATGGGATGGTCGCAGATTTAATGTTACTCTTATTATTTGTGTCTATCCTTTGTGTTTTAAAGAGTGTAAATATAACACGTGTTTACGCCATTAATGCATTTTTTTTTGTTCTGGGCAATTCCTGGAGATATTGGAGGTCAACGTTCCAACTTATTCACAAGGATATTTAAATACATGTTTTTTTATGTTATCACTTTATTATATACCAACGACCCAGGCCCCCATAATAAAGGGTGTAAAACACCTCTTTACGAAGCGGAAAGGCACTTGTTCTACCCATCATTGCGATCATTTTTTTGCTCTACACCATACCTGGGAACCTTCTAGTTACGCAGATATGGGGGGTCAAAGTTACAAGTTTTTGAGAAGTTTTTTTAGTAATATTTTAACACTTCCACGACCCCCGTACTATTCAATCCATTCATCAGCACAATGTTTTAAATGCGTTACATTGAGTTCTACCACAAAACATGATTTATGACCTCAAAAAAAAAGTTGTTTCCCAGCAAAATTTTTTGCGTAAAGTTACTTAGTTTGATGTACAGAATGGTTAACGGCTTTGTGATGAGGTGGTTTACACCCTGTAATCAATACACCCATCTGAAATGTTTTGAGTGCGTTACATTGAGTTCTACCCAAAAAAAGGCGTTTACCAACAATAGTTTTTGCGTAGGGTTACATAGTTTGACTTATAGTACTTACGGGATAATATCCGTGACTCTCTGTCGCACTCTTCTTCTAGGCACTCGATGCTTCTTAATATACCCGCAATGATGATGCTTGCAATAGCGCCGAAATATCGGGAGCTCATAGAAGCGACAAAAAATCACGGATATTATCCTATAAGTACTTTAAGTGAAGTGAAAATCATGAAAGTCTAAAACAGTACATAGTTTGATTTACAGAATGCTTAGTTGACGTTTACCCCTTTTTTGTGGATGTTTTATATTAAACTTTATCAATATTTCTGCTCACTCTACATTTCGTAGCTCCTAACAACGATTCAATTCGAAATAGTTTTAAAAATCCACCAAATGCCGGGTCCGTACCGGAGTACCGGAATGTGACCTCATGTCGTAGGATCGTCATTATTACCTGAGTCCGGATATCCGGACATAGCCTGGGAAATGTCGGACAGACTCATCAGGAAGCCATCAACCTGCAAGCATTCTGTTCATCAAACTAAGTAACTTTATGCAAAAATTATTGCTGGGAATCGACTCTTTTCTTTTGGGGTGAAAAATCATGTTTTGTGACACTTAATGTAACACATTTAAAACATTGTAATCCTATAAACATGGAACATGGATTAAAAGATCGTGGAGTTGTTAAGTAAAAACCATACATTAAAAACTTGTATTAAAAAAAAGTTGTAACTTTGACCCCCAATATCTCCGTAACTAGAAGGTTCCCAAGTAAGCTGTAGAACAAAAAGATGATCACAATGACAGTAGGTTTTGTACACCCTTTTTACACAGGTTTTCTGGCGAGGGTCTTCAGAGAGGTCATGTGAGTAGGACTGGCCACTGCCGTGCGGGTATGACCAGAAATATCGAGGAGGCAAAAGAAGTAGACGGTAAAAGAGACATGAGGACATTATCAAAAAATTACAAATCTATTTAGTCTGTCAGTTAGAGGATTGAAAAAGCGGCCAAGTGCAAGTCGGACTCGCCTGACTGGTAGGTTAAGAATATACTAATACTTTATGGATATGTTGGTCTAAAACATGAATTGAATTACTTATTTAAGTCCATGTATAAAGGGTGTAAAACACCTCTTCACGAAGCCGAAAGGCACTTGTTCTCCCCGTCATTGCGATCATTTTTTTGTTCTACACCATACCTGGGAACCTTCAAGTCACAGAGATATGGGGGGTCAAAGTTACAACTTTTTGACAAGGTTTTTTTTTATGTACAAGCTTTTTTTTTAGATTTTGACTTTTAACACCTCAACAACCCCCGTACTATTAAATTCATACATCAGCAGAATGTTTTAAGTGCGTTACGATGAATTCTACCACAAAACATGATTTATAACCTCAAAAAAGAAAGTTGTTTCCCACCAATATTTTTAGCGTAAATTTACTTAGTTTGATGTACGGAATGCTTGGTTGACGGCTTCGTGGTGAGGTGGTTTACACCCTGTATAGTACTAGCTGACCCGCGCAACTTCGTCTGCGAGTAAGGTTTAGTTTTTTTTGAATAAAAAGTATTCCATGTTACTTCTAATACCTCCAAGAATATGTGTACAAAGTTTCATGATGATCGGTTGAGTACTTTTCACGTGAAAGCGTAACAAACAAACTTACACTCACATTTATAATAAAGGATTCGTGTATGAATAGATATACCTTATATTGAGAAATAAATAATATGGATTTATCAAAATAGTTTAGATATAAGAACCTACCAATCTTTCGACGGATAAACACAAGATATTGTAACAATTACATAATCATTAACTTAAGTCTCAAACCACAAAACAATGACAGAAAAAAACACCATGCTTTGTCACTTTCTCCATTGAGAACAATAAGTCGCCAGCCAGGCATCGAACTGTGAACCTATTGTAAATTTGACACACTACATTTGGTCTATAGGGTGTTGAGTTCAAAGACCTCGATTGTTTAGACCGACAAAGTTTTAGAAGAAGGAATAGAAACAAATGTTCAGGCAATTATAAAAAAAAACGGTCAAGTGCGAGTAGGACTTGTGCAGCCAGGGTTCCGTACAAACATGTACATAGGTATTTTGTTATTAATATACATACTAACTGTTTTCAGATTTTCTTCTTTAGAATAGAATTTATTAATATATTTATTGTAAAAACATAAATAATGAATATACATCAAATAATATGTGTAAGGTCATAAATAACAGATAGGTCTTTACATTGCTTCTTGCTAAATATGATCCAGGTCCACGGGAAGTTCACTATTGGTTTTGATTCCCTTGTAAAAAAAAGGTCTTTTGATTGCGTCGACTTAAAGTTTGTTTTTTTTTCACTGCTCAAATACTACACACATACTACATATTATAAAACAAATTCGCTACGTCTGTCTGTCTGTTCGCGATAAACTCAAAAACTATTGCACCAATTTTCATGCTGTTTCTATCAATTAATAGAGTGGTTCTCGAGGAAGGTTTTAGTATTATATTGTATAACGGGCTGGTGTCCGCAACTCCACGTCAAGGCGCGTATTTTGCGTATTTTTTTTCATCTTAATCTTAATATATATAAATCTCGTGTCACAATGTTTGTCCTCAATGGACTCCTAAACCACTTAACCGATTATAATAAAATTCGCACACCATGTGCAGTTCGATCCAACTTGAGAGATAGGATAGCTAACATTTTAATTTATGAGACGCAGACGAAGTTGCGCCGGTCAGCTAGTCTATATAATATATTTTTAATATAATTCAATCAGATAGTTGGTATAAATTTCAGCTTGATGCCTACTTGCATTTCTAAGAAAAAGGGTCTTGACAGATGGACAGCCAACGTGATCCTATATGAGGTCCGTTTTGCGAACTGAGGTACGGAACCCCAAAAACATACGTTTTTGTTAATGTTTTTACTGTCTATCTTCGATCCCTTGGCCACTCAAAGTGTTGTTGACTTTCAAATTCCAGTCCATCCAGAATTTCTAAGTATCAGTCACGGAACCTGGATTTGTGCCCATTCGATGGCATCATAATAAACAACCGCCGCTCGAGTCTGTCTTTAGGTTAAGCCAAACTTGCTTAGGTTGATCTGTGGATAGGTGACCACCGAGTTTCCCGCCATGCCTCAGAAAGCACGTTAAGCACGTCCCGGATGTCACCTGTAGATCTTTGAGTACGACAGGTAGTCAGTGGCCCAAAAGGTCTGACAACCAGTCTTACCAAGTGGTATCGTATTACCCAGTACTAACTAGATTGTGGAGCTCAGATAGGCAGTCGTTCCATGTAAAATACTGGCACTCAGCTGCATTCAGTTAGACTGGAAGCCGACCAAAAGTTGGGAAAAGACTAGGCAGATGATGATGGCATTAAGAGACATTACGTCATATTATTTATCTCATATTCAGTCTAATTCTCTGACCGACTCTCAATTCTTCAAATGACACAAATACATCTGCAGGTGCCACCATCAGCTTGCGGCAGGTGTGTGAGCCGCAAAAACGTATTAATTCTTATTTCTTCACCTGTTGAGCTTTATAATTGCTACTATTAGTTTCTGGTGGGTTAAGGGAGGGTTAAGTAATCTTTGTGGTAATTGACGCTTCGTGGATAGGAAGGGGTTACCAGGCATAAGTCTTATAAGCTGAAATCGATAGCCGATTCTTATTCTTTATTGCACACAAAACAACAAATATATATGTCACCGTAAAATTGTCAAATACGTTATATTACAATATCACGTACTGTTTCTTTCTAGCGATATTGTAAACTCTCGAATGATTGTCAACTGAACATACGGAAGTATCTCTGCCCCCATAATCGGGACTTGGGGCACCCCCCCGTTAGGTTAGTTAGGTTCCTTTAAACCCTGCACTCGGAAATAGGCGCCCCGCGAAGCGGGACTCCGTCGACTATGCTTTTTAAGGGAATATATAAAGTGTTTTAAGGTTAGATTATAATAATCGATATTTCTCAGGAATGGTACTACCATCGCATGCATTTCACGAAAAATAATGCGTTTTGTTGTAAGCAGTATGTTCATCTGACAATATTTCGAGATTTTAAAATATCGCTAGAGATATTACAATATAACGTATTTGACAATTTTACGGTGACATATACATATTAATTGCAATAATATAGCTTATGTATAAAGGCAAGGCGACCCAGAGTTGGGTTTTCTTACAGCAAACCTAATTTTGAAAGCGAGATTTGCAAAAGAGGATACACTTACGTATGTTCATTTCCATTACATATTTAATTAATTCTACTTATAAATTAAGCCGATTCGTTGTGATAAACTCAATTCTGCGTGTCTTCAAAAAAATTTCTCAAGACTTATCTGCATAGTCGTCATGTGAGTTGACCAAGATTATGAATTCTGAGTTTCTTTTCAGAGTAGTCAGGTACGAAAGATCGGTCACATCTTGTTAAAAAATACGTTAAAAGTGTTTGTAAAAACCTATTTACGGAATAAACATCATTTAACATTAACATTAATTTATCATATATACGATAAATATAGAGTTTAACCTAGTAGTAAGTAGTTTCTTCATAAGCACGAACTCGTACATTTCATCAATTTATCCTATTTTATTATTATTTTTTATTGTACCTATAGCCATTTATCTATATAATATTCTTATGTTTGAAATTGTTTTCTGTTTGTCCCTTCCCCCGTCAAGGTTCATTGGAAGACCAGCGTCAGACAGCATCACCTGTCTGGCATGAATGCTGAAATGGACATTTTTGGCGCAGCCGTGAGGCACACAGTACATACTATGTATTTTTGTACTTTTTGTAACTTTTTTATTATTATTTTGTACATGTGTGCTTAATACTGACGTCAAAAAACAATTTTTCTTTCTTTCTTTCTTTCTTTCTAGTCTATGTTTATTGTTTATGTTAAATGAATTTACTTTAAAAAGGCGACTTTTCGCTTACTTAATGTCTACTGATGACTTGAGTAAATTACTTAAGGTTAAAAAATCTATCTCAAAAGAAGCACTAGGTCTATGAAGAGCTGCCCCTTAACTGCGCACGCGCCACGCACCTGCCGCGTCGCGTGCCGGGAGGCTGCATCCCAACCAGCTTATATTGTGTACGACGCAAGACATGAGCGGACAGCGTTTTATAGTCAGTCTTTGACAAACTACTTGTGCTACAGTTGACATAGTACTCATTGATACCATCACCTGCCTACCTTTTTATAACTTAAAACATTAATTTATTCTGAGGCAAATTTGGCCCATAGTTGATATAGCTTACCGATAAAACAAACTTCATTTATAAATACAATTTATGTTAGTAAATAAAACCTTACAAGTATGTAAGTAACACTTCAATTGCAATTGATGTGTGTCAGTGTTAAAAAGGAGCTGGACTATCTATCCGACTTCTACAAGCCAGTTAGAAAGAAAAGATAGAAAAAAAATTGAGTATATATGGCATTATAAACATCTAGCAATTATTCAAAATAAATAAATAAACTAAATTAATATTGCCAAAAAACCCTCAGTTCAGTTAGAACTGAGTCATACAATAGAATAGAATAGAATAATCTTTATTATGTACACCATAAAAAATTAAAATACAACAATAAAAAAAATACAAGGGGTGACACAATGAGCGGTCTTATCGCAATATGCCTTGGTAAGACTAGTTGTCAGACTTTCAAGCTGAACAAAAAAATGAACAAATGACAGCCGTACTTCATGTAAAACACCTACTAATATTAAGCCGCATCGGGTTTGACTAGAAGTCACCTCGTAATGGTGATATAATGGACATATTACCCGTCATTAGCCGCACTAAACTCGTTTATTGATAAATAGTTTCAGTGGAAAACACGAAATCGCTTACGCTCATGCCGCACACCATACCACATCTAGCATCTAAAGTACCGTTAAACACTACAAAAACGTAATTAGTTCTTACAACATCACCTGGTACTAAGATGAGATAGGTATCCTAGAACATAGCCAAGCTATACCTAGGCTGTAATAAGGATCTAGCTTACACCTGTTGTTGACAAAATGAATATGGTTTTTTTTTTATTGTTTTGTATCCTTGTTAAAACAGACAGGAGGACTCATTTTAGTGACCTTACAGATGTTTTAAAGATGTACGTGTCTTTTTTTCAAGGCTGTTTTCTTGTGTTGGCACGAGCCAGTCAAAATGGCGGAAAGCGTTTTTCATTTGTTTTGTCTAAGTTAGTTAGTAAAGTATTTATGCATTTGCATGAAATATGGTTTGGACAGGGTGTTATATTAATGTTATAGGTTTCCGCCATAATAATAGCATGCACATTTGAAACATATTTTTACAAGAGTTCACTATTTTATGTTGCTACACTTAGGTACACCTATGTCCAGCAGTGGACGTTTATTGGCTGAAATGATAATGATGGTTATGATGCATTTCACTGCTCGTGACTATACACGGACACCATACAAATTACAGGTATAACAAAAGGATACCATGTAGCACAAAAACTAAGGACTGTAGGTACTCACAAAACACTTCGATTTATGAGGTGGTAAAATCCTTAGGTAGACCTTTTGTAGTTAGGCTAAAATAGTATCTTATTTGAGCACTGACTTACCTGACTTTAGTCTCTCATGAACCCTTTTATAATCCAGGTAAATTATATTCATATACCCAGCAAAGCTGTATGTATGTAGAATACATAGGGTAAACTGGGTACGGTTGAAACAATTTAGCATTTATCGTTTATAATTTTGTTGTTTATAAACCGAGTGACGATTATGATACATTAAATCCAAAAGTGAAGTTTTGGCTACGATATGGCTGTATCATTATAGTTCCCGGGTTATTATTTTTCGAAATATATGAAATTTAAAAAAAAAAAAAAACGGATTTGTTTCAACCGTCCCCATGCCAGGGGCGGTTGAAACAGCGGTTGGGGTCAGTTGAAACACATACAAATAATACAATAAATACTAAGGAAGCATGTATTATTTATCATTAAAACTAATTAAGGCACCACATAACAACATTAATCAGTCTTCAAGGTTTCATCAGCCTTTAACGAGTAGTAAACAATTAAAGAATTACACATTTACACATTTTGAATAAACTACTTAAATAAAAACTTTTTTTTTAATCAAATAAACATTCCAAATAAACTAAAGAAAACACTTCCTAAATCAAATAAACATAAATAAGAAAGAAATAACATAAAGAAAACAGAGCTTAGAGATTAATCAGAGTATTCAGATTCGCAATTGTGGCAAACGTAGCTAAGACCACTACTTTACGTAGTGAATCTCCAGCTTTTACCTCCTCATATGCATTACTATAGCTCGACAAGTTAATTTCCCCTCTGGAAGTCTTCCTCACTCGAACTCTCGGCATCTACAAAAAATAAACTTTTTGTTTCAACCGTACCCACAAAAAATGTTTCAACCGTCCCCAACACCACTTTTGGTAGAATATACTTTATAGTTACGACAGTAATAATAACACAGTAAAAATAGTCATTATCCCTTATTCTACAAGCTTCATAATAATCACAAACACACACTCAATACTTTCACTTACAGAGAACAGATAATATAAGCGTTAATGTCAGAAGAAAAATACTTACTTTTAGGTAATAAAAAACAATATGGCATCCTGCACACAACAACAACGCGCAGGGAACGGCGCGCTACTATATTCGCGTTCGGAACTGCCGTCCGCTTCGTTTTCCCATTGCCTCCCTCACTCCCCGCGTAACCGTTTACGAGATATTTGCTCTGTTTCAACCGTCCTTTGTTTCAACCGTACCCAGTCTACCCTACTGGGTTACATACTTTCTAGCTGGCTAAGCTAGGTCATACCCAATACATTTATTGCATTTCACATGTATTTTTATGTGGTACGTGCAAGAATTTGTGTAGTATACTACCACTCAAGAGGCCGGGGGAGAATGCGTATTTCATACAAACGTAATACCAAAATAATTTGTAAATCAAACATGTTCTCTAGGTAGAATGCAAAGGACAATGATATTAAAACGAGATATGAGGAATTTAAAATCTCCGCCGCTACGAGGACACGGCAGTGCTCTGCCCACGCAGGGCAGACCGTGTCCTCCGGTCGATCCTCACAGTAGAAACACCCGGGCGTTTCCTCCCGCCCGATTCGGTGCAGGTACCTACCGAAACATCCGTGTACGGTGAGGACCTGCGTCAGGCGGAAGGTGAGGACGCCGTGGCGCTCTCCAGCCACTCCTCAAAGAGGGGACTTATCGCCGCTATCGGCGTGCCCTGCACGGGGTTTCCATGTCGCCATGAGATGGCGCCGGAGGTCTGTCCGCTGAGCGGCGATTTGACGCGGCAGCAGAGTTTGCAGGCGCGCGAGGACTATCGCCTCCAGATCCCATGGCGGCAATCCGGCAAGCAGGCCCGCCGCCCCGCGGCAGATCGTGTGGTACCCACGGACCATTTTTACGGCCACCACATTTTGGGGCGCGTTCAGATAATGGGTGGCTCGCAGCCTCAAGGAACACGCCCACACTGGGTCCCCGTAAAGGGCCATGGACCGCACGACCTCTGCGTAGAGCCTGCGGCAGGAGGCGTTTGGCCACCCAAGGTTGGGCAGAAGGCAGCCCCGGTCCGTTCCAGATTCACTTTAGGACCTAAACTGAATTGTTTGTCTAATTCGTACCATGACATCAGTTTAACGATTCAATTTTAGGCCATGGCATCTGACAGCGATTGACCACAAACTGAGTCGCAAGTTTTGGTTTCATTCATTCTATTTGTACTTGTTTGATACCATGACGTTCTTATCAAACTGTCAAACCAAGCAATTCAGTAAAACTTACTATTTCTCTAACAAAATCTGAAACGCTTGATGTTTTTTTTTTTTTAATGACTGACCATTCTTGACATTTTTATTGTATGTTCTATTCATTTTTCCATTGACATGCCACTTATCCTGAATTTATAATTTTATTGTTAACCAATTAATTATTTGCATGCCCAAATGACGGCAAAATGTGGAGGACTTTATTAAAACAGAACATCTATGTACCCATGTTTGCAAAAAATAAATGATTTGATTTGATTTGAATTATTGGCAAAAAAATAAGTGCTATTTTAGTTGAATTTTACAAAAACCAACATTTGTCTGTCCGTCTCTATGTCTGTCCATCTGTTTGTATGTCTGTCTGTCTGTCCGTCTGTCTGTCCGTCTGTCTGTCCGTCTGTCTGTCCGTCTGTCTGTCTGTCCGTCTGTCTGTCTGTCCGTCTGTCTGTCCGTCTGTCTGTCCGTCTGTCTATCCGTCTGTCTGTCCGTCTGTCTGTCTGTCTGTCCGTCTGTCTGTCCGTCTGTCTGTCCGTCTGTCTGTCCGTCTGTCTGTCCTTCTGTCTGTCCGTCTGTGTCCGTCAGTCTGTATGTCCGTCTGTATGTCCATCTGTTGGTCCGTCTGTCTGTCCATCTCTCTGTCCGTTTGACCATATATCTGTCTGTCTGTTTGTCTGTCTGTCTGTCCGTCTGTCTGTTCGTATGTTCGTCTATCTGTCCGTCTGTCCATTAATCTTACACTAGAATATGTGCGCGAAACAAAGTTATTTGATACTAATAGCGTTGTCTCTTTCTCACCAAAACTGTTTCAAACGCGGTTCAGTCACAAATTACGATCTTTCATTCCCTTTTAACGGTTCAAATGTCGCTAAGCGTATTGGACGTCATGGTACGAGTTTGAGCGATGCAGTTTAGAAACCTAAACTGAAATGTCTTGCTTTTGAATCGTTTTTAATTAGATCATGGTAGGCCTCCTGAATAAACTGAAGCATATATTATGTATGAGGAGCTCGTGGCAAAGTATTAACAGCCGCTCGGGTCGAACTTTAGGTTAAGCCGTGCTTGCCTCGGTTGGTCTGTGGATGGGTGACCTTACATACCGAGTTCCCTCCGTGCCTCGGAAACGTTAAGCTGTTGGTCCCGGCTGTCATTTGTCCATCTTTGACAGTCGTTACAGGTAGTCAGTCGGCCAAAAAGTCTGACACCAGTCTTACCAAATGGTGTCGTATTTCCGAGTATTAACTGGGTTGTGGAGGTCAGATAAGCAGTCGCTCCATGTATAGTACTGGTATTCAGCAGCATCACGTTAGACTTGAAATGAGAAGACTCTGGAATGGAGAGGGCTATGCTCGGAGTTTCCTTGCGTGATCGATCAGAAATGAAGACATCCGCAAAAGAACCAAGGTCACCGACGTAGCCCGAAGAATTGCCAAAAAGTGTGGCCAATGGGCCGAAAAGTTCTAGAGTGGCGACCGCGAACCGAAAGACAATGCGTTGGAACGTTGGAAGACCTCCCACAAGCATTTTTGTTAATTATGTAACTTTACTTAGCAAACTAGTATAATGGGTGTAAAATACCTCTTTTTTCTATCTTTTTCATTGGGTCGAAAAATCATATTTTGTGGTAGCGCTCAATGAAATTCACACAAAACATTGTGCTGATGAATTAATTAAACAACACAGTGGTAATGGAGGTATTTACAGTATATAACATTTTGGTTATAACATTTAATCAAAACACACTGGTCTTAGTTAGTTGTTGTGTTTTTATATTAAAAAAATATTTTGTTTTCCTTCTGATAACAATTTCTTTGTTTGCTTTTTTGTTTTGTGTTGAGAGTAACTTTAAACACACTGGTTCTAAGTTTCTAATTTAACCTTTGTTTCACATTTAGTTATCAATGTATTTTGAAATTAGCATCTAATTATAAGTACTTTAATGTTATCATGCCAATTTTATGGCGAAATGTGTCATTGCACTACATAATTATTATTTTACCATCTTTTGTACCACATTTATTGCAAATAAATAATTTTGACTTTGACTTTGAATATTTTTTAAAGTAAAGTGTGAAATTTTGGAACTTTAGTGGAACAAATATAAAACAGCAACAAAGAAAAATACAAAAAAGGGAATCCAAGATGAACAATTCCTTCGTCTCCTTTGCAAGAATCTTTCCTGAATCAGAAATAAAGAAACAGCTGAAAAAATACTCTCTTCACAGACATACCCTTGTCTTAGAGAACTTAATTAAACTGAAAAAAGATAGACTCTTGACAATAACAAAGGGTGGTAAAAATCCAATTAATTTTCACGTAAATGCTCCGGAATTCTTTGTGTTTAAGCTAGCTGTGTTCTGGAGATGTGCTAAGCTGAGATAAGCGGAGCGGAGTTGAGCGAAGTTGAGCGAAGTTGAGCGGAGCGGAGGCTTATTCGTCAACTGGCGACTGTAAATCTGGCGATTGCTCGCGAGTTGGCACCTTTCAATTTAAATTTATTTTTCTGTCGTCAACTCGCACACACGTACTAGAATACAGTAAAACGAAAACGGATTGAAATACATAAATACCTTTAAAAAAAAGAAGCTTGCTCGTTTTAAGATATTATTACATTCATTTGGTCATTTTATAAGAAGTTTACGTAGCTGACTGTACATCTGAAGTATTTTACACACGGTCAGATTTACGGTCAGGATTACAAGATGGTATGTTTCTTTTTATTTTTATTGTACTCTATCACAATCACAATGCTGTCTATTTGACCCAATGGTTGACTGGTAGAGATTGCCTTGTGGCATTAAGTCCGCCTATGTACCACTATTTGTACATGAAGTTTAAATAAATAAATAAATAAATTTACAAGGCCACGCGAGTTGACGACTTAAAAAAAAGTCATAAGGCGAGCACTCGCGATATACACAGTCGCCAGTTGACGAATAAGTCGGAGTGGAGATAACAAAAATTACATTCATAAGGTAAGTCTTTTTCCCAGGGGTCTAGGCAGAAACGAACTCCACTTACTATGACCCAGCTACGATCCAGCATCTGCCTAACCTTATCTCGACTATGTTGGAGTCCAGACTATGTTCCAGTCTTACCTATTCAGTTGAATAACAGTATTTAACATGGATCGACGGCCTATCTGACCTCCAGTTAGTACTATTTGAGGTTCAGATGTTAGTACTGGGTAATACGATAGGTGTGGTACCTAACTAAACTGGGTGTCAGACTTTCGGTCAACTGACCACCTGTAACGACTGTCAACTAGCGATTAACGGTTTAACGTGCATCTCGAGGCACAAAGGAAACTCGGTATGTGTACTATTGGCCTTGTTTCGTTCTGTCTCCTGCTGATATGGAGGGAAATGGAAATAACGGTTTTTTTCCTAATCCTCCGCTATACTTTTATGATTGACTAGCTGACACACGCAACTTCGTCTGCGTCACATAAGATAGAAAAACGAAAGAAAAAAAACGTCCCCGTTTTTGCAACATTTTTCATTTCTGCTCCGCTCCTAATAATTGTAGCGTGATGTTATATAGCCTAAAGCCTTCCTCGATAAATGGACTATCCAACACAAAAAGATTTTTTCAATTCGAGCCGGTAGTTCCTGAGATTAGCGCGTTCAACCAAACAAACAAACTAACAAACAATCAAACAAACAAACAAACTCTTCTGCTTTATAATATTAGTATAGATTTTGTTCGAGAAAATTAATTTAACTGTCTAGGGTCCCTCTATGACAAATAAATTCGTTCTCTGTGACTTCGTCGATCTTCATTGTCTCGGCGCTTTTCTGGTGGTCGCCACTGTTGATTCTGGCTTTCCGGAGTTACAGCGGTTTGGAAATAGTGTGGTGAGCTTGTCCCAAATAAATAAGGTGGTCATCCATTTAAGGACCAAGCTAAGCACATTTGCTTAACTAGAAGATCGACCCTAGCGGCTGTTACTATGTAGCCACGAGCTCCTCCTGCCACTAGGCTCATTTCCAAGTAAATAATTAGCCAGTATGGGGCATAAATTAGTTCCAACAACATGCATAAAATTACTATTACTTGATACGAAGTAATATTACCAGATCAGGAAGAAATTCTTGCGACAGGGTGAGGCAAACTGTGACGGTTTAAATTCTTCGTTAACGAAGTACGGTTTTTTATCATGCATAACTGAATATAAATCATAAATAAATAAATATCGCTGGACACACAGCGCCGTCTAGTGCCACACTAAGCAAGGCTTGTGTCGTGGTCATCAGCCAGTTGATATACTACATATATACTTTTTTGTTTGTAAATACATACTTATTATACATATACCTAAACATCCATGACTCGGAAACAAATGTCCATGTTCATCACACAATCATTTGCTCCTCCTACCGGGATTTCAACCCGGGACTCTAAGAGCCTTATCACACCAGCGGATTGCCAGTGGATTCAAAGCGGAGCGGTGGCGCAGCGAATTCGTCGCGGATGCGCAACGGATTCGTCGCGAATAGCAGCGTGGACTCCATTTGTACTGTCTCGTACAAACGCCACTCGCCAGTCAAAAGTTCGAAGAACATTTTTAAGATTTTAAGCAAATATTCAAATTGTGCTTATAAATTCAATATCGTAAACATGATTATTTTTAAAACTAATATTTACTTTTATAAAAAAAAAATTCAATTTAATTTTTTCAACCTTATAGAAATTACGAGCCTTTCTTCAGGTGACACTGATAATCTCAAATGTGTGTCTTCGCGTCTTAGGTCAGTTTGTATCACATACAACAACTCATAAAATATAGGGTTTGACATTCGTAGGTAGGATCGAAATTGTTGTGGATTATTCTTTATTCGTTTGCAAAACAACACAAACTAGTCGCTCTCTTTCATTCGATTGATTGATAATGGATCTTCCCAAATTCTTCAATGCTTTTGCTTTCGTCTCGAAGTCGAAAAGGCAAGCATTATTTCCTCTTCGGAATCCATTTTGTTACCGAGTGTATTGTACGTTGTCAATTCGCGACGAATTCGCTGCGCCTTTGCGGCGAATTCGCTGCGCCACCGCTCCGCTTTGAATCCGCTGGCAATCCGCTAGTGCTCACTACCGCTGCGCTATTCGGGTCGTCAAATACCTCAATATACTTTTAAATACCTGTTATACTTTTATGATCCTAACTAATATTAATTATTAGTTAGGATCATAAAAATAGAACCCCCTTGAAGACCTTCAAACCGTGACAGATGGAAGGAAAAGGGGGGGGGCTTTGCCCAGCAGTGGAACACTGTAGGCTAGAATAAATTATTATATTTAAATTATATTCGGTTTCCAGAAACAGGCCTTTGCAAAACAGGGTACCTTTCATCCCGAAAAAAGTACTGTTTCCGAGGATAACAACAATAATGTTCTTATGATAAAAGATGACACCACGTGTCTTTCAAATCATGAAAGAATTATGTTACCTACTTACTAGATGATGTCCGCGGTTTCGCCCGCATACAAATGAAATACTAAAACCTTCCTCGAGAACCACTCTATCCATTGGCGAAAACAGCATGACAAAAACAACAAACAGACAGACAGGCGCGGTGGTAGGTAGTAGGTAGGTAGTAGGTAGGTAGTAGGTAGGTAGTAGGTAGGTAGTAGGTAGGTAGTAGGTAGGTAGTAGGTAGGTAGTAGGTAGGTAGTAGGTAGGTAGTAGGTAGGTAGTAGGTAGGTAGTAGGTAGGTAGTAGGTAGGTAGTAGGTAGGTAGTAGGTAGGTAGTAGGTAGGTAGTAGGTAGGTAGTAGGTAGGTAGTAGGTAGGTAGTAGGTAGGTAGTAGGTAGGTAGTAGGTAGGTAGTAGGTAGGTAGTAGGTAGGTAGTAGGTAGGTAGTAGGTAGGTAGTAGGTAGGTAGTAGGTAGGTAGTAGGTAGGTAGTAGGTAGGTAGTAGGTAGGTAGTAGGTAGGTAGTAGGTAGGTAGTAGGTAGGTAGTAGGTAGGTAGTAGGTAGGTAGTAGGTAGGTAGTAGGTAGGTAGTAGGTAGGTAGTAGGTAGGTAGTAGGTAGGTAGTAGGTAGGTAGTAGGTAGGTAGTAGGTAGGTAGTAGGTAGGTAGTAGGTAGGTAGTAGGTAGGTAGTAGGTAGGTAGTAGGTAGGTAGTAGGTAGGTAGTAGGTAGGTAGTAGGTAGGTAGTAGGTAGGTAGTAGGTAGGTAGTAGGTAGGTAGTAGGTAGGTAGTAGGTAGGTAGTAGGTAGGTAGTAGGTAGGTAGTAGGTAGGTAGTAGGTAGGTAGTAGGTAGGTAGTAGGTAGGTAGTAGGTAGGTAGTAGGTAGGTAGTAGGTAGGTAGTAGGTAGGTAGTAGGTAGGTAGTAGGTAGGTAGTAGGTAGGTAGTAGGTAGGTAGTAGGTAGGTAGTAGGTAGGTAGTAGGTAGGTAGTAGGTAGGTAGTAGGTAGGTAGTAGGTAGGTAGTAGGTAGGTAGTAGGTAGGTAGTAGGTAGGTAGTAGGTAGGTAGTAGGTAGGTAGTAGGTAGGTAGTAGGTAGGTAGTAGGTAGGTAGTAGGTAGGTAGTAGGTAGGTAGTAGGTAGGTAGTAGGTAGGTAGTAGGTAGGTAGTAGGTAGGTAGTAGGTAGGTAGTAGGTAGGTAGTAGGTAGGTAGTAGGTAGGTAGTAGGTAGGTAGTAGGTAGGTAGTAGGTAGGTAGTAGGTAGGTAGTAGGTAGGTAGTAGGTAGGTAGTAGGTAGGTAGTAGGTAGGTAGTAGGTAGGTAGTAGGTAGGTAGTAGGTAGGTAGTAGGTAGGTAGTAGGTAGGTAGTAGGTAGGTAGTAGGTAGGTAGTAGGTAGGTAGTAGGTAGGTAGTAGGTAGGTAGTAGGTAGGTAGTAGGTAGGTAGTAGGTAGGTAGTAGGTAGGTAGTAGGTAGGTAGTAGGTAGGTAGTAGGTAGGTAGTAGGTAGGTAGTAGGTAGGTAGTAGGTAGGTAGTAGGTAGGTAGTAGGTAGGTAGTAGGTAGGTAGTAGGTAGGTAGTAGGTAGGTAGTAGGTAGGTAGTAGGTAGGTAGTAGGTAGGTAGTAGGTAGGTAGTAGGTAGGTAGTAGGTAGGTAGTAGGTAGGTAGTAGGTAGGTAGTAGGTAGGTAGTAGGTAGGTAGTAGGTAGGTAGTAGGTAGGTAGTAGGTAGGTAGTAGGTAGGTAGTAGGTAGGTAGTAGTCGTCAGTTAGAGTATTGGAAAATAATAGACACGTATTTTTTGTTTCTGTACATATCAATGAATACTGACAAAGGTAAAACGCATCAAAATACGGGAGTGGAGGCTCTAGACGTCACAACGCACTAAAACGCACAGCGTGAGCGTGACGTATTGCGAATTTAAAAAGCGTCGAATCTTCGTCAATTTTGGTTTACGTAACAAAAGATTTTTTTTTAATAATCTTACAGACGGACTAATATGTTAATATGTTTCAGGACTCAAGTCCATAGTCACAAGCTTCGGTGAAGGAAAACATCGTGAGATATTTTAATTAAAATATGGTAAAATAGAGGCCTTTGCCCAGCAGTGGGAAGATGCAGGCTAGCAGTAACAGTAACAGTAATGGTAAAATAAAATACAGAAAAAATAGAACTTTCAATACACTTCCTCGAAAACTGGTTCTTTTTGCACTACAATTAGGTTCAAAATGCAGTGTATTTCACACACGTGTGTTTTTCATGTTTTTTCCACGCATGTGCAGAAATCAAAATTGTCACAGATAACTGTACCTACACTTATACCAAACTGGTAAAAGCATGATAAAATAGAATCATTTTTTGAATATTCAAATTGTGATTATAAATTAAACATCACAGATAAACATGATTCTTTAAAACTAGTATTCTCTGTTATAAACAAATTAACATTTATTTGTGTTCTAAATTCAAAATATACTAAACTATTTTTAAATTAGGCTGTATAACAGCTTCATATCTTTGCTTCTCCTTCAACCTGGCGAAAGCAAATAACATGACTCAAATATTACACATTATTTTATTTTATTTCTTCAAAAGTGTTTTGAAAAACGTTGTTTGATACACGTGGACGTTTGTTATAATAGTTCTTGGCTCAAAAACACCCTCGCCTACGGCTTATATGTTAAAGCCGCCTTGAACTACTATAACAAACTTTCTCCACTTGTAAAAATGTACCCAATATTTTCGGTTACCCCGAATTCCACCTTAAACAAATACATTTCTACCTACCCCAATTTGTAAATAAACTCTGCTACAGATCACAAACAACAGATGACTGCAAATGCCTTTAAACAAAGATAATAACTTATTATTTCATTCATTTGACACCTTGCATATACTGCGAGCACATTTTCATCTCATTTCCAACCTTAAACTGTTTACAGTAAGTTTTAGAACCCCATGGTAAGGCTACGGGGTTATTTTAAGTAGTACTTATGGCATTTAGGGCAGATGTCGAGTAAATTGTAATGGCTGTCTTTAAAAACAAGACAGTCTTCATTCTCTTTGGGTAACAGCTTCAGATGGTATACATCTGCATAATTTGATTGTTATTAAGTCAACGAGAAGGTCGACATTTGCAGTGAAGGAAAACATCGTGAGGCAAACAGCATGCCTGAGAGATATTTCTCCACGACATATAAAGCCAAGTCAGAGGTCCATGGAATCTGTGAATCCAGGTTAGGCACTAACCACACGATCATCATCATTTCAGCCTGCAGACGTCCACTGCTGGACATAGGCGTCCCCCAAGTGTCGCCACATTGACCGGTCTCGTGCGACTCGCATCTAACGGATTCCCGCAACCTTCAGATAGCAGATAGGAGCCTTTTGGCCTCGTACAGGACGAGTTTCGTTTTTAAATATACAGGGTGAATTTTAATAAATGCGACAAAATGAAATTGGAGCCTCAGTTACAGTAACATAGTAATTATAAACTGTTTTTTCTACAATCTAAATCGTTAAAAAAAATACGCGATTATTTTTTTCAAAAGGTCCATTGATGTTATTATCTTTATTTAAGTACGAATTATCGGTATTCCAGTAATATGCAAAATAATTAAGAATAATTAAGGCAAAATTAGGTAAATTACCGCTATATTGAGCACTGCGATGAGTCGGACGAGATTTTTTGATACTTTTATTATTTTAACGGTTTTCGTAACACTGATCAATTATTTTTTAATTTTACATTTGATATTTTATACATTTTCTTGACAACAATTACTTATTGTATATTTAAATTTGTTTTTTTTCTGTGTAAGTTTAATACTGATAATTTTGATGTGTTTTGTCCTGTGCGGGCTAATAAATGCATGTTCTTTCTTTCTTTATTCTTTCTTTCATCGGTCCACCTAGTGAGAGTCCTTCCAACGCAACGGACCTTCCGGTTCGCGATCGCCAATCAGAACTTTTCGGCCCCATCGGCCATCCGTTCTTTGAGCCTGTAGTTAAGTTAACCTTGGTTTGCCACATTTGTATAAAAGGTGTAAAACACCTCTTAACGAATACGAAAGGCACTTGTTCTACTCGTCATTCTGATCTTTTTTTTGTTCTACACTATACCTGGGAACCTTCTAGTTACGGAGATATTGGGGGCCAAAGTTGCAAGATTTTTACTTTAAATATCTCTACGACCCCCGTACTATTCAATACATCCATCCGCACAATGTTTTTAATGTGTTACATTGAGTTATACCACAAAACGTGATTTCTAACCTCAAAAATAAAAGTTCTTTCCCAGCAATAAAAGTTACTTAGTTTGATATACAGAATGCTTGGTTTACGGTTTTGTGATGAGGTGAAATACACCCTGTATAGTGAGCAAAGGAAACCGTGGACTATGAAACCCACCCACGGACCAACATAGACAAGCACGGTTTAATCTAAAGTTCGACCCGAGCGGCTGTTATTATTTAGGCTTGAGCTCCTAGGTTCGCGTTCTATTGGGACAAAAACATTACTGGCGAAATGTGGGTCAACTAGCAGGTATAGGTACTTCTGCCTAAAGGTTCAGGAATTACAGGCGTGATGTTAGGTTCTCTTATGTTTCTTCATGAAAGCATTTGTGAATACAAGCATTCAACACTTCTTCGTATAACGACATTATAAGACGTAGGTAATTATTTATTCATACGTTATGAAGTGGATTCCAAATATCTATATAATAGCTAGCTACGAGCATCTATTCGAGTCATAGAGCGCTGTGCCACAAGATCAAAGCGTCTGTTTTTATTATCAGTTTTTTTTTACCATTTTGTGTTATTTTGCACTTACTTACGTAGTTGATTTGAAAAACATTTTTAAATACTTACAAATACTTAAAGGGTTTGTTAAAAGTGGTCTTGTTATTATATAATTATGGGAAGTCTCAATGAATAATATTCGTAAACAGCAAAGTTATTAGTGTTTGTTTATATCCCAACAAGTAACTCAATTTATGGAAATATTGTACACGCCATTCTTAAATTTTAGTTAGTATGTCTCTTAGTTGCCATGGCTTATTTGAAAGAATTATTTGTTTTTACTATGGACACTTTAACGTGCACATCTTGCTACATTGTTCTCACATAATTTACCATCTCAACATGAATGATGTAACCAAGATGTTGTAACAATAATTTGATTTAAAATAGTGTCCATGGAGTTTCTTGCCCGTTCTTCTCCATAGAGATCTACGTTAGGCAATGCAATTACAATACTTTCACAGTTTTTATGTCTTGTGACTGGGACTGTAGCTACATTTAATTTTCATCTTTGTTCCGACAATTCAAAAGTGCCTGTTATTGGCCTACTTGAAATAAATGCTTTGATTTTGATTTTGATTTTGAACGCCACTTAGCACACAATCCGTGCTTTAAAATGTGATTTAAACCTACGTTATTCCACCGCCAATATGTCTTCCCTTGCACGGTAACCTATATTATGCCTTTATGAACTGAAGATTTGCATATTAGCACCTATTAGTATAACATAATTAATACTCTGTATTGATAACTGCTAATGACAGTTAATGAGCGTGTGTTTCATTGACTTCTAATTGCTATATGTACCCGGAAGTTAAAATGACAAATTGATCTTAAGAGGCCTGCGGAGCATGCGAATTTCATACCAAGATAATTTGTAAATCAAACATTTTATAAAGGTGGTGTGTGTATTTATTTTGATTGGATTACAAAATATATAGGTTCCCAAACACATATTTTGAATGTACACTGATTTAAACAAGAGATACGAGAAAAATAAATTTTCCATAGAAATTTTTAATTCCTCATATCTCGTCTTTATATCATTGTCCTTTCAAAATATTTATTTGGGAACATAGTTATTCTGTTATACAATCGAAATATATACACACTACCTTATGAATATGTTTGATTTTCATATTATTTTGGCATTAAGTTTGTATGAAAAACTCATGCTTCGCCGGCCCCTTAAGGCTGGGGTATCTGCTAAATTAGCAACACTGTCTGTGGTGGTTCAAACTTCGTTTGAAAAACTGTTAGAATAAAGTTCTAATCAGCTTGCACTAAAAAATGGCTGTTACGTCAGCCATTGCGGGCCGAATAGTGAGAAATAAGTGGTTTTTATTTAATTGTAGCCTAATAAATAATGTGAAGAAAAAGCAACAAATATTTGTGTAAAAAAAAAACTAAAACTTAATACCGTTAAAGAACAGTTACGAAATTTCAAAGAAAAAAAGAACAGAAAAAGCTTTATATTGAATACTTTTTTCACATAGTAATAATTTTTTTTTTTCTTTTTTTTTTTTTTGTATTATAATATTAAGAACAAAATTCTTAATAATTAATTACAATCTAGCCTAAAAGACTAATAAGCAATTTAACTCTAACTTAATATGTTACGTGATAGAATATGTTAAAACTAAGAATAGTGTTCATTTGCACTTTTACACAAGTCCGTAGCACTTTCTTAGAGTCTAATATAATTTATAAAACACTATGTTCATGTGTTATATGTATAGCACAACATTGTTTCTATTACTCATTCACTTTGTACACTACACTAATTCAAAAGGTTTAGTTCTTTTTAGCCTACGCACTAGGTCTGTATTGTCTAGCAGCTGGATTGCCTCAACATTCACGTGTCGATGAAGTCTGTGTTCGTGGGCTTCAGCAAATTTTTGGGTAATGGTGGCGACGAAATCCATTTTAAGGTCACGATGAAGGTCGTCATTTCTTATGTACCAGGGTGCATTGACGGCATCCCTAAGCACTTTATTTTGGAATTGCTGGATTATTTTGACATTGCTTTGTTTAGTACAGCCCCAAAGTTGGATGCCATACGTCCAAATTGGCATCAGAATGTGCTTGTATAGGGTTATTTTATTATGTACTGATAGACAAGATTTCCTTCCGAGTAACCAATACATACTTTTATATCGTATATCGAGTTCCTGTCTTTTCTTTTTCACATGAGCTTTCCAACGCAACTTGGCGTCGAGAGTGATGCCAAGATATTTGGCTGTATTAGCATAAGGTACTTGCGTACCATTTATGTAGATTGGGTGATAGTCCATGTGTTTGTTTGTAAAGTCAATGTGAATTGATTTTGACTCATTCAGTTTGATCTTCCATTTTTGTGTCCAGTCATAAACTTTGTTCACAGTTAATTGAACTTTTTCTACTGCTTCTCTGTGGCTTAATCCGGTAGCCATAATTGCAGTATCATCTGCAAAGGTCGCAATGGTGTTGTTTTCCAGTTCTGGGATGTCACATGTGTATAACAAGTACAAAATTGGGCCTAGCACACTTCCTTGAGGTACACCAGCTTTTATAGCTTTTAGCTCGGAATATGCGTCCTCCTGCCGTATTCTAAACATTCTGTTAGTAATGTACGACTCCAGGATATCTGCAAATTCTGGTAGCATGCGTCTAAGCTTGAATATTAGACCCTTATGCCAGACTTTATCAAAAGCTTGCGCGACATCTAAAAACACGGTGGCGCAGACTTCCTTGTTTTCAAGCGTTTTTTCAATAATGTTAGTTATTCTATGTACCTGATCTATTGTTGAGTGTTTTTCCCTGAAGCCAAATTGATGATTTGGGATAAGGTCTTTATCTTCTATTATTGGTTTTAACCGTTTCAATAACAGTTTTTCAAATAGTTTTGATAACACGGGCAACAGAGAAATAGGTCTATATGATGATGCTTCATGGGGTGGTTTCCCAGGCTTTGCAATCATAATGACTTCAGCAACCTTCCATGACTCAGGTACATGTTTTAAGATAAATGCAGCATTGATAAGCTTGGTCAGCTTTACTATGGCTTTGCGCGGGAGGTGTTTTAGAATTTCACCTGTAATGAGGTCGTAACCCGGAGACTTTTTCGAGCTAATGTTATTTTGTATTTCTCTCATTACTTCTGCAGGTGTCACAAGCTTAATTCTTTGGTTTTGTGATAAATTTTCACTCACAGGTATTTCGATCGAGCTTTCATAGGGTTGAAAAGTTTCTTCCAAGTGTTGAGCAAACCTTAACGCTTTTTGGTCATTATTTATGGCCCATTTTCCGTCGCTAGTTCTGATGGGCGGTATTTGTGTAATCGGCCTTTTTAGATTTCTTGTCGCTTTCCAAAGGGAGTAATCCGTTGATTTCTCATTGGTTAGCTGCAGAAGGTTGGCACTCAGAGATTCATCCTCAAATTGTACAATTTTCCTCTTTAATCGTTTAGTTAGGTTATTTAATGTTGTTTTATCTCGCGGGCACCTTGTTTGCTGCCACTGTTTCCTTTGTTTCCTTTTCTCAGATAGTAATTCCACAATTTCCTTAGGATAGATAAATCCTTTATATTTCCGTTTTAATTGCGGTGTGTTGTTCCACGCACATTGTTGGATGTCAACAATATATTTGTTTACTTCTGAGTCAAGCTGATCTTGCTTTTTTATAGAAGTGTTAAGGTCTATTATATTATCTAGATCAAGGGCAAAACTTTGCCAATCTGTTAATTTATTAACCAGTGTTAAGTGGCTTTGTTTGAATACGATTTTGTGACTAAGCATTAGTATAATTGAAGAGTGATCCGAATTCATGTGAAAACCTTCCTCCAAACTGACGTAATTGGCGGACATATTTTTGCATATAAAAAAATCTATAAGGTCCGGAATTTTGTGGTGGTCAGTAGGCCAGTACGTTGGTTTACCTGTGCTCATAACTTCAGAATGTGTATCTTTAACTGCGCTTAAGAGCTGCCTTCCCTTAGTTGTAGTAAGTCTTGATCCCCAATGCGTATGCTTAGCATTAAAATCGCCGCCTAGGATGAACCTCTGGCCTAGTAGTTCAAAGAGATGTAAATATCGCTCTTTTCTTATCATGTGCCGTGGAGGACAGTATACGGCTGCAATGGATACGTGACAAAATTTGGTTTTAACAGATACTGCCACGGCTTGAATGTCTTGTTCTTCATATTTACACTGCACGTAGTGACTAATGTTCTCTTTGATTATAACCGCGCTACCTCCTCTGGCGCAGTTGTCAGGGTGGAGCGAATTATATACCATGTATCCTCTAAATTTGACAAAAGATTGCTTAGTGAAGTGCGTTTCAGAGACCAAACACACGTCTATATTTTCTGTGTCTAGGACCGCCTGCAGCTCATTTTGATGTTTGAGGAGCCCATTAGAGTTCCAAGCCATTATTTTAAGGGTGCTATTCATTTTTGATTATTTAAAACAGCTGTTTTAGTGCTGGATTCTAATTTCTCTAATCTCTTGTCAAATGAGGTAATACACTTTAAGATCTGATTAATCTTATCCTCCAAATTCAAAGGCTGTGATCTTGGTTTTGCAGCTTCCGCATAGGAACCAGCGTTGGTTACTTGCATGGGTTTTGCAGTTGACTGAACACTTGCTTTCTGTGCCTGTTTGTCAAGTTTTGGTAAGGGAAGAGACTGTTGGGTAGTTGGTACCGCAAGTTTCTTTTTAATTATTTTATTTTTCATTACTTGAATTTGTTTAGCTACTTCACACCCTCTATAATTGGCAGGGTGAGGTAGACCACAATGAACACATTTTGGCTTCTCCTCGGGAGATTTGGTACAGTTGGCTGTAAGATGCTTGCCAGTGCATTTTACACACCTTGGCTCTTTTCTGCAGTATTTATGGGTATGTCCATATGCCTGGCATCGCTTGCATTGGGGAATGATTTTGGGATTTTTAAGTGGGTGTATTTCAATTTTACACCCTAAAATGTATTTTATGCCATAGATTTTATTGACATCTTCGTCATTATTGAATGATAAAACGAACATGTTGAGTGGTTCTTTTTTATTCTTCCAGCTCAATTTGCTGTCTACTTTTTCTATTTTCAATCCTTGTGTTGTTAGATCGTCTTTAATGCGATCAGGTTGGCAAGAAGAATGTAATTTCTTCACAACAACTCTAATTGGTCTAGCTTGCTTATTCTCGTACGAATGCCAATGGTAATCTTTTTCTGTTAAAAACCTGGCAATTACTCTATACGAGTCTTCTGTTTTGGCGTTAACTTTCACACAATCCCCATTCATCATTTTTGCAGTAAATGATTCAGCTGTTATTGTTTCAGTTAGGGAGTCGTAAAACGTTTGGTAGTTCTTAACTCCATCTATTATCATTGGCGGTGGCGGAGGCACTTTTTTGACGAAAGTCTCTTTCGCATTTTTTTGCTGTTTTTCTTGTTGGGCGCTTGCTTCGGGTTGTTGTTTTGGAGAGAGGGAGATATTAAGCTTCCTCTTCTTCCTGCTCTTGGCCCTAATCCACTCAGTCTCTTTAGCGAGTTCATCCTCGTCCGTGCAATATTCAACGTCACTTTTAGTACGCTGGGCAAATATTGTTTTTTCGCTAACCTGTTTTTCTAAGGGTTCTTTGGTTCCATTTTTTTCCTTCAAGCAGTTTAATTCTCCTTGAAGGCTTTGTACTTGTTCTTGCAAAGTATTAATGGTATCATTTAGTTTACGAACCATAAGTTGCAGGTTTTCTCTGTCCGTTTTTTCCTGGATGTAACAGTCATATAACCGCTTTTCCAGGTCAGTTTTTATCTTAATAGACTGTGAAGCCATTATTTTGTTGTAAGGCGAGTTTGACACCTAAACAATAAATTATTGTAAGCACTTCATGATTTCCGCACTTGTAACTAGGTCATGACAATGACCCCGATAGATCGACGTAGGTACACTGCGACGACGGTGTTGTGCTGCGTCTGCAGAATACTCTCTACTAGAGCACGCGCGCGCGATCGTACGTCTGTTCACTATTATAGTTAAACAACAACTGTACTGAACATAGTAATAATAAAGTTAATATTATTTCAATTGTACCAATTAAAGTTTAGAGTTTAGACTCTAAACTTTAATTGGTACAATTAAAGCAACATATATTCTTTACACAAATATATTTACTCATTACGGAGGAGTTACATGGAGAAAACCTCTCGTTAGCAGGTAACACCCTTTTCTCGAAAGGAGAGCTGGGTTTCTGTAGCGACACTGAGTATGGATTTGTGTTCATCATCATCACCCTAGACTCCTAGAGCAGTGCACTGCTGGACTTAGATCTCTTCAAACGCACACCACTGGGCACTAAACTCGATTCTCAGCAACTCTCATCTACCTGCTTTTTTTTTTCGGAATGTCATCTCGCAGTTCAACCTAGAGAGGTTGTCGTCTACTTAACCGGAACATTCATCTAGTTGCTACCGGCTATCCTGCTTTTTGCTTCACCTCGCCGGGCCTGAGGCCCTACTCCCTAACGCTTCGTACGTTTATTCGGATCTATCCTTCTCTCTCGCGCACGTCTGCAGATGAGTGCGAGTGAGAGAGACGGATAGATCCCAATAAACGGACGGAGCGTTAGAGAGTAGGGCCTCTGAAGACACAGTATAAATATGGACGGTACCGAAACTAAGCCTAATTGATGCAATAATTACCTACGCTCACGAACCTAACTAACCTAACGGGGGGGTGCCCCAAGTCCCGACTATGGGGGCAGAGATACTTCCGTATATTCAGTAGACAATATTTCGAGAGTTTACAATATCGCTAGAGAGATTACAATCTAACGTGTTGGACAATTTTACGGTGACAATTATACAAATACAATTTACATAAGTTATCTCATGGCGTCGGTTAATCTCATCAAAACACGATAGTTTAAACACGGAAAACCGTTCAATATTAACACAAAACTAGTAGAACTATTATAGATTTATAACTTTGCCATTACGGCGTAACCTTTAACAAGTTTTGGCGGGAGAGAGCCGTGGTTGGACAATTACTAGAACCCGGAAATGCGTGCGATGATGATCATCATCATTATTTCAGCCTGCAGACGTCCACTGCTGGACATAGGCCTCCCCCAAGTGTCGCCACATTGACCAGTCCCGTGCGACTCGCATCCAACGCATTCCTGCAACCTTTACCAAGTCAACGCATCGTCTTCCGGTTCGCGGTCGCCCCTCCAGAACTTTTCGGCCCCATCGGCCATCAGCTCTGCGAGTTATGTGACCTGCATTCTTCGGGCTACGTCGGTGACCTTGACTATTATTATAGTAATCACATAAAATGACAACATTATAATATCCTTATAACTGAGATCAATAGTATTTTAATTGTCACTTATGGTATATCTTCCGTGATTATTTATTGAGTTGAGCTCCCAACGAGTTGATATCCCGTAAGTGACAATTTATGTTTAGGTTTATACCGTGAAAGCCTAAAACAGTGTTTAGTAGTATTTTATTTATTCTGCCATCCTCATAACAAAACCAAGCTTAATACACGTTGAAATTTCGCCCACAATTCAAAAACACCTACACTTAAACATTTTCACTTGAGACTACACAGGATGTTCCACAATACCTACACTATACAGGGTGTTCTCTCTCTATACAGGGTGTACGTAGACTGCAGGTTGTGTGGGTACTTGGCAAACAGTGGGGGGTTAATTCTCACCCCTTTTGTACTAGTATGCTCCTTCCTTAAACTAGCGTCCGTCTGTAACGGAATTCCGTTTTGTTTGAGAGAGAGCGGCAGAGCAAGCGCATAGATTATGCGGGGTGAGTAAAGACAGGGGGTTGTTTTGATCTTGCCTCTTTGAGGTATTGAAGACTGTATTGTATTTTATGAATAATAGGGCAGACGATAACAAAATCTAATTAAATAAATGATGGACACCAGTGGCTAAGGGTGAAAAAAGTATGAGGGTAAGCCGAAGAAAAAAAAATGCGTATTAGTTATTTTTTTGTTGGAAAGGGTATTCTTTCCAAATGGTCCCATAGCCACCAAGTCGGGATCTGATGATTGAATCTTGGCGAAATCGAGGGAACTCTTCAAACTTTATATGAAAACGTGTTGCGATTTTGCTATTTTCTACAACAAATAAAGCATTTGCGTTTGATAAGAACCATTCTACCATCAGATCTGATGATGAAGCCAAAAGTCACGGAACTCCATAATGAGACAATGTACCCTAGTCGTGTTTGGGCTTGTTGTAATTGTAACGGTATGCACTTTTCATGTATCAAGTACATGTGAACCACTAAAAAGTGAAAAATAAAAACTTTTTTGCAAAAAAGGTTTTCTCATGTTAATTTTGACCTAATTTTCATTATTAGCGACCCCAAAAACCACGAAAACGACTTCCATGACAAAAAAACTAAAAAATTTCGTCGGCGCCATTTTGGATTTTTATTGTGACCTCATTTTCATCATCAGTGACCCCAAAAACCCATGACGAAAAATCCAAAAATTTCGTCGGTGCCATTTTTGATTTTCATTTTGGTCTCATTTTCACTATCAGCGATGTCACTACATTGACCGGTCCCGTGCGAATCGCATCCAGCGGATTCACGCAGCCCTCACCAGATCATCTGCCCACCTAGTGGGAGGCCTTCCAACACAACATCTTCCGGTTCACGGTCGCCACTCCAGAACTTTTCGGCCACATCGGCTATCCGTTCTGCCAGCAATGTGCCTTGCGCATAATCTTTGGGCTACGTCGATTACCTTGGTTCTCTTGCGGATGTCTTCATTTCTGATTCAATCACGCAAAGAAACTCTGAGCATAGCCCTCTCCATTGCCCTTTGTGTGACTTTAAGCCTTCTGATGAGGCCCATTTCGAGCGACTACGTTGTAATATTAAAATAGATACAAAAACTACCCCTCTATACTCATGCATGTTGGGCATGATCTATGCCCAACTGCATCACCTGTACTTAGCTATACTTATATGAAATAACTTGCGACGGCTTTGATACTCCAAGCAGATGCGCGAAACTCCAGATACTTAGCCACACATAGACTTGGCCCCTCCACACCCTTCACCCCGTACAATAGGGATATTAGCTGTCTCGGGTAGTTTGCGGCTTAAAAACTGCGTCAAAAAGATTTGATGTACGTCCTGCGTGAGGATTTATGCTGGTTGAAAGGTTTTGTAAGCGTTCAAGTTTAAGGTTCTTTTTTATTCCGTGTTTACCCCAAATCAGGTAAGAAAACTTTGTATAAACAGCATTATCTTTGCCATAATATTATAAAGAGGCATTTCTTTGCTACTCTGGTTTCGAAAATTCCATTCTTTCGGCGCGGATAAGTGTGCGTCCACCTTAAACATGCGTTGTTTTTTTGTCAAATTTATATTTTCTAAAACTTTGTTTATTTTTCTCTTATTTTCATTCGAGAACGAATTAGTTACAAACTTTATTTTAACGTTGCTCTTCTGATACTTTGACAGCCATATATCTGTTTTTATCTTGAACATCACTGACATATTCATTGAAGGAGAACCAATGAGTGCAATGTTGCAATGAGTGTTTTACTTAAATTAATATTATATAACATTTTTAAAAACGAATGACCTTTTGAAAATAGTATCCCGTTGGTATGAGGAACAATATTAAGTCTGCCGGTTTTCAGGGCTGCAGAGAGAGGAACCGGGACACTATGCGTGCCGTATCCAGAAGTACTGCTTTCTGAATTATTAAGCCACTGAGCCAGCCGCGCAATGAAATCCTCCTACGTAGTTGGTCAAGGCGCTTAATTTGCTATTTGTCACGACTATCGATATACCAATGATTGCAGAGTCCATAGTTTCAGTATGCATAATGAGTGTAAAACACCTCTTAACGAAACTGAAAGACTTGTTCTTCCCGTCATTGCGATCATTTTTTTGTTCTACACTATACCGGGGAACCTTCTAGTTACGGAGATGTTGGGGGTCAAAGTTACAACTTTTTGACAAGTTTTTTTTTATTAATTTTTACTGTAAGATTTTTACTTTAAACACTTCTTCGACCCCCGTACTATTTAATCCATCCATCAGCACAACATTGAGTACACAACAAAAAAAACACACAAAACATAATTTTTCACCCCAAAGAGAAACTCGTTTCTTTGCAATAATTTTTGCGTGAAGTTACTCAGTTTGATTTACAAAATGCTTGGTTGCCGGCTTCTTGATGAGGTTGTTTATATCCTGTATAATTATAACGCAATATTCATACGAGTACCAACACCAATAAAAAACATAATCCTACCATGTTATAATAAGGCTTATTAACTGAAAAAAATTAATTAGCCCGTCACTTAAATTATCAAAAAATATTTGACCCGTATTTTTTCTTTTGTAACATAAATCAACATTGACGAAGATACGACGCTTTTAAAATTCCCAATACGTCACTGTTTGGTATCATTCTTAGTGAGTTCTGACGTCACGAGCCCCCACTCCCGAGTTTTGATGCGTTTTGTCTTTGTCAATATTCGTTGATTTACAAAAACAAAAAATACGTGTCCATTATTTTCCAATTCTCTAACTGACGGACTAAATAGATTTGCAATTTATTGATGGTGGAAACTAGCCTAGCTAAACTAGTGAATGGATGGAAGGATTTTTGTTACTCTTTTACGCAAAAACTACCGAACGGATTTGGATGATCTTTGCACACAGATAGTTTATAACCTGGATGAACATATAGGATAATTTTATCCCCGTAGTATGATCCCTTGGGACAATTATCAAACATCACGCAGGCGAAGTCGCCAGCGTATGCTAGTAATTAAAAAGTAGGTACTACAATAAACAGGGCCTGCCTACCTGCCTACCCTATATACCTATGCTGAGTACTAGCAAGTATGTGAGGAATTTGTTCACTTTGACATGATTATCTCGTCCTTTGTAGGAACAATCCGTAACACGGGCTTAGGGTGTGTCCAGTACGTGTTACATTATAACTCTAGTTTAACCTGCCACTTCGTTTTTATTGGAATAGGATAGTTTCCACCATCAATATAGGGTGTTAAACACCTCTTCACGAAGCCGAAAGGTACTTGTTCTCTCCATCATTGCGATCATTTTTTTTCTACACTATACCTGGGAACCTTCTAGTTACGGAGATATGGGGGGCAAAGTCACCACTTTTTGACGAGTTTTTTTTTTAATACAAGTTTTTTTTGTATGATATCAACTTTTGACACCTCTACGACCCCCGCACTATTCAATCCATCCATCAGCACAATGTTTTAAGTTACATTGAGTTCTACCACAAAACGTGATTTATAACCTCAAAAATAAAAGTAATTTCACAGCAATAATTTTTGCGTAAAGTTACTTAGTTTGATGTACAGAATGCTTGGTTAACGGCTTTGTGATGAGGTGGTTTACACCCTGTATATTGCTAATCTATTTAGTACGTCATTTAGAGAATTGGAAAATAATGGACACGTATTTTTTGTTTTTGTAAATCAGTGAATATTGACAAAGATAAAACGCATCAAAACTCGGGAGTTGGGGCTAGTGACGTCAGAACGTGCTAAAAATGATACCAAACAGTGACGTATTGGGAATTTTAAAAGCGTCGTATCTTCGTCAATGTTGGTTTATGTAAAAACGTGACGTATTGAGAATTTTGGTGTTGTAATCGGTTGTCAGAGTATTGTCATGTGATAACAGTCTGATTATCTAAAAACAGCTGTCACTGTCACATATTGCCATACAAAAATGTGTTTTAAACAGCTGTTTTAGATAATAATACTGTCATCTTTTTGGTGAAGTTACTAAAACCCGACACTGGTGTCAATTCTGTTGTGAACAAACTAATCTTAATTTAGGCTATTGCTATCTTTCTCTCTCTAATAAAACGAGAAAGAGACGGATGAAATTTAGAGCTGTCAAATTTAATTGGAACTAATATTTCCATACAAATATAGGGTGCACAGTGAGAGCAGCGGTGGCCCAGTGGTGGCGGCCCCGACTTACGAACAGTAAGTCGTGGGTTCGAACCCAGACAGGTACATTACTTTGTGTTATTTATTTCATCACCCCTGCTCTCATAACGGTGAAGGAAAACGTCGTGTGGAAACCGGCATGTCCTAGAATCAAAAAATCGAAGACATGTGACATCTACCAATTCGCACTGGGCCCGCGTGGTAGATTATAGCCCATTCCCTCTCATTGAGAGGAGGCAGTGTCCCAGTAGTGGGAACATTATAGGCTGATGATGATGAAAGGGTGCACGTAAAAACATGTCGACTAAAAACACGATGAAGCGCAAAGCGTAAACTAGTTTGACATCTTTAACTTTGTTCATAGCTATAGCCGTCTTTTTCGCGCACAGCCTTTTATTATAAGATAGCAATAGCCTAAAATAAGTTAAGTTTGTGTACAACAGAATCGATACCGCTGTACATCTAAACTCACCCTTACCTCTCAGTGTTTGCGAGTACCGACAGCAAAATAAACAAGCGAAATGCTCAATTCAAAGTTTTTGAACAAATATAAAACAGAAGAGCTCTTTCTTTATTCTTGAACGGCAATTCTTCATTTTTCTGTGACTCGGGAAATGTTTTTGAGGCGTTCATTTTCTTTATTTTTGGTGTGGGTGTCAAAGTTTTCTTTGATGGTAGTTTTCAGATATTTCTAGAACGAGGAAAGAAGATATCTTCAATTACACGTTGGTTTGAGAAACCAATTGAATCTAGCGACTATTAAGCAACATCAGTTTTATTAACATGACTTAAGGGCCCGTATAACCCAAAATCGTGATTTTTGAACCCGTCTCGTGTTAATATTACTAAAGCATTCACCTTGGAATTAATATATGGCAAAGTTGAGGACTGCTTCTAAGGTTCATACGTTTTGGAAACACGATTCCATAAAATTTTCTCGATAGAAAACTACCTCAAAGTTACCTCTAAAATAAATTTCAAAACCAAGTATTCAATTAAAAACGTTAAATTAGGTCATGAAACTTTTCAGGATAGTCGAAAACTATATAACGCAGTGTTCATACGTTTTCTTTTTTTTTTAAACGCTTTATTTTCATCGTAATAGTCTCTTTTCTAAAATTTCAAGCTTTCTAACCAGTCACAGCTAGGACCGCCCTGCCCCCGGCCCTCGCTAGGACCCCGATGCACAAATTGTCAGTGCGGCCTCGGCCTTCATACGTGGGGGCTGTATTTCTTTGTTTTCGCGCAGAAAACCCGATGGACACCGATTTATGTTTTAAAGAAATTACTTATTTATAAAACATGAAACTTAGATTAAAAAGTAAAGCACCCGTGTTTTTATTTTTCCAAAATATTGTGGTTTTCATTGATAAAATTATTTTTGAAATGGTTTGAAATCGAAATCTTATGTCAACGTCAAAAATTTCAGTAGGTAAACGTGCCTGTTATCGAGAGAGATATTTGTATCAACAAATTTATTTTTCGCAAGAAAAACATTTTACTAAAAATTATAATAAAGTACCACGTGACTTAATCCGTGCAAAGGGATTTGAACTATTTAACGGGATTTTCATTCGCCATTTTGATTTTTTTTTAAAGTAGCGGCTACGTACAAAACAATGTATACTCGTAAATCGATAGCTGTTATCAATACAAATAAGTTATGTACGAGACAAAAACTTCTAAAGCATCACGTTTCCGAGATTTAAGCTGTCAAAGTTGTGCTGGTAGCGATCACAATGCCATATATTTCGGAAACTTGACGTTTTAGAACATTTTGTCTCGACAAAACTTGTTTGTATTGAAGCCAGCTATCGATTTATACGTGTTTTATGCGTGCTTAATCAAACCAAAGTTGTGCTGAAGATTCCATCAGTGAATTGACTTTAACTCTGATAGCTCATAATAATATCTCGGAAACATAACACTTTAGGACATTCTGTCTCATGCAAAACTTGTTTGTATTGATACCAGCTATCGATTAATATAGATCGTATGTGTGCCCGCTACTTTGAAAAAAAAAAAAACAAAATGGCGGAAAAATGTTCCAAGCCTTTTCGCACTTTTGCCTGAGAACTTAATCTTTTGAAAAATTTACCATTATGATATTTACCATTAACCCGAATTGTTTTAGTCAAGTTTATAAATCGAAGGAATTAAATTTTTCGTCCAAATTGTACTCACACTCACGCCCCTCCATCCCTCGTGGTGCACCATAGTCCTCACTTGGTGTAATGAATTTTTTGAACCCTTA
Organism: Xestia c-nigrum; assembly: GCA_916618015.1. NCBI lineage: Eukaryota > Metazoa > Arthropoda > Insecta > Lepidoptera > Noctuidae > Xestia > Xestia c-nigrum. The sequence goes on along the minus strand of OU745269.1, from coordinate 2,473,627 downwards.
TGTATCCAATGGTGTAATTGAATTTAATATGAAGATGATAGATATGAAACTAAAATACCAAACTGTATACACAGATTAATTTTGATTTTTTTTGGCCGGATTTTTTAATAGTAGCAGCCACGCATACATATACGCACCATAGGATTTTTATGAATCGATAGCTGGTATCAACACAAACATCTTTGTATTAGGGAAAATCTTCTAAAGTGTCACGTTTCCGAGATAATGAACTAGCAAAGTTTAAGCGCATTCATCGATGGAATCTTCAGCGTAACTTTAATTTGATCATACACGCGTAAAACGTCTATTAATCGACAGGTAGCATCAATGCAAACAGATTTTGCACAAATTAAAACGTTCTTAACTATCACATTTCCGAGATGAGAGCTATCGAAGTTAAAATACAATCACTGAAAACATCTTCTGATCAACTTTGATTTGATCAGAAACCCATAAAGCATTTATCAATCGATAGTTGGCATCACAACAAACAAGTTTTTTCTGACATAAAATCTTCTACAGCATCACGTTTCCGTGATTTAAGCTATCAAAGTTCTGCTTGTATCGACCACAACGCCAAATAGTGCCTTCCGCCTGACGCAGGTCTTCAACGGACACGGTGGTTTTGGGAAGTTTCTGCACCGAACCGGGCGGGAGGAAACGCTCCGAAGCAGTCATGCTAGTGAAGGAGGTAGTGGAACGTGAGTGGGAGAGAACCTCACGTCTCAGCCGCCGCAAGAAACACACCGGGCGTTGTGGGCCACGTGGTGGCCCCCGGCCACCGTAGGCGCGGGCCTGTGGACGGTGAGCTATGGGCTAGCTTACCGTCCGTCTGTCATATGGCAACATGAGGTGTCGCGCGTTCAGATGTCAGCATAAGGAAAGGGTCCGCAAGGGCCAATTTCTGCCGGGGCCGTGGGACTGTTCAAAAGAGATAACATGGCCCTGGAACACAAAGGGCTGAGAAACGAAAAGAAGGAACATGGATGGGTTTTAATCAAAGTCTGGGACTCCTTTCCGCTCTGCGCAGAGAAGGAGGAGTCATTTGATAATTTTCCACCCGAAAAAAAGGGCGTATGATTGGAACTAACGCAACGGTGTTGTTAGAATTTCAATCCTTAAGGGGGTGAACAGGCCCTGCCGGGGTTGCGGGCCTGTTCGAAAGAGATACCACAAGCTTTGATAGCTTAAATCTCGAAAAAGTGACGCTGTAGAAGATTTTGTCCCAGAAAAAACTTGTTTGCATTGACACCAGCTATCGATGAATATAGATATTATGCGTGGCCGTAATTTAAATTAATAAAACACAAAATGGTGGAAGAAAATCTGGCTAAAAAATTCAAAATTCATTCGAGTGTCGCATAATTATGTTTTTATGTTAAACAAAAACAAAATCTTGCCGTTGAAAAATTGTCGATAGAAATCTCTTTTTGGGCTAGTATCAATAAATGTAGAGTGAAAAACGCTTCGCATGTTAATTCACCGTACACCACGCTTTTCTATATTAGTTTAAAGTGCTCGGAATCGCAAAGGAGTGGTGTCGTTTTTACAAAGTTACCAAAATATTAGTTTCCTCGTGTTGATTTGTCAGTTATATTGCAGTACGTCTGTCTAAATGTTTAAAAACCGAATCGAATTTAGGTTTCATTATGACTAAGCGAGGGGAGGTTAGGAGCTTTTGGCTAAATAATAACAGCGGCTTGGGTCAATCTTAAGGTTAAGCCGTGCTTGCCTAGGTTTGTCCTTAAGTGGGTGACCACCTATTACATACCGAGTTTCCTACGTGCCTCGGAAATCTGCTGTCTGTCATATGTAGATCTTTGACAGTCGTTACAGGTAGTCAGTGGCTCGAAAGTCTGTCAGCCAGTCTTATTAAGAGGCATCGTATTACCCAGTATTAACTGGATTGTGGAGGGCAGATAAGCAATTGCTCCATACAAAAAACCGACTTAAAAAAAAACAAAAAAGTGAATAATAACTTTAGCTTCTGAAGTCGGTGACCTATGTTTGATTGCTTTAGTTATTTTGTCACCGACTTTTTTTTGAAGTCGGTTTTATTTTTTGCAAAAAAGTTTTTATTTTTCACTTTTTAGTGGTTCACATGTGCTTGATACATGGAAAGTGCATACCGTTACAATTACAACAAGCCCAAACACGACTATGGTACATTGTCTCATTATGGAGTTCCGTGACTCTTGGCTTCATCATCAGATCTGATGGTAGAATGGTTCTTATCAAACGCAAATGCTTCACTTGTTGTAGAAAATATAAAAACCGCAACACGTTTTCAGATAAAATTTGAAGAGTTCCCTCGATTTCGCCAAGATTCCACCATCAGATCCCAACTTGGTGGCTATGGGACCATTTGGAAAGAACAAAACAACAAAAAAAGAATTTTCCAAATCGGTTGGCAAGCGACGGAGTTATGCCCGAACAAACATTAAAAAAAAAAAAAATAGAAACATCCGAATTGAGAACCTCCTCCTTTTTTAGAAGTCGGTTAAAAATACTTTTATTCAGTTGCCTCCTATTTGGAAAAGGCCAGGCAGGTGATGAATATTTGCCATCGTTCCATCAATAGTGTAGTTCACCCTAAAAAAAATCTGCTTGATAGTGTGAGCGAGATAGAACTATCTAGCCTGGGGAAGCGGGGGCAAAATTTGAATTTTAGCTGTCATTCTGTGCGCCCTTAAGGTCGTGGCACACTTGACAAGCACCGCACCAGCACAGCTGTGGTGAATCGAACCCAGGAATACATGCGCAGTAAATGCGATTACAAGCACTATATAATACCAACGAGGCAGTCGTATATTGTTTTTCAATCATCACCATCTGTCTAGCCTTTTCCCAACTATGTTGGGGTCGGCTTCCAGTCTAACCGGATTCAGCTGAATACCAGTATTTCACATGGAGCGACTGCCTATGTGACTTTCACAACCCTGTCAAAACTGTGAAATACCCCTTGGTACCTGTAACGACTGTCAAAGATGGACAAATGACAGCCGGGACCAACAGCTTAACGTGCTTTCCGAGGCACGGAAGAAACTCGGTGTGTATGGTGGTCACCCATCCACAGAAAAACCTAGGCAAGCATGGCTTAACCTAAAGATCGACCCCAGCGGCTGATGTTGATTTTTTTTTACGATTTTAATACAATACATAAAAAAAATCATACCGCATGAGAGATATTTCTTGACGCCATTTAGAGCCAAGTCAGAGGCTCATGGCTGGTATAAAAACTCTGATACCAGGTAAAGCACAAACCACAGAAGAAAAAAGAAGATAATACATACAAATACACTGCACCCCCGGTAACCGAGAAAAGAACATAGCACAGCCCTAACCAGTTGTATTTGCTATCGTTACTTCAAAGAATTTACAATTATTTTATTGCAAGTCCGCGTGGTGCGCTATTTTATTTACTTTTTTCTCGTGTCCATACCTTTGGACAATTTTCTGGTGCATTCCTGATATATTTGTATCTTTTGTTCGTAAAGTAAATTAAGCTGTTGGTCATTCTTTTTATTTTTTAACACCTTTTTATGTGTCCAGTTTTTGTCATCATCATCATTCATCATCTAAGTTATGATTATTTACAAGTGTATTATTCACACATTACAACTCTTTCATATTAATAAAAGTATGTGCAAATATCAAAAGGGTTACAGAGCGTGAAATTCGTCTACAGAAAAGTCCACAGAAGGCTTGGAGAATGGGCTAGTTTCCACCATCAATAAATTGCAAATCTATTTAGTCCGTCAGTTAGAGTATTGGAAAATAATGGACACGTATTTTTTGTTTTTGTAAATCAATGAATAACTCGCAACGGAACTCGGCAGTGGGTGCTCGTGACGTCAGTACTCATTAAAAATTATACCAAACAGTGACGTATTGAGAATTTTAAAAGCGTCGTATCTTCGTTAATTTTGGTTTATGTTACAAAAGAAAAAATACGGGTCAAATATTTTTTGATAATCTAATTTAAGTGACGGACTAATTAGTTAACAAGCCTATTGCCACGTTGGATGACATTAATGCTGATTCTTTCGCCCTCTGGCCGTGAAGAGTCAACAAACCGCTTGGCGATTTCCCAAAATACTAAGTGCTCGTAAAAAAATTAGTTAAAAGGAAACTTTTCTTTAATTAAATATATCCATACGTGTGATCATTAGAAACTGAGTTTAGAAGTTGACGGTATGTTACCCCCGGCCGTGCCTCGGAAAGCACGTTAAAAACCAGTTTGTTCTGCGCCTGATCTCTCGCCGGTCCTGTCCTGTACCTCAGCACATTCTTGTGCTCTATAATATCTCCTGCGTGTGTGGATTATCTCCTGAGAGACTGACCGCCGTGAACAAAACCGGACAGGAAGACTATTATTATTATTTAATAATAGTAATAGAATAATACGTCACATCATCATTATTATTATTAGTGGCCGCCGCTTCACCCACTGCTGTATCACCTCCTTTCTTTTGTGCTAGGCGATTACATAAGCTAAATGCGAGTTTTATAATGACTAAAAGTAAATGATTCACTGCTATAAACAAGACCAGAAAAACATATGATATTCTTCAGGATATATGCTAGCATGATACTGTTTTGAAAACATAATACAATTAATTTGGGTCGATAAAAATAAATCACGACCTAATCTCTAAAAATATCTTTCAATCAATAAAAAAACATACTAATATGCATGCGATCATTCTGATTTTTTGGCAAATAATTCTACAAGCAATATTTTAGCATTTTTAACAGTTTTTTTTAATCTAATCAATAGTTTTTTTTGTAAATCGATCGAAACCACTCATTTCGCGCTATTTGGCCCGCAGTGGCTGACGTAACAACCACGTTGTAGTGCAAGCTGATTAAAACTTTATTCTAACAGCATTTCAAACTAAGTTTGAACCACCACAAATAGAGTTGCTAATTGAGCTCGTCTAAGCGCCTTTTTTTTTTTTTTTTTGGATGGGAAATCATCAAATGACTTCTCCCACTCTGGGCGGAGCGGGAGGGAGTGTCAGACTCTTACTGACTAAAACCCATCCATGTTCCATCCTCGCCCTTTATGTTCCGGGGCCGCGGTATCTCTTTCGAACAGGCCCGCAACCCCGGCAGGCTTCGGCCCTTGCGCGCGTGGAACACAAACTCGCCGTCGACACGGCCTGTCGTCGTCGTTAGACAGACGGACGGCTAGCTAGCCCGTAGCCAACCGTCCACAGGCCCGCATCTACGGTGGCCGGTAGCCACCACGTGGCCCCCGACGCCCGGTGCGTCTCCCGCGGCGGCCGGGAAGAGAGGATCTCTCCCTCTCTCGTTCCGCCACCTCCTTCGCCAGCATGACTGCTTCGCAGAAGGAGGTGACGGCTTCCCATTCCGTCTCGCTCCGGACCATGAATTGAACCAGGGCCGGACGCGAGAGGTCGCCGCCGCCGATCGCCGCTACGAGGACACGGCGGTGCTCTCGCGAGGCGGCGGGCCTGCTTGCCGGATTGCCGCCATGGGATCTGGAGGCGATAGTCCTCGCGCGTCTACATGAATGGCGCGTGGAGGTACTACGCCGGGGGGAAACTCCGCTGCCGCGGCAAATTGCCGCTCAGCGGACTGACCTCCGGCGCGATCTCATGGCGACATGGAGAGAGCGACTGTCGCAACCCCGTGCAGGGCACGCCACGATAGTGGCGGTAAGTCCCCTCTTTGAGGAGTGGCTGGAGAGGCGCCACGGCGTCCTCACCTTCCGCCTGACGCAGGTCCTCACCGGACACGGATGTTTCGGGAGGTACCTGCACCGAATCGGGCGGGAGGAAACGCCCGGTTGTTTCCACTGCGAGGATCGACCGGAGGACACGGTGGAGCACACGGTGATACCAGAGTGCCTCCCTAATGCAGCTCCAGGGCAGGGAGTTGAAGGCGTTGGCGATGTCGAGAAACACCGCCAATACAACCCCGCCCCGGGATATTGCATCCCCCGTCGTGAGGGCTCTCACGCGCATGATGGCGTCCACAGTAGAGCGCCCCTTGCGGAAACCAAACTGGTTCTCCGCAAGATTCGGCCCCATCCCCTCAAGGTGCTCGGCGAGGCGGTTTGCAATTACTCTCTCAAAGAGCTTGCCCACCTCGTCGAGCAGCACAATGGGCCGAAATGCGGACGGAGAGTCCGCAGGGCGCCCCGGCTTCTGGATGAGGACCAGTTTCCCCGTCTTCCAGCGAAGCGGGAACTGGCCTCTCTCCAAGCACGCGCTTAAGAGCCCTTTCAGTCGGGTCGTCTAAGCGCCTTAAATAAACATCACAAATTACATCACATTTGACCCTTCATCAAAATACAACCACGTAAGCTTGTAACGGTTGGCATAAAATGTGATTTATTTTTATAAAGTTAGAACTTCACACATATTTTGAATGGATACTGATTTAAACAAGAGTTATGAGAAAAATAAATTTTCTGTAGTAATTTTGAATTCGTCATATCTCGCCTTTGTATCATTGTCCTTTCAAAATATTTGTTTGGGAACATAGATATTCTGTAAACCAATCGAAATAAATACACACTACCTAAAGAGTATGTTTGATTTTCGTATTATTTTGGTAATACGTTTGTGTGTAAAACGCATGCTCCGCAGGCCTCTTAACTATTTTCAATTATGATTACATGTTTATTGCAGTAATGGCAAAAGAAGAAAACCTTCACTATGAACTAGCTAAGTTATAAGTATACAGGGTGTAAACCACCTCATCACAAAGCCGTTAACCAAGCATTCTGTACATCAAACTAAGTAACTTCACGCAAAAAATATTGCTGGGAAACAACTTTTTTTTTGAGGTTACAAATCATGTTTTGTGGTAGAACTAAATGTAAGGCACTTAAAATATTATGCTGATGGATGGATTGAATAGTACGGGGGTCGTGGAGGTGTTTAAAGTCAAAATCTTACAAAAAAAATAATGTATTTGAAAAAAAACTTGTCAAAAAGTTGTAACTTTGACCCCCCATATCTCCGTAACTAGAAGGTTACGAAGGGTGGAAGGTGGTGGTGTATGGTGTAGAACAAAAAAATGATCGCAATAATGGGGAGAACATCTACCTTTCGGCTTCGTGAAGAGGTATTTTACACCTTTTATGTATGTGCTTAACTGCTTATGTAATGTAGTGCCAGTGTTTACTATCAGATGGAACATCTGCAATATTTTTAGAAACTAGTCTTCAACAAACAGCTTCATCAACGCTCTATTGTCTAGGAAATGTAAAAAAAGCAAAAACTTACTATCACATTTTCCATCTGGCTTTACATAAGACCCTATTCTCGACCTCGGGTCATGCGACTCGCATCAACCTACTCACGCGCGATTTATTCAATCGCTTCAAGAGTAGCGTGGGCCCAGAGCAGTTTTGTGAGCAGTAATTGTGAAGAAAATATGTAATACATACACACAAAGGAATACGCCAGCCTTGGTGCCAGTCCACAACCTATGAAACGTAAATCATCGTCATTTGCCTAACCTTTTCTCAACTACTAGCTGAAAAATGTTGCAAAAACGAAAAAGATCCCCGTTTTTGCAACATTTTTCATTCCTGCTCCGCTCCTAATGGTCGCAGCGTGATGTTTTATAGCCTATAGCCTTCCTTGATAAATGGACTATTCAACACAATAAGATTTTTTCAATTTGAACCAGTAGTTCGTGAGATTAGCGCGATCAACCAAACAAACAAACTCTTCTGCTTTATAATATTAGTATAGATGTTGGAGTGGTTGGGTTTGCCTTCCTGCCTTACCAGATGCAGGTAAATACCCACCCAGTTAGTAGTAATAATAAATATAAATATCGCTGGACATTAACACACAGCGCCACATAGTGCCACACTAAGCAAAGCTTGCGTCGTGGACACTAGATAGTTGATAATACTACATATATACTTTTTTTTTTGTTTGTAAGTACATACTTACTATACATATAAACATACATGACTCGTAAACAAATGTCCATGCTCATCACACAAACATTTGCTCCTAGCGGGATTCGAATCCAGGACCCTAAGAACGTAAGGCAGCGTCACTACCACTATGCCATTCGGGTCGTCCCCATCCAGAACACAACCTAGGCAAGAACGCCTTAACCTGTTCTTTTTCCCGTGCAGCTGTTAATATTTATCTGGCATTTTCTAAAAAGTTTACTTTATTTGTATTCTGCAGCAGCGCGTGGTCAAGAGCTTACTTTGAAAGTTTCACCAAATTAACGCCCCATCTAGCTCACATAAGGAACAACAGCTTTATTTTAAAAAAAGAGCTTCAAATTTAAGGCTTGAACTAAATTCTGGGCACCGTTTGTTCTCGAGCTAAGCGTCAAATAATTTCACCCAGAGAATAATTAAATGTGTGCACCCCGGTTTAGCTTGCAAAGATTATATAAAAATTGGATATGCTAGCAAAAATAATGAATGCTTTATCCACATATTTATCTGCCTGTTTTTTAGGGTTTCTTAACCAAATGGCACAACACTTATGGATTCGTCATGTCTGTCTGTCTGTCTGTCCGTCCGTATGTCAATGCAATAAGAACTACCTATGCAGCTGAAACTTGGTAAGTAGTATTCTAAATGTCTGCATTCTATTAAACCCATACGTGTGGGGTATCTATGGATAGGTCTTCAAAATTGATGTTTTGCGCGACCTTACACTTCCAAACTAAAATAAAAGAATGAAAAAACGAAAAAAAATATGATGTACATTACCATGTAAACTTACACCAAAAATTGGTTTGAACGAGATCTAGTAAGTAGTTTTTTTTTAATACGTCATCTTATAGATTATGTAACTTGCTGATGCGGAACCCTTCATAGGCGTGTCCGACACGCACTTGTTTCCAACTATGTTGGAGTTGGTTTTCTACATACCGAGTTTCCTCCGTGCCTCGGAAAGGACGCTAAGCTGTTGGTCCCGGCTGTCATTTGTCCATCTTTGACAGTCGTTACAGAGTCAGTGGCCCAAAAAGTCCGACACCAGTCTTACCAGGTGGTATCGTATTTTCCAGTATAAACTGGGTTGTGGAGGTCAGATAGGCGGTCGCTCCATGTAAAATACTGGTATTCAGCTGCATCCGGGTAGACTGCAAGCCGACCCCAACATAGTTGGGAAAAGGCTAGGCAGAGCCTTTTGGCCTCGTACAGGACGAGTTTCATTTCTTTTAATCTTCTATACTTATAATAAATCTGTAGAGAGGTCAATTCTGTACATGAAATATATTTACAAAATAACTATCGGGGGGTGATTAGTGATCGATACTGATGCCAAAAATGCAATCTATCTATACTTATAATAAATCTGTAGAGAGGTCAATTCTGTACATGAAATATATTTACAAAATAACTATCGGGGGGTGATTAGTGATCGATACTGATGCCAAAAATGCAATCAGTAAAATTTTTGTCTGTCTGTCTGTCTGTCTGTCTGTCTGTCTGTCTGTCTGTATGTTATTTACTACACTTGGTACAATTATTTTACATACTCCTGAGCAGGTAATAGTATACTTTTCATCACGCTACCATTAATAGGAGCAGAGCAGTGAAAGGAAATGTTGGGAAAACGGGAGAAGTTACTTGGTTTTTTTGGGTCCACCCTTTATAGCAGAACTTTTTATGCCATATTATTACTTTGCATAACAGCGGATAGCATAAACTTCATTTCGCAGAAAATCGTTTGGCAGACACGCATTTATCATACATTCAAACTCATAATTTTGTAAGTCAGAATCATCTAAAGGCATAAATTTCATATGCATAAAAATTAAAAGTCGAACCATCTTGTCGCAGATAGTTGGAGGTCAGTATCATCGTTTTGCATAAATTTCATATGCATAAACATTAAACGTTGAACCATCCTATCGCAGAAAGTTTAGGGTTAGAATCATCTATTGGCATAAATTTCATATCAATAGTCATTGAATGGCAGAACTATCACATCTCAGGAAGTTTATAGTTTGAATCATCTTTTCGCATACACTTCTTATGCATCACAGGATAAATAGCATAGTGGGCGCAAATCATGTGGGATTCTTTAATATATCGAATCAATTAATAAAAGAAATAAAATACTCAATCATAGAAATTGAAAAACTAAGTACAGGCGCCCCACCACCAGCAAAGAGAAAAAAAGTTTTGAGTAAAAAGTGCCGCATTGAAATTATATTAAATAATCAGTCAGATTACACTGAAACTGGATTTTTAAAGGCAATAGGAGCTAATTTAAGATTAGTTTAACGAAAATTGTCTATATATTTTATTTAACTCAATTAATTATCGTTTTGCATGTATTAATTATTGTTTTTAAGTGATTATCTTATTAGTTAATCACTTTTACCAATTTTACCAATGTTATTAATTTTGTACAATTTTATTGTTTTTTCTTAGTATATTTACGTCACTAATTTTATTACTGTTATGAATTTTATCCATTTCCCTATTTTGTAATTTTTGCATGTATTTTATGAATATATTTTATAAATTTTATACGTTATTCAATTATACCAGTGTTATTAATTTAATAAAATATACAATAATTTTACTTAGTTGGTACTAGTGCAAAATCTTTCGACGATATTATGTGTTTCTTTATGTTTTTCGAGCGTATGGCACTCGTGGCCTGCAGGAGAAAATCATAATATTTTGGGTTTAACGGCTAAATAAACATAATTTTCTTTCTTTCTTTTATTAAAACAGTAGATTGAGATCATGTGGTTTTTATTTTCCTGTAAGAAGCAGGCAGACATGCAAACAAACATACACCATGCATGCAGCAAGCATGCAGCAAACATCCAAACCTGCATACACCATGCATGCAGTAAGCATACAGCAAGCATGCAGCAAGCCTGCAGCAAGCATGCATCAAACGTGCAGCAAGCATGCATCAAACGTGCAGCAAGCATGCATCAAACGTGCAGCAAGCATGCAGCAAACATGCAAACCCGCATATACCATGCATGCAATGAGCATGCAGTAAGCATGCAGTAAGCATGCAGTAAGCATGCAGCAAGCATGCAGCAAGCATGCAGCTAGCATGCAGCAAGCATGCAGTAAGCATGCAGCAAGCATGCAGCAAGCATGCAGCAAACGAAGATGCAACATGCAGCAGGCATGGTTTCTATCACGGCTCCGGCGCTGCGGGGCCCCGGCGGTCCCACGCGAGCTTCTCGTCGCAGATGTGTTTCAACGCTCACCACCGCAGCTTCGGCTTGCTGGCCGGCTAAGCCGGCCAGCCTCAGCCGCGGCGGCGAGTGTTAAAACCACCTGCTCCTCAGCTCGCGGCCCGCCTCGCCCCTCCGCGCCTACGCGATTTTAAATTACACTCTAGGGGTAGGGCAGACAAGACTACGTGGAGTCGGTTTTGGAGCGATTCGTTTCTGTCACTAACTTTTCTAGCACAACATATTGACTTTTTAAGATAATATTTTAATTTTAAATTAAGGTTAAAATGCTATTTTGTGGCATTAAAAAATGGCAATACTGCCAAATAAAATTATTCCAAATGAAATTCTGCAATCTTCATAGTATGCCAAGTGAAATTATATCAAATAATCGTCGTTCTAAATAAACATTATTCTAAACGAAATTATGCGAAATTTGAACAATGCCAAAGGTAATTATGCCAAATAAAAAACTGCCATCTAAAAGTATGCCATTCGAAATTCGGTCATACACACATTCACCCAAACAATAAGTATATTTAAAAAAAAATATGCCTTTAATATATTCGTTTAAAGAAAATTATGCCAAGTGTGTTATGCTAAATGAATTTCGGAGCAACAAGATTCTGCCAGATAGATGGAACCCGGTTTTTTTAGCTTCCGTCGCGTGTGCAGCCTTAATGGTTAAAGCTACATAGAAATCATGTATAACGGAAATATTCCACATAAAATTATATAAAAAATATCCCAAGACAGCATATGTCTATCTTTTATAGTTGACTCACAATAACACGTGTAACTCCCGATAGCTTAGCAGTTCGGAGATTTGTTATTATTATATTTGTTTACTCTTACGTTTATAATATTCTCACTCAACCCCAATTAAAAAAAATAACATCATTTATCTTCGAACTCCTGGGCAGGTTATAGTATACTTTTCATCACACTACAATGAATAGGAGCAGAGCAGTGTAAGGAAATGTTGGGAAAACGGGAGAAATTACTTGATTTTTTAAGCTTCCGTCGCGTGGATGTATGTTTGTTACTCTTTCACGAAAAAACTACTGAACGGATTTGGATGAAATTTTGCACACAGATGGTTTATAACCTGGATTAACACATAGGATACTTTTTATCCCGGTAGTAAGATCCCATGGGACAATTTTGAAACTTCACGCGGGCGAAGCCGCTGGCAGAAGCTAGTTTTTAAATATATATTTGTTTTTTTGTTTTCTGTGTAATTTTTATACTGTTAATTTTGATGTGTTTGTCTTGTGTGGGCTAATAAATGCTTTTTCTTTCTTTCTTTCTTTTATGATGGTAATGTCAAAAATACAAACAATATTTCTAGTCTTCCTCATCCATATTTCTATGATCCACGACACTAACGCTATAGCACAAAAGGGATAGCCAGTGGTAATAGGTTTTCTTTGAAGCCGTCTCTTGCTTAATTATGACTGTTACAGCTTCTCTGCGCTTGAAACAAAAGAAGGAGAGTTTATGAATATTTCACAAGGAAACCTGTAGGAAGTTGACATTTTCTTCAATGTTAGTTTTACTAGCTTTGGCATGTGGCTACGGCGGTCATGTTATGGTCGGAAATTATCTCATGCGAACGTTTCAAATATAGCCTATGAGACTCGAGATGAATGTACTCGTAGCTTCTCATCAGTGAAGGAATTTTCGGAATCGTATACAGTGAACACACCAATAAAAGGTGTAAAACACCTCGTAATGAAACTGTAAGGGACTTGTTTTCCCCGTCATCGCGATCTTTTTTTTGTTCTACACCATACCTGGTAACCTTCTAGTTACACAGTTATTGGTGGTCAAAGTTACAAGTATGACCCCATTTTAAGATTATTATTTAAATACCTCCACGACCCCCGTACTATTCAATCCATTCATCAGCACAGATTTAGTTGCGTTTAGATGGTTGCGCTTAGAAATCGGTGCAATCTGAGGAATACCTCAATGTTTTGAGTACGTTACATTGAGTTAAACAAAACGCTAATTTCACCCCCAAAACAAAGTTGTTTCCCAGCAATAATTTTTGCGTAAAGTTACTTAGTTTGATGTACAGAACGCTTGGTTAACGGCTTCGTGATGAGGTGTTTTACACCTTGTAGGTATAGCATATAAGACTCGGGATGAATGTAGCTTTCCAGTAATAAAAGAATTTTCGGAATCGGATCCAGCTGAGTACCAGTATTTTACAAGGAGTTTACAAACAGAAACAAAGACTCCCGTAAGATAACCAAGTCTACCGACATAGCTCAAAGACTTGCCAAAATTAAGTAGCAGTGGGCAGGGCACATTGCTCGCAGAACGGATGACCGATGGGGCTGAAAAGTTCTGGAGTGGTGACCGCGAACCGGAAGACGTTGCGTTGAAACGCCTCCCATTATGTGGACCGATGACCTGGTGAAGGTTACAGGAATCCGGTGTATTGAGCGGGAAGAGGATCGGAATCCGCTACTCGAGTATGTTACGAAGCTGAAAATGAAAATATTCAACTAAGAAATTACCTAAATCGGACAAGGAATACTTAATATAATACTTTTAGTAGAAAAGTTTTAATTGCTCCAAATAGTCGTACACGTGTATAATTGTATATTGCTAATCTACTTGTTCGACATTTATGTAGATCATATGTACATGTTTCATACAATTTGAACAATTATAGTATTCTCTTTACAACTTCTTTTGAATTTTAACGATAACGTACCTAATACCTACAAGCTGTAAATCCCAAAACCAAAAATCTTCTGCTCCATTCTTTTTGCCAGTGTTATTATTTTGTTTTTACTATGCGTGCACGTCTTGCTACATTGTTCTCGTATACCATCTCAACATGAATGATGTAACTAAGATTTTGTAACAATAATTTGATTTAAAAGAGTGTCTTGACCGTTCTTCTCCATATAGAATGGACAACTACAGTACTTTCACAGTTTTTCGTCTTGTGACTGACACTGTAGCTACATTTAATGTCCATCTTTGTTTCGAAAATACAAAAGTGCCTATAACTGGCCTACCTGAAAGACTTTGATTTTGATTTTGTAGGTCACTTTTGATGATTGAGCACCACACCCAACCAGGAGTAAGCCTGTCCCGGACATGCTCTGAGATGAGAGAGGAAGCCCGACCAACCGCCGGCAGCCAGTCGGGCACAAACAGCCGACTATGCAGCCTAGAGCCAATATAGAAATAGCGGTCACAGGTACAATCCATAAGAATGAGCAGATGTTTTGAAAAGAATAGAAACTTAATCATACTCGCAAATAAATAATTAACAGTTCCATATCACATTTCAATTTCGTCGTACTCGACCCAAATGTACTCTTAAATGTTTTCTCTTACAATAAACAAACATTTATTCCTAGAACATATGATATCGGTATCATTGAAGATATAGAATAAAGCTGTGTTATTGTCTATGGTATAAAACATTGCGGCTCGCCCATCAGGAAGGTTCCCATGTCAAAACAAAAGTCTGGAACACAATAGAGAGTATTAAGGCTGGTCTTATGGTTAGAGATAGGCGAAGCGAGTGATATGCATGTGGAAGGTGTGAGGGCTTTCCCTCACAGAAATTCCACTTAGTTAAATTACGACGATATTGTTTTTATATAAAAAGAGGCCCATATCTAGCAGTGGGTGAAGTCAGGCTGTGAATGATGATGATAATGAGCTTTAACGCATTGCAAAGTTATAACGAAACTAGTAAGTCAATCAAAACCAAATGCCAGTTACAGGCACTTTTGAATTGTCGAAACAAAGATGAACATTAAATGTAGCTACAGTCCCAGTTGCCCATTCCCTAGCGTAGATCTTTATGGAGAAGAACGGGCAAGAAACTCCATGGACACTCTTTTAAATCAAATTATTGTTACAAAGTCTTGGTTAAGGACATCATTCTTGTTGAGATGGTATATTATGTTAGAACAATGTAGCAAGTTAAGTGTAGTTAAAACAAAATAATGCATTCAAATAAGCCATGGCAACTAAGATATGATCAGTTACAACTGCCAGCGCCCGTTCACGAACATGACAGTACAAGACAAATATAATACCAAACTATCTTACATCTACCAGTGTGCCCACAACTTTGATTTCTGCGAAATTACCAAAGAATACAATACATCGGCCATTGGCGAAAATTCCCAGAGGCCTGTAGCTACTGGGAAAGTACAAAAATATGTGTTATTAGCTAAATGTCCATTTTTAATTATAGACTACCTTGCTCCGCGCTGTGCGAAACAATGGAAATTTTCCTCCCATAGGAAATGTATGGGATTTTTACATGTGTAACATACATTTTTCTTAAAAAGATACAATGCGATGATAATTAACTACTAGTTTTCAAGAATTTGAGGAGCTCCTAGCTAAATAATAACTGCCGCTTGGGTCGATCTTTAGGTTAAGCCGTGCTTGCCTTAGGTTGTTCTGTGGATGGGTGACCAGCCCGGGTTTCCTCCGTGCCTCGGAAAGCACGTTAAGCAGTTGGTCCCGTCTGTCATTTGTAGTTCTTTGACAGTCGTTACAGTTAGTCAGTGGCCCGAAAAGTCAACCATTCTTCCCAAGGGGTATCGTACCTGTATTAACTGGGTTGTGGAGGTCAGATAGGCAGTCGCTCCATGTAGAATACAGGTATTCAGCTGCATCCGGTAAGACTGGAAGCCGACCCCAACATAATTGGGAAAAGCCTACGCAGATGATGATGTTTTCATGAAATTGTAAACCTTTGTGGATGAATTCGTTAGTAAGCTTGAGTTTCTTGGAAAAGATCTTTTAGTATCTTATAGTAAGCAGTAGTCATCATTGTAATACTCAATTTATTTGTTGACGGCGCAGCTTGTCTTCCATCTTCCATACTTCTCTATGAGTCGTTATCTCAACAGTTACCTCCATTTTAGACATCTAGACATATTGCATCTTCTACTGCACAGTCCATCCATCGTTTCTTTGGTCTTCCTCTACTCTAATAGCCATCTCTACATTCAAAATTCAAAATCAAAATCCAAAAATCAAAATATTTTATTTCACATAGGCCTAGATGGGCACTTATAAAACATCGAAAAAGGTGCACGGTTCGCGTTGGTCGATTCCATGTAGAAGAACTGGCAAAAAACTCCATGGTTACAACCGACAAAAAGGTAGAGTATGTCCCACGGCCCAATTCAAATCTACGCTCCTCAAAAGATTATTTTGCTTTCTTGGGCATTATCTTTACAATAAGCTGAATAAATCCCTAAACTTATATCCAAAAACTACATCCATCTCTAAAAGGGAAAATAAAAAAATACTTAAAAACCCTAGATTATCAAAAAACCGGAAATCTGTTGACTGTTCTAAAATAACCCTTTTTTGACTATACCCACACATTCTAACTGTTTCCCTCCTTCTACTCGCTTGACAATCTGCAACTCTCGCTACACTTACTCCACAAAGTCACCTTCACTCATATATCTGCGTTTATAGCTCACACTTCACTCAAGAAACATACTCATACACATGATTCCACAACTTCTGCAATATATTATAGGCAGGCATTTTAGTTATCCTTTGTTTTTAATTTGCTTTTAATTTGGGTAGGTAATCATATTGTTTCATTCATACTCTCACTCGTTGTCGCTGTAAAAGCTGATTCTATCCTGGAGGCCTGGGCCTCGATTCTGCTATTACGATAGTGTCAGAATAGGCGATCATTGAAGTCATAATGATCAAGTTCTGTCAAGTTTGGACAAGTTTGGTAATCTACTGACATAATGGCGTCATTACGACTTCTCAATGAACAACCACTGACACTCCATTGAAAGAAATGTCATAGAATATTAATCTCGTACATGTAATCTGGCATGAATAAAGGTTCGCATTTAGTAATAGATTTCGAAAACCATTTGTACGAATGGTTTTATAATAATGGCAATACGAAAATGCCATTATAACACAATTTTATTACGAGACCATCGACCGACCATTGTGAATTTAGCAGATTACGAACTATAAGCAAAATGACAATGGGATGAGAATGGAATCGTGTTATAGTAACGAATTTTAATTAAATTAAAAAAAAACCTGCATCAGGCACCAGCCACTCACAACTTTTTGTATACAGCTTATGGCATTATTTTGTACACATTAACTTTATGTCAACTTTGTGAAGAGAGAATAAATGATTGATTGATTGATTGGTGACTCTTTTCAAATCATTTGGTGTTACAATATTATTATGTAACAGCATTCGTACTAAAGTATAGGGGGACAGCGAGCATAGGCCCGATAATTTTATTATAGGTAGTTGCTAACTATACAAAAATGTAAAACAAAAGGAATATTTAACAAAAGTTAAGGGTGCGATCCTATTGCCATCAACAGGGCACAAATCCAGACTACGTAGCTGCTACTGAGAAATTTCTGATCGAATAACCCAATAACACATGGTAGTCCTCATAATCATCATCATCTGCCTTATCATACCAACTATGTTTGAGTCGGCTTTCAATCTTACCAGATCTACCTGAAAGTATTAATTTTTAATAACTTTTTCTGCGAGCTCCAGAACCACACACATGGTAGTCCTCATAATCATCTTCATCTGCCTTATCATACCAACTACGTTTGAGTCGGCTTTCAATCTTACCAGATCTACCTGAAAGTATTAATTTTTAATAACTTTTTCGGCGACCTCCAGAACCACGTTACTACTTGTAATGATCACCCTTTGTAAGACTTTTGTCAGTTTTTCAAAAGCACTACTGAAATATTACGGATTTTCTACTGAAATGCGCTTAAGGAAACTCAATGCTATTTCACTTCGATAAAATTGTTTTACCAACCAATTTAACAACAAAATAACAGGAAAGTAGTTGAAACTTCAAATATAGACTTACCGGCAATTTTGTATACGCTAACACTTTGGGAGACAATGGGTAAACTTGGAGCAAAAAAAAACAACAATATTAACTTGAGACATGCAAAAATATACCTTGAAGTGGAAGGAACAGGGTTGAGTTTCCATCCTTGATGAATGTTAAATTCAGTGACGCTTAGCTCAATTCAACAAAGTCTAATTTCGCGTAACGCAAACGCCTTTTCAACCAGAAGAAAGAATGTACGTAAAAAATTGAGCAAAACAAACTTATTAGTGCGTTTGCGAAAACAGTTTAAACTTGAGATTTGTTTGGGAAAATGTTTTCGGAGCTGCGAAATTAAGTTTGTTTTTTTAACCCTTTTGCTGGCAAAGTTTCGTGAATGCAGGTTTTTGAATATAAAAGATAGGAGGGTTATCGGGACGGAGACACTATAAAATCTTTATCAATCGATAAGGAGTAATGCTTAATTTGTTTGTTCGTGTTATTTCGGATAACAATGTGTTCTGATAAAAGATTCTTGCTGATTTTGCTTATCTACTTGTAACGGTTTTTACTAACATTAGCTAACACCTAAATTAATGCCTAAACGAGTATGTGAAATCGAATCGTTAGGAGTTCTTAACTTTGAAATCCAAAAATAAGCTTGAAGTCTTGAATCGTCATCTTCAATATTTTTCTTAGGTCGATGTTCACCGAGAAGATAACAGTCTGATTATCTAAAAACAGCTGTCAATGTGACATGTTCCTATACAAAAATGTGTCTTAAACAGCTGTTTTTAGATAGTCGTCCGTTATGTTTTTGATGAACATGGACCTTAATAAAAACTATACGTGATTCATTGTTTTCGGTTCGTTCACAAATATTAGGGAAAGGGCAATGACCTGTATTGCGATCTTAACTGGCAGTAGGTAAGGGTCATTATAGTTCATGTTTCCTCGTCATGTGTTTTTTCTGATGTTACTCGCTCGTTGGTCTAGTGGTCGCAATTGCGATAGCTGAGCTTGAGGTACTGGGTTCGATTCCCGGGTCAAGCAAAATGTTTTTAGGTTTTTCCATCAGGAATTTGTCAGTAACAGCCACGGAGTCTGGATTTGTGCCCGTTTGATGGCAATAGGCGCATCCCTATTTAACAAAACTCAAACATAACTCACAAAATATACAAAAAAAAACAACCAACTACCTGGTATATCAACTACCTGGTGTCCACGACACAAGCCTTGCTTAGTGTGGCACTAGGTGGCGCTGTGTGTTAATGTCCAGCGATATTTATATATTTATTTTATTTAAAATGTGTGTGTGAAATGTTAATTGCTGATAGACAGTTTTTTCTTTATTGCTAGGTTTAAAACCCAAAACCCAGTACCCACAAACCTACAACACTGTTAGCTTGTAGCCCGTAGCATTAATTATTATTACAGTTCACTGAGCCATCAATCCACGTCGCGGTACGGACAGCAGCCGCAGTGTACTGCAAATTATTTAGCGCTGCTTTATCATGTATATGCTGACCGTACTGTGTTATTTGTAGGTATTATCGTCTAGCTGTGAGCTCGTAGCCAAATAATAATAATTTTGACGACTTGAACGGCGTAGTGGTAGTGAGGCTGCCTTACGTTCATAGGGTCCTGGGTTCGAATCCCGGTAGGAGCAAATGTTTGTGTGATGAGCATGGATATTTGTTTCCGAGGCATGGATGTTTATATGTATAATAAGTATGTATTTACAAACAAAAAATTATCTATGTAGTATATCAACTATCTAGTGTCCACGACACAAGCCTTGATTAGTGTGGCACTAAATGCCGCTGTGTGTGAATGTCCAGCGATATTTATTATTATTTCATAAGATGGGTTAAGCAGGTCTTACCAAGGTCAGTCTGTGGATGGGGTGAGCATTCATTGCAAATCGAGACTCCTCCGTGCCTCAGAAAGCTCGTTAAGCTGTTTGGTTTCGGCTGTCATTTGTAGATTTTTGACAGTCGTTAACAGAAATCTGTAGTCCCGAAAGTCTGGCAACCATTATCAAAGGGTATCGTATTACCCAGCACCTACTAACATGGATTGTGGAGATCAATTAGGCAGTTGTTCTGTGTTATATACAACGTGTAACAAAAAAGGTACGGTCATACGAGTATGAAAGGTTGTGCTACAACAACAGTTTTAGGCTTTCACGGTTTTAAACTAAACTTATATTGTCACTTACGGAATATCTTCCGTGATTATTTATTATGTTACAAAAAACTCCACAAAACTTGGTGATACTGTGAGTGCGTTTTGTCGTGATTTAGTGTCGAGTTCCAATGGTGCGCAGTGACAAAGAAAGAGGGTAGACAGATTTGTCTACTCGTAACAATATTATTTCCATCCACCCGCATACTCCAGTCAACCCGCGATCATGGCGCTTGCAACAGCGTCGAAATATCGGGAGCTCAACTTAATAAATAATCACGGAAGATATCCCGTAAGTGATAATATAAGTTTAGGTTGTGCTACAGACCATAGAACTGAACAACTTCCTCCATGGAACCACCATCGTAATCGTAAAAAAAAGATCAGCTGTTTCATACAATTGGTCGAGTAAGTATTGGAATTTAGTATTGGCTTGTTGAATTTTTTTTCGCGATTTCGATGATGGTTCCATGGAGAAAGTTGTTCAGTTTGATGGTCTGTAGCACTATTTCATATAACTATACCCTTTCTGTTACACGTTGTAGAGGTATTCTGCTTCAAACGATTACACTAGAAGCTGATCTCAACAGTTTTAAAAAGGCTGGGCAGATGACGAGCTGTGAGGTTAGGTTTCGCATCCCATAATAAGGTTCTTCTTCTCAGTCGTTCACTCTTCACAGAGTGGTCGTGGTCATGAGGGGTCGTTCACAGCTGCGGTCGCTGCCTTCGCGATCCTTTTCCACGGGTCTCTATTTGCCGCATGGCGAGTACATTCTGCCAGAGGGATCTTGGTGACAGTTTTAATGGAATCTGTCCAACGGGTTGGTGATCGATCACGTAGTCTCGTGCCTTCTACTCTACCCTGGATTACCAAACGCTCCATGGAATCATTGTTGCGGGTAACGTGTCCAAAGAATCTGAGGATATAATAAGGTTAGGTAATTCAAAAACGTTGTTGTACGGTTTAATCCACAAATTACATTGTAAAATGAATGTAAACCAAATAGTTTGTTCCGGCGCGATTTGTTAGCGTGTTACGGTTTTTTTCCTACTCCTCCGCTATACTTTCTGATTAGAATAGAATAGAATAAAATAGAATAGAATAGAATAGAATAATCATTTATTCGCTAATGGACAGCGCAACACAAAGAGCAGCACATACATATAGATTATAACAACAAACAGCTTAACAATTAATTAAAACAGCTCAACTGCGCCTCGCATGCGCATAACGAAAGGGTAGCCAACTCAGCATATGCTGGGTGTAAAACACTCAGCGCTGGTTTTCAGTAGGCCCCCCGCAGTAACACACGGATGAGGGTAGTAGGTGGTAAATAAATAATGTTATTATATTAAATGGGCATTTATAAGTGTACGTAATAAATAAATAGTATACAATAAATATTTTTGTCACATAGAAAACCTAATTAATTTCGTTAACGATTTCGATGGTGGTTCCATGGAGGAAGTTCTTCAGTTCGATGGTCTGTAGCACACCCTAAACTTATATTATCACTTACGGGATATCTTCCTTGATTAATTTCGTTGTGGGATCCAAGAAACGCATTCGCTGGGACTTTTCCGGTGGTCGCCACTGTTGATTCTGGCTTTCGGGAGTTACAGTGGTTTGGGAATAGTGTGGCTGGTTGTCTGGCTTGTTCGACCGTACAAGAGTAGTACATAGGCGAACTTAACGCCACAAAGCATTCTCTACCAGTCAACCTTTGGGTTTAATAGGAACACATAGAAATTAGTTTCTGGTAAAATAACTTCTAGTAGTAGTATAGCCCCCCTCTTTGGTCTTGAATTTTACCTCGTGATTTTGATGGAAGATCGCAGACAGATATGGCTAACGTTTTTCTGATCAACTTACCAACGATCTATGCAGCAATGTACCTACTATTTCCATGCTCCACCTGGAAAAAGCTGGTTCGTATGAATAAAAGTTTTGTTGATAATGTAAGTAACAAAGCTATGTTCCTGACTAAAATAAATCGTCTATCTATCTAGATCAGCACACATACGCTAACAAACAAACTAAACGGAACAGAATAAACTATTTCCGAAACAGAAAAAAAACTACACAACTTGTAGTCGAATGCTTAACTTAAGGTGAAATGAAGCATGACCGGCTTCCAGTGAAACTGACTTTGAAGTCGAAGTCGGTAAAACTTTACACCTGTACAACTTTGGCAAGAATAAACTTACTAAGGTTGCCGATCTAGGGATGCTGGATGGGGTCTCACACGTGATTCAGGTAAAGAGAAGACTTTGTAGTGTTTTATGTCGTATCGGAATGACTTCAATGAGCATAAGGCATTCTACCACTGCGAGGATCGACCGGAGGACACGGTGGAGCACACTGTGAAGGTTTACCCCGTTTGGGCGGAGCACCGCCGCCGCCTTATCCTCGCAGCGGCGACCTCTCGCGTCTGGCCCTGGTTCAATCCATAGTCCCGAGCGAGACGGAATGGGAGGCCGTCACCTCCTTCTGCGAAGCAGTCAAGCTAGCGAATATGGTGGCGGAACGTCAGAGGAAGAGAAACAATAAAAAAAAATACCTGGGCATCTGCGCAAGAAAAAAATGTTATTTTTATTTACTAAACTTATCTCATAAAAAAACAAGTTAGTATTTACAGTTTTTTACTCGCCAAACTTTACAGTTTAATGGCGAGAAGCGCTCGTTCTCCATACATAACTTATCCTACTCCTACTAATATTATAAATGCGAAAGTTTGTGAGGATGGATGTATGTTTGTTACTCTTTCACGCAAAAACTACTGAACGGATTTGGATCAAATTTAGCACACAGATAGTTTATAACCTGGATTAACACACAGGATACTTTTTATCCCGGTGGTAAGATCCCATGGGTCAATTTCAAACTTCACGCGGGCGAAGCCGCTGGCAGAAGCTAGTAAATCATAAACTTAAATCAAATACAAAACTAGCATAATGAAAACATACATTACCTACACATTTTTAATTCAATAAAATCGAATTGTTAGTAGTCATCATAGAAGTCAATAAGATCTTTTTAAACAGATTCAGAAATCTGTTTAGCTCTTCCAGTAACGAAAAACGAATACACATCCATAATACTAATCTAAGGAAACAAACTCGAGAATTCCGCATCCATGTTCAAAATTTGTTACACTGCATTATTAAAGAGATCAACTTTTAACTATGAGGAGTTTAGGGGTCGGCGGGGAAGGTAAAGAAGTTGTATCCAACTTGTAGGAATGGGCCCTAAAGTTTGCTTCGGAGAAAATAATATTAAGCTTTTAGCGTAGGTATTTGGTAGGTTAGTACTGACTGGAGGAAATACTATATTGGCGTAAACAGATTCATCACGAAGCCGTCAACCAAGCATTCTGTACATCAAATTATTGCTAGGAAACGCCTTTTTTAAGGCAGAATAATCATGTTTAGTACTCAAAACATTGTGCTAATGGATGAATTGAAAAATGAGTTGTTTATAGCAAAAATCTTACATTAAAAAACTTGTCAATAAGTTGGAACTTTGTCCATTATATCCGAAACCAAAAGGTTCACAGGTATGGTGTAGAACGAAAAAATGATCGCAATGACGGGGAGAAAAAGTGCCTTTCGGCTTCGTTAAGCGGTTTTTGACACCTTTTATTAAATAAAATCTGAGCCATTTTGATTTTCGTATTCTGATGTTTTCTATTGTTGACACTGCGAAACTAAGGGGTCGTGCGCGGTTTCTCAGTGTCCAAGTTTGTAGTCCCGTTCCTCTCACACTTGGTGAAAAGAAGTGTCTCCTCTCACTCCTTCGTGATTGTCATATTATCACACCCCCCACCCCTGACCTCTGGCTGGTGACGTGAAAAAATTACCAAGGCGTGATTTATTCAAAATTTTGAAAGTGTCGTATCGTATACAAAATAAAAAATACGTGTCAAATATTTGTTGATAATTACCCTAAATCGTCTACCCTGATCCCAACTGTCCAACCCAGAACTACGCTAAATTAAAAGCAATCTTATTTATCTCTTATTTTTCGTACGAATGCATCCCACTTACCCGTAATTATGCAAATCGGGACCAAAGCTACCCCAAAGAGCGTTTTAACATCCCCTAATCTTTGGGGCTCGATGGTGGTTATTTATCTGACACTGCGGAACCACCGGCTTGACTTTTTGGGGATCCTTAAGTGTACAATTAATGACAAAAGATTAACATTGTGGGGGGTTGAACCCTATAAAAGTTAGGTTCCCAAAGTAAAACGGATTGATGGAAACCATCGTCTCTGATTTTTTTGATTCACGGTCATGTGGATTTCCTGACGATGACTTCTTTAATTGCTTTGAAAGCAGTAGCACAGAAGTAAATTTAGAAGTAAAGTGCCGCCCTGAGTGCGTAACTGCAATATACGTCACACGTTATTACACACAAGGGGCCGTAATTATCACTGGTCTGTTTGTCACCCTTAACCGCAAATTTCTACACACTTAAGGCTTAAAATGGCAAACTAAAAGAAAGAAAATATGTAGTTTAGCGTCAGTTAACATCGAGACAAGACGCGGCGCGACGCGGCGCTACGGTACTGGAAGAGGCTAGTGATTTCGCGCTACGCCGCGAGACGCATCGCAACGTCGCGAGGCGCATCATAAAATCGTTGGCAGCGCGACGGCGACGTCTCGCTGCGCATCGAGACGCCCCGCGGCGCAACGGATCGTGTTTACGGTACTGGAAGAGGCTAGTGATTTCACGCAGCGCCGCGAGACGCAACGCAACGTCGCGAAGCGCATCATAAAATTGTTGGCAGCGCGACGCCTCGCTGCGCATCGAGACGCCGCGCGGCGCAACGGAACGTGTTTACCATGGCCCCGCCGCACTGCATGGTGCAGCGTATTCTCAATTCTCACAATGAAATTAATGTATCTTTTCGTGTAGTAAATAAAGTTATATGTTGAATGACTCTATTACAAAGTGCGCGCCGCGGCGCGGTGCGTCTCGGTGTTAACTGAACTTTATTGGTATTTGCACAAGTGAGCACAAAAATAACAATCTAAACTCAAAAAAAGGTAATAATTGAGTGTAAGCAACTGCGTCAAAAAGGTCCAGTTCAATAAAATAAAACTAGATTGTCGGACGCTGGTTTTGTACTGAACCTGAAATGCGACTACAAAACTAGAACCCCTCATTGTAATCAAATACCTCACACTAAAGTCACACACATCCTTTCAAACACTTGACCCATCAATTCCCCGACTTCAATCCAAGTTGCTTAACCTCGAAACTGTAACAATGACTTAGCGGCCACAATAAGGGCCGTACTTATGAAACATGGATCAAAGGGCCCGCTTTAACTTAGTTTCTTAAGGAATTTCACATAGTTTCGACTTAGGGTGAGGGTAGACTGAAAATGTTGAGGGTAATTTCAACATTATTGTTATTAGAATGTTTTAACATAGCAAAACATCAAGCCTGTTTACTGCTAAGGGGTAAGCATTGGTGGTATGTATAAGGTGTTATAGAAACTATTAACGAAGCCGAAAAGACACTCTTAAGGTCGTGGCTCACTTGACAAGCACCGCACCAGCACGGCACCAGCACAGCTCCTGACCGGCGTCGCCTCGAATATAGGCTACGGCGCGCGGCCCGCGCGGCGCAAGCGAGGTGTAAGCACGCGGTCCCCTCGCTTGCGCCGCGCGGGCCGCGCGCGGTCGCCTCGCTTGCGCCGAGCGGGCCGCGCGTGGTCGCCCAGCTTGCGCCGCGCGGGCCGCGCGCGGTCCCCTCGCTTGCGGCGCGCGGGCCACGCGCCGGCCGCGCGAGGTCCACTCGCCGTCCGCAAGGCGCAAGCTCGCAGTCCGCACGCTGGTAGTAATAGTCCGGGAGGTAGCATTGTATTTTAGGGAATTATCTCTAGTTTATCTATTTTAGGGAATTATATTTTGTGGATTCGTGGTTTAATTTTTCTTTCCATTACAGTTCTGAGATATTTTTAAGTTCAGTATATTTAAATTATTTTTAAAAATAGTTTCAGCCGGTGTACTGTAACGATTGGTTAAAGACCGAACGACCGACCGACTGATATTGTTGTAATCGAAGGTTGATCTTATAAGATCAAATCTAGACCCTGGGCTACGGCCCAGGGTCTAGATTTGATTGGAGCTTAGATTTGAGCTTGGATTTCTTAGTAGCCCGTAGGCTACTAAGGAATCCAAGACGGATCGGCCTACCTTTTCACAAGTATGTTATTGTAGGTTGACTTCTAATCTAACCGGATGCAGCTGAATACCAGTATTTTACATGGAGCGACAGTCAATCTGAACCAGTTAGTGTTGGGTGATTAAATACGTATGGTAGAACAGGTTGTAAGACTTTTGACTCACTGACTACCTGTAGCGAACTACTCGTATAAAAGATCAACAAACGACAGCGAGCAAGACAATTTTTTCCTACTCCTCCGCTATACTTTCTGATTAATTTCATTGATCCAAGACGGTTAAATTCGTTCTCTAAGACTTCGTCAAGCTTCATTGTCTGCGAAGAAGAGCGGTTTCTTGTGATATTCGACAACAAATTCGTAATTAAATAAAAACGTTTCACCATAGTAAAACGGGAAGGGGCCGGGGGGGGTAAACGGGGGGGACGGGGTTAGTAGTTCGGGAACTCAAAATAGCAAATAATCACGGAAGATATCCCGTAAGTGACAATATAAGTTTACGTTTCACCATGTTCGTACCTCAGACCAAATAAAAAAACTCGACATGAGAAATGCGAACACTAAAGTGAGGTCAGCGCAAAACTATGCCGCGTTCTGTGCATACACGCTCACACGCACACATTTACATCAAACTGCAATTAAACTACGTCTCAATAAATGCACACATGTTTACAAAACCGGCCTCAATTCGCAGTCTTATCTTTTTCATTTGATCAGGGCCTCGGTTCTGCTATGTGTCGAGTAGGTATTCGATCATTGATTTCATAATTATCAAGTTCCGTCAAATTTTGACAAGTTTGTTAATTCTACTATCATAATGGCGCCATTACGACTTCACAATGAACAACCACTGACACTCCATTGAAAAAATGTCATAGAATGGTTGAATCTTATAATTGTAATTTTGTTGATATTGATATTTTTATATGTTCAAAATCCAAATTTAAATCCAATGTCAT